>CM053399.1:114048324-114160640 GCA_028644305.1 Xerus rutilus
TCAGTTTTCTTTAAAGCTCCATCTCTTACTATTCCCATCCTCTTTATCTGTTTCTTTTTTCCACAAGTAACCCCATACTCCAGAACACCTGTCCATCAGTTAACCTCTCTAGACTTTCTCCAGTATTTCCTCTACTCATTACTACAATACATGTAAGCAAAGAACAAAAAGCCAGATTCTACACAGAATATCTTAGAATGATGGAAAATAAAAATCCATAAATAGTTACATTCATTTTTTTATTCTTGTGATACAATCATACATAACAGCTCTCCAACTTAGGAGTAACAAAAATAAGATTGTCCTAATCTAAATAAATGACTAAATCACAGTAAAATCCTTCCAGCTCAATGTGAAATGGTGTAGTTATTTTGACATACAGTCTGGTAGTTCCTCAAAAGTTTGAAAATAGAGTTACCACAGGACCCAGCAATTACAGGTGAACTAGAAACATATGTCCACACAAAAATTTACACATAAATGTTCATAGCAGTATTATTAATAATAGACCAAAAGTGCAGACAATTCAAATATCTACCAACTAATGAACAGATAAACAAAAATTGGTTATGTCTATACAATGAAGTATAATTCAACCATTAAAATTAATGAGATACTGATATAAACTGCAATATGGCTGAGTCTTAAAAGACTGTATATTGTATGATTCTATCTGTACAAATTGTCCATATCTGTACAGATATAAAGATTAGTGGCTAAGACTGAGAAGGTTAAGCAATAGGGAGGGGGGGATAAATCCAGTACGTGCAAGGTTTTTTGTGCAGTGATTAAATCTCCTCTAATTTATCTTGCTGATGTTTGCACAACTCTGATAACTCTAATATATCAAAAGCTATTGAATTATACACTTTAAATGGTAAATTACATGGGATAGAAATTATAAATTATTATAATTTATAATTATAAAATTATTATATTTTAATAAAGTTTGTACTTAAAAACATCCCTTGAGGCTAAGTCCCATTATCCCCCACCACAAAACCATAGAAAATGAATAGAAAATTTTATTGTTTAAATTGTTCCTGGCACTAATATTTACAATTAGGATATATTCCACAACACTATGGCCTGGAGTATTATGTATACTATCTCTAATCATCACGGGAGTTTTGCAAAGCAGATGTTTTTAGTAGACTCATAAGGTCTATACTCAGCATATTCCTTTCTCATGAAATACTGTAAATGAACATTTAGTTTAGAATAATGTACATACCTGATCCTATCATGTGTATATAATATTAAAAATTAGTGGAAAGGAAGAAATAATAGAGAATAAATGGAAAAAATAAAGTCCCAGAGGAAGAAAAATAATAAATTGCAAAAATACAAAAAGATTTGCTGTTATCTAAAAATATGAATGTGTACCTCTGTGAATTTGTAGAGTAGCCTCTAAGTCACCCTCTTTGACCTGGTGCTCAAGTAAAATAGTGTAGGGGTCTCCATGCCTCACTAAAAGAAACTAATACTATTTTAGAAAGTAGTTTAAAAATGGAAGAAACCTTGGAAATATGGTTAGAAAATAGGAATGTTTTCATCAGTAGCTGTGTTTCAGGGGTTGATTGGAACTGGATGTCTAAAATGCAGGAGTCCAGGATAAAATCATAATGTGAAAAAATCATTATTTACTGTTGTGAGGCAATTGACCAATGCCAAATTTCTAATATGTTTTAAAAGAAAGATATGTAATTAGAACAAATCATTGAATTAAAGAATAAATAGAAACTAACCCCAATTTGTTTAATTGATACATTTCCTCCCCTTCATTAGGTAAATCAATGAGTAACTATAGAAACAGTAATAGATTTTTTTTTTATTCTGCCTGAGATGTAAGAAATGTTTTTAAAAGACACAAAGACCACGCCTGCTGAGTTGCTACTGCAGGGAGTAGGGTGATAGGCTGGAGGCTGGAAGCTGGACTATCCCTGACTGCTCATAGTGGAAACTTGAACCCTTTCCCTATTACACTTTAAGCTGGAACTCATGTTGTTTGCCTGTATTGCCATCTTTCCATCCACCTATCAATGATATCATCAAACCTTCGTGCCAAACTACTGATACTCATGACCATGATTCCAGAGAAAAATTGAAAGGAAAATTGTTAAATGTGACTGAAGGTTAGAAGACCTAATATATTTCTGGATTGTAAAGGAGAAAAATGAGGTAAGAAAGTTAAGCCAGACCAGAACCTCATCTTTTCCAGCCCAGAAAACACCTAATCTTTATTACAAATACTACAGAGAGCCATCTCAGGCCCGTGTCATCTAGCACTGATAATAATATATTTGTCAAGGACATTTGGAAAAGCCCCTGTGACCAGAACCAGGTCACAAATAATTATGAAGTAGTCTATTAAATATATCTTCCTTTGGAGAGTTTAAAAAGTCAAATTGGAATCATGAATTTCCAAAGGTAAACCATTTTTTAAGAAATGTGGTACTTAGCATAAACTGAATGAAGGCCCATTTGTGTCTCAGACATGATGCTATATTCATTTAGAAAAGTACCTCAGCATTTAACTTTCCCCAAATCAATATGTAGATTATATTGTCAGTGCTCTCCAGCCAAAGATCACTGGTAACACTCCTGTGGTTAAATAAGTTGGGTCTGTTGTTCATTGCAATGATGGAGAATGTATCTTATGGGGAGCTTTGGGGTACATCAACAAGAGGATATTAGAAAGACTTGCAGGATCTGGGTTCATAATAGATGATTTTTGAGGATTCCAAAAAAGTAAAACTTTGCTCTAGATTGAATGCTATCAGGGGAGAGTCTATGATTCTGTATTATCTATTGTTCAAATCTGAAAGGAGAAGATTGGAGCTAGGCTGAAGCTATAATGGATAAAGAAGCATTATTCACTCATATCATCAGGAAAGGGTATTTTCATAGTTTCACATGACTGTTTTTGTTTGTGTTTAGACATAATTGCAGGAATGGTTTTGTGTTTATATTTAATCATGGTCACAGAGTGGCCTTGTGTGATTTTGGTGTTCTGTGAGATTGTTTACATTCAACAGAGAATGCCAAGGCCTAGAGGATGATGCCAGGACACCTCCCAGAAGTCAAGAGGTTGCTTTCCTCTTTGTGAAGTTGCAAGTAAATAACTCTCAGTGTGCTGAACTCAGTGTACCAAAGACCTTAATATAAGCCAAATCTGAAATTACATTGAAGACTCATACACATTTGTTTGGCTATATGTTGTAAGTTTCATAAGTCTTTATTATGGTTTGGATCTTCAGTGTCCCCCACAGGCTCATGTGCTAAAGGCTTTATTGCCAGCATGTGGCATATTGGGAGCTGGTGGGACTTTTAGGAGGTGGGTCCTAGTGGGAGGAAGTTAGGTCATTGGGGGTGTGCCCTGGAAGGACATATTGATACCTACATTTGATTTTTCTCAAATTCTTTAGCATAAACTACTTAAAGTGTAGAAACAGTTTATCTAGATATAAAAGCTCTCTCTACCTCTTACAAAATCTGACTTTGGATATGACCTAAAATGATTGATAATAAAGGTAAAGAAGCATTATTCACTCATATCATCAGGATATGATGATGTCCTTTTTCTCTGCTTCCTGGTCACCTGTGACATGAGCAGTTTTGCTCTGCCACATACTCCCTGCCATGATATTCTCCCTTTCCACAGGCCCAAGAAACTATGAATTGAAACCATGAGCCAGAGTAAATGTTTCCTCCCTTTTAGTTGCTTATCTTATCACCACAGCAACAGAAGGCTGAGTAATATCAGTCTTTAAACAGTTCACTGATATTAAAAATAAATAAATTTTTAAAAATTTTTAAAAATAAAATATTTCAGGTATTTGGGAAACAGGACAATGATGAAGAAGTTCGTGTTGATTTAAAGATACAATATTCCTTTATACCTTTCCTGCCCTTGACTTATAAAGAGATCCTTAATTGTTTAGAGTTTCCCTTCTCTAAAAGACTTTTCTAATGTCTCTAGTTATAACTTAAAATACCATAACATTAAAAAGAATGCCATGTACTCTCAGGTTCCCTGATGTTAAAATCTGTTGACAGTGGCTACTGGTTATTCACCATGGAACTTGTTGGGGTGGGTGGGTATGTAATTGGTTATGATGAAGAAGATTAATGGTCCTGACTTGTTAGTGTATTGGAAAATAATTTAAAGTAAAAATAGTGGAAGAGAAAAGCAGAAGATAGGAACTGTTTAAAGTTTGGCATTTTATGAGAAACAACAATTTTATAGTTTATTGGCAATACAAAAAATTGCTAGAGAAAAATATACTGAATTATTAGAGAAAAAATTCCCCTGACAAAGGAAACTTTCATGTCTAAAACTTTCATATATGATATTATGTGACATTCTGGGGGGAGGATTTCTTTTGTTATTATATATTCTTTGTGGGGTTATTTGGGCATTTAAAAATTTATTTCTTAACTGATACATAAAAACATATAAGTTGTATATATTAATCATATTGGTGGGATGTCATGTAATTTATACATGTGTGTACACATCCACATATTGTATAATGTTTAAATCAGATTAAACATTTTTTCTCCTCCAACATCTATTATTTTTTTAAGATGAAAACTTTCAAAGCCATTTATTCAGGCTTTCTGAAATGTATAGTGTATCATATACATTAGTGTTATTTGTCATCCTACCAGGCAGTAGTGTGCCTGCAATTCTTACTCCAGTCTAACTGTAACTTGGTACCTATTGATCAACTCCTCCCATAGCTCACTTCACCCCACTCTCTGCAGTCTTTGGTAACCACCATTCTATCTCAACTCCTATGAGAGCGGCTACCTGTCCTGGCACAGTTCCAGTGGCTCAGTCCACAGTATTGGCTTCATGGTTGGGATGGGTTTTGCCCAGCACTGGGTTCCACATGGCAGGGCCTGGTACTGAATTTCAGTTCTGGACTTAATTCTCTATTTCCCACAAGTGAAAGGCATCTTTCTCCATGGTGGATTATTTGAAATTGGAGGAAAAATGATGTGAACAATTCTTTCCTTCCCACCTTCTTCAGTAAATCTTTGTTTTGTTATATTAAAAGCTGTCTCTATGACCTCTTGTTCACTTTTCTTAACTCTTATAAAAGTAGTTTGGTGCTTTTATAGCTATTCAGCTGTGTGTGTCTGTGGGGAGATGATTGCTGGAAGTTCTTACTCAGCCACCATCTCAAAACTTTTTCTCTTTACAAGGTAGTTATCTTAGTTATTTTGTTATAATGATGGAAAACTCACTGAGATACACATATAAAGCCAAGTTGATGTGTGTGGGGGTGACTATAGAATTAGTATCTCTAAATTTCCATGTACAATGCAATGTTCATCAAAGGATAAGTAATTAAAATGTGCTAATTTTAAGTTTACACACATATTATTAAAACTAAGTAGTAAGCACATTACTTTTAAGAACTTAATGCAAGAAAATAATTTTGGTGGAGTTTTATCACTAACATTGATTACAATTGTTATTGTATGTATGATAATAATAACAAGCAGATGTACTTTTATCCTATTTAACTTTTTCTTTAAAATTTTCTACAAATTATGCATTTCCTATTATAGCACAAAGTGTCCACAGTAAATAAATAACAAATAAGCATAGCTGTGTGCCTATAAAACTTTATAAATATAGCATTTGAATTTTCTATAATTTTCACATGTCACAAAATATTCTTTTTGATGTCTTTTCTGGCCACTTAAAAATGTAAAAACTTACTAAGTTTTCCAGTAGATTCACATAGGAGTGACCCAGTAATTCCTAGGGAAGTAATAAAAAGAAGTGAAAGCAAATAAATACTTGTACATGAATGTTCATAACAGCTCCATTCACAAAAGCCAAAAGGTAGAAACAACCCAAGGATCCAGCAACACATGAAGGGGTAAACACAATGTGGTATAGTCATACAATTAAGCAGCTATAAAAAAACAAAGCTCTGATATTTGCTAAAATATGGAGGGACCTTGAAAACAAGCTAAGTAAGAGAAGCCAGACACAAAGAGCTACATATTGTATTGTTTTATTTTATGAAATACTTAGAATAGGCAAATCCATAGAGACAGAAAGCAGATGAGTGGTTGCCAGTTGCTGAGTGGGAGAAGTAGAATGTAGAGAGTAACTTCTTGAGTACAAACTTCCCATTTGGAGTGATGAAAAAGTTCTGGAACTATGTAGAAGTGATGGTCACACACAATATTGCTAATGTCCTTAATACCACTGAATTGTACACTTTAAATTGGTTAAAATGGTAAATGTTATGTTAAATATGTTAAAATATGTTAAAATGGTAAATGTTAAAATTTTAACTTCTAGGCTATATAAAAACATCTGCCAAACTAGATTTGGTTCCTAGGCTAAATTTTATTGGCCCTTGGTATAAAGCCTCTGATTAAAAATACTGTCAGTTCTGAAGTAAATCTAAGCCTCACTTCTCTTGGCAACTAATCAACTTCTATTCCTAATCTGTATTTCTTTCATACATATGGGAGTTTATTCCATCTGTGGTATTAGATGGGGACATGTTTCATAGACCTAAAGAAATTGTTATAATCCAATGTGCTGGCCCCAAATTGAAATGGCCAAATGACTCACTCCATGCCAATGAAACTGAAGATGGGGTTTGTTAAACATCATATGTGACACCCAGATATCTTAGAGACCATTTGCCTTCCTGAAGGAAACTAGTATAAGAACTAGGCTAAATTCTCAGTAGATATATATGAGTTGGAAATAACAACAAATTTTGGTCATTGTTATTTCAGTTGCAAACCTGAAATTTATCCTAAGATGTTTCAATTGTGTGAACTCATAAATTACATGATTAGAGCACAGTTGCTTTTATTTTCTGTCATTTGCATCATAGCAAATCCAAGTTGATAAACTTGCATTCTCTCTTTCATCATTTTTTTTTCCAAAATTCATTCTGCCCTTCCTGACTACCTTCTGGAAAACACAAAGTATTGCCACCACTAGCCAACAATGCAAATACACATATTTGAGCACAAACATGATGGGTAATATGGAAGGATATGGGAGGTAGAGTAGCTACAGTAGAGTATTTACAGTAGAGTAAATACAGAATATGCCATAAATTCAGTGCAGGTCTCTATAATGCCTTTTCTAAACTGAAATTATCTCACTTTGCCTTGAATATCATAGAGAAGAATAAGTGCTAAGATTTTGTACTTTGGAGACAAACTACTTGGACTCAAATCCCAGCTTCACTACTAAACCTCTCTGTCTCTTTCTTCACTTTAAAATGGGTCTAGCAAGAGTACCAGACTCAAAAGAGTAGTTGTAAATTATCAAATGGTTTACCATATGTGAAGCAATTAGGAATATGAGTGAAACAAGGTAAGCTCCATATAAAAATTTGCCATTATTTTTTCTCTCTTATAAATCCCCCACTATTTCTTAAACTGAAGATCCCCAGTACTCTGGGACATACATCCCATATGCATAGCTGCTCTCTTTATCACAGAAGTCAAAGGCAATTCATACTGTTTTTCCTCACCTTTCAAAATGTTTTTATAAGCAAAATAAAGTTAAATATCAACAGTGACTTATGGAGATAAAAAGAAGACATGGATTATGGATTTCCATATAACATTAACTCATCTCCTCTCATAATGGGGTTTACTTAACCATTTGGAGGAAGGATTTGATTTCTTCCTCTGCTTTTTTGTCTTTGTGTCAAACAGGTTCCTTTGCATTGTAAGCAACAGGCAATTTATGTCAACCTGTTTAAGCACTAAGAAAGTGTATTGGCTCAAGTTTTTATAAAGTTCAGAGTGTGTCTTCACAGTTTGAGAATCAGAAGCTCTCTTGCCCTTGTTCTCTTCTTTGTGTCCATTTCATTTACAAGCTATATTATATACTATATACTCATGGTGACAAAATGCTCATCAGCAACTCTTGAGGCTCCAGAAAGATGGAGAGACAGCATTCATTCCCATGACTTTTTTTTTAAAGAAGTACTCAGCTTTTCTCTGACTGGTACATCTTAGGGTATCCCCCCATATGCTAATTGTTAGCAGGTAAAAGCCCTTTATACTAATAGTGTTAGCTTGGAGGAAAAAACAAACCAAATAGGGTTCTTGCCTGGAGACAGGTTCAGGTGGAATCAATACAACTCAGCATGATGGCTACTTCACAATTAGGGAATGGAAGAAAGCAGGCAGGTGATCACTACCACCATCTACACCCCAGGTCACAAGCATCTCCTGTCTTTCTTCCTGTAAGTTACTGTCCTGCCTGTGTAACTCATAACTTATACTTCATATTTGCTTAACAATTATCGTATGTAGAGCACTTACCATGTATTATTTGATACTCTCAGTGAAGATAATGAAATGACACCTTTATTACCAATCATTTTAGGTCATATCCAAAGTCAGATTTTGTAAGAGGTAGAGACAGCTTTGTATCTAGATAAACTGTTTCTACTACTTCAAGTAGTCTATGCTAAAGAGTTTGAGAAATTTTTTCCAAATGATTCTGGTGCTTTGTACTAAAGTAACAGTTATCAAATAATATTTCTTTAGAGATTTTTTTTCAGTGAGTTTGAAAGCTGCATTGAGAATACATGGTTTCAATGAAATAATAGAATAAGAAAATGTGCATACGCTTCTACTACAAACACAAATTATTAATATTTATTTTTATTTATCTATTGCAGTGCTGGGGATAGAATTTAGGGCCTCACCCATGCTAGGCCTTTACTATAAAAACTGAACCATATCCCTAGCCCAAAACATTTATTTTAAATTAGTAGACTTGAAGAAAAAATTGACATTTAAAAGTAAAGACAAAATAGAAATATAAAATATAACTTGGAAACTTATAGAGAGAAAGAGAAAAAAATAAGTACTTGATTAATCTGAAAGCAGGTAGGAAAGGAATAAAATCTGGTTTTGCAAAAACAATGATCTATCCAAAGTATCAGTGATAACAATAAAAGCACATGGATTAAATTCAGAACTTAAACTGTGTGGAATCTCAAGTTTGATTTTTTTGTTTGTTTTGCAATACTGGAAACAGGGTCTCAGGTATGTTAGGCAAGTGCTTTGCCACTGAGCTACATCCCCCACCCTCAAGTTTGATTTTTTAGTATTCTTTTTAGTTATATATGACAGTATAATGTATTTTGACATATCATATGTATATGGAGTATAACTTCCCATTCTTGTGGTTGTACATGATGTGGAGTTACATTGGTCTTGTATTCATATATGAACATAGGAAAGTTATGTCTGATTAATTCCACTATCTATATTTCACTGTGTGCTATTTAAAATACCTAAACAAAATGACCTAAATTCAGTTGGAAAAATATATACCTGGCAAATATTAATCAAAAGAAAGTTGATAAGGCTCTATTAGCATCAGAAAAAAATGGTTTTAAAGCACTAACATTATTAGGCATTAATAATCCTTATGAGTATGCTAAAAGAGATATTCTCAGGACAATAATAACAATGTTAATTGTTTTGAACTTGTGTGCATCTAATACAATAGTATTAAAATATAGAAACAAAATTGTCAGAATTATAAGCAGAAATTAATGAACTGAAAGTTATATAAGATTCTTAGTGTTCTAAATGGTGGATCAGTAGGCAAAGTAATCAAGGATATCATAGATTTGTATAACATAGTTATCAATCTTGTTCTGACAGATATGTATGTTTAACACTACATTAAAAAGTCAAATAATTTATAATTTCTAAAACTTGAAGTACAGAGATAGTGAAAGAAAGAGTAGCCAGGACCCCATGATTCTTGTCCCACACACCAAAACAAAAAGCATCAAAAACAAAGGCCAATGAAGTCTAGCCCAAGCTGTGGGATACCCAATTCTAGACTGCATCTAAGCATTTTTGACATTTTACACTTCTACCCTGAAGATAAGACAGGGAATTTTGGAGTTTTGCATATACATAATGAGGTATGTATGTCATGGTACCCAAATCTAAACATGAAATTTGTTACATAAACACCTTCCCAGCCCCTTCAGCTACAATACAGTTGCTGATGTGAAATTTTATATGTCAACAGAATCCAGAAGGTGATGAAAAACTGTCCTGTGACAGCCTCCCAGGAGGGAGAGGTAGTGAGTGAAAGGCATGAGGCAGTCCCTCCCATCCTCCAGTGTTCTGGGAGGGTCAGAAGGTGTCCTTCCAGGACTTAGGCTGTGTTGCCAACCTTTGCCCACATGACCTATGTGAATACATGCAAGATCACCAGCAAGCCATGGAGCGTTGTCATACACATTCATTATTTTTTAAAAAATCATTTTTATCTATAAATGCAAGAAAATTTAGTATCAGAAAAGTTTTTTATAAAATTATACTGATTCTAAAAGAACATATCAACATCATCTCTGGAAAAAAGCAAAATATGCAATAAAATTCTAGACCTATTCCTGGTGTGGGGACATTAGCAATTCAAGAAAACTTCCTTAATCTGGTAAAATATGTTTCCCTAAACCCCTCAGTAAAATTCATGGTAGAACATCCAAAGCTTTTCCTTTAAGAGCAAAAAATAAGAAAAGTGATGCTGGTAATCCCCCTTCTCTTCATCATCATATAGAAGACAGTAGCTAGCTTAATGAGATTACAAAATGAAAGAAAAGAACAGCATTTGGGAAGAAACAAAGCTGTCATCATTCATCAATCAATTTGTTCATTATAATGTTCAGCTCTGAAATGCCCTTCTAAAACAAATATTAAAATTCACCATCTGTAGAAACTTGGTAGTAAGCACACGACTCCCTTATGATTTTTTTGAAATAATTTGTAATTTAAAATTTAATGTTTTTAACCTGAAGTTTAAGAAAAATAAATGCATCTTGCTAAAGTAAAAGATAACCTTCGGAGTCATCTTTTGAACAAGTCCAAATGCAATTTAGAGAAAGAAGGTTTTTATCATAACTCTTTAAAAGAAAAGTAATAGCAATAAAGATCAATTATAATAACAGCTACTATAGATATGCTATAATGTCTAAGAAAATTGCAGCAGGACAAAGATTAATTTGAAAATTTGTGAATTGTTCTTTTGGTCTATGGCTTGAGATATAAGTCTGGAGCAGAGCTATCTGCATGATAAGCGTGGAATTAACTGGCTTCAAGGTAGGAGAAGCAAGATCTTGCAAGATCCAAAATAAATTGTCATTTATTCATGGGCTACTAAAACATGCAAACAAGGCTAAGCGTCTTACAAAGCATTTGGGTAATCAATTAAAATACAAGTTGAATATGCCTTATCTGAAGTGCTTAAGACCAGAAATGTGGTGGGTTTTGCATTTGGGGGGATTTTTGGAATTTTGCCTATACATAATGAGATATGTATGTCATGGTACCCAAATCTAAACATGAAATTTGTTACATAAACACCTTATACATATAGCCTAAGGGCAATTTTACACAATATTTTTAGTAATTTTGTGCATGAAAAAGTTTGTGTATTGTAGCTGAAGGGGCTGGGAAGGTCCTTTTTCCCTTGGGGTTGCCGAATATACTGTGTCCTTCATTTGCTTTATGACTGCAGTCACTTGATGTCAGGTGTGGAATTTTCCAAGGGTGGCCTCATGTTGTTGCTCCAGAAAGTTTCCATTTTTAGAAACTTTTTGGGTCCATTTTTGGGTCCTTTAGATTTTCAGATTAAGGATGCTCAACTTTTTTAAAGCAAGAAGGTCATTTCTGATTTGGCTAATTGTTTTTTCTCCTTAGCAGGAATAGATAAATTTATATACTTACATATGTAATATAAACTATCCCTCACTAATAGAGGAAATGCCTTACAAATATTTCAGTCTATTTTCTAGATCTGTGGTTCTCAGCCTGAAGGTGCTCCCCCAGCATACCCCTCCCCAGAATGTGTGTCAGATCCAGGTGATGAGGCTGGGGACTGCTCATCCCCTACAGCTCAGCATATCTCAATAGGAATCTGAATAATATTTGTCTAGTGACAGAATCCCAGAGAAAGGGGAATTTAAGGGAAGGTAGAACTATTATATTTGAAACATTATCTGAGTTATCAAATTATTACAACTTCTGTTGCTTTGAACTAGAGATGGTTAGAAAGGGTTAGAGATCCCAGTGAGTGATGTTAGGGCCACGTGTTACACGACTTGGTTTGCTGCCAGTGTTTGTAGTAGTCAGATTTAATTTTAGTGTCACTATGCACTGTGCTGAGCATAAAATATTAATGGAGTGCATAATTGGGCAATCCAAAATAACCAAGTCTATGTATACTGATAAATACTGACTTAGTGAAATGCTCTGTCACTTAGACTTCCTCTCCCTCCCTACCCAAAAAGTAAATTATGATATCTAATTCTAACTTGCTCATACTTCCACTGATATTTCTCTCCTGGGGATACACACATTAGAAGGGTCCAACCAGTTTATAAGAACAGGCCTTTTGGAATAATAAGAGAACAGGTCATATAATATAGCATTGGACAAAAGAATACACTCCACTGAGATAAAGCAAGAAGCTCTCTTGTATCTTTTCTTCATCTGTGGGTCAGCTACAGGGCCTTCATGATATAGCTCATCACTGGATTTGTGTGGATTTATACTGATCTGTGAGTGTACACTGGACTTTTTCAAATATACTAATAAATAACTATGGAGCCTGAAGAGAGAGGTCAACCAGAAATATTACATTGGTGGTGAGAAACTTTTAACCAGCAAGTACATTTTCCAACCCACTTCTCACTCTCTAGTCTGAGGAAGACCAGAAGAAAAAGTTATTTTCACAACATGTAAACCTGCTAATAAAGCAAGCTGGCCCTTGATAGTTTCTGAGATGTTTCACTTGGGATATCTGTTGCTTTCTAGTTTGATTCTTTATCTTTGTTTCTGGGTTTTTAAAAGTTTCATCTGCTCTCTACCTCACATACAGTTGGAACCATGCCTTAGTAGGCTATTTGCTTGGGGTTGAGAAATCACATCTTAAAATGTTTCCCCATCCAGTCTGTTGTCTTCACAGCACATGGAAACATATGGTAGTCCCTGTGTACACACTACCTTTTGGACAAGCCTCTGTTATTTCTTCATACATGCTATGTAGTGAAAATTAGAAAAACAGGATAGAGCCCTCAGAAGTAGATACTGGTATGTATGCTATGTATGTGATCCCTTTGTAACTAGTGCAGTTCTATGCAAATCATAAAATTGTGTTACGTTCTCACTGGCAGTGTGATACCTTGGACAAAACAGTGGTTCTAGACTTGGATAATAATTCCTGTGCCAGCTCTGTCACATGGGTGCTGAGGACCTCCCCAAAGTTTTATTTTCCTCTTGTTTTCAAAAGAGAAGTTTCAGCTTTACATTTTGAAGTTCCCAAGCACCAGGCACCATGTCCTTCTCAGCAGAGTTCCTGCTCTAAACTCCCTCAGCTCCCTGCCCCACATCCACCTTCTCACTCCCTAACAAGGGTGCTTTTCCTGCCCTGTCCCAATGGAAAAAGCTGTGGCTTTTCACCAATCTTTGGGTAAGGGCTTAACCTTGTCCCTGGAACCCATTTCCATCCATTTCTTCTGAAACCCTTCTTCATCAACAGCCCCCTTTTATGCATTTTCAATATTTCCTCCCAAAAGTATGTTCCTGCTAGTAATGACTCATCCAGTTTCTCCCTTCTTTATGAAAACATATCACAAATATCCACTTCTATGTTTTTGATCTGACAATCGTTTTCTCAAAAGAGATACCAACATTCACCCTCCAGCATACTCTTCAATTTACAAGAAATGGGCTTTGCTCTCCATCCCTCGGGATACTGTGCCACCCTCGTCAATGACCCGAAGTGAATGGACACAATGTTACATACCAATGATCTTTCTTTTATCTTTTCTTTTATCCTTCATGTCATTACTACTGATTTCTCCACCTGCCTCTGGTGCTCTTCAGCTGCCTTCATGGAAAGTGCTTCGTCTGTGCCTTAGGGACCAGGGTTCCTGGGGCTCCATTTCCAGGACTCTGCTGATTGTCTCTTCTTGTGAGATCACTTCCACTCCCCTCCCTCTGATCATACTTCAAATATGTCAATGATTAACAAACCTTAGTTGCTGGCTGAGATTTGCTCTCCTGAGTACCTAACTTCAGTATACCTAATCTGGAATATCTCCATCACTGGGGAGATTTTGACACATATTCTGTCCTCAGTGCTTTGAAAATACAACTTTCCTTCCCTTACTCATTGCCCCAGGCTGCTCTGTCCAATCAGCTCTGTTCACAGTTGGAGAACTGTCATCTACACCAATACTCATAGCAGCCTTCTGAGCCATTTTTATTCCTTATAGCAACAAATTAAATCAATCACTAGGTCCATGTCATATGTAGGCCCTCTCTATATAAGTAAATGGTACTACTGTTTCCTTAATATCTCTTAAATGTGTCCACTTTTCATCTGAATTATCTTGTGTTCTTTCAGACCACCACCACTGCTTGACTGGATTACCATAGTGGCCCCTTGTCTCCTGATTTTTACTTTTTTTTTTCCTTAGAGTACAACAAATTATAGCCTACTGGCAAAATCCAACTCGTGCCTGACTTTGTAAAATGAAGTTTTATTGGAATATAGCTCTGCCTGCTCATTTACATATTTCATATGACTGCCTTTGTATTACAATAGCAATAGCAAGTCAGAAAAATTAAGACAGCAAACACCTGGCTCACAAAGCTGAAAATTTTTTCTATATGGTACATTAGAGCAGAGTATAGCAAAGATTTTCTATAAAGCATTCTCCGGCCTTTTCAAAATGAAAATAATTCACTCTTCTGGCCAGAATGACTCCCCAGTGCTTAAGGATAAAATTCAAACTTCATAGCACATTAACTAAGATGACTCAAAGTCTGACCTATTCTTTCTTTTCCAGACTCTCCCCTTAACATCTTCCATGGAACTTCATTCTCCAACTTCCTTGAATGTGACACTCTTAGAATATGCCATGCTCACTTGATGCCTCAGAAACCTGTATAAGCATCCTTCTCCCTTGAACCTTAGCCTCCCTTCCTGTTTACCTGACAATCTCTTACTTCTTTTTGAGAATTAAAATCAGATTATCACTTCTCCAAGAAAACCACCCCTAGTCACCATATTGTAATCAGATGCCCTTTTCCCTGGCTCTCATAACTCCTTATGCGTCTCTCTCAAAAATTACACTATAAAAATTACCTTGACTTCTTTGTCTTTGTCCTTTGACTCTAAAGTTAAGACAGAAACTATAACTTGTTCATAATGTAACTATAGCAACCATCACAATGTCTGGCAGGTAGGCTGTTTTTAAGAAATATTTGCTGACTGAATAAATGAATGAATGGTATTTGTCATCACTGAACTTTTCCTCAACTGTGAACTGGAAATAACAAAATATAACCTATAAGGTTATTGGATGATTAAGTAAAGTATCACTGTGATAGAGGACCCCAGAACATGTCTATTACTTATCATTACTTTGTCCTCAATAAATGCAAGTCTGCTGCACACACCTCCCATAAATGGGCCAAAGTTCTAGTCTACTCAGTGAAGTTTCTAGTAACCAGGAATAAAAATAGGACTATATATAGAATTTGCTTCAAGAAACTTCCAAATTGGTAGGCGATGGGGAAGAAAATCACAATTCAAAGTGTAGTAAGGATGATGCCCTCAGACCCCACCCCTACACACAAAAGGTATGCATTTCTAGATAGCTTATTTTATACAATACAACAGATCCATTAGTTTTTAATTTTTGTCAATACTGAAATGCAATCTTCTAGACAACAAAAATAACAAAATTTAATGCTAAGGTTAATTTATGAGTTGAAATAGAAGCTTTAAGAATAAGCACAAGAACTATGTGAAAATCTTTTCACAGGTACTTTTTCTGAAATTGTAAAGAACAAAAATTATAGTGGGATTAAATTGCCTTTTGGAAGGACATGAACAGTTTCAATGAAGAAATACCAGTGACTTCAATAAAAAGAATTTTCAAACTTCCCGGTGAGGATTCTGGACTCCGAGTCTGGTCTACTAACTGAGGAACCTCTGAGCCCTGACTTTGTCATCTGTAGAAATAAGAGAACACTCTGTTGGATGGGCTACTTGCAGCCTTCAAGAAACAAATATTAACTTAGAATAGATTAGACAATAAGAAATATGATGTCACAATCAGCTGGGTCTAAAAGAAAAGACACAGCCTCTTCTTGCACTTCTGTTATAGGGACATAACTTTTGTACACCTTCATGGGGTACATTATGGTAATTGGATACATGTATGCAGTGTGTAATAATCAAATCAGAGTAATAAACATTTCTATCTTTTCAAACATTAATCATTTTTATGTGCTGGGAATTTTACTCTTCTAATCATTTGAAATACAGATTGTCTTAACCAATAGTTAACCCATTGTTTCAGTCAGCTTTTTCATTGCCATGACCAAAAGACATGACAAGAACAATTTTAGAGAAAGAAAAGTTTGTTTCGAGGGCTCACAGTTTCAGAGATCTTAGTCCACACAGCCAGCTCCATGCCCTGGGGCTCAAGGTGAGGCAGAATATCATGGTGGAAAAGTGTGGTGGAGGAAAGTGGCTCAGGACACGATCGGGAAGCACAGAGACTCCACTGCCAAACACAAAATATATGTCTCAAAGGCACACCCCCAATGCCCACCTCCTCCAGCCATACCTTACCTGCCTTCAGTTTAATCCCCATTGGGGGATTGATTCACTGATTGGATTAAGGCTCTCATAACCCAATCATTTTACCTCCGAATGTTCTTGCGTTGTGTCACACTTGAGCTTTGGGGGACACCTAATATCTAAACCATAACACCCACTGTGCAATAAGAAACTGGAACTAATTTATCCTCTGTTTCTGGTGCCACTTATTTAACTTTTCATTCTCTCTCCCTTCTACCTTTCTGAGTCATTAGTGACCATTATTCCATTACGGTCTTCTATATGATAGACTACTCAGTTTCCACAAACAAGTAAGAACGTGTGTTTGTCTTTCTGTGTCTGATTTGTTTTGTTTAACATATTCCATGTTGCTGCAAATAACAGGATAGTTGTTTTTATGGCTGAGCAGTACTACATTATGTGTATATATATACCATGTTTTCATTATCCATTCATCCACTAATGAGCATCTATGTGGATTCTTATTTTAGCTATTATGAATAGTGCTGCAATAAACAGAGTATAAGTGTCTTTTTGATATAATGATATATTTCCTCTTCTTTGGATATCCAGGAATGGGATTGTTGGACCACACTGGTAATTCCATTTTCAGTTTGAGGGATCTCAATATGATATGATATCTCACTGTGGTTTTGATTTGAATTTCCCTAATGATTGGTGAGATTGAGCATTTTTTCATCTGTTTTGCTCATTTCTATGTCTTCTTTTGAGAAGCATCTAGATTTATAATACATTTATTCAATGGAGTACTGGGTTTTTTATTTTGGTGTTCAACTTTTTGAGTTTCTTATATATTCTGAATATTCTCTTTTGTCATGATTAGTTTGCAAATATTTTTTTCCATTTGTTTGTCTCAGCTCTATTATTTTCTTAGCTGTACAGAAGCCTTTTAGTATTGATATAATACAATTTGTCTAATTTTATTTTTGTTACCTGTTGTTTTGTTTTCTATCTAAAAAATCACTGTCAGGGTAGGGATGGAACTGTGGTACTCACTTGTCTAACATGCATGAGGCCCTGCGTTCAACCCCCAAAACCACAAAAATAAATATGTAAAAAATCATTAGCTACTACAATGTCTTGACATGTTTCCCTTATTTTCTTATAGTGATTTCATAGTTTTCAGGTTTTACATTTAGTTGGGTTTCTTTTAGTTGATTTTTCTGCGTGTATGTGTGTACAGTGAGAGGGAAGAATCTAGTTTCATTCTTCTGCAGATATTATCCAATTTGCCAACAGCATTTATGAGTGATGGTCCTATATCTATTATAAGCTCCTATCTCCTTTGTAAAAAATAAATTAGCTATATTTCTGGGTTCTCTATTCTGTTCCATTTGTATATCTATTTTTGTTAAGTTTTTGTACCTGTCTGCAGAAATTCTAAGCCGGATGCTTATTTTTTCTGAGACTGTAGCCACTTTTACTATTCCAGCACTAGATGGTGCCAATGTCCACATTTGCTGGGAGTTTGTTGATGTGTTATCACTGTTTCAGTACTAGAAGGCAATCCAAGCCCAGGCTTGTCCAATATAGAATGGTGGTATGTTTTTTTAGAAAGAAATAGGATAGAAACTAGAAAGAGCACTGTATTCCCACAAACCTTTCCTTGGGGCCAGGTTAGGCCCAGATGCCTTATCTATAGTTATCATTGTGTCATCAAGCACTTCAGGCCAGAACTAGACAGAATCACTGCAGCTCCTGTCACACCTGTGGCCATAAAGTGTTTCACCCATCAAGCCTATAGTTGAGCATATAGTCACCAAGACCAGCACTACACTGGGGCAAGACCAAAGTCAACATCGCTATGTGCTACATATTGTAGAGGTAGACTCATAGCCCGAGACCACTGCAAGACCACTATCTACAGGTGATGCTAGCAAGAACTGGGGCCATGTACCTTCCCTTGGCACTGGAGATGTTCCAGAGTAATAGCCTATAAGCAAGCCTTGGGTTGGAGAAGGGTTCATATTAGTATCTGCCCAATGCTAGTATTCCCCAGCCCAGCACTATGTTCACAAAGTCTTATGCTTAATACAATGTCCTATCCCCAGGAAATGGGATTTGATGCCACTATATACTACCTGAGGTTGGAGTAGTATATATGAAGGCAGTTCCTTCACTACCAAGGCTAATGCTGGGATACACCTTAGTCTTCCAAAGCGAGGACTTATGCAGACTCAGGGTTGTACTAAGGCCCATGCCATATCTGATGACAATGCTAGTCAACACACTAATGAGGTAAATCTGCCTGCTGCTGAGGCAATTCTAGAACCCCATCTGCAAGCACTGTCCTGGTGGTAGCTATGCAGCTGTTAGATACGGCAAGAACAAATTTAGCACTATCTTAGCCTTGATGGATAGAGGACTGTTTCTACCACCTGCTCATGGATTTTTTAAATCTATCACCTCATTTTTTTCTGGCTTAAAGGGTTTCTGAGGAGAAATTTGTTATAACTCTAATGCACTTTCTCTTATAGGTGACTTGCATCCAGAGACCTGATGTCGTGGAATGCAAAGCGGACTTTCCCTAAGTCCCATGGGGTGATTGTAGATGGTAAAGGACTTGTACCTCTGATAGCCACTTTCCTGAAGCTCTGAAACCCACAGGTATTTTTCCAGGTCTCGAGGGACCAGTGTGGGTGAATCCAGGACTTTTTGTACCAGCAGTTTCAGTCCCAAGGCTGGGGGCTAAGAGAGGACCTTGCTAGTTCTCACTGGCTTTGGTAAGCGCTGGTTTTGAAGATGTAGGATGCTGAGGCAGCCGTTAGCCTCTAAGGCAGGGTGGTGTCTAGTGTTGGCTATTGTAGAAACTTGGATTCTGGAAGTGGCAGAGTACTGATGTGAGTTCCTTCTCTGGAGCAAAGCAGTGGCTCTTAGACCAGCCAGCTTTTCAAACTGGATTTAAAGTCTATAAGGACCATAAAATTCTCTTGTAGTTAGGACTTCTGTTCTTCTGCTATGGTTGTAGTTGCTGGCACTTTCCTGGTTATTTCCTTTTCCTGGCAATGTGGAGCCTGCCCTTCCCTTAAGGACCCAGGGTTGATGTTGCATTTTCCTTTGTTCTTTTCTCTCAGTTGCCTTTCTTACTCTCCCTGTTGTTTAAGGCTACTGTCTTTTCCTTACTGATTTCCAGAATTCTCTCTCAATCACTCTCCTCAAAATATATTTTTTTCCTTTGTTATCCTGGTTCTTCTCTGTGGCAGAGTCACATGCAAAGCATCTCTATTCAGCCATCCTGGAAGTGATCTTGAGCTACTGGAGATCACAGACTCACTTTCAGAAATTTCCATACAACTTCCTTGCATGTCTCATTGTCCAGAATTGAGTAACCCTGGCATGACTGAACTATTCATTAGTGGTAGGAATGAAGCTACATTTGCATCAGCCAGCTTCATTCCTAAAGAGTCTCAAGACAAGCTGGGCACAATGGCTCAAGCCTGTAATCCCAGCACTTAGGGAGGCAGAGACTCTATGACAGCCTTTTGGAAGGGACCCAGGAGAAAATGGCTTCATGACCCACCAGGGAAGGACAGTGACATCTGGCCTCGGCACAGGACCTACCTATGCTTTAAGCATGACATGGAGCAGTGGTCCTAAAACCACAGGGCATTGTGCTGTCAAGCACCTAGTATGGTCAGCACTCAATGCCAACCAGTGTGGTACTATACCTGGTAACCAGAGCTTTTGCTAATGCTAACACTGACATTGAACCGTGTCCTCCGTGTGAGGAATGTTAATGCCTGATGGTGAACTTCACCTTGGCTAAATGAGAGCCCAAAGTCATATTTAAGTTGATTTCAGTGAAACAATAAAATTATTTCTTACACATCCCAATTTTGTGAAATAAAAGGAATTCCTTTCTCTGAAAAGCAAGTTTTGTAGTATGGTTAGACTATTGTTAGAGGCAGGATAAAACAGAGATTTGGTTGAACCCACTTGCTTTAAGGATGAGGAATCTGAGGAGAAAAAAATGTCTTGTCCAAGACCACATAGCTTTCTAGTGGCACATAGCTAAGTGAGAGCTCAGGTAGCCTGACTCCCATTTCATAGGTCTTTGCATCCATGATGCTTCATCTTTTGCAAAGATACGTTTTAAGAGTAAATGCACTATTTGCATTACTCAAATAAAATGCTCAAAGAAGATCTATAAATGTCTGTCCATGCTTTTGATGACAGGAGCAATTTCTCATTGCATTATGTAACTAATGTGGATTTGGAGACATCAGAAGATCTCATCACAAAGATGTCATGGAAGGGAAAGGTTATCACTGAAACCTTTCCATTCTGTCTCCAATTCATTTTCCCCTCCCAGCATCAAATGACCTCTTCAGAGCTGTGGTGAGGCTGAATCGAGACCACAGGAGCCAGACACCTTTACCTTCTATTCTGGGATCTGACACATAGACTCCCTCAGTGGCCTTAGCCAGTCCCTTACCTTTTCTGTCTTGTTCATCCTGGATGCCAAAGATGATATCATAATATTGTCTGCAGAAAGGTGGCTGAGGATGGAGAGGTACCAAAAGCACTCAGGGAAAATTGTGTAATCTCCCTTTATATAAAGAAAAAACACTTTCTTCAATGTTCAATTAAAATATCAGCAAAGGAGATTTATCCCATCTTCTGCTTTTTCCACAATCAATCTGCATGCATGGGGGTGGGGATTGAAGATTTTAATACTAAAAGGCCTTGTATATTGCAACAACCCTCCATATTCATCCCATTTTATGTCAGAACATGTCTCTAACACACTGATTCAACAGAATCTTTTATGTGAAAGGTAGTGTGGACATATTTCTGTTGTTGCAGAGAGTATCTAATTTGGAATTCTTCCTCTTATTAGCAGTTTTCTTCCAATGTGTAGGAAAGATGTCTAATATTTCTATCAGTATTTACCATAGCATATTTTTCAAAACACAAAACTGCCCTTGGACTTACTTGGAAAGCACTGCATACAAAGCACTCTTTTAGAACATCAAAATGCTTATGAAAATATAATGAGCTGTAAAACACTATATAATAAAGAAACTTGTGAAAATTTATCAAACCCAGAATTTCACAAACTTCTTTGAACTTTTAACACATTTTTTTCCTCAAGTATATATTAACTACATTAGTAAACTGATCTTCTGAAAATACACCTTTGGGGAAATGCTGGATTGAAAAGGACTATCTCAAAAAAGAGAAGGTTGGTTGTCACTAGAGATTCAGGTATGACCATATGACCAACTGCCAGGGAGTTTTGGGGAATTCTGGGAATTCTGTTGGAATAATGGACTAGGGGACTTCTAAAACCTCTTCCAATTCTCAAGATTCGATGAATCTCTTCCACATTAAATCAACATTATTTAGTACCTTTGTGTCTACTATTAGACAAGAATGGCACAAATTGTACTAGACAGGCCCCTTAGATTCTTTATCTGTGCAATAACCCGAAAAGGAAGGTATTATAATCCACTTTACAGATGAAAAAGAAACTGAGTCTCAAAGACCTGAATAAATAGCCCACAGACACATAGCTAAATAATGGTATACCAAGCACTAGAAGCAAGGTCCATGTTTTCTCTACTCTGCAGTACCACTTCCCTAAATCATGTCTGTCTCAGAGGAAACCATAGGATATATGAATGAGACTGAAGTACTACAAATCAAAAATATGAGTTGATATTTTTTGTATTAGCCTCTGTGGTCATTAGTAATAATATAGAAATAATATACTTCTCAGAGCTAATACCATCAATTGCCTTTTACTTCTATGCATTTCTCGTGTCTGGAATAAGCAGAGTTATTTATTTTTGATCCTGGCCTTGTACTTGCTGTTACCTATATCTAGAATGTTGCTCACAGGGATGTCTCTTGCTCATCCATCAGGTCTGAGCTTTCATGATGTTGTTTCAGGCCATTTGTTTTTTTCCTGCTGACCTGTTGTGCTTCTCCTTCCGGGCATGTGGCAGGATTGTTCTCTCTGGGCCCCTTGGCATCAAGTACAGCCAATGGACTAGCACTTGCCAATTGGTTCCAAATCGTTCCTACCTGGAACGTCTTATTGAAAGAGCTTTCTATGATTCTTCCTGACAACCAGCATCATTTTTGATGATGGCAGCTACTGCAGCCTGGGCCACTGAACGACCAGAAAGGGAAGAGTCCTCTTCTGACTCAGGGTGGGCTTACAACATAAAACTTTGTTTTTACCTCTGGTTTTTCAGGGCCATTGCATAACTTAGCCCAGAGCATCTTAAAATTTATGTGCATAATAATCACCTAGAGAGCTCTTTTCCCAAAGACAATATTCAGTAGAACTTGCATCATTAGCTAAAATTTCTAATAGATCTTTGGGAATTTGGATTTCTAAAAAGCTGTCAGGTACAGATACAGATGCTCTTACACCATACTTTGAGTAGCACTGACCCTGCTGAGATTAGAATCCGGGGATACAGAAAAAGATAGACTGAGTCTCAACAAAAGAAAAGAAAAGAAAAGAAAAAAGCACCCCTGAGTCCTTGGAATATAGAAAAATGCCCAGGAACCCTTGAAATGCAAAACAAGCATTAGTGAGCCAACTAGCTCATGTCCTGAGCCTGTGTTCTTGACCCATGCCCTTGCCTGCAAAAAGGACATGAGGGCAGTGCACAAGCCTGTAAAAACTGACAGTTCTCTAATTCCCACTGTGACTCCACCTCACCACTGTTCAGCTCCTAGCAACCATCCCTTTAACATTAACACCCCACACCAAAGGGTTGCTATCCTTCCCTCTGGAGATGGCCTGCATTCTCCCTTGAATGTGTTCCTTGCTTTAACCCAAAGTTTCTCATTCTCAAGATGGCTGGCATTCTCCCTTGAATATGTATTTGCTTTCCTAAATAAATCCATCTGTCTCCATTACTGGTGCGTGCTGAAATTCTTTTCTATCATGCATGCCAAGGATGCTATTTATCCTGAGTCAAGGTTCCCCCTATCCAGGAGCTCCTTGGACCTCCAGTAACACTGCCAATGTTGACTAATACATCCTCTAATCTAAAAGAGCTGCCTCCCTGTTCCCAAGAGGGATCTATTTCATTGTCATTTTCATTAGTTCTGTATCCTTTTACACAACTACTGTTGACTTGCATTTTCTCTATCTTCTCATTGTGACATTATAAACTTAATATAGATTGAGACTGTGGTTTTTTTTCTACTTCAATATCCACAAAATATTAAGCAATGCCTAGAATCATAAATAAAGAAATGAATGAATGATTAAGAAGTGTATTTTGGGGCCTGAGGTTGTGGCTCAGTGGCAGAGCGCTTGCCTTGCATGTGTGAGGCACTGGGTTCGATCCTCAGTACCACATAAAAATAAATAAACAAAATAAAGACATTGTATCCATGTATAACTAAAAAAAATTTTAAAAAAGAAGTGTATTTTGAATGTCTATAATACATCCTAACTTCTGTTCAGGCCTTAATCTCTCAAATACTTTCTTTTGATATTGAGACACTGAAAGCAAGAAATCCAGATTACTCCTTCCAACAACCTCTTTTATGGGTGTAGAACCATTTGAAGGGACCATAGGCAGAGGTTGCTGAGCCTGCATGTAAGATGCCTCTCTCCTCTGTTCTCACTCTAGAGCTAAGAGGTCAATCTGAATGGCTCCTCAGTGATCTTGCTCCCTGGCAGCCCAGTCTGTATTTAAAGTACATGCAGAAGGGCTGGGGATGTAGCTCAGTGGTAGAGTGCTTGCCTAGCATATGTGAGGCACTAGGTTCGATCCTCAGCACCCATAAAAATAAATAAATACAATAAAGGCCCATCAACAACTACAACTAAAAAATATAAAAAATAAAAAAATAAAACATATGCAGAGTTTGTGAGTTTCATAGAAGCAAATATCATATTTCCTGTTTTTGACAGATCTCTACTGGGTGCTGTAGAAGATAGCAGAGAAATGGCCAGTGATGGGAAGTACAGCTGGCACATTCCCAGGCCATCGCTCATTACCACTCATGAGTCCACTTCCTTCACAAATGGGACGCCTGCTACCTGAGGAAGGAGGAGACAACACGAAAGACCCTATAGCACTCTCATTGCATCTGCCACATTGCAGAGGGACATTTTTCATAATTAGTGGGAAAAAACAATTTGAATATCTACTATGTCTAGGAACTATTTGGAAAAACTGGAATTGATCCAGAGACAATTCAGATTTGCACTCAATGATATTTTAGGGGTCTGCTTCAACGTAGGCACTTTACCACCACTACCACCCCGCCCCACCCTCCGCAAAAGAACTAGGGAGCAATAGGTAGAAGAAACAAGATTGGTTGTGATTTGATAGTTATTGAAGCAAAATGGATAACTAGAGTTTAGTTATAAAATTTTCGCTACATGTATTTATGTTTGAACATTCTTGTAATAGAAAGTTGAAGATGGGGGGAAATTTTCATCTAGTGTAAATATTAAGAAAAAGAAAGAAATCCTAGTGCAGCTTACCAGGTAGGAAAACAAACAAACAAATACCACAATGTCAAGGCAGCTTTGTGACTCCTGGGATGGAAGCATATGGATATGTTTTGATATTGCTGAGACTGTTAACATAGTGTAATGGAGCAAAGTATAATCTCAACAGTTGTCACTGTGGGAAGAAATACATTTGTAAAGAATTTTTATTTTTAATGCTTGATATTTCAGTTGTTCCTAATGTAAAGGAAAAGGTACTTCTTCTGTTGAAGGTATTTTCCTACGCCCTTGCCATTAAGGGAGATTTTCTTTTGTCCCTTCGGTAATAATTTTGGTGAGGAAAATTTGTACTTAACTTTGGAAAAAATGCATGGAAAGTACATTATCCCTGAATTCTCCCTTAAAATAATAATATGTTATAACAAAAATTTAATATCAGCTGCAGCATTTACCAGAACTAAGACTAATTTAAACCTAGATGGAGACTTTATATTTTTGATTTTAAAAATGTTCAAAATGAAGAAGAATAATCTTAGGAAAAGGAGATAGATGGACAGATGTTGCAAATTAACATCATGATACTCAATGTCTGCTCACCCCATACCCCTCAACTGACCAGACCCTGCCCACAGAAGAGAGTTGCCATAATTTGTTGAGATACCTTCATAACTCCTTCACAAGCAGTGGAAAAAGCCAGAGGGGAAAGGGAAAAGCTAATCTCAACCTGAGTCAAACTCAGGCTGGAATTCCAGCTCTCCTTCTTCCCAGCTGTGTGACCTTGAACATAGCACAGCTCACTTACTTCCCTAAATCTCATCTGTAAAGCAGGGAATGATATTACTTCTTTATATCATTGAATCACAGTAGAGTATTGATCAGAGGAGAATCTATAGTTTAGGAGCAAAGAAGATTACTCAGGAGCCACTTTGCAGGGCAGCCTGTCCTTGGGTAGGGACAGGAGGGAGGAAGACAAAATGAGAAGGAACAGAAAAGCAATGGGATGGTTTGTGTTCTTTTACTTCCAGGGGGAAGGTAGCCAAGAGCAAAGAAAGACTGAGATCGACCATTAAGTTCAAGTACGTGGTTTAGTCTGTACTAAGCGTAATATTCCACTACCCAGTTGCCTGGCAAGATGTCTCTGATTTATGGTAATTGCATTATAATGAGGCACCACATGAAAATAAAATAAGCCATAATTAAAGGTGACACCAGAGTCTACTTAACTCCACCTGGAAAAGAATCTGGGGAGGAATTTATGAATGTCATAACGGGTCAATCTGAGACTGTGCATGTAGGAAAGAGCTGTATATGCCACCTGTCTCTAGTTTTACTGACTGGGTTTGGTCAGTGTTGGGTAATAAATTTGTATTCTACTTTCAAGTCTGTGCCACTATTGTTGCTTAGAAGAATTTGTCAAAAATAAGCACCTGGAGCTTGGGAAAAGGGATACTCCCTCTCTTGGTGCCCTGTTAAAAGATAAGAACAATGCAGAGGACAAGGTGAAAACCAGAATAGAACTGTCAACAGTTCCTATTCTGCAGAGTTATGAAAATTAAGATAATGTATGTAAGTTACCTGGACCATGGTAGACCTTCAGCAAATGCTGGCCATTGTTTCATTACTGCTGCTGTCTCCTCCATCTAGATCTAGGCATCTTCCAGCTTATAGACTGTTTTTGACTTCAACACAACTGACAGTCTCCTCTAAGACTGCCTAAATACCCTGTATATCCAAAGCATTCAGGAACAATGGAGAATTACCAAAGACAAGGCAAACAAAGGGCTTCACATCACATCGTTGATCACAAAAACTGTGAAATTCCATCCAGATACATCAGCTGTCCCCAGTCTAGTCATTCCCCTCCAGTGCAGCTGGCTCCTCCTTCACTGCCTTTCTCAGATTCCATTCCAACCCCAGTGAGTTGCCTTTCCCCTCTTCAGATCCCTTAGGTAATTCCTTGCCCTTTCATAGTCTTAAGGACCTTGCTTCTTTCATTTATTGTGCACTTGCCCAGGCTTCTAACTTTAATTTATATATTCCATCCAACAGCAAAGAAAGGAAAAAAAAAAGAAGAAAAAAGAAAAGAAAAAGAAATGGGTCTTTAGCTACAAAAGATACTATTTGAAGAAGGTAATTTCAAATACCATGTTTCATGACATCATTATCCATGGTTTAGATCTCACTCCACTAATCACTCAAATACACAGTGACTCTTTTCCTTCTCTCTTCATTCCTCTCTTGTGAACTGCTTTGCTCTCCAAATCTTATACCAAGCACTGTTCGATTCTGGTCTGTTAAAGCATTCTCATACTATGTGCCTTCAACCATCAAGCCTGCATCTCAACTTCCTCTTGTTCCAGGATGTCAATTAGTTATTCTGGAAATCCAATCTGTGTTTAGTTACTGTGAGAAGAGAAAGACTAGGCAAGAAAATTGGTGAAATTAGCTTTCCGCCAAACTTGAAACCAAACACAAACACTTAATTTGTTAGTTTCACAATAATGATGAGTCACTTGGTAGTCTACAATGAAATTTGTTTATGCCATTGCTCCATACCTCAGTGTACACATGCACCCAAGAATGCAAAACAGAAAAAGAAGAAACAAGCTTGAAGGCCAAAGTCACCCTCAAGATTTAAAAGGACAGGCTCATTTGAATAAATAAGTAGTGCTCTATGATATATTATCCTCTAATCTCTGCTAACTCAGCACTTATTAAGATTCATCAAAATACAATATTCTTTCTTGTGGAGTTTCTGTGACTCCCCTCTCCCTCTGAAGGAGATTTAATTCTAAATACAAGAGGAAGAAAAGGAAAAATGAGAACAGACATAACCCCGTCAAAAAACTTGGATTTATGGAGTTCAACCTTGAAAATATTTTTTTAAAACATCAAGCATGTGAATTAAAGCTCCCACCAGGCAGCTATAATTTATACAGCAGGCACTTGGCAGGTAATTCGAGCACTCTGTGATACTGGTAGGAAGGGGATCTTCTTCACTGAAACCAGACTCTTTTTTGTGACAGGCAGGGTGGGGGGTGAGAAAGAAACACACTCACTTTGCAACTAGAATGAGGATGCGTGATAATAAGAACAAGAAAATACCTAAGAAGAAAAGAATGTAAACGTGACCCTCTAAAGAGCAAAAGACAGTGAAACAAAGGTCTTTGGGCCAAAACAGTGGCTCCATCATGGTTGTAAAATTTCAGGCAAATCAAGTAAAAGAGAATGAATATACAATTCAATGAAAAGCCTTTGATATTTCTCAAGTCAATTATTTCAATTGTTTAGATATTTTTCAGAGAATCCATTTTATTTTGGGGGAGTGTAGGAAAAAGATCTGCAAAATATTTTAAATTTCTTTGATTGCAAGGAAAAGCATTTGTTCTTCTGTCTCTGAAGACTTATACTACATTTCACATCTAGCCTGAATTCAAGCACTGCTCCCTCAAAAAACTGACTGCACCTGAACATGATTACTAAAGTTATGAAGTAATTGGCATTGGCAAACAGTTATGAAGTTTGCCTGAAAGAGAAATAGAGCATAGAACACAGGTCTGTTTACAATAGAGCATAGACCACAGGTCTGTTTACAATAGAGCACAGAACATAGATCTGTTTGCAATAGAGCATAGAACACAGGTCTGTTTACCTCCCTACTCCCTACCCCAACCTCCAAAAGACCGACACTGTATGAAAATAATAGAGAATTTCTGAAATTAAGGGTGGTGGAAGACCCCAATAATACCAGTTGATTTCATTCAAGCAATAACAATTAAAAGTATCCCCAGAGCCCTGTTTTCTGATTTTATGAGTAACCACCTTGATGGTGAATTCTTAAAAAAGAGTGGTTTCCAATAGAAGAGAGTAAGAATCACTCTCTTACTCCATTCTGATCTGATTGTTATTTTCTTAAAGTTGTACTCTGGAACTTAGTGTTGTACTCTTCCTTACCGTAGATTTGTTCTTTTCTATCCCCTTTGTGATGCTGTTCTCAAATTACATGGAAACTGAAAGTTCTAAAGAATCAACAGGCAAGTGAAATGAGAAAAGGCACAAAACTAAGAAACTCCTGGATTTTGGGCTCTGCTTTGGCATTGACTCCGTTGCATTATATGCAGCATGCCATTCACATCGCTGAAGGAGTCAAGGATCATGGCCCTTAACACCACCAAAAACCAGCCTAAGTTAATATCACAAATCAGACATCAGAAACTGGCATCCCTTGTACTCTATCTGCCTTATTGCAGTTGGCCAACAAATATGCAGATGTTTTCATCAGACTTCAAGTAAAATTACAAGATTTACAGACGATTTTGAAAACTCATCAGAGTTCAGGAAATAAGCCTATGTTGGTGCTTGCCCAGAGACCTTGGGCTCTCCAATTTCCTGCATCGTCACCACTCAAAATGATTCATATATGCTGAACTCACTTTCCTCCTTTAGGTTACCTGCCTGGAAGGTGAATTAAAGCATTTGAGTTTACTACCCTTAGTCTAGAAGAAGCAAAGGTAGGTTAACAAGTGATTCTCAAGCAACAAAGAGCACCAAGAAGCCATAGACAACCATCAAAACTTAAAGGTTTGAACATGTAGGCACATTTACAAATGGATCACAGCCTCTCATTAGTTAGGCAGTACCCCCCTTCACTGCTGGATACACAATAGATAAATAAATAGCAAGAATACATGTGATATATATTTAGATTGCACATTAGACTTTAAAATCTATGCCTAACTGAATGCATTAGCCTGCATTTTCTGTTTATGTCTCCACAATGCCATGGAAACACAGCTCAGCATGCTAATGGGCCTCTCCTGGCAATAAATAAACAAAGTCTTTGTCTATTCATGTTTCAATTTCTTTTTTTTTATGTCATTTACAATTTCAAAAAGGAAAACAGATCGGTGGCATTGTGTTGTTGTTTTCCTCTCTGCCCCTTCCAGTGTCCTGTCTTGCAAAAAAAAAAAAAAAAGTCTGCAAAGAGTACAGAATGCACCTTCTGGTGGTTACTAAAATCAAACCAGCATTGCCAGCAATCAGAGAGCAGGAGTCTCCTGGCTGGACTCATCTGTCCCCTTTATAAAATGCCATGATAATTAAACTCTGTAATGAGGTTCTTTAAGCATTTCAGTCTAACCCAAAGAGCACTTAATATAGTTGTTTAAGACTGAAAGTTGATATAAAATAGTCATAAAATCTGGTGAGTTTCGCTCCCCTCCTTCAGTCTAAAAAGCAATATCCAGTCTATTTCTACAGAGATAGCAACAGCAGTCACAGCCCCTAAATGGCTCCAGTGAAGGCAGGGACACGTTTTTGCCTCCTTGGCTCCACAGCATGTGGAGCACACAAGTTGTTCACAGCCCTAATGTGCAAGGGCAAGGTGAAACCCAAAGCTCAGAGTGCTGGGAGCACATTATCTCCCAGGGCAGCTTTCTGCTGTCTGGCACCTGCTGTCCCCTGCCATGCAGTAACTCAAGACTTGGAAAGGCAGATTAGTATCTGTGTGGAGAGGTGGGCAGACTTGATTAGGTGGCTCAAATCTAAACCCAAGTGCAGAGACCTCAATCACAGGAGAGGAAGGACAGGCAGTAGGCAGGTCAGGGCTTCTCCTGCAAGCCCTCAGGGTGAATCTCTGCAGGGCCCTTTGCTAACTGACTCCCCCTCCACCCTAGGGCCTGGCATTACCATGCTTGACAGTCCAGCTGGCAGGTTCTGCTGCCTTGGGACACTCTGGCTGCATCCCAACCACAGATATTGTGTGGTAAACCTCAGGGCCAGAATCTAGCAAGCAATGTCTATTTTCATTAGTCATGAAAAGCAGTCTGTGGACCAGATTTCAAAGCATTCACAAAATAGAACTGTCACAGAATCTGCTCAAGGAGAGACATTTTTCATCTAGAATTTTCCAGTGCTGAACCTTAAATCAGAAAGCAAAGTGTCCACAGAAATGCCTTCCTAGGTAATAATCAAATGTTATGGCCTTTGATTTTCTAAAGTGGTATATGATAACCTGTCCATCTGAATTATGTTTCCATATTTTTGTGAAATAATAGTGACAACAGTATTACCATATAATATTATTAGGTACTTACCTTGTGCTTCTGAAATAGTTATTATTATCCCCTTGTCACAGTTGAAGCCAAGTTTAAAGAGGTAAATAATGTGTCCAAGGTCAGAAAGCGAGGAAATAGCTGAGCTGGGATGAAAACCAGATCATCTGATGGCAAAGCCCATATTTCTTCCTCCACATTTTCTGAGAACCTACTAAGAGCTCTGGGATGTTTTCTACATATGATCTCAACTTTTAGATTTCTTTGATTCATTTCACCCCAAAATTAAAATTCGGTTACAACTGCTTTTTCTCTTTCTATCTTAGTTGCCAGGAGGAAGAGACAAACAGTGCCCAATCTTCTTTATCAGTACTACTTCCTTTTGGGGACAAGTTTTTGTCATTGTTGTTCATAATATCTCTACCTCTCAGAACATCTGTCTTCTTTTAAGGCTTATGTGTTTTCTTTGCATCATGTTAATCCTAGAAACTACTCACAATATTTTATAAGTAAGCAAGACATAAAAACAGGCATGCCTGCTTTATTGTTATAATTGGGTTCTAGAAAAAGTTCACATTCTTCACATTGAGCATCATGAACTAAAACTCATAGGATTTACAGGGAAAATAGAAGTGAGGTAGATAAACCCCAAACCTCTGAAGCATTATAATAAGCACCCTATCTCAAATAACAGGGATATTGATAAAATTCTAGCCCAGTTAACTTTCCTCAGAGGTGTACAATTAGAATTTCATTATGTTCTGGGCTTCTGTTTCCTCTTTTGAGATTCCAGCCCTTAATTAATAACATTGTCCTCCCATAACAATTTCATCAAAATGCAGAACATGGTCTAGGGACAATCCTCTTCACCAATTTGGAGGGTGGGATTGTTGACATAAATGGAATTGTTCTCATGGCTTTTTATTGTAAATAGTAGTCTCCCCAGAGAGTTTAACTTGGGCAACAGACAGGGGTTCTGCATAAGGCAAAATCAGTCACTTTTGCACGAGAGGAAGAAGTGTCTACATTTTGAGGTTTTCCTTACCTTCATTACACATTCCTAGGGCTTTACCTTTTATTGTGATAAAGCTCACTGCTGATTGCAAAATATAAACATGCTAGAAAACATCCCATATTAGCTACATGGACTTTCAAGTGATTCCAACAAGAACAGATCCAGATTTTAAGGGACTCGAACCTTCTGCATCTTCCAAATTCTTCATTGGCAATTTGTGAAATTACAAATACCACATTTGGTCAAAAAGCTACTCTTCAGGCTGGGGTTGTGGCTCAGTGGTAGAGCGCTTGCCTATGAGGCACTGGGTTCGAGTCTCAGCACCACATATAAATAAAATAAGTAAATAAAGGTCCATCAACAACTAAAAAAATATTTTAAAAAAATTACTATTCATTTAGAATTTAGAATAGAAGGCAAATGAATCACAATAATTTATACATTTTCAAATGCTGATAATTTCCAAAACCATTACAAGACCCAGATAATGTATATATTTGCATTAATTGATTGACCTGGGCTACCTCAAGAATATGTTACCAACTATATTTTTGTTTGTACCCGCTTTGATTATTTCTTTGTGTGACAACTAAATAATATTCCCTCTGGAAATAATAAAATTCAGTCACATGTCAAGCAAAGTTGACCAAAATCTTTCTTGCTGATAGCCTAGAGAAGTTTCTTTTAACTTCACTAGTTGTTATTATAATTTCTTATCATAGATTTTTTTGCCAATTTGGAGAAAATATCAAGTTGCATCCATGAGCTGTATGATTGCAGGACTCTTTGTGCAGTGACTGGTCTTAACATCTTCTCGGGGTTTTCAACACTTATTAACAAGTTAGTTGTCAGTGTCCCGGCTCTAGTGGCATATTGGGAATTATGGTGTCTTCATTCATGATTGTCTTTTGTGTCAAATCAGCAGAAAACTTCAATATTTCTCCAATATGTTCATATGGTTCCCTTCTTTCATTAAGTGAATTATCAAACAACCCAAGAGACTAAAACCAAGTCCATTAGAAATGTATCTCTTGCTCCCAAATAATTGCTGCTGTTTATATATTCTGGCTCTGACCTACCATCTCCCAGTCCTCACTGGTTGCTCATTTCAAAGGCATCCATTCCCAAATTTTAGTTATTGTGTACTTGGCAGAGAAGTCTGATGGGGCAGGGGTCCAGAATTAATTCATGGAAGTACCATGATTTAGGAAATTTCACAAAAGCACATGGTCATGTAAACACAATGCATAATTAGCTTTAGGGAAAATTTGCCTCTGCTGACGTCATTTCTCTATTCATCAATTCAATGAAGAACTAATTTTCTTTAAAGAAACAAAGATATAGCCAAACATATCACATCAAATAAACGAATCAATAAATACATGACATTCTGAAACTATATAGATTCAAAAATAAGTATCATTAACACTAATAGCTATACTAGCTTACTCAACAGGAATACATATAAAGTAGTAATTTTGGCTAATTAAGCAGGACCCACTTGGCAATTCTGGTTCTTTTTTCTTTGAATTAAATTAGTCCTTTAACTGAATTGTTAAAACCCCCAAACGTACTGGCTTAATAATCTAAGACAGGATGGGCCCTACTAAGGCTCACTACTGTTAGCAGTTCTGGGAAAAGCTTTACTTTTTTTATTTTGTATTTTTTTTGGAATTAGCCTATAGAAACTTGTTAAACATTAATCAATTTGGAAAAAGCTAAAAAAGTCAAAAGTCAAGAAATACTTGTACATAAGAATTGATCATTTTATCAGAGACAAGGCACCAGATAGTATTCCAAGGAAATGAAACAAACAGCAAATTTTAAATAGAGACTGCTGTCCAAGAAGCTATGCAGAAGAGATTCTTTTCTGAGAGGAAAGTTCCACCAAGAACCCTAGAATAGCCACATGAATTCAAAAAGACCTTGGATGTCTCTGGTCAAGATGGGAATGAATTCTGCTTACTTATTAAGAGAGTCATTAAATGAAAACAGTTGTTTCAGTTTTGTTTTCTCAGAAATCTTCTATTATTCCATGCATGTTTCTGCCTGTAATAAAATAAGCACAACAAAAGCAATAAAAGACTTTTTATTGTAGTTTGCAACACAGGCTTTTTATAGTTTAAACCAGCAATACAGACATCACCTGGATGCTCATGAGAAATGCAGTGTTGGTCCCACCTGGGACCTGCTGACTCATGCACATTGCACAGGTGATTCAAATGCTCATTTAGGTGGGGGAAGTACCGGGCTAGTGTAATTTCCAAATCAACAAAATGATTTTTCCTTTATCTCCTTATTTTTATTAGCCTCTTAAATAATTAGAAGTGTTTTTATCAAATGAAGAAAATAATATATGCTTATTATAAAAACAACAAAAACACAGAACTGTGAAAAGTGATAAAATTACAAAGCAAAAATCACTTAGAAAACCATCACCAGAACTAAACTCTTAACATATTTATGCAGATCTTTTCAGCCCCTTTTCTATATATCATATATAAAAAAGAAGATGTCTTCATAGGCTGCTTATATGCTGCTTGTTAGCAGCAATGTAGGACATCATTTCATATCAATAAATATATATCTTGTGCATCATTTACTTTTCATAGAATACTCTGTTGTATGGAGAAACAATTCATTTAAATATTCTCTTTCTGTTGGACAAAAAAAATGCATATGTTATTTCTTTAAATAGAATTTCAAGGTAAGAGTGTGAGCACATTGAAATTTTCATATAATTTGAAAATGGCCTTCCAGAGTATGTAAAAGGTCTCAGTCTTCTAGATCTTTGCCAATCTAAAACATTAGGAAGACATATGTCATCATAGACAAATACCTTCAAATTATACTCTAAATTTAAGTGCATGTGGAAATGTTTTTACATTATTGGTATTAATTTTAAAAATGAATATTCAGATCCTCTTGTATTTCAAATTAAACAATCTACTCAAGTCAGAAAACTAGTAACCTAGAAGATCAAATCATAAAATGTGATTTTTAGATTCTCTGGAATAAAAACTTTGATCATAAGGCTTTGAAACCCTCAGTCACTCTCTCCCTCTCTGTGCACACCTTTAGTTTTCTCTGTGAGTCTTTCTTGCTATGCTGACTCTTTGCATGTGACTCTTCCTCTGGTGATGTACCTTCAGCTGTTCTCATTCTATACTCGCTCCTGCTTCTCCCAGCTACTCACATTCCTTTCCAGCCCAGATCTGGGCCAGTCCTCCTGGGTGGGCTGTGCATGGCTGTTTGCCTTGGTTCTCAATGATCTTATCTATCCAAAGGTTTTTTTCAGACTTGGCTCAAGTATTAGTTCGCTGTGAAGTCTTGCCTGATTTCCTGGCATTGCCTAGGCTCCCTCCTCTTTGACCCCACCCTGCACTGTGTGCCCGAGTATGAGAGTGTGACTAACCATGTGCCCACTTCTCTTGGGCAAAGTTTATTGCCCCATCTCTGTTTTCTAGAGCAACAAAAAACCTGTCACAATGGAAGCATCCAGTTGCATTGCTGAATGAATCTGTAAACAAAACTAGAAAATATTTACTAGTCCCATTCACCCCAAGTTAGAAAAGCTAAGATCAAACAAAAACACACAAAAGAACAAACAAAAGCTCTGCGTGAAAACATTTCAGAAGACTATATTATTTACTAAAGTAATACATTTTCTTAATGAATGCTTAATTTCCAATAAACATAAATGAAGAACGAATTTACACAGAGAAAAAACAAAACTTTTTTTATAGTACCCAAAGCTAATTTAAAAGGAAAAAAGTATTTTTCCTCTCTTGTTTTTCCTCTATTTCTTAAAAAACATCAACCATTATTTAAAATTCTGCTTCCATCATTCAAAGAAACAGAGACAGTTGTTCATTCTGAGTTAGGTTTCTGCTTATCTGACCAGCAGGGTCAGGATAATAAATCATTCTACCCCTAGGGAATAATAAAAGGTTTAATGGATTTGTGCAGTTACCAGGGGAAAAAAATAAAGAGGAAAACTTTCAAGATTCAATTCATTTTCAAATACTGAGCAATACTCAAGAAAAGACAGCATGAAGATCATATATAGGGGAAGCAGATGGGGGAAAAAATCAGAGAAGTGGTATTTCTATCGGAGAAAATGATACGGTCCATATTTCACACACCCCACAAGAAGAACCCTCTCTTTTTCATTCCTATAAAGGGCTCTTAAACATCCCCTTGATTGCCACCTCACCCCAGCAGTCCCCAGTAGGACCTCTTCCCTTTCTGGTGGTGATGCTTGTGTTGCCTCTGATGATCTGGCTGAAGGCAGCCATCAGCCGTCCCAGGCTATCACTCCCAGCTTTCCTTGGCACAGAAGCATTGAGCAGCAAGGCCAGATGTCCACTGATCTGCTGCTGGGGGTGAGAGATGATGAACTTGGGAATGGATCTGGCTGGGGTAATTTGGCACGAGGGCACACACACACACAATTCTGATAAGGCTTTAAGCCCAATATTCTGAACTCAACAAAGCTAGCAAATACACAAGGCTTTGCTTTGAGGGAGTCCTTCTGAATGCAGGGAGTATTCAGTTTGCATTCTGCACCATAAAATAAATGCCAAAAGCAAAAGGGAAATAAAAGAAAGTGAAGCTATTGAGTAACTATAGTTTGCTATCTGAGGGGAAGACTGTTTCCTGAATATCCATCACACACATTCACATTGTAATATTGCTTGAGTGTCAGAATATAAGTTGTCCTGGAATTTGCAAGAGCAACAGCCAAGTCCATGGCAACTTTCATCCTAGTAACTGTATTTCCCTTCTCTACTCTATATCTGTGCTGTGGTCTTTAGACATATACTTAACACTTCTTTGTCTCAGATAGTGGGTCAGCACATACTTGCTTTTGTGTCTCCTTCACCCTAAGAAATATTTTGGAATATCTGATTCCAAAATATAGTAGTCTAATCCTTGAAGGAGATGATATGCAAAATGCAAATTTTACATAGTATAGCTAGAAAACATATGTGAAACTCTTAGAATTGTGTCTGGCACATCATAGTTATTTAACAAGTGTTATTTATGCCCCCCTCTCCATCAGAGAAAATTAATTATACGGGGTGTGTGTGGGGGGGGTGTGTGTTCAATGAATACAAAATAAGGTCAAATTAAGAGATTTGGTTTTTCTAGAAACAGTATAATTTTTCGCTTTATTTTTGCTTTCTGATGTTATCTGTACACAAAACCCTGTGAAATTCTCAACATTATAGAAATACAGTATTGACATTTGTACATATATCCAGAAATCAGCTGCCTAATACAGAGGAGTAAATTTTAAAATATTAGAAATGCTATCACTTCCTTTCAATGGAAGCCTCAGAATTAGCATATGTGATAGGCTTGGGTCTAGTTATGCTGCAGTTTTGCCTCAGCTGGTCTGAAATCCAAGCATATGACAACATTTTTGCTTCTTTTACGAGATTTCCTGGAGTTTGCACTCCCTTCATGATCTTGGCAGAGATTTTGCTGCTAAAATAACATATAGAGTCCTCACCAAAACGGTGTGCTGCCGAAATGCCAGAAAACTGCTAGTGTGGGCAAAACCTGCGAGTGACAGTCCCCACCTCCTACCTGGCCAGCTTCATCTTTCCACAGTTCCCTAAAGTTTTCTTGATAAGAGTGTTATTTTCCCCTAAAATAAAAATAGTTTTTCTGGTTCTAGAATCCCCTGATTCTTTTCTCACCTTCTATCTCTGAACAAGCTCTAAAAATGACCTAGTTCAAAAATGAACCAAAAATTCTTATAGAATTTCCCAAATTAAAAATCCTGAATATAACTTTCAAATCTTCAGTGTTAAAATAAAAATGTAACCCCATGCTAATGTTAGACAAGTGCTTACATTCTTTGAAACCCATAATCAAAAGATTATCCTATTTGACCACTATCAACTTCTTGTTAAAAACAGGAAGCTGAGTCTTCCTTTACTTTTTGCTGTCATCAGTAAGCATTTAAATTCCTGACTCACACTTAGCAAATTCAAGGTTTAACAGGGCTATAGTCTTTCCAAAGACATTAAATTGATTGATTCACCAAGAGAGATTTATTAGTGCCTTCTATGTGCTGGGCACTGTTCTTAATGCTGGGGCTATGGCCATGGAAATGAATGCCCGTTTCCATCCCAGTGAGGAGACAAACCATAAATACATAAAATACGGAACATGCTGGATGGTAAGTGCCAAGACCAAGAATAAAATAGAGGAAGAGCACAGAAATCCATGGAGTAGTTGCTGTTGTAGATGGGGTCAAAGAAGTCTCCACATCAAGTTTCATAAGCACATTCCCAAAAAGAAAACACATACACACACACACACACACACACACACGCACGTACACACATATGTGGATATTTTGAGCATCCCAAGGAGAGAGGTCTTACTGCAGAACCATATTGTACTCAGGGAAAGTAAATAGGTCTAGACATGTAGGACCAGTTAGGCCATGACAATGACCTCAAATGTGATTCTGAGTGAACTGGAAAGCCATAATGGAGCTTGGGGAACAAGAGTGAAATCATGTAATTTGCATCTTAAAGAATCACCCTGCTGGTTCACAGAGAATAGATCCCAGAGGAAAAAAAAAGCGACAGAATAATAGCTAAAGGGATTCTTAGGGAAGTAACAATGGAGGGGATGAGAACAAGTCAGATTCAGGATGTGTTTCAGTGTTTATTTCACATCCCCCTAGATCTAGAGGAATATGAAAGGGGAAAATCAAGGGTGATTCCTAGGATCTTGGACTGAGCAACTGACAGAACACAGTTACCATTTACCAAGAGGTGGAATAGGGTGGGTTTGTGCAGTGGAAAATCAAAAGCTCAGGTTTGAATGTGTTACATTTGAGTTGCCTATTAGAAATCTCAGTTGACATGTCAAATTGGCAGTTTAATATGTGAGAATGATATTCAAAAGAGGCAGAAAATGTAAATCAAATGCCATTGGTTCACCACAGAATATATCATAATCCAACTGTGCTGGTCACCTATTACTCTAATCATGCTGCATAACAAACTATGCTCAAACTAGGTGTCTTCCAACAAATAGTTGTTTTTTAGGGTTACAAATCTGTGGATCAGCTAGGGGGACTCTACTTATGGCTACAGTTTAACTGGCTTGGCCCTATGCTTTGGGTTAGACTTAGCTCTGCCCCACATGTCCCATTCCAAGACCTGTGCTGAAGAGGCAGCAAACACCTGGGGTATGCTTTTCTCACAGTGATCACACAAACTGATGAGAGTCAAATGAAATCAGTCCTCTAAGGAGATGTCTCAAAACCTGGGACACTGTCACTGCCACCCATATTCTGGCCAATGCAAGTCTTTTGGTAAAGCCAAACATCTATGGGACAGGTTAATGTACTTGAAACTTAGTGATAGGAAATGTAATATCACACACAAAGGGCATGCATGCTTGATTCTAATACAAGCAAGCCCTTAAGAATTACAACAATGATCTAATCTACCTTTTAGCACCCACTCTAGCCTTAGTTATAGCTCTAGCTCACTACAAAAGATTTTTCTCAGATCCTCTCATCTTACAACCCAATGAATTTCTTCAAGTATCTATTTTTGAAAGCCATTTTACAAATGTATTTGAGGTAAGTGTACTTGGATTTTTTTCCACTAACAGGAAAAATAGGTTAGTATGTTCTAATAACATGGTACATATTTTAAGTGCCATTTCTTAAAAACAAAAGTCTTCATCAGGACTTCTCAGACGGTATGCGGGGAAGCACTATTTTTTTATTATTTCAATGAGACATGGACCTACAATTTTATAGAATACAATAGAACTAATTGCTAAGGCTGAATTTTAAAAAAAAAAAAAGATATACAAAATTTAAGCCCATGTTTTCAGCAAAGTACTTGGTGACATGACTATAAATGTTTTTACACACTCAATTTTTGTACATATGTTGCTAAAGATAGTGTTTGGAACCCTATTTTGAGAAGCACTGTCCTAGGTGATTCTACCACAACCAGATTGCTTTACCCTAAAACCTTAGTATCTGAATAATAGTAGTCTAAACACAAAACTAAGTTACTAAGAATTTGAAATTGAATTTGACTTTTACCCAAGTTTACTCAACTCTTAATTCAATTTTCCAGGCATTTTTGGGTCCCCAGGATTCCATGCGTCAATTATTAAGTATAAAAGAAAGAAAAGGGCTATGTCAAGTAGCCATACCCTGCTTTATGATTTTTCTGTTTTTCTCGATTCTTATGGCAATGCCTTTCACAATTTTAGTCCATGCTGTACACACACAAATTACTAAAATCTCCTGGCCACATCCTGCGGCTACCTTAATTGACTGTTATCAAGCTGTGTCTTTTAAATGTTCCAGCATTTGATCTTTTTAAAATGCTCCGAGACTTAACTGATGTCAAACTGGCTGGTCTAATTTCCTGCTATGTCTTTAGATCCGTTTTTAAAAATAATTGGGTATTGAATTAGAGGGTTTTTTTTCCTCCCCTTTCATTCTCAAGGGATCAGTACTATATTTAGTTAAGTTCTGACCAAAATAAATAAATAAATAGACCTATTTTGTCCTATTAATTTTCCATACTTGGATTTTCTGTCCAAGTCACAAGCTACTCTGGAGTCCAGGAAAAATTAAACCTGGTTACTCAGCCCAAGTGAAGAGGCACTTTTTAGACCACAAAAGTACCTGGATGACCTGGATTCCAAATTCGTGAATGGGATTGATGAACATCATCTTGACACAAAGCAGCATCCAGAAGACCTTCAGGTGGTAAAAGGAAGATGTAAGAGTGATGAGGTTACTATCAATGCTGAGACGATGACCTCTTTCCAGAAAGACTCTCAGTACAACATGGACCATGCATGACAAAGACTCAAAACCAGCAACGAAGCCTTTGGGATCCTTCCCTTCACTCAGAGGTGTTCAAGAGTCAAAGTTAATTTCCCAATTGTACCTGAGTTTGTTTACTTTCATTACAATAATTGCTGATTTAAAGCCAAATAAAACTCATATATCTAATTATTCTTATTCTCTCTTGGAACGCTTCCTAAATGATAACGAACAGCTTATGACTGACATCATCAAAGCAAAAAACATTTACTTTGGGCTATTTTTTCTAAAGTCAATAAGTTAGTTGATTTAGTCAAAGCTACTGGAAAAAAATAAAATCAGTCTTCAGTTAAGCCAAATTATTCAGTCAATACAGACAACTGAGATACAAACTTTCAGGACATGATATTCTCATTCATTATAAATTATTACTTCAGCCTCTATGAGGACAGCATCAAATTCACTTTTTATCTTTCAAAGAAACTTGCATTAATAGGAACTTAAGTAATTGCTTAACAATTTATTTAAAGTCATTTTTAAAAGATGTTTAAAATATTAAACCAAAAAAGTGGATGGAATTCATAATAAGAAAATATTTAGATATTTTATAACACCAAAATGTTGAGTAGCTCCCTTGGGTTCTCAGCCTGACTCAGAATGGTAACAATTGTAAATGCTACCTCCTCACCTGAGCCTAGTCTTATTTGCCTCCAGCACCCTGGGGGTTCTACCTCCCTTTCTCACCTGCCTTGGCTCACATGTTATAGCTCCCAGCTCATGGAAGAAGTGCTGGACCACGTGGCCCTTTTCACCTTAAATGAACCAGGAAAATCTGATTTATAAACTCTGCTGAAACTTCATGCTAGATACTACAGAGCAACTCTGAACTAAAATACCATATTTTGAAAAGTATGTTTATATCCAGCATTAAATATTATGTGAAACAGGGAAGACTATACTTGAAATAAAACCTTTAAATAGAAACAATAAAAATTTGTTGTGATGGAGGCTGATGGACAAATATCAAAGTGTCATCTGGGTGGATTTCTTCTGAGGCCTCTTTTCCTGCCTTGTAGAGAACCACCCTCTCACTGTGTTCTCAGAAGGGGAGAGAGAATTCTGATGTCTCTTCCTCAGGGCACCAATCCTTTCAGATTAGGGCTCCACTTTTATGGTCCTTTCTTAATCCTTAATTATCTCTCCAGTGGTCCTGTCCCCACATTCAGTTACAATGGTGGTTAGGGCTTCAACACATGAATCTTAGGGGGGAACATGATTCACTACATTATATTTATAAATCGTAAAAGAATCATATCAAAACAGTGAGAGTCCCTCTTTAATAAATGATATTAATAAAACTATGCTTTACTCCATAACTAATTCTAAGAAGATTAAAATTAAATTATAAGAAAGAAGGCAAAATATTTATCACAACTAAGAGGATTAAAAATAAAAGGAGAAATTATAAAAGGATCAAAATGGGTAAAACATCTATATAGAGAAAAAAACTAACTACATTGAAATAAGAAGTACAACAACACAGCCTCAGCCACTTAGTGAGATTCTAAGCAACTTAGTGAGATCTTATCTCTAAATAAAAATATAAAAATAATGGCCAGGGATGTGGCTCCATGGTAAGTACCCTTGGGTTCCCAAAAAATAAAATAAAATAAAACAGGTTGGTAGAAATGATACCAATGGAGAAAGCATGGCAAAAGAATAAATACATGCATTATATCCTTCTACATACCATATACAAAATCTACAAAATGCTTAAGAGTGCTGCTAAGATTTCATTGAAGAAATGCACAAAAAAGGATATACAAATAAGATTTAAAAAATTATAAAAGTTTATTCCATTGACTAAAAAAGTTAAAATCATCTTGCATCTAATAAGTAATTTTTTAAAAAAAACGTTTATTCAGAGGCCAATGCGGAAACGTAATTATAAAAACATTGCTAGAGACTATGAAAACTCTAGAAGTCTTTAATGAAAGCATTTGGAAAATACCTAATCAAAAGCATTACAAAATTTCCCATCAATCAAATCCAACAGTTCATTCTTGAGAATTATACTGCTATTAAAAACATCAAAAACAATTATACAGCCTGGGGCATGGTGGCACAAACTTATAATCCCAGCGGCTCGGGAGGCAGAGGCAGGAGGATTGTGAGTTCAAAGCCAACCTCAGCAAAATCAAGGTGCTAAGCAACTCAGTGAGACCCTATCTCTAAATAAAATACAAAATACAATTATACAGATGTCCTTCATATCTGAAGTGCTGTTGGCTATCTACCTAGCTTCCTGTGTTCTTTAATCTTATTGACAAGCATGGGGTGCCCAGATATTTTGGTCAAATATTATTCCAGGAATTTCTGTGAGGATGTTTCTGGATGAACCTTTAAATTGATTGCCTTAGTCAAGCAGATTGCACTCCATAAAATGACTGGGCCTCTTTCAGTCAGTTGAAATCAGTCCTGACACTGACCCACCCTAAAGCAAGGGTGAGTTCTCCTGCCTGATGGACTTTAAACTGGAATACCAGTTCTTTCCTTTCATTTGAACTTGAATTAAAACATCTGCCCTTCCTGGATCTCAAGCCTGCCGGCCTTTAGACTAGTACAACCACTGGCTCTCTTGGTTCTCAGGCTTTCAGTTCTGGATGGAACTAACCTTCAGCAATCCTGGGTCTCCAGCTTGCCGACTCACTCTGCAGGTCCTGGGACTTGTCTGCCTTCTTACTTGGGTAAGCCAGTCCTTCGTAATAACACACTCCAAACGCACATAACCTTCACAGCCCAGTGGTGCTAGGGGAGCGGGATAAGTTGCCATGAGACCAAGGAAGACATCTGGAGATGGGTTATGAGATACAAGGTTTACTGAGAAATGCTTATGAGGTGATATAGTGGTGACAAGCTAGACAGGCGTTTTGCCAGAAGGTCCAATGGTGATTGGCTGAACAGGTGTATCTGTTTTCACACAGTCTCTGGGTCTTCACCAGAAAATAGTGCCTCACAATGCTTTGTCCAGGGGCAGCCACCTGGATGAGCCCTTCCTTCCCTCTCCATGGTGCTCAGGTCCTCACTGCTTATTGCAGAGAGGGGTTTCATAAGTTGGCCACAGAAGCAGTGACATCATTGATTTGCTTTGTTCCTTGTAGGACCAGCATCTTAAGGAGCTTAGTGTGTGTGCAAGAAAATAGCTTTGTACAGATAACACTAAGTTGACCTAGTTCCTAGCATACAAGAGAGAAAGCCAGTGTCCTTCAAGGTAATATGAATCTGGACATTGCAGAATCACTCTCATCATTCCCTTCACTTGGCTAAGTTTTGGGAAATGAAAAGGCACATTTAGGAACATGTTGTTTCACTGTCCTGTCTGTCTGTCTGTCTGTCTGTCTATCTATTTAAAGGATCTTTCTCTCTGTTTCTCTGTTTCTCTCTCTCTCAATAACTTATTGATTTTATTTCTCCGAAGAACTCTAACTAATATTCCATGTATTCCAGTTGTGTTTTGGTGGGGGACAGGGGAGAGGGATGTGCCCAGCCTCAGAACAGAATAATACTTGACCAAATAAATCATGGCAACCTGTTCTTTGCAAAGCTGAATCATATTCGGACATATCACTCAATTCTGATTATTAAAATCTAAGGTGAATTCTTTTTTTGAGGGGGTGTTCCGGCGATTGAATTCAGGGGTACTCGACCACTGAGCCACATCCCCAGCCCTATTTTGTGTTTTATATAGAGACAGAGTCTCACTGAGTTGCTTAGTGCCTCGCCGTGGCTGAGGCTGGCTTTGAACTCGTGATTCTCCTGTCTCAGCCTCCCTAAGTGCTGGGATTACAGGCGTGCACCACCATGCCCTGCTAAGGTGAATTATGATGGAGCTCCTGGGAAGGATTTTTCTTTCTGAAAAAGAAAAAATCCTTGAAGAAATGGCCTCTTCTCTCTCCCACCCTCTTCTCTCTGGTTTGAAGGTTACCCTCTGATGATGTTTGAAGAAGCTAAGCCAATGATACATATTAGAATATTCTGATGTTTGAAGAAGCTGCAGCCATCTTGTGATCATGAGGAGACACCCATGAGAAGCATAAGTTGACTCAAATTCCATGCATCACTGAGCAGTCAAACAGGCATTGGTTTATTGTGTAAACAGCAAATATCCTTATGGCTTGGTTAATGAGGCTCTGTCTTAATTTCAGATACAAATATCCTAATTTGTATCAGTTGCTTAATTCTTATTTATTTATAATAGCCAAAAATATATGGCAATTATCTAAACCTTCTGGGAATAATAAAGCAAACTATCATATATCAACTCAGTGGGAGATCAGCCAGGCATTATAAAAGTTAAATACTAAAACCATGCAGCAACATGGCAAAACATCTCTCAAGTAAAGGATAATGTTGATAAAATAGTGCTGTAACTTGCTTGATAAAATTAAAATAGAAAAAAGTTATAAATACATATGTATACATAATATTAATTATAAAAAGACAATGACATAGAATTATAAATTGCATAATACCACTTAAATACACTTTTAAAAACACACAAATGTATCAAATAGAGATTTGTGTGCCATAAAAACACACTATTATAATTTGGACACACAAATTCATATGAGTTGCTTTTGTGGAGTTTGACAGTACTCGTCAGAGGACATAGAAAAATGCAATGTTTTAAAAATATTTAAATGCATTTTAAATGAAATTATTTAAAATAAATACTACAAATGCAAGTATTCATTTTAAGTAGTAGATATGTACATGTTATTCTTATTTTGTAATTTTTGGTATTAAATTTTAAGTAAACTAAATACAATGTATGTTTATATATATTTAATATATAGACTATACATATGCCAACATGAATCATTTTAAATGTATTTGGGATGGAAGATATAGCAATTTAATTTACTAGCATTAATTTTTAAATATAAGTGAATATCTATCTGTTAAGTACTATTTAAGAGTTGTACAGCCTGTAGTTGAAATGGCATTGAACTGATTGTTAAGTGACATGTTTTCCTTTTCTGCCATTAACCTGTGTGACTACAGTCATTAAACCTGTTGGTTGGAGAAAACAGAAAATAATTCAACCTTAAAAGAAAAGGAATCTACTTCAAAGTTATAAGAACTCATGGAACCCCAAGAGGGCAGGTATACAGCTGAACAAAGAGCAAGGAGGGACTTAAAACACTTCCAGAGCATGCTCTAGCTGACACCCCTGCTCTCTCTCCTCCTTCCTATGTATTTGTGCTATTTTTAGTGTGTTCAGTCAGGCTTCTTTTGCTTCTTGCATCCATGTGGACTAAAACTAGCACTTTTGTCTTACATATAAGTCTAGACTTAAAAAGATAGAATCTTCGATCTCAATGTCAAACTCACAAGGAAAGAAATTCATTTAGATTAATTCAGATCATGTACTCATGGATGGCTCAAAATACTATGATAAGAAGTTTGAGATCATACTATATAAATGTTTAGTACATCACTGTAAAATGGAAGGAATATTAGGGAAAAGTAATTGTCAAAATGGAGAAGCTAAATTAAAATAATCCACACCAACCTAATATAAATTACTTTTTATTTCTGAGCCTCAGTTTTCTTATCTAAAATCAAATGACTAGAAATCAGTATTGCTTAAATTAAAAAAAAACAACAACATCGGTTGCATTCTGTCTTAATTTTGTGTTGCTATGACAAAATAGCCAAGGCTAGGGAAAGTTATAAATAAAGAGGTTCATTTAACTCACAGTATTAGAGGCTGAAAGTCCAAAAGGACATGGTCCCATCTCTTTGGCCTCTGATAAGGACCTTCTGGCCATGTCATAATGCATATATGCTATCACTAGGGGGAGCATATTTGAGAAAGAAGTCACATGGTGAGGGAGGAAACAAGAGATCAGGGAGGGTCCAGGCTTGCTTTGTTATAAAACCCACTCCTGTGGGAATGAATCCACTCCTAGGATACCCAACCTCTTCTGAGAAACCAGCACTAATCCCTTCATGAGTGAACGGTGTCCTTATCACCTCCCACTGGGCCCACCACAAACTGTTACACTGGGGACCATGCTTCCACATATGGACCTTTGGGGGACAAACTGTACCCAAACCATAGTATACCCTATCATCACAAAACTCATTCCAAGATACAATGTTCTCAGAAATGCTGCATCCTCTGATCTCTCCTTGGTGGGTCAGGGGGCTTTATAAATGCTCTTACAAGAACTGCAAGAAACTATCTTAGTCATTTTGTATAAATGAATATGTCAAACTTATCTGACCATGAAAAAAATTTTGAATGAACACTTATTACTGGAAGAAACTTTAGGAATCACTGCACTTTTCTATTTATACAAGCCTTCCATTTGAGATCACAAGCACTATACTTCTGTAGGAATTATAATTTCTGAGAATGCCATAATGGAACTATAAATCATTATGTGAATAATTATTCCTTGTTATGTGCTTGACACTTCCGAAAAACAAAATTGCCCAAATAATTGCACTTCTGAATCTGTGGGAATTTAGGATTAAACTCTTATTGATATGAGAGCTACTCTTATCTTGCTATGTTTTTCTGATAGCATTGGGGTTGTTTTGTTTTGTTTTGTTGTTGTTGGAAAGATTGTAAAGAATCTAACGGTGAATTTCCATCCATTGTACCAATAAAGGTTTCAGAAAGGAACTGAATGCAGAAACTAATATCAAGCACAGTTGCTCAGTGGGGTTGATGCAGAATTTAAACTTTGGAGCACTTATTGATGTTAAGTGCAGATCCCACAGTTTAAATAGCATTGTTCTTTTAGTTCTTTCCTTTGCTGTCAGGTTTATATTTAACTTACATAGAGTGTTCACATCTTTCATGAGATGAATCAAAGTGGACTACAGCTTTGTCTTGCACGAGCAGCCAACCAATACATTTGTCTTTTTATTCCTATGTGGAGTCTCTAGTCATTATCTTTATTACAACACTTTATTGAAAACGTGTAATTTCAGCTCCAAGTTTCAAATTGTGTTTTATTAGTTAGAATTATTTGCTGTTCTGCAGAAAGTGATTTGAAGCCTGAGATAATTGTAAAATCATAGAAGTACAGAGCACATCCAGAGGTCACCAGGCCCAAGCTCTTCTTTCAAAGCCGATGTACACCTTGACTAGGCAAGCCATATTTCTAGCTGTTTTACCTTAAAGGAAATGACTGCATATTTTCCAAGTGTAGTTGAAACTCATGTTTAAAAATTCTGGCCAGTAAACAAGGCCTATCTTCATACTGGGAAAAATAAATAGAAATTTTATAATCTGATTGATGACTGTTCACTCTGCCCTCATTTTTCCTTTCCACCAGTCTTTCTAAGGACTTGAATGTCCATAGAATTAATTCAGCTCTTATTCAGAATTTTCTGTCTTGAGTAAAACTCACTCTTTTCAAATTTAACTTGTTTTTATTTATATATCACTCAAGCTATTTTTTCTTACAACTATCTCCAATTTTTAAATAATGCTACCATTTTCTGAGTCACCTCCAAGGTTAAATTTTGAAATCACATTGAATTCTTTATTTTTCCTTCATCAACAACTGAAATCAGTAATGGTCTTAGGATCTCTAACCCCAATGTGTCTCGTAGTCAAATTCTTTTCCATTTCTGTTGATGCTGCCCTAATTAAAGTCCTGCTTCCTTTGCTTTTCACTCCTGCAAAGCTTCCTAATTGGTGCTTACATCCATTGCAGATGGAATTCAGATGAATGTGACACAAAACATTAGCTATATATACAGCATCTTGAAGTAAAACAATATTTTCCCTTCACATCACAATAGGGCTGGTAGATGGCAGTGTAGCAAACATGGCAGTGCCTGGTATCACAAGGTACTCAGGGTACCGTTGGCTTCTCATATGTATGCCCTTTATCACCTAAGTCTGCTCCCTGATTTTAAAGAGCACTTTGAGAAGACTCACCCCACGTCTTCAGTCTGTATTATATTGTTCAAAACTAGATGCTACTAACCCCTTTCTTCAAAAGAGGAAGACAAATAGGGTTATACTTTTGATTGTTCATTTTCTGTTTCTTTTTTTAGGGGGGTATTGGGGATTGAATTCAGGGGCACTCAACCACTGAGCCACATCCCCAGCCCTATTTTTCGTGTTTTATGTAGAGACAGGGTCTCACTGAGTTGCTTAGTGCCTCAACTTTGCTGAGGCTTCCTTTGAACTCGCAATTCTCCTGTCTCAGCCTCTCGAAGTGCTGGGATTACAGGCTTGCACCACTGCGCCCGGCTTTTCTGTTTCTTTTTAAGCTGCAGTATCACCAACCCTAAGCAAACCAGTGTCCTGTAGGGAAGAGGGAGGAGATGTCCTGGACAGGGGTCAGCAGACTCTGCCACATTGTCTTCAGATTTGCCAGGGCAACATGCAGCCGTCCACCAGACTGATGTTCTCAAACCACATGTCAAAGCTTGTCAACACCATCCAATACTTCCTCAAATGACGTTGTGAATAAAGTCCTAGTTTACCTTACCAATTAAAAGGAATAACAGTATCAGGCCCTGAACTGGTTTTCCATTATACCGCTCCAAGATGTATAAATTCAAATTAAACTGAGCCAGTCATTCTCAGGACTGATTTTCAAACACAGCATGCAATCCCACCTCGACCCCTTCAGTGCATCTAGCATGCTTCCTTTGCCACCATCTTCATTTCTTGAAATCCTCTCCATTTTCAAGGCTCCACTCGAGTGTTTCCTCTTCTGAGTTCCTGATCACTCCTGTTCTGCTTACCTTCAATGAACCTCTAACAGATGAATTAGATTTCATTCATCACCTTATTAAATTCATTATGTACACTACCTCATTTAAAGCTAACAAAATTCCCTGGAAGTTAGGTTTTATTGTCACCATTTCACAGAGCAGATATCTGAGACTCAGTTCAAGACACTTTCTCTCAAGTAAGTTCACATGACTAGTAAATAACAGCCAGTAGTGACATTTAGTGCCAAGCAGAGGCCAAGTTTGGGTTCTTCCCTTTGTATTAGGACAACTCCTTATGCTAAACCACCAAGCTTGTGGTCTAAAATTATCTATAATTCTTTTTTTTCCAAGGAGCATGTTGTATTGATCCTTTTAGTTCTGATACCTAGAATAATATTACCAAATAGGTTCATAAATGGAATGTTCCCTTTAAAAAAAGGCAACTATCATTAAATATTTAATGGTATGCCTCAGGATACTTATGTGAGGACATTTGCCATCCTTTTAACCCTTATTTAGTCTATTTTTATGGTCCTCATTTTATACATTCATAAATCTTTCTTTTCAAAAATATTTTAAATAGCATTCCTTCATTTTAAAAGAAATAGTACCATGAAAACTCTTTTTTCTCTTTTCTATTGAGAGAATTTTCAAACTTAAAGGAAAGTAGAGCATAGTATAATGAATCCTATATGCTCAATGCCCACATTTAACTATTTTTAAAATTTTGCAATATTTGCTCCATGTAGTGTTTCGCTGAAGTAGTGTAAAGTAAATAATAAACAATATGATATTTCTTCCCTGTGTATTTCAGGATGCGGTTCAAGGGAAAAAGTAATAAGGACATTTTCTAATTGCAATACTATTATCACATCTACAAAAATTCATAAGAATTTCCTGATAACAGTTAATAGTCTGTACTGCATTTCCACTTTCTCAAAAATACTGTTTTAATCAATGAAGGGTCCAAACAAATGCTACATTTTGCTTTTCATTTGGTTGTTGTATAGCTTATGTATCTTTTCATCTAGAAAATTTCTCTCCTTCCCACCTCTTCATTTTTCCCAGCATTGACTTATTGAAGAGATCAGGCAAACTGTCCCTAGAATGATGTCCTGCATTCTACATACATCTAACTGCTTCCCTTTTTAAATGGTGTGTACCATAAATTACAAATTAGGTTTAAATTCCTGATTCCATTCAGGCTACACATGTGTGGCAAGAATGCATGCAGGTGGGCTGGGGTTGTGGCTCAGTGGTAGAGCATTTGCCTCACATGTGTGAGGCACTGGGTTTGATTCTCAGCACTGCATATAAATAAATGAATAAAATAAAGGTCCATCAACAACTAAAAAAATATTTTAAAAATAATAATAATGCATGAAGGCAATGAGGAATGTCAATAGGATGGCAGAATAAAAGGTCCCAGGCTTCAGGAACCTCCACAGGAAATCCAACTAGCAACTATCCATGGACAGACAAAACCACCTTTGTGAAGACCCCAAAATTTGAGAATGAGCACAAAAGACCCAGAACCAAATAAATACTCCATTAGGAGTGTAAGAGATATGGTCTCACTTTTTTTGTGTCATCCTTCCACAATGGTACACTGAAAGGACCCCACAGCCCAGGGTTCCTACCATGAGAAAAGAGTACCAGACCTGGACATTCAGCTTCCCACCACTTACAGATACTTCCCAGGAAGCCCATTCCTCTGTCGCCTCATGAGGTACAGTGGGAGTAATGGCAAGGTTAGTCCACCTGGGATCACAGAGAAACAAACAAGGAAATTAGAGCTCATGGCAACCAGAAAGATCTTGTTGGTAGCTCTATGTTACTGTCAGTGCTGGCACTCAATCAGAAGTACCAACCAATAAACAAATTATCCACAAAGCTAAAGCTGGTCACTCACAAAAGCATTATAAGAAATTCAATCTGACTTTAATCCATAGATGGCCAGCCTTTATGTCTAGTCTCAGAGCCGAACCAAAGGCCTCACCTTGGAAGGGAGATACCCACCTACACACATATTGGCAGAGCACAGAAATTAGACCTACCCAAACCAAGGGGCCAATGGCTCAGCTCAGCCTCAGAGCCCATCCAAAGGCCAGGTCAGGTCAGAGGATGCATACTACAATGCAGTTCCGTGGAGCAAGAAGGACAGCCGCATCTGAGAATCAAAATAGTGGGTCAACACAGACCAAGAGCCCATTCTAAGGCCTCCCCTAGGCACAGAGGCCACCTCAACTCTACATATCTATGTAGCATAGCTTCTGGACCCATCCATCCAGACCAATAATGTGACCTAACTTCAAAACCCAGCCTGCAGCCCTGTCCAACCCCAGAGCTCAAATCCAATTGCTACCTTTCCAAGGAATATATGCACTGCATTGCCCAACCAGCATCTTCCATCTACTATGAAGTCTAAGCAAATTAGCTAACCCACCTGATTTCAGAAAACGAGAAACAGTCCATTTAACTAGAGAACCCCAACAGCAAACTCTGCATGCCTGAGTTGCAACTAACTGGACCATCCAAAATCACAGGCTAGACTAAATAATGAAAGTCTATCCCTGCAAAATAACACTTTTAAAGGACAGAAGAGGTGATTGTCTTTTCAAATGTATAGATACCAATGCAAGGTCACGGTATTATGAAGAATCATAGAATAATGACACCATCAAGAGAAATAATAAGGTTTTAATAATTGCCTCCAAAGAAAGAGAGATCTATGAAAGAAAATAATTCAAAGAAATTCAGTGAACTACAAGGTTCTACAGGTAGAAAATTAAATGGTGTTTGGAAAACAACACATGAGCAAAATGATAATATAGAGATAGAAATAAAAGAAAATCTGGAGATGAAGAATAAAATAACTGCAGTAGAAAATTCAATAGAAAGCTTCAAGAGCTGACTTGATCAAGTGGAAAACAGAATCGGCGCACTTGAGCTAGAACACTCAAAATTATCCAACTAGAGAAGCAAAAAAAAAAAAAAGAAAGAAAGAATATAGGAATTATATGACATCAATAAGAGAAGTAACTTGCACAAAAGAAGAGTTCCAGATGGCATCAGAAGAGGCATCAGAAAGCATATTAGAAGAAATAATAAGGTTGGTGAAGATGTTGAGAGAAGGGAATTCTTGATGAAAATGGAAATTAAAATTAGTACAGCCATGGTACCGCCAGTTCCTGATTACCTTGACAAGTCCTTCTTCCTCAAGTGTTGAAGTATAACACCAGAGAAGCATGCTGAGGCAAGCATAGAATAGAAAGCAAGAAGCTTTATTAAAGGGTAGTAAAGCAGACTTCTCCCAGGGCGAAGAAGGGGAAGGAAGGCGGAATCCCTGGGATGAGGAAGTCCTATCCCTTCTGTATATCTAAAGTTTTTCTTGTTCTCCTGCATTCTTCTCACTGATCTTATTCATTTCCCTTCATCCTACATAGTGACTGGGGGATGTCAGTGGAATGGCCTGGAGGTGAGCAGGTGAGCTGCAAGGGCCTAGGTGGAGTGCTAGGCAGGACTGGAACAGCAGCCCAGAGGGCATTGATTAGTAGCTCCCTGTCTGATCCCGAGTTGCTTAATTAACAATCTTTTGGGAGTGGTAATGTCGAAGGGCTCTGGAGACATGAGCATTCCACTCTCCCAGGGGCAATTTCCAACTTCCTGGACTCAAATCAGACTCCATTTTCTCAATCTGACCCAATTTACCCAGCTACACTGATTACCTATCTTCAAATCTGGCTTTGGTCATATGAAAAATAGTATGGAGGTTTCTAAAAAAATTGAAAATAGAAATACTATATGATCCAGTAATCTCAGTGCAGGTATAGACCCTGAGGATTTGAAATCATTATTTTGAAGAGACTACTACACTCCCATGTCATTGCAGATTTATTCACAATAGCCAAGTTATGGAATCAACCTAAATGTTCATCAACTAATGAATGGATAAGAAAATGTGGTATATATACACATTTGCAACAAGGATGAACCTGGAGGACCTTATGCTAAGCGAAATATGACAATCACTGAAGGACAAATACCATATGATACCCCTTATACAAAAAATCTGACATAATTAAACCCTGAAACAATAAAATGGTGTCTACTTAATGCTAGGAGATGGGGAGAATAGGGAGATGTTGACCAAAGGGTACAAAGTTTTAGTTAGAAGGAATAAGATTTTGAAATCTATAACATAATACAATGACTATAGTTAATAATAATGTATATTTCACAATTGCTAAGAGAATAAAATGTTATTTTAGGTGAGGAGTATGTTTACTAGCTTGATTTAATCATTCCACATTGTGTATCATATCATTTTGTAACCTATAAGTATATAAAATTATAATTTATCAATACACATTAAATTTTTTAAAAGAATTCATGAAGGCAGTCTTCCTTATAAATTGGGCCAAAGGAGCCACAGATGTTTCACTGCAAAGGAATATATGGGATAGAATTTTGGTATGTTACCTCATTTCAAGAGTATATGGAGATAATCATAGTAGGAAACAAGTGGAAATGAATGCAAATGCTTTAATTCAATTAGGGTATTTCTTTCACTTTTTTGCTCTGTGACTGGAATTTCTAAGAATGTATGTGTGTTTTCCTGGCATCAGAGTACATCATAGATCTCAATCTTATCTGCTCTCCTCGTTAACAAGTTGCCTCAAAGAAAAATAAAAGAAAAAAAAAACAGAAAAAGAAAACAAAATTCCCATCAAGTATTATCTTCCCATGTGATCATTTATGACAGCTTGAGAATGAAATTGAGCCTAAACCGCCAACAGCTATATTTTCATAAGCGAAGGCCCCACACTGATTGCCAGTGGTAAAACAGTACAATAAGAAAAAGGAAAACAATGTGAACTGCTCACATAACACCAAGCAGCTTTTTCAGCGTGCTTTGTTTAGTCTCCCTTTCAGTGTTGTGGAAACAACACTTCTGTTCTGGTCAAGAGGGTTCCTTTATTTCAACACAATGCAATTTTTTCCATAGTGACTTGTGTGTAAATAGTAGGCCACAATCTTTTAAAGATATACCACTAACGCTCCAGATGCAGCATTAATAACATCCAAGCAAGAAAGAATCATACTGCGTACCACATAAGAAAGTCTGCCTTGTGATAATAGGCTCTAAGCACATAATGCCTAGAAGTTTGTGATCACGGTGTATCAAGGATGCTAGTGTGGATACTGTGACCTACCATATAATTCAAAATGTTTTGTTACATACTAATTACTAGAGATATTGCTTCTACTAACAAATTATAGTAGCTAACATTGAACTCAAGGTTACTACATGCTGGTCTCTACACTAAGTACTTTATATGTGGAAACTCATACCTCATTTAATACTCAAAAAAGCAAACTATACTGTAATTATTATTCCATACTCTTTTTACTGATAAAGGAACTAGGATTTATGGAGTTTAAGTAAATAATCAAGCCTGTATGACTCTGAAGGCTGTGCTCTTAAAACTTTTCACATTTTCTTCTGTAAGTGTTATCGTGGGAGAGAGAGGAAAATAGGAAAAGAGCTTTGGATTCTCCTAAAACCAAAAAGATAATTAGCCATCCTGCCTCCTTCCCAAATTTACTTATTTGACCTGGTCAGTACGAGGTCATGACTCCTACAACCAGAAACTGAAAACAGGCACAGTGCATACTGCTAAGGTGGTATGGTGGGGATATTTCCCATCAGGTTCCAAACAGGGTAGCCCAATGTGAACATATTCTCTAGAGATAATTGCCATGGAAACATACTCTATTAAGTCTATTCCTCTGGCCCCTGAGTTCAGCACCTAAATTTAGATACCACAAGGAAGAAGGAAAGGTTGGGGAAGGAATAGACATGGCACCAGAGCAAAGAGATAATTTCTGTTTCCAACAATACAACAATGGAAATAACCAAACAATTTTAAATTATGCAAAAACTTATAAGTTATAGATAAAAGGTAACCCATATTTTCTTAAATACAAACCTGCATTTAGGTATGTATATGGCATATATACACATTTGTAACAACATGGATGAATCTGGAGGACCTTGTGCTAAGTTAAATAGGACAGGCACAAAAGAACAAATTCCATATGATCTCCCTTATATGAAAAAGCTAAAACAATTGAGCCCAGAAACACAGAGTATAATGGTGGTTATTCAGGGTTGGGAGATGGGAAGATAAGGGAGATGGTGAATTCACACACACACATTCAGGGAGAGGGAAGGAGAGGGTCAGGAGAGAATAGATTCTAGCAGAAACAAAACAGTGATGATCAGAGACTAAATCTGTGAGTGATTTGGGATGGGAGATGAGATTAGATACCAGTTTCAGTAACCAGAGGCTTGGATTTAGAAGCCACATAAAAATATGAAGTAAAATCATGAGTCACTAATTAGGTAGTTGTAATTAAGACTTCTACCTATAGCCAGAAGCTCAGGACACTCACAAAACAAGATCTACAACAAACACAAAAAGACAACAATAAAATTCATCTAAGACTAAACTCTAAATGGGAAAATTCATCTTCTCTGAGAATCTTTTATGTGAGTCTTAGGTGTAAGTTTATATTCCTTGTGAATGAATTTATACTTCTTATTCAAAGTTGTTCTAAGGCCCAATTAAGACTTAGGACACTAAAGAAAGCCCAGAAAAAATAAAAATCATATTTTTCAATAGGAAAAATTTTTTAAAGTGAGCATCAAGAAGACTTTATGAATTAAATCCAAGGTAAAAATGAGCCTTTAATAGGTTAGGAGAAAGCTCTGGCAACTTCTATACCTTGGTCTGGGTGTGAAAAGATGGAACAGCATGACTTCCAGAAGAGGAGAGACTTTCAGGGATGAAAAGAAGTAGGCAGAGCTTTAGATGATAGTTTGTGCTGGCAGACTGGATTAGAATCTAGAAAAGTCCCACATGCAAATCATGAAGCCTGAAAATCCTTACACACTGCTCATGCTTTATCTTGCATTTTACTTAGAAGAAATATGAGAAGAGGGACTGAAACTCTAATTGCTATTTCCAACATCCACTTATTCCACAGGGCCTTGATGGAGTTAATCCTAGGTTAAGACAAAAACACCTGAGACTTTGGCTCAACTACTGCAACCCAAATATTTACAAGATCAAAAAAGTATCAAGAATGAGAGTTGGCTATTATAGGTGAACTCAATAGAGTAAAAATTGCAGGCCAGCCATAGCAAAACTCATATCTAGGAGGACTGTGTAAGATCAATCTTCATTCTAACTTCAAGCAAAAAGGAAGAACTTGCATTCTCTGGAAAATAAACAAAAGTAACCAAAACTCATACTTCTTCCTCCATTGTTATTTTGCAAAGTCTAGTATACAATATAAAATTCAGGAAGAATCAATGAAAGGAACATGTTATCTGTGATTTCAAAAAAAATCATCTAGTCAGTAGAAGTAATTCCATAGAGGACCACATTACTGAAGGTAAAAGTCAAGGGCTTTAAAATAACTATTATAAATATGTTAAAATATTCACAGAAAAGATTATATCATGGGTAAAAATATGTTTATTGCTTATTTGTTTGTTTGAAGAAAAATCCAAACTCTTAATAGGAACCAACCGGAATTCCAGAACTAAAAAAACACGATATCTGAATAAAACAAATAAAAACTTTTACTATTTATTGGATGGGCTTGGCAGCAGATTGTATACTGCAGGAAGAGGTATTAGTGATCTTGAAAATAGGTTATTATAAATTAAGCTGAATCACAGAAAAACGCCAATGAAATGCACAAAGCATCCGTGAACCTTGAGACAATAATACCAGTGACTCCAGTATGTATTCCACTAGGGTTCCAGAAAAAGAGGAGAAAAAAGTAGAGAATGATTTGAAGAAATAATGGTGTAAATTTTTCAAAATTTGGTAAAAAATAAAACCCACAGATCCAAATTTCTTAGGTCATTAAGGGTATTTCCCAAAAAGTATTGTCAGATATCTCCAGCTGGTCCTTTTCTGCTTCTTGGATCATGAGGTAAGTAGTTGTGGTCCTCCACGCCCTCCCACCACAATATGCTGCCTCATCAGAGGCCCAATGAAATGAGCCACTCAATCTGACACTAAAACATCCAAAATCATGACCCCAAAGTATACCTCTTCTCTTTATAAATTAATTATTTCAGGTGTCTCCTTGCAATTATATAAACAAAAACACACACAAAATGGTTAAAAGACTATGAGAATAAGGAAGTTTGATAAATATATATTGGTCAAAGGATAATATAATTACAGTTAAATATGAGGAATATATTCAAGAGATCTATTAGACAGTTAATAAGGATACAGTAGTTTCATCTATCCATGAGATATACATTCCAGAATCTCCAGTGGATACCTGGAAGTGAATCCTATCCACGCTATGTTTTTTCATATATGCACACACTTAAGATAAAGTTTAATTTATAAATTAGGCATAGTAAAAGATGAACAATTAATAAAAATACAACCATAACAATACATGATAATCAAAGTTATTTAAAACTTAATTGTTTTTTCTAGAATTTTCCATTTAATATTTTTGGACTGTGGTTAGCCATGGATAACTGTAAACACTGAAAGTAAAGACACAAATAAAGGGGAAGTACTGCATATTGCATTCTTGAAAAATGCTAAAAGAGGGGATATTAAGTGTTCTCACCACCAAAGTGATAACTATGTAAGATAATATATTTGTTACTTAGCTAGATTTAATCATTCCACAATGAATACATATTTCAAACCTTTACGTTGTACACAATAAATACAATTTTATTCATTAAAAAAACAATTTTTAAAAAGTATTTTGTGCCACTGGATTATTTGTAATGATTGAAATAAAAATAGATTACCTGAATAAATTGCATAGTTAAATTCCACTTTATTTTGCATTGTCAAATATGAATATACAAATTGGCAACTGTATATCAAAAAAGATCCCATATAAGCCGGGCGCAGTGGCTCAAGCCTGTAATCCCTGCACTTTGAGAGGCTGAGACAGGAGAATCACGAGTTCAAAGCCAGCCTCAGCAAGGGCGAGGCGCTAAGCAACTCAGTGAGACCCTGTCTCTACATAAAACACAAAATAGGGCTGGGGATGTGGCTCAGTGGTTGAGTACCCCTGAGTTCAATCCCCGGTACCAAAAAAAAATAAAATAAAATAGATCTCATATAATACCATATCATACAATGAAATTTAATGTTGAAAACAATTAAATGATAATTTTTAAACTAGAAAAGAGAACTCTATTTTGCATACATAGTGACATTTAATTAACACTATAAAATATTGTGTTTCCAATTTATGCAGAGAGGGTCATAGAGACTAAGTTGAATGATATGTCTAAAATTACCCAGATGCTGCATGCCAAAGCCTGTGTTCAAATTCGGATGTGGTTGACATCAAATTTCATTCTTTTTTTAAATATTAAGCTTCATTTTCCCCTACCCAAAACACTGAATTTGGAAAACTCCTTAGTGCAATTCAGTCTTATGTGACTGACTCACTCTATGAAGAGACTTTAGCAAGCAAATCCCACAAGTTCTTGTTTTAGGATTATGTTAATTAACCAAATAAAACTTCTCTAAAACTACAAGTTTAGTCATGGCTAATTTCATTAACAGCCATATATGCTGATGAAAAGCAAAAATGTAAACCTGGTTTCTCCTTGCATCACAGTAATTAAAGAAAAAGCCACTGAGCATAGCAAATGGCCACCTTGACTGGCTACGATTAACACCCCTACATTTGGTCAAACATTTTTCTGAGTGTGTCTGTGAAGAATGATTTGGATAAGATTAACTTTTGAGTCCAACATTCATAAGTTACAATGCCCCCCCCCCCAGGTGCACAGAGTGTGCAGCCCATCAGTTGAAGGCCTGAACAAAACACCCTTCCACAACCCTTCCACCAGTACCTTGAGCTGGGACATCAGTTCTTCCTAATTTTGAACTAGGACCTAACCATGGGCTCCTCCTGTAGAACCATCAACTCTTCCTGTTTTAAGAATGCCAGTGTTCAGACCAGAACTACACCGTTCACTTTCCTGGTTCTTAGGCCTTCACATTCAGATTGTAATTTATGCCATCAGTGCGACTGGAAGCCAAACTTGACAACTGTAGATCTTGAGACTGCGTGGTCCCCATAATTGTGTGAACCAATTTTGTAACAATAATCATAATCATAATCATATGTGTATGACCTTGATAACAGCTACACTGTTTTGTCTTATACCATCCTATTCTACATTAGCTCTACTTTGAAAATTTTCCTTGTAAAGTAAATCTTTTTTCTCTCTCTCACTGAGCATTGTAACCCCTAAAGAAAACCAGCTTTAAATGACTGGGACACTAATTGCTGGAGTCAACTGTGGCAAAAGAAAAGAATGAGAAAAACACTGGTCCCAAGACTTCCTAATGAGTATTATAGTTTTTCAGAACTTGGAATTTCACATAACATCAAAGTATGGGCCAAGGGCTTATTAATTCCATTCTTTAAAAAAATATGTGGACTAATGTTTAACTTTCAGGAAATAATGTGTTTTGCTAAAGAATCACAGGAACTGGCCTAGGAAATGAAGGTCAGTTGTTACTGCAAGCATGTTCCAGTAAAGCAAAAAGGAAAACCACCCTGAGTGATGGAGATGGTTATCAAGCTCATCCGGTATCCTTCCTATCTATCACTCCACTACCCTCTTTTCCTCCCCATAAATACCCTTCATGTATTGAAATTCCTTGAAATGATCCTTAAGATGTCAGTCCAGACACTTTCTGATGAGCTAGCTCACGTTGATAAAAACTTTTCCCATCCCACTAACTCTTATCTCTCAAGTATTGGCTTTTGAGTTGTAAACATAACTGAACCTTGGTCAGTAACATATGTGTATTTGTACACACACGCACACACACACACACACACACATACACATGTACCCTATTTGTCAGTTTCTCTGGAGAACCCTGACTAATACAAGTACTACTGCTTTCAGGGTTAAAGCTGAGGAGTGAATACAGATATATGTCTGAAATAAACAAAGAAGAACTGAAGAAAAGAAATCAATGTCATAATTCCACGTAGTGATAAAGTCTATATTCAAAAACAGTTCTCAAAAAGGGGTAAAACTACCTTATGCCAAATTTGTGAAAAATCTTGCTTTAAAATAATACTATAGAGAAAAAATAATAATACTATAGAGGATAAGAAGGTGCATGTTTGAGACTCAGAAGCATGTTTCAGTTCTGTAGAAGTCTATTAAATGTTGTTCTACTCGGGCCTCTTCGGAAAAGAACATGTGCATTTGAGAGCTGGCTAAACTTAGAAGGTTAGATCAGGAGAGACTTTCCCATCCATATTTAAAATAAAGTGATGAGAAGACAGGCTTTCCAAGAACAGAGGGTTGGTGAACATCCAACTCATCAGCCTCCCAGAAACAGGGCCTGCCGCCCAGGTCTAGAGAGGAACTATGCAAATGAGGCAGGAAGGCAGGACTTAGGCTGCCCCTCAGGAGAAGACTGCCCATGCTGACCACTATCAGAACAGCAAGAAGATAAACTGATAAGCAAAGAAAGTGTGAAAGATCTCATAGAAATTACAATCTGGAACATATCCTGTAGCATTTGGGATGCTTCACAGAACAAATGGGTGACATTTCATCTGTGTCTATATTAGAAAGTCTTAACTTAAAAATATATATATTTAACTTTGAATTTAATGCTTCATCTAAGCAGTGCACACAAAAAAAGGTTTAGAGGTTTTGTTGATGTTGTTTTGTTTGAAATGTTATTTTGTTTCTGTTGTGATTTGGTGAAAACAAACAGCACTCTTGACAATTAACGACTGTTTCTGAATGTGGCTTTAATGAAGGAGAAGTTCTGCACAAATAAGAAAAGAATACATTTATAGCATAGAGAGCTACATAAAATAATGGGCTTGAAAGAATTGGATTTGTATTCCTGTTTTGCTAGTTCCTATTTGTATAATCATAAACAATAAAATCATGTACTACTTAATGACAAGGATATGTTCTGAAAAATTAGGTAATTTTCATCAATTCACATTCATCAAAGTGTACTTATAATACAAACTAAGATGGCTATGATGTCACTGGAACATAGCAGAGCATCATAGATGAAATTATTATGGATGTATTAAAATAGGTCCATTCATTGGGAGCTTACTATGGGAAGCAATTAGCTCAGTACTCTACATACTATCAATTTGATTATAATTACAACACTATGAATTAGATATTATGATTTCCATTTTTTTCTAATGAAGAAATTAAAGTTTGAAAAATTTAAGTGCATTTCCCAAGGTCACTTAGTCTATGGACCTTAAATTCTTATGCTAAGTCTTGGGGATAGTACTAAAAAACCTCAAAAATTTATTTCCAGCTCTAACACCTATCATTTCCTTCAAGAAGCTCTTAGAAAAAAGGAGCTATGTTATTATTAACATCTCCCATGATTTCAGCATAATTTGCACATTACAATCACCAATAGATACTTGTTGAAAATTGCCTCGCTCCATTTTTTAAAAAGTCAACACATAAGTTTCACAGTTTTATCAAATCAACAAATGAGTGATCACAGCCTTAGGCTTTATATATGCGTGCATTTCAAAGTAAAAGAAATCTTTGCTATAACCCAAATAATATCTAGGATATAATAATGACTTCACTTCATTTACAGTTGTTTGAGTTTATGACAGTGATCCCAGTGGAAAAAAGGAGTAGTGGGTTATTAATGTCAGTATCTAATTTTTCTGTTTTGCTTTGTGTATTTAGTCAATGGAATGAATGACTTTCTAAACAGTTTTTCTCTGTGAGTTGAGAGGCTTCATTAGGAAGCTTTGACTGTGACTCGTTTGTTGCCACTGTCATTCTTTACTCCATTTAAGTCCACAAGGACACAACTAACTCCAGAAACTGGATTTTATTTGGAAATGGGGGGCACTGAACATGACCTAAATGTGATACATAATCCTTGAGGAATGGAGAAGCAGCAATAGAGGGCCACTGGAAACCAAAAGCAATGTCAACATTCTGCAAAAGGAGTGATAAAAGTGCAAACCTGAAGTTGTCTGGGAAAGCAAAAGGTAGTGTCATAAAGCCAAGAGGGAAAACAAAGTATGTTTCCCAGAACTCAGTGCCCATACAATGGAAAGGAAAAAAGACAGAAACTTCAAAGCACAATGAGAAATGACAGATACATAAAAAAAAAAAAAACTAGAACAAAAATGTGAGTAAGAGAAAAGCTATAATTTCAGGTGGTGCTAAAGTCCAGTGGGACCATGAATTATTACACATCAACAAGAATAAACTTTGAAAAACTGGCATCTGAAGTAGTTTTAGAACCTACTATGTATTTTAGAAGAAATAAAGAAAACAAAAACATTGTTTAATTACTACTCTTGAATATATTCCTTATGACACATATTTGCTTTGTAAGTTATTAAAAGCATCTCTTGGAAGAATGTGACTCTAACATTTTATTTACCAGTACAATTTCTATGGTCATTCTGATCCACCTGGATCCTGCCTGGATAATAAAGAAAACATTGTCATTCATTTTACAAATACATTGAAGACCTATGGTTAGGCATCTTGCTCAGCACTGGAAAAAATAGAGATACATTTTCAAATTCCTGCTCCCAAGTAATTCACAACCTAATGGGGGATAGAGAAGATTAAACATTGAATTTCAATATAGTTTAAAAAGTGTTATGATAGGTGTGACAAGTACCTTCCCAAGAGCACTGAAACATGGTTGGCCCAAGGTAGACAATCTGCTACTTTAAAGCTGTGAGCAACTTTCTTAGTTATCTTTGAAAAAGATAGCCTATCCTTTTGGAAAGTATATGTGTGGTTTTTGTAGGGGTTAGAATTTTGGAACGGAGGGAAGGTAACTTAGGTCATGTCAAAGGGCTATTTAGGAAAGGAAAGGATGACCACCATCCTGTTCAGTAATGAAAGCACTGCGACAATGAGTGCTGATGCTACCTTGCTAAGAGAGGCTCCTGCTTATGACTTTCCCGTTGTATGCTGGCCATCATGCTAAGAGCTTTCCATTTACTAATTTGCTATGCCTCTAAGAGGTGGGGACCCTCTGTGAGGCAGAGTGCTAGTTCTGTTTTTTTGTTTGTTTTTTTGTTTTGTTTTGTTTTAAAGAGGAAACAGGTACAGAACATTATATTTCTCAGGGCATCCAATAAGTCAATAGTAAAATCAGGACCCTAACTCATGAAGTCATCAGTTCCTAGGTGCTTAGGCTATACCACCTCTCTACCCTTTACCATGAGCAGATTGACTTTTCTGTAGATTACAATGGTCCATCAAAGGTGTCCACTATTTACCATTGCCCCCATCAGGAATTGGGAGCCTTGGGCCTTCTCTTTGACTTGAGGCAGAACCTGTGACCACTTTCATCAACAGAATTTAGTGGAAGTGACATATGCCAATTTCCAGGTCTTAAAAGATAGACTTCATTTCCTTTATTTTGGAACAATCATTGCATAAATTGTTAAAAACAAAATAGCAATGATGTGTTATAAATAAATATATTCAAGATGAGTGAGCTCTAAGATGTCACCAAGAAGTCTGACTACTGTGTTGAAGAGGCCATGTGGAAAGGCCTCACGGTTTTTATGAGGGTGGGGACCTTTGAACTCAGCCTTCCTTCTGGAGGTCCCCTCAGAGGTGAGCAGGGGGAGGTTCTTGGGACCTCTAGATCATTCCTACCTTCAGCTAGATAACATCACATTCCCAAAATTCTACCCTCAAAATCATTCTATGTAAAAAAACAATTATTATAAACCACTGACTTTTTAAGTGTGGAGAGGTTTGTCACTTTGTAATAAATGAGCAGAACTGACACATTGACTTGGAAGATAGATAAGACATGGAAGGATAAGGGGAACCTGGAACTCCAGAGGAGGGTAGGAAATGGGGACCTGGTGTATGCTCTTCCTATTGGTAGGAGGAGAAATCCCTCGAATCAGTCAAGAATTTAAGTGTATGAGAGCATCTTGTGAGAGCATCTCTTGAGAGCCAGAAGAGGAAGCACAAGAGAGTGCATAGCTTTGGATTCTAGTGGTTATTTTAATCTAAGATTGTATTATCTGCATGGGAGTTCTTCCTGTTATCCTTAAGCCTCCAGTAAAGTTTTATTGAACTGAACAGTTTAGCTTAAAGTAAAGCAAAAGCATGCCACCTACAGAAGACATAAGCAAATAGCCACACAGCACCCTCTCTGTGTCAGAAAGTGAATGTCCTAGTTCTTAGGAAAAAATGCCTGCCTTCAAATTCCAGCTCTGAATTACTTGTTTTAGCCCCTTAGACAACTTCCTTAAATACTTTGTGACTCAGCTGGGTGTGGTGACACAAGCCTGTAATCCCAGCACTTAGGGAGGCTGAGACAGGAAAATTGTGAGTTCAAAGCCAGCCTCAGCAAAGTTGAGGTGCTAAGCAACTCAGTGAGACCCTGTCTCTACATAAAAACATAAAATAGGGCTGGGGAGGTGGCTCAGTGGTCGAGTGCCCCTGAGTTCAATATCCAGTACCAAAAAAAAAAATTACTTTGTGACTCAAGGGCCCACTCTGTAGAATTAGTACTAACTTCCTTATCCCTTCTGTCTTCAAGGGAGAAACTCCTCATCTTGTCCTTCCACAAGCATCGCTTTATTGCCAGTATCTCCTTGGGTCCTACTTGGTTTGAGGAGGACAGACATCCACAGAGTGACTGGAATACATGCAGACAAGCACTTTGGGTAGATAGGGCAGCATGAGAAGACATCCAAAAGTGAAAAAGAGAGAACTACAAGCAGAGCAAAATGGCGGTATGTCTGGCATGGGAACAGAAGGTGTAGAGAGTGGAGGTGAATGGAAAGAGACAAACAGGCGAAGGAAGCAAGAGCCATACCGGCAATGGCCTTATACCCCAAGCCAAGTTAGTTCAGGTTTCACTGTGACAGCAAGTGGGAGATTACAAAGTGTGAAATTGTAGAGACTTCATACCTCTCATACATCAACATTTAATCTCAAGAAATCTGTGAGACAGGTAGAGAGTGTATTTATTATTCCATCACTAATAAGGTACCTGAGGTCTAGATACCTGGCCATTAGGACTTAAGTTTTGTTGAGCTTTCTCAGACCCAAGGAACATGAGGCAGAAAAGTGTTGGTGGTAGGAGCCCACTCAAAACATACCCATGTAAAGAAAATGGTTGTTTTCTAAGTTCTTTTTGTCATACCATGGAATTTTACTATACAGGAAAAACACTAAATGTATTCCAGGCATCTAGCTCATATACCTAAGTTTATCTCCCATGCAATTATACAAAAACCAGACAGAAGCTAGTGGTCAGTTATGCATGCCATGCCTCCAAATGATGCTTCTCAGCCAAGTATTTCCATCTTACGTTGTAAAGTAAGGAGAGACAGCCTTTGTGTAGTGAGACAATGCTCCAATTGTCCATATAAAAAAATAGCAAATGGCTTTGATAACTATATCACATATCAGGTTAAGGGTAGGGAAATTGACATTCCATCTTGACAATTAGTATCACAAATTTAATTATCAGCTCATCTTGCCCTGTGCTGGCAAGGTGAATGAACATTGCTTGCCTTAGCATACAAATTTCTAATTCCAAGTTGGCCTGATTTGGTCTAAATTCTTGTTTTGATTCCATCAACACTACTAAGGAAATTTTAAAAGACAGTCTCTCTATAATTGTTAATCTTTAAATTCTTAAATCTAGAGAGTTCACCCTCAAGACACAGACTGGTTTATTAGGAATATCAAAATTTTGCTATAATAGATCTATGTTTTCAACAGCATCCCTCTATTTTTCAGATATGAAACCCCAACAATAACTAGAACCTTTGCTAACATGAACAGCATAGAAGAGAAGGGTATTATTCAGAAGCTCTCTCATCTAAGAAGAAAAGAATAAACAAAAGACATTATTATCCTGTTATTCACTGGTGGGTGAGAGTTCAGAAGACAAACAGAAATAAGGTTTATAACCTTTCCAAACTCTCTTTACTCTGCAGCCCCTCAGTACTTACTTTCACCATAACAAAACAAAAATGAAAACAAGTAACCACCATTCCTTTTCTAGTATGGGTCAAGAAATGAGTATTTTCTAATTCAACTTTCTCCCCCAAATGGGTTCCAATCCCTTCACATCTGTGCCATCCCTCACAGATGCTCCATTCTCTCTCACCAAACCTTCTTGCTGCCACTATTAAATCCATTAGCTTCTAAGATACTTCCTTAAATTCCCTCACATAGGACCCTACCTCCATCTCCATTGCAGATGTTTTCTTTCAGACTCTTGCTTTAAATAGTCCAGACCTCTCTTCAATTTCTACCTATTCAATTCTTTTTCCATTCAAGTAGTTTTTCCAATGTATAAGCCTCATTTTATTTTCTACCACAAAATTCTTTAAGACATTTCTTAAATTCTTTAAGATAAATGACATAATATGGGCCCTCCTCCTCACCTATAATTTGGCTTTATACTAGCCCCAGGGGTAAAGATTGGGAGGATACAGTTCACATTCTTGGCACATGAAGCAAACAGAGGTAATCTAGAAATGAGTGCAAGTGATTCTTAGATGTCAGTCTTTTACATTGGCCAAGTATTTGCCTAGCGTGCGTGAGGCCCTGGGTTCAATCCCCAGCACTAGGAAAACAAAATAGATTTCAGACTTGTAGTTTCTGGGCCTTAAGGAACAAGAGCACTGGGCCCTTCGACCAGCCTGAGGTCTTCAGTCTAGAATGTGGTGGTAATCACACAGAGTCACAAGATGTAGATACTGTGGCTGCCTATAGGAGGATATGCCTCCAGTCTTTCCATTTCTCCTTCCTGCTGCTGGGAAACAACTGGGCAGCTTAAACTGCTTTGATTTAAGGAGGCTTAGATTAATCTAAGCAAAGCAAGGTCATAGCATCCCTCTGTCCATGGTAAAAGGCTCGGGGAAGGGTAAATGACCTCCCTAATCCAAACATCCTATAGCATTTCTCTGGCCCCATGAATAGCTTCAGATGCATGCACATAACCTAAGATACTCCAATCATAACAAAGGTCTAGACTTTAATAAATGTTGGAAGACATTCTGTCTCTTCCCCTGGCTGTGAAAAGGGAAGCTTGTAGCCAGAGCTAAAAGCAGCTACTCTGCCACTACCATAGTCAGACTAAGGATAAATCCAATATATATGTGTATGGGAGTTTGAGGCAGACTACTTACAGCACCACAGTAAAATGGATCTGCATTCCTGAGAAACTTGTAGATGTTCAGGCATTTGGGTTATTACATGAGCCAATAAATCCCCTTTATGATTTAAGCCTAGATCTACCCGCTAAACAATTCTTTTTTTATTAGTTTATTTAATTGCATTTCAAGTCATAGTACATATACAGAGCTCAGTTTTTCCATTTCTATGGTTGCAAACCAGATAAAGTCACACCAATTGTGTCTTCATACATGCACCAAGGGTAGTGATGATGATCTAAATCAATCATCTTTACTATACCCATTCCCCTTTCCCACTCCCCACCAGTTCTCATCTTGCATTCTCTCTTTTCCCTCTCCAACACAACTCCTTGACCCTTGTAAATTTTTTTCTCTCCACTCCCCTCTTTCATCCATTTTGTCTCCAAGTCTCAAGAGAAACTATCAGCATTCGATTCCTTCTTCTGAGATGGTTGGGACCTAAAAGTGGGTAGGTGCTCATCACTCTACAGAGAGAGGAAGATTTCCCTGTGCATTATCCTCAGGACTAAATATCTTCCAACACTTCGACTTTTCTTTCACTATATCTCTAGCACAGTTACTGTGTTAGAAATATTTAGTGTTTTGCCAACTTGAATTGTACTCCCAAAAGCCCATCTGTCAACCTGATTTCAGTACATAGCAAGCCCCAAGAAAGCCAGGGGGAAAATGGAGGGTTAGGAAAGGAGAAAAACTCATCACCCCACAGTGCACCTCAAACTGCTCATTGTGCCCTGGGAGGAATGGCTGTGAAACCATCCACTGCCTTTCTTCTGCCTGGAATCCCTTACCTGGTTCATGACCTATCAGATCTTGGCTCACCCTTTTGGACTTGGCTTAAGGAAAAGGTTATAAGGTCATAAGTGGGGCTGAGCATTCTCTCTCCCTCATGCCCCCATTATGGTCACATATCCTATCACAGGTCTTGCCATTTGTACACTTACATTTGTCAGTTCTGACTCTCCTACCAGACCCAGATATCAAGCCACTTAAAACAAAATCTCTGCCATATAGTAAATGCTCAAAAAAATTTATATCAAATGCCACCTTACAAGCCAAACTATGAAAAGAGTTAGCTTTAGACTTCATATACAATGGAAGTCTCCAGTGAATATCAGAGGTAGGGGGAAAGGTAGAAAGCTTTGTAGAAGGTAAGATATGAACTCTTTCAAGAGAACATAAGAACAAAGTTTCATCTCATCCCTGAAGTATGTGACCCTTGTGCTGAAAACCCTTCAGCAGATCTACCAAGTCCAGCCATTCAGTTACTAGCTATTACTCACTCCTAGCCAGTCACAATGCTACCTCACTTAAACTTAACAATATTCATCCCAAACTCTATGCAAACCCCGCTGCCTTTTGCTTTCAGGAGGCTGTACTTCAGTTGGAGCTGTCTTGGCCAGACAAAATGTTTTGTGTATTTCAATCTGAGTCCCAAGTCTTATGAATTATGCTTGCTCTTAATGAATTAGTCTGACATGTTACAAAAGGCCTGAAAATGAGCCCAAATTATTTTCAAGAAGGTGGAATAAACCATCTCCCATCAAATGCTTTCCATCAAATGCTTTTAGCAATTTCATTTTTTCCACCCTGCCTCTCCTTTACCTCTCTGCATTTTGTGTTCTATTTTATCTCATCTGCTTCCTTTCCTTTCTATTCAATAAGGCTCAAAGTCAATGATTTTACATTGTAAGAATTATTTGAAAAAGCTTGAAAGAACTACACATATCTGTCTTAGTCTGTTTCATGCTTATGTAAAAGAATACCACCGACTGGGTGATTTTTAATGAACAGAAATTTATTGTCTCATGTTTCTGGAGGCTGAGAAATCCAGGTGCCAGCACTTGAGGAGCACCTTCTTATTGTATCATAACATAGTGGAAAGCACTACAAAGAAGGAGGACAGAGAGAACAAGTGGCAGTGGGCCCATTCTCATAATGGTGGCATTGTTCCATTCATGAGAGGAAAGCCCCCCAAAACACCCCTTCAAAGTCCCCCTGCTCAATGCAGTTATAATGGCAATTAAATTTCAACCTAAGTTCTAGAGGGTACATTGAAACTATAGCAATATCTAAGATATAAATAATGCAAAAATTAATTGTTTACTTCTCCTGTTTCTCAACAGTAATAGAAACACTCCCAAAATATCTGCATTTTAAAGAAAAATAATAATATATAAATAAAAGGAAAAATTATTAAAAACCAAAATATCTGAGCTCCATGAGATTTAACATTCCATGTAGAACTTCAAATAGAGCCTTGATACAGATTTCTAGTAGCAGATTCATATTTTTGAAAAGGATGTTTTAATATGGTCTGTTATTTTAATTAGTGAAGAGATCTTACTGATGATCTTTTAAATGTACTTCTTTTGTGATTTCATTCAAGCTATTTATCCAAAATAGTATTGTCTTGATTTTTTTAATTCAATGCAGGACTTCAAAATATACCAAAAAGTAACTGCGAAACTCCCTCTGGATGCTTTGGCACTGACATCTAACTTACGATGGGTGTGGCTGATGGGGAGCTGGGCCCAAATCTGTTTTAGCTGTCCAGGAATAAAATGGTTTGTTCTAGAGATCTTCCTATTTATTCTCTTGCTTTTGGTTAAGATAGCATGGGCAAACATTAACCCAGTGTCCTACACACTCGAAAACATTTTCTGAGAAGACAAATCCAATGTTAGAAAAATAATTATCAGAATAGCTGTTGGCCAAAAATTTGTCTGATTCTCTCTCTCCCAAGCATTTAGTGGAATTCTACTTAATAATCATCTAGTGTATATGGGAGATGGACTCCAGGACCCCCACAAATACCAAACTCCACCAATGCTCAAGTCTTTCATATAAAATGATGTGATATGTGTAGTTTTTGCATATAATTATATACCTTATTCTGTATACTTTAAATCCTCTATAGACTACTTATAATACCTAATAAAATGTAAATGCTATAGTCACATTGTATTGTTTAGAAAATAACAGGAAAAAAGTCCATCCATAGTACACTTTTTAAAAAAATATTTTTAATCCACAGTTGATTGAATCTGCAGATGCTAAACCCACAAATGTGGAGAATCAGCTGCACTTGATCCCTTATGATTGTGTGGAATGAGCAGAAAGAAGTACAAGACAGTATTCTACTTAACCTGGCCAGACCTGCCACAGCCTTCTTTTATTTCTGATTATGGTGCTGGCTGATGTCTCAGACTGTATCCCTGAGTGATTATGAAGACCAGCACCTTCTATCCATCTGTGAGAATATGCAGCATGAACAAAAAATAAGCCTTTGTTACTTTAAGCCACAGGGAATATGGGGTTGCTACCTTAGCAAGTCTATCCTGACTGATTTAAGCTTAAATATAACCCAGCCAAGAAAATAGAGACCCCTCAAAATACACATTCTAATAGATTTTACTTAAAAACAATCTTTTGGGATGTTGATCGTATTGTACTAAGTGTAGATGATCCTATGTCACTTGAAATTCTTGAAATAAAGAAACTTTGAGGACCAACAGCGTGAAAATGGCCTCTCACTTTACCTCATGTGAAAACCTCAACTGACAAACTAAACGCTTAGAAGCCAAAGTAAAGTTAAAATAGCTCCAACCCTCTCTTTACTTTATTCTCCAGCTCCAGTAATTGAGGTTTGTCTGCTGACTGCTGTTACCCCAGATGCCGTCACTAATAATTATAACCAGGCCTTTCCCCCTTTGCTCCTTCCCTTTTTAGCGTGAGTCAACAAACTTCGGTTTGAGCTCTGTAAAGGGCACTAGTCTTTCTTTTGTTCTTGGCATAGGGAGGAATATTTTTAGACAATTACCTTACTATTTTCAGAGGGGGATCATTATCAGCCACGAAATGAGAAGAATGTGTGTCCCAGGAGGATGCATATATCCAGTTAGGGAACTCAAGCTCTAACTCCAAACCACAGAAGCCTCACTGTTCTGTATTAGCTCTGGTTACAGAAGCAATTCACAATGACATATCCCCTCTCACTGTCTTGGCCTTTGTTTCTTGGGGAACAAACAGGGTTTGGAGTTTTCGAGTTAAAAATAAAATCACATTAATGTTTAGCATCATAAATCTTGACTTCAGCAAATGAGTACACCACCACACATTTTCCAGAGATCAGCTAATCCTTGTGACAGAAATATAGTGTAGTGTCGCTCTGCTGGGGTACTGTGTGCATTAAGTCAGCTCGTGAGCTCCTTCAGCTCAGGAAACCTGGTGTGTGCAACTGATACCTTGAGCCTGGACATCACCAGGGACTTGAAAAAGAGAATATGTAAGTGTTCTCAACAGATTGGTAAACGAGACTTCTAAAACTCTACCTTCTCCCCTCTTATGATAGAACCAGTACCCTGGAATCCAACTCTCCCTCTGCAGAGTTCGTTAACATTTTCTCGAAGAGCAGTCTTACATAATTCCTAAATTGAGCTTGCCTTCTTTTACGTTGTGGCAAAGTGCAATTACAGTTTAAAGGGAATATTTATGTACATTAGTTAACGACATCATTGGAACTTACTGCTCACACATCAACACTTAATTAGTGTAAGCATAAGTGACATAATTGCTACAAGGCATGCATTTACTAGTAATGTGAGGTAATTTCATGCACTATGCACATTTTAAATATCTACTTTATACTTTGTCAGACTGAATTTTTAAATCAATAAGGGATATTTACATGGATCAGAAAGTGGTCTTCTTCCCTATTGTAGAGAAGCGTACTGTATGGCGTTTTGAAGCATTCTCTACCCTATAGGTTGTTTTTACAGGCCGAAAGGTTAAAAATGGATTGCAGACCCTGCCCTCGGGGATGATGAGAGTCCCCTGATGTATGTAGCAACATCTATGTTAATTATGTCTGCTGTCCCCTTTCACTTACAACTACTTAATATGCATTTTGATGTCTCTCTAGGCATCATAAATCTTCATTACCAATATTTCTTTGAAATATAGCAGTCCTGTGAAATGGGGAGTTTCATGACACCCTCAAAAATCATAAATACTTCCAATGAATTATGAGGAATGCTCTTTCTAAAACTGTATGTTTTATCCAAAGCAACTCCATGAAAAGAAGTCTCCAGTGGCTTTTCATATGCTTCATGGTCTAGTCCAAACTCTAGCAATAGATACAGGATCATTATAGACCTGGCTCTTGTCCTCTTACCAGTCTCTTGAGAGAGCACACCCCAATCCTACCAGGGGATCTAGGCTTTCCTCCCTATGCCATCACTGATCACACTATGCCCACTTCCTGCTGGGGTCTCTCACCTTCTTTCTAATCTCCATTCAGCATCCCTACTGCAAGCTTTTCTCTCACCTGGCAAGGCATCAGTCACATGACTTGTGCTATACATTTGTCTTCCCCAAGCATAAGACACTGGACGAGACTCAAATGATAAATTGGATTTCAGTGAGTTCATTGCCATTTAACTAAGATAAATACAATTTCCCACAGAGACAGAAAGTATAATGAATGAGAGCCCAGGCTCTAGAGTAAACAGACCCCACTTCAAGGTGACTTCAGCCAAAACACTGCCCTATCTATACCTCAGATGCCTGGTGTGCAAAATGGGGAGAAGTGGCCTAAGTACAAATCACATATATTGGCTTAACCTAGTTGGGCTTATTGACCCGTGGACATGGAGTTTTTCCCCTGGTTGTCTCTGGTACATAAGCCTCTTTGCCCCCTGACTCTCACCTCCAGGCCTGCCCTGCCTCACTACACTTCCAGCTCTGTCTCAGCATCCCAGCCTGCAGCAGCCTGGTCCCCTACTGCTCTAGAGCAAAGTGTTAACAGTGACATCCACAGCAATGCTGTAATTCTAAATTCCCTTCTCAGGAAGGCAATCAACACTTTACCTCAAGAAGCGGCCTAGATTTAAATTCCCGCTCAGCCACTATACAAGTTATTTAGCAACTATTTAATTGCCTGCTATATACCAAGCAATGTATTAGGTGTTCTAGGATGCATCAGTGAAAAAAAATCACCCCCTAGAGAAAAAAAAAATGGCTCCAGCTGAGTTGAGGGCTGTTCTCCAATCTATCTGAGGCTCTTTGCTTAAAGTAGAGATGAAAATCTCCTACATATAGGTTGGTCATAATGTTAAAAGAGAGAACATATATGGAAATATAAATTGCAAATTGTTATGAAAATAAGAATTATGCAATTCTTATTCTTCCTTCATTCTGCACTGCCTCTAAGACAATAACTAACCTACCAGCCTGTGTTGCCCAGTTAAATGCACTTTCCTCTATAATTTCTACAATGTATTCCCCATAAGTTCAGATCTTCCTGCTTGACAGGCTAATGTGCTGTTGCCATCCCCCTCGATATTAGTCTAATTCTGATTTGAGGCTACGGAAGTGACAAGTGAAGCTATTTTAGAGGTGCCTAGGGTCATAAAACATTTTGAAAATTATTTTGCTGTCGGATTCATGTCAGAGTAGATCTGCATGACGATTCTGCAGTTCTGAACTGAACATGAGGTACCTCTCAGTGTGCTCTGGAGAGAGTTGGCATGATAAACGGGGCTATCATCAGTCACTTTGCTGAACTCCAGAGAGGTCTGCATTGAGCCCACTAAGCCAGGGCCATGGGAATTCACTCAGCAACTTTGCAGAAGCTTTGCAACTGTGAGTGCCTAGAAGGATCCAAGAATAGGAAAACAAAAGTCTCTTGCTGTGAAAAGATACTTTTTTTTAAGTGTCAGAAATGGATGTCTTTTTTCCACAGGAGAGATCTAGAAAGCATGTGAGGGGAATTATCCATCTTGTACTATCTAAAAAGAGAAAGAGAAAGAAATATTGCAAAATATTAGAACAGAAATTCGATTTCCATTTGTTGTTGAAGCCATTTGCTGTTTTCCCTAGGTTTGTACAAGGAACTTAGCTGCCCTCTTTAAATAATGATAATTAGAAATTCAACAAACATGGGAAGACACTTGACAGAAAGAAAGAAAGAAAGAAAGAAAGAAAGAAAGAAAGAAAGAAAGAAAGAAAGAAAGAAAGAAAGAAAGAAAAGTTTAACAATAGTTTTGAACAAGGAGTTTACTAATAGAGGCAGCCTGGAGATGCCATGGAAGCATCTTATGTATTACTATCAATAGATGATGGAGGTAAGAAGGAAGTCGAAGGTGGTAGGCCCAGAGTCAGTCCTACAAGCAACAGGCCCATGAAATGAAGTGCTTCACTTTCATTGTGTATATTGGGGGATGGCCTGGATCCACATGTTCAGAAGATGGGTTCTGATCCCAGAGTGTCAAAATGTCTGAAAAAGACAAAGATGATTTCTAAATATTTTCCTGTAAACCTCAAAAACTAGGCTGTAAGGTCCATGAGGATTACAACTATTTGTGACTCATTACTGTCTCCACCGTCATATTACATAGTGTCTTAGGCAGTGTGTCCTCCAAAGGTTGTCAAATGAATGAATATATGAAAAAATGAAAGAACTAAGAGGAAAAAAAAACAGAAAAGGGATAAAGAGAAGAGGAGTAGTGGAAGAAGGGAAAGAAAAAATTGGATACAGAATAAGTAGCATATAACATTAATGGACAAAAATCAAAATATAATGGATAATCCAGCCTACATTGTTTGATTGATAAAGGCAACCAAGTGCGCTTTGTGCCTTGTTGTTAAGGGAGACAGAAATCATTGCAGCATCTTCTCCCTATACCCTGTACCTTCTTCATTTCCCCCCACTCATCATAGAACCTATTTTGCCAAGAAAAAAAAAAAAAGGAAAGAAAGATGACTTTCCTATAAAAATCCCTCTTGCACATGACTAATTTGTCTTAGTTTCCTGATTCCTACAACCTTTTATATATAGATATATATTTCAAGACTATGGTGGCTAAAAATTTTTCTGTCTAATGCCATCACCTGATTCTATGCACAAAGAACATTCCCACAGTAGAGCCACCCTCACGCAAGCGTAGCCTCAATGCACCAGAATGATTCCAAGTCATGAATTAGACTCAGCAGTTTTCAGACAAAGAATATTATTTTTAATGTGCTGTGGCAAAGTAAGCGTTGATGGAGTTTTTGACCCTAATTATTTGTGATAACTATCTGACTAGAACCACATGGTTCTCAGGGCTGCAAAAGCCTATTTCCACAAACTTCCATCAAATAACAATTATTGATGATTCCAATCTCTTTCAATAAATATTTCAGAACATGGTAGAATCATGGTATCAGTAGGAGACATGCTCGAAATGTCCTCCTGGATATGACTGTTATTTGTCCAGTTAAAAAAATTAGAGAGCTTTTATCCCCCTCCTTGGTGTACTAATTTATAGGTTGAGCATCCCTAATCTGAAAATCCAAAATCCCAAATGTTTCAAAAAAACTCATCAAGCACAGACATAATGCCACAAGTGGAAAATTCCATACCATACAACTTGGTATCAACAAAGTTATTTTAAAACTGTATAAAATTACCTTCAGACAATGCATATAAAATGTATATGAAACATACAATTAATTTCATGTTTAGATTTTGGTCCCATCCCCAACATATCTCATTATGTATACAAATATTCAAAAATAAAAAAAAATAAAATCCAAAACACTCCTTGTCCTGAGCATTTCATAAAGGAAATTTAACCTGCATTTACATCACAAATATCCACATAAAAATTGTAATAGCTGAGAAATTGTTATTCCAAGTCTTCTTTTGAATACCTGGAATCCTTCTTGCCTTCCATTTTGCTTCATTTATATTAAATGGTATCCATTTATACCTTCAAAATCACTGTCTGGCTGGGCACAGTGGTGCATGCCTATAATCCCAGTGACTTGGGAAGCTGAGATTGGAGGACTGCAAATTCGAGGCCAGCCTCAGCAATTTAGCTAGGCCTTAAGCAACTTAGCAATACCCTGTCACGAAATAAACAAATAAAAAATAAAAAAGGGCTGCAGATGTGACACAGTGGTAAAGAACCCCTGTGTTCAATACTCAGTACCAAAAAAAAAAAAATTACTGTCTCTATACCCTAGAGAAATGCTACATTTAAACAAGATGGTTCTAGACCTATAGGTTAAAGATCATCAACATTAGTTTGGATAAGCATAGATGAACTCCAAAAGAGGGCCAACCCATTTGTATATAACTCATCATCTCAGTTTGGTTTACCTATGGGCTTCTAAAATCACAATTTATTTATAATTCACAATAAAACATATGTCCTATTACTTACATTAAAAAAACAACATCCCTTTCCTCTGTGATAATAATACTTAACCTCAACTTGTGGCCATCCTGATTCTTCAGTGATGAAAACAAACACACACAATAGAATTTAAAATATAAACTGCTCCTCAAAGACAAAGGCTTAAGTTGCTTAGGATTTACCTCTGCAGAATCTGAATAGCTCATAACCTTCAGTTCCACTGTGTCATGCTTCAGTCATTGGTGATCAAGCAATCCAAGCTTTGGTGAACTGATCACATTTGCAGGCAAATCTCCAGCTAGAGTTTACAGGAAAATTAAGACTGGAAGCCAATTCATGAAAGCATACCCATTGAGTCATGTAGATCTTACCTCCAAATGGTCTTTTACAACTCCTTATCCTATGCACCAGATTCAGACACCATCATCTCTGGCGAGGGCTACAATACTTACTTTCAAATAGCTTCAAGACATGCGGATCAAAACATGGTACATCAGCAAAACTTTTAAAAATTTTTTTAAACATACAGAATCAGATTAGTATCAGACTTCTCATCAGAACTCTGAGTATGAAAAGATAAAGACATAGTAAAAGTTCTACAAGATTCTGAATCTAATATTCCACAGCCACACATAAATACCGATCAAGCATGAAGCTAAAATGAAGCTAAAATAAAATCATGTGTAGCTATGTAAGGATTCAGAATATTGATGGCCAAAACACCATTTGGGAGACAAATATTTGAGTAAGTGCTTTAGACAAAAAAAGAAAAAAATTAAGACAAGTTGAAAATAAAAGAGGAAGACTTAGGGTTCCAAAAAAGAGGAGCTATACCAGGAATACAAGACACGCCCAAGTTAGTCCCAGGAATACAGGGACTAACTCATGGAATGATAAGTAGATCAAAAGAGTGACCAGCACAGGTTGTAGCAGGAAGTCAGTGTGCTCTAGAAGGGATTCTCTGGGCAGGAAGTAGGTCTGTGCAATAAATGAGGCTGGATAATTTTCAGAATATGGTAAAAATTCACTGTCACATTAATGATAGCAGTAATAAAATACAATAAATAAAAGCTAATTCATTGATGAAAAGTCAATGACAACAAAAACAGGAAAAACAGAAGAGTCAACAGGAAAAAAGGCCATAGGGTGAATGAGGAACTCTAAATATGGAAATTTTCTTTTCTTTTTTTTCTCCTTTTTTCCACCCAGTACTGAGGATTGAACACAGGAGTGCTTTACCACTGAGGTACATCCCCAGTCCTTTTTATGTTTTATCAAGACAAGGTCTCACTAAGTTGCTGAGGGGGCCTTGAACTTGCGACTCTCCTTCCTCACCTCCCAGGCTGCGATGACTGGTGTGTACTTCTGTACCTGCTCCTAAACATAAAATTTGCTAATGAAAATGAATCCATTTGACTTTGGCATTAGGAACTGTCTTTCACAGAAGGCAAAAATGTTCTAATTTTGAATATAAAAAGGAAATACAATCCAGCACCTTTATTTGAATTGTGGTGAACAGTGTGCTCCACATGGCCACAGAACAATACTAGTTATTAGTGTTCAGCCTGGAACAAAAGTGAAGACTGAGCACATAATAATTATAGTTGCAGAAAAAAGGGTAAATCTTCCACCATGATGATGTAAAGCTAAAAGACAAGTCACCAGAAATTAGGAAGTAGAAGGACAAGAGAGGAAATAGGAGGAAAAAGCCCGGCACTATGGTGTACTCCTATAATTCCAGTGGCTCAGGAGGTCAAAACAGGAGGATCATCAGATCAAATCTAGCCTCAGCAATTTAGTGAGGCCCTAAGCAACTTAGCAAAAACCTCATCTCTAAATAAAATATATAAAGGGCTGGAGATGTGCCTCAGTTAATCCCTCGTGGGTTAATCCCTTGTGCCAAAACAAAAAATTAAAAAGGGAAAGAAATAGGAGGGTGAGTAGTGATGTAAGCATCTTATTTTAATTTCTGGACATGATTACAAGAGAAACTAAAAACAGCAGTGTATGAAAGTGATTGGCTTGGGGGAGTGAAAAATGGTCAAGGAAGAATGAACAGAAAAAAATTCGCTTTTCATTTCAAACTCCTCTCTACTTGTGAAAGTAAGGAAACAAGTGTTCACTGTATAATCCCTTTAAAATGGTGGTATAAGTAAACTAACAGAGATAAAAGAGCTCTTAAATGAAAAACACACAGCATGATCTGAACTACCTGTTTATATGTACATATGCTTAGGAAAGAGACTTCCAGGAGATACATGAAATCACTCAAGGTGTTTACATTTTGGGGTTTTGTTTGTTTGTTTGTTTTGGTGCTATTAAACCACTAAGCTATATCCTTAGCCCTTTTTATTTTGAGAGAGGGGTCTCTAAGTTGCTAAGGGTCTCACTGACTTGCCAAAGCTGGCCTTGAACTCGTGACCTTCCTGTTTCAGACTCCCAAGTCTGTAGGATTACAGGTGTGCACCACCATGCCTTGCGGGTGTTTACATTTTTAAAAAAAGATTATTGAGGTGACTTCCACTTAATTGCCTGATTTTTTTTTAAATTTTCACAATAGGCACATGTCCTAAATATGCAAAGTTTTAATCTTCAAATTTTAAAACATGTCCTTAATCCTGCGATTGACTGATTACAACATACCAGTACATCTATTTCTAGAATTTTTATGATATGTTAAAATATTTTAGCATTTGATTTTATTTAAGTGGTACTATGATTGATGTAGTTTTACATAAAATGGAATTATATAGAACACAGCATAATTTTTTTAAGCCATTCACCATCCACTGATTTACAACATGTCCTCAACTCCATTATGTCACCTACTGCACAAACTAGCCAGTGCATTCATTTGTCCAGCATCTGTTTTTCCTACAGCATCAGATGCTGAGAAAAAGTCCAATGCACTTTCCTCACATGTGCAGTTACCCAACATTCCCTTTCATAAATACTGTGTTCACACACACAAAAAAAAGGAGCAAAGAGTCTATGCCAAGGGATAGCCTCCACAGAGATCACGGTCCTGCAGAGCAGAACTGCTGATGCGTTGACCTAGTTAACTCTTCATCACAGGGGCTGCCCTGCGCATTGCAGCTTGTCTTGTTGAGCAGGATCCCTGGCTTTGACCAGTAGCACCCTCTTCCTGGTTGCAACAACCCAAAGTGCAAATTATCCTCTGAAGGGCAATTTCATCCTGGTTGAGAACAACTAATGTAGATAGTGTGTGTATAATTCTTCAGCAGTCTCCTCAGGGGACTTTACCTTCAAACACTACATGTCACCTGGGCAACCATGGTGACATATCTCATCTATTCCTGAACCACTGTAGTCCTTTATGTGTAGACACACTAACAACTGTGGTTCTCTTTTGAGCTCTCCAAAAACAGTAGAAAATCAGACTGAGGGTGATCTCCATTTTTTATTGAAGACATTCATGACATCAGTGTCTCATCTATGCTGCTGCTGTGAGATATTTCAGTCAAAACTCAGCACCATCCTCTATGATCAGAGGCATCCCCAAAACTCCAGGAAATACATTTCAAACTCTCCAAAGAGTTGCCTTCCATGCACTGCTCCATGCATTTTGCAGTTGGGCAAGCCTTCAGGGAAGGAATAAGATGTCATCTCCCTACCCCACACACACTCACAATATGAAAAAATATATCCCCGTCTTTATAAAGGTCCCCCAAGCCCTCTCTCTTGGCTTTAGGGGAAAAAATCACTATACTTCTCTTCATGATGGGAAGAGAAGAAAATTACTTTTGAGTTTGAATGCAACACTTCAAGGAAGACTACAAACCCCAGTGGTTCTCTCTTTCTCCAGTTATTATGGTCTGAATTGTCCCCTGCAAAATTCATACACTGAAGTTCAAATATGCTGCATTTGGAGAAATGTCCTTATAGAGACAAAGTGAAAATAACATCATTAAAGTGGGCCTTAATACAATATGATGGTGTTCTTTTAAGAAAAGGAGATTAGAATACAGACAAGTATGCAAGGAAGTCCATGTGAAAAGACAGAAAGAAGATGGCCATCTACAATTCAAGGGGGGAAAATTAATAAAACAGAAGCCAACCCTGTCACATTGATTTCAGGCATCTGGCCCCCAGAACTATGGGAAAAAAAGCTTCGGTTACACAAGCCATTCAGTCTGTGGTTCTTTGTTAGGGCAGTGCTAGCTAATTAATATATACTTGTTCTCATCAACTTGGGGTAGACAGAAAATTGAATGGCAAGAACAAATTTTCCTTCTTCTCCTTAAGCCCTGAACAGGTGATTAGCCCCAGTTTTTGGTGGCTCCATGTAAATGAGAGGTACTTAGACCCTCTTTAGTTCTGAGCCCTTATCATCAATTCTGGGTCAAAAGAAGAAAACAATCTCATTTGTTACGTTAGATTTGCATGAAATTTTAGCAGCATCCAAGAAACAACAACAAAAAAAAACAGATTTTCAGCACAGCAAAGAGAAAAATAACTCCTCTGCTGTCCATTGCTGCCATACATCTCAAATATGCCTCTCAAGACAATAGCACTGTGCCTGTATGAACCTGGGTGAAGGTTCTATGATGCAGCAACCTGTTTGCTCAGGAATTTCATGGGTAATATACCATAAACATGGCCGACGTGTGGAATTATCTCTTTGCATTGCTGGCTGGGAAATTGTTTCCAAACACTGGTCAAGATCTGAATAGTATTCTTCTAAGTGGACACAAATCACTATCTGGAGTGCTCTGAACAATATTGGGACAGGAAATTATCTTGGCAACCACCTAACTCAATCCCTCATCTGCTGTTTCAATGACTTCCTTCTGCCTATAGCCATGCTAGCTCATACATAAAGCAGAACACTGGAGAAATTGAACCAGGCTAGGATCCCATATGCTCAAATCTATCTAGGGAGTACAGGAAGCCTTGGGCATAGTCACACCTAAAATATTATTTTAATAGAAGTTGGTCTTCAAAATTCCTGGAAGAATAGAAAAACTTTGTCTATATTCCTGCTCAATTCCTTCAGCACCTTGCCATTCTATGCCCCAATATATTGAGGTCCACTAGATATGAACATTATTTAAAGTGAGAAGAGCACACCACAAGAACTTGATAGCCCAGTCTTTGCCTAGAAGTACTTAGTTGGATACCTGACCCTGGGCAAGTCCATTTACGACTCTTCACTTTTAGTTTCTTCATGCTAAAACAGGTACATGAAAGTAGTTAGTAATAAGCATAGCTTTCCATTGTTGAATTCCCCCAATACATACATACATCACACTTAACATATATATGTGAATATGTAATATAACAATATATTTCCAAAATTTCAACCTATCCTATTCTGTTCACCTAATTTTGCCTATCCTTCTGCCCAACTCCTTTCAGCTATATTGTATAAATCTCTACACAGATTTTTCCACTCTGGGTGATGTTATCTCTGTAAATATCCTTGAAATTACAGCTAACTTTCAGAGTCTAGAGGCAAGTGTTAAGGGAGTCGGGTAACATATTCACTTTCTGTCACTGCAGTGACATATGACCACAAACACAGTGATTAAAAACAAGCCAAATTTATTCTTTCACAGTTCTAATTGTTAGAAGTTTGGGCTGGTTCATCTGGTTTCTCTGATCTAGGTTTTATAAGGCTGAAATCAAGATGTTGGCCAACTGGACTCTTATTAGGAAGCTCTGGGAAAAATTTGCTTCCTAGATCATTCAGATTGTGATGGTTTCTTATAGTTTAAGGACTGAGATCCTATCAGCTGGAGCTTTGGTCCTCAGGCATGAGTCCTGCATCTCAGGGCCAACAATGGCTTTTTGAAACTTTCTCATGCTTAGAAACTCTCTGACTATCCCTTGTGCTCAATCTCTTACTTTCAAACAAAGAAAGATCTCTGCTTCTAAGGTCTTGTGTGATTAGATAGCATCCATGTGGATAATTCAGGATAATTCCTTTCTTAAGTATAACCTCAATGTCCCCTTTTCCTTGAGATAGCATATTCCCAGGTTCCAGGAACGAAGGCAATGACAGGTATAGGGGCTGGGCCAGCCACAGGCAATGATAGGAGAAGAGGGATTGGTGATAAAGAAATACATTTCTCCATAATACTGATCTGCTCAGGAGTTTTCTTTTTCTCTGCCTCAACCAGACACTTATAATAGTAGTTCACATTTAATTGCATTATGACATGTGTGGCACTTTACAGGTATTTAAATACATTATATCATTTAATCCCTATAAAATCTTATATAATAAATCTATAATTATCCTCATTTTACACTTGAGGCAGTTGAGGCTCAAAACTTTAATCCATTATGTTCTATCATCCTATACATAGGGCACTTATGAAACCTATACAATTTTATAAAAACCCATGAAATTGCTTAATTTGAGTTTTTATAGTGTCCTATATAGAAAGATGATGAGACATATGGACTAAATGCCTTGTCCACATAATTATCAAGTAGAAAAGCCAAGATTCAAACCAAATTTGTTTGTAGAGCCTGCGTCCTCAGTATCAGCCAGTTGAGAAGTCAGAGGCTCACAGAGAACCTGTGACTTCGCCATGAAAATGTCGGTAAAGAAATCAGACTTATACCACCAAACTTTGCACCACTTGTTCTGGCTGCCTGTCCAACTCACATGCACTCTATCCTTGTCTATCAGAGTGGGCCCTACCACATATTTCTCTTCCATCATTAGCTAAAATTTATTACTATCTTTTCCACATGTCCAAACATACATATTGTTTGGTGGTCACAGTAGTTTTGGAGAATAGTAGGACTTTTTTAAAAATATCACTAGTGCCATACTTTATAATGCCAAAATATCAATTTGATGGAACTAGTTTAGGGAGATTAGACTCCCATAATTGCTTCCAGAACAGTAGGCATTAAAGTAGCTACCTAGACCAAAAGCAAGTAGAAGGATATCACACCATCTGAAACTGTGTACAGATGACTAGAGTTCATAAAAGTAGTTCTTCTATTTCATTTGTAAGCATTTGATCAAGCATGTAAATATGCAGGTGGTCCTCAACTGTTATGGCCCACTGTCTAATTGATGACACACAATACAAAAGGAAAGATTTATTCATGTCCCTAGGGCTCAGTATTCATTTGAACATAATAGAGAGAGCAGTTAATGAGCTCTTTCCTAACTCATTGGTAGGACATTTTGAAATGTTACTCGAGTTTCTTCCAAGTGTGGATGTTGACATCCTGGCCAATTCTTTGCAGAGCACTATTTTCAGGCATATTCAGCAAACTCCAGAATTTACTGTGTAAGCCTCATTTATTCCCTATCATTAGTGTTTGTGATTACTCTTCATAGCCTATCAGTTAATAATAATCTTTATGCACACTTTCCCATTAATCACCAAAGCAGCCCATAGGAGCTGGCTGTTATAAAGCCCAATGTGCACATGAAGGCAATAGGCCTAGAAAGAGTAAACAGCTTATCCAAAATCAACAACTAAGAAGAGGGAGAATCTGACGCCAAAGCCTGGGCCCTATGGCCTTCCCTGCTACTAAATCAGTATCCTAGCAAAAGCCAAGAATTCTAAACAAAATTTGATATTTTTTTTCTTAAACTATTCTCAGAGTCATGATTTTTGAAGTAATAGCTCTTGGACATAATTTAATGATTATTTTAATAATAGATTGAAAGGTTTGGATGACAGCTCTTTTGTTTTCTTCCAGGTCTGGGTTGTCTTCTGGATAGCAGAGATGATTAAAAATCTGACTGCTTGACAAAATGGGATGTTTCTGTATATTAAAAGTTTTCAACATTTTCCTATTTTTAAAAATCACTTACATTGATATCCCCTTTACCGAATCTTTTCAAAATGTCTTGTCATCTTTATTTTTAATTTGTAAAATAGAGCTATTATCCAACCACAGCCAAACATGCCAGCAAGTCATGCTGAGAAATTTAATGAAGAAATATAGTTTGGCCAATCTTTACTCAAAAAAACAAGGCTTGACAAAGTATAAATTAAGAAGCATCAGTTGCTCTAGTATAGCTAGAGGAAAGGCATTGGAATAAAGATTAAAATAGTACTATACTTCAAATTAGCTATGCAAGCTGATAGACTTATACAAAGTGCAGCTACATGAGACATTGTACTTATTCATATCCATACACACATGTGTGTTGTATATTCTGATTTCATAATGGAATCTACTTACCAGTTCTTCTTATAGGTCTTTCTTATTTTAAATAATTTATATAATATAGTAGCTATATATTGTAAACCATTTATATAAACAATAGTCTCTGATTTTTACCACTAAAATCATTTTTAAAAGTAGAAAAACATAAATTTATTGTTATCACATCAAAATTAAAACAGAACCTCAGTCTTTTGCCAGAACGTTAGATGAAATTCCATTTACTACTCATAGAAATAAATTAAAAATCTGTCCTGGTGGCTGAGCTAGGCTGTACTGGTAGAAGTAGAATAGACTTGCCAGTCCTAAAGATAGCAGATGGTTGAAGGAGGTTTTATCTATTCCCTGCTGTTGCTGCCTGGTTTAGACACTTAAGATTCAAACGAAGAATGAATGACTGCTACTCGGCTGCAATATGGCAGACCTTGAGGTAGCTAGTGTATTGTTGTTCTTCCCCTACATCAACAGCAATCCCATCTGTAGCCATTTAGCACCTGTAATTTTTCTAAAACAAGACAGAAATTGGGGGAGACTAGAAGATTGGGCCCAAAGAGGGGAAGAAGAAGAGGTGACTTCCCAGAACTAGAAAACTCCACACCCCCAACTTGAAAGTCAAGGGTCAGGTAAGGAGCAAAGGAGAACAACAAAAACTAATGCTTCCAGTGGGAGAAGGGAAGGAGATACTATCTCAAGTAAATAAAATCTGACAGTGGACTAGACAGAACTTTTAATCAAGATTCACTGGGAAGTTATGGATGCTCTCCAAGACTCCATCCAGAGGTGGAAAAGAGAACTGTGACAAATTATTAACAAACACAACATAAATTCATTGTGTGTATTTACCCAGTAAAATGAGACTTTTCAACTAACTGTTCATTCATGCAAGAATGCTTATCTTCCATTCAACATTTTGGGGAGGAAAAAATAAGGGAGGAGACGATAAAATTAAATGAAGCTTAATGAACATGGAACACAAGAGGGAAAGAAATGAATCCAGGAGAACAACTAAAGCAATGCAGGGTAGTTACTATGAAGCAGGCCTAGAAAGCAGTCCATTTAAAATAAATAATATGATGAAGAAATGGAATAGTCTTGGTACTACAGAGAAGAAAGTATAAATATAAAGGTAATTAGAAATTCTAGTTAGAACAGAAGGTCCTCAAGAAAGAAATGATTTCACATGCTGTAATAAAAAACATATGGCCAAACTGAGCCATCGATGGAAGGTGAAGGTGAGAATTAACCTGACCTTGTGAGGAACCTTCTCCTACAGGCAACACTCTTTTAGTGACATGGGGTTTCATTTCTTTCTCTAACTTGTTTTCAGCTGTAAAATATTTATACAAATCATAATATTGGAAATCCCCTTTAGTGCTTTTCAGTGTTCAGAATCAACCTAGAGATAAAGTATAGAAGAAGTAATTACAGTTACACATTGTAAGCCTTGATAATAGAAAACTAATGGCTTAGCTGACAGAATTAAAGATGTAGAGTAGAAAATAGAGGGCTAAAATATTTTGATCTTCAACAGTGAAGGATTCAAGAGATACTGCATAAAACTTACAGATTAAAAAATAAATTACTGAAAGTCACAATGAAACCTGATGAAAGGATAGAAAATATAATTATCAAAAAATGCTAATTGAAAACAACAAAAATAAGCATCAACTGTTGGAAGAAGAGGGAGAATATGGAGACAAGATAAGGAAAATCACTCCTTTATGGCACACAGTCAATGGCTAGTGTAATAAAACATTATTTTTAATGATGGTTTTGTATTCCATCTTATGAACTGCCATAAGCATCCCTAAATTAGAAATTTAAATTTCTGCTATCATATCATTTTTCTAAACAATAATACAATGAAAATCTTTGGACATAAGCATAAGTATCACTCTGATTATTTTCTTCAGGGATATTTCTAGACCACAGGAATATGGAATAATATCATTATTTTCATATCTAAGTATGACTGTGATGATCTGAAAATAACCAAGGATCATTTCTTAGTGGTTTTAGATTTTTTTTTATTTTAAGGTAATTATAGGTTCACATACAATTGCAGTTATACAAAATGATACAGGAAGATCTCATGGATCCTTTACCCAGTTTCTCCCAACAGTGAAATTTTGCAAAACTATAACAAAATATCACAATATAACTATTAACATTGATACTGAAAAGTAAAATCAGCCACCTTCCAATTTATCTTGATCACAATAGCTTTTTCAACTGTAGATTCTTATTCAGTTTTACGTGTGTGTGTGTGTGTGTGTGTGTGTGTGTTAGTTCTATGCATTTTATCACAGTGTAGGTTCATGTATCCACCACCAGAGTCAAGATACAGAACACTCTCTCACAAGGATGCTTTGTGCTGCTCTCTTATAACTACATTCACCTACCTGCCTCTCTCCTCCCATATCCCTAATCCCTGATAACCACCAATCTATTCTCCATTTCTATCTTGTTGTCATTTCAAAAATGTCACATAAATGGAACCATGTAACATATAGCCTTTAGAGATGGGATTTTTTTCACTCAGCATAACTTCACCGGAGATTCATGCAAGTTTTTGTGTCTGTCAGTAATTTGTCCCTTCCTATTGCTGAATAATATTCCATGGTGTGGATATATATCAGTTGTTTGGCCATTTGCTCACTGGTTCAGGATCAATTTTAAAACACTGATTAGAGTATTTAAACCCCATCTCATGAAAAAAGAAGTTTTCAGCTTACCTAAAGACATTTGCTTTGGCCATATACAAAGAAAGATAAATTCCCCTTAAGTTAGAATGAAGTGAGCTGACAATTGTTAAGTACTTATTAAATAGTTATCATTTAATTTTCAAAGTAATCCTAGACTGGATATTAGACCCACTTTACTAAGAATAAAAGCAAGTTTTGATAAGGTTCAATTCCCATAGTTACTAAGTATTTGACCGATGATTAACCCAAGTGTCTCCACTTTAAATTGTCTCTGCACCATGCTGCCTGTGATGTGAGGGAAGCCAGCAGGCCACCATGCATTCTCCATCCCAGAAGAGTGAAATCAGCCACCTTCCTATTTACCTTGACCACAATACCTTTTTTAAACCTGGATTCTTTTGCTTTATTTAACATCCCTGTAACCCAGGACTATAAACCAAAAATCTTCTTCCCTCTAATAACAACAAAACAACCAGAAAATAAATCAGGTAGAATCAATTGGTGACATTTGAGGCAAATACAGTTTTGTAAAGAAATCTGTGATATGGATCCTCCCACAAAGAATTCAGTACTTGCAGATAAAACAGTGCCCCTTCAGTTCCTTCCATGAGCTGTCACGGCACTGTTCCATAATTTTTTTTTCTTTTTTTGTCATAAGCTTTCAGATAAATCATTAGAACCACTACTTCTCTTGTCAAGCTTGTTTCAAATGACAGCAGAGCATTGAGGGGTCTCAGGACTGTCCCCCTACTAGCTTCCTGTGTGTGGCCACATCCTCACCCACCCTTGTAGAAGATAGCATCTTGCTTACTAGACAGAGATAAATTCCTCACTGGCATGCTCATCAGACACTAAGCCAAACTCATCTCCTTCCTCCTCTCCTTTCCTCCCTCACTCTGGTTATTTATAGAGATCACAGGTGAATCGGGGGAAATTATTACAGTGCAATGACTGCTGAAAGGCTAGAAGCTAAAGAAGATGGATTATCATGGCTCTGACATGATTTGTATGGATTTCCAAAATTAAGCTGTTCGCTTAGAGTGACCACCCTCCTCCCACCCCGGGTTTCTCAGCTGCCCTGGTGATAACCTTCATCTGCACTTGGGAGCCCAGAAGGCTGAGCACGTTTCCCATTACCTTTCAAGCGAGTGTGTAGGGTTCTTCTGGCCCCTCAGTAATAGCAGGGCTGCTGGTGAACAGAGTGATAAACACCCACTGAGAGGGATGTAGCGTGAAAAGATCTCATCACCTGCCATTAGCTCCCCGATGAATAATGCAGCATTTTCTATGGCAGGTGTCAGGGGTGGGAGGGAGAAGAGCTCCCCTGAATGCTCTGGTGAGCACTTCAGCACAAAGTAAGAAGTGAGAGCAACAGATGCATGTGACAAAATTACACAAGCCATTGTGTTTTAAAAGAAAGGGAACTTTTACTTCACATCTACCTGGCAGGTTTCCTTTCTTTCTTTCTCTCCCATACAGTCAAGGCAGGCGAATACCATTTTCACTTAAACTTTTACCACTCTGATCTTAGACCCCATGCAAAGGGATAGTGTCTCTTCAATTTCAGTCACATTTATGTCACATTTCTCCCTGTTTCCAGTTTTCCTCTGGTTTGTATATCTTGATCTAGGTTTGTATGTGTGAGTCTTTGTTGAAATTTTCATTAAACTTTGTAGGCTTAGTTTAAATAGAAATGTCAAATGAGAGCCAGCAGAATCATTTCCCTGTGCATTTGTACCCACATGTGCATGCACACACAGACACACATTAAAGTTCTAATTATTCAACCAAAAAAAAAATGGAGGGGGGCAGCTAATGGGTTTGCTGCTATTGAGCACTTGCCTAAGGAGACTAATATCAGACAGCAGAACCAGAAACAAAATGGGAGCCATTATTGGTTTTTCACAACACACAAAGTCATCTGTCCTTTGAACCACAAATTGGGATGATTTGTAGCTTCAGATCCCAACATGAGGAAAAACTTTTAATGAAGTACAGGCCATCTTCCCTGAAAACTGGCATAATTTCTGAGCACTCAGGAGTAGTTTTTGTTTTTTGGTTTTTTTCCCCTTCAATCAGTTGTCATATAACTTTCACTGAAGCTAGACATGAGAATTAAATTACAGGGCTAACTAGCCACTGCACTCACCCCTACATCCCATTCTGAGATCAGAAAGTCAAATTATTTTGTTGTGTTGAGCTTCACCATGTAAGGCAAGGGAAAGAAAGGAAAACAACAACAAAAAAGAAAAGAAAAGAAAACAGAAATAGTCCTCTGGTTAAAATTATCCCTAGAGAATTTTTAAATGTGGTGCATACTACTGAATACAACACAGCAAAGGTTGCTCCCTACTCTGAGTTCTGGGTCTTCCTCTCTCAATGGAGCAAATAACACTCCCAGCCTTCCCTCCAAATCATGAGGGAGGGAACCAACTAAAGCACCATGGTGAATTAAAATAATGTTTGTTTTGAGTCTATTAATGCTCATATTAGGCAGCTTTTCATCTCTGTGACCAAAATACTGAAAAGAAAAACTTAGAAGAGGAAAAGTTTATTTGGGCTCATTGTTTTACAGGTTCAGTCCATGGTCAACTAACTCCATCACTCCGGGTCCAAGATGAGACAGAACATCATGGCTGAAGGGCGTGACAAAGGAAATCCACTCACCTCATTGTAGCCAGGCATGAGAGAGCAGGAGTTAAAAATGTATAATCCTAAGGCAAGCTCGCAGTGACCCATTTCCTCCAATCACATTCACTTGTCTACAGTTACCACCCAGTAACTCATTCAAATTATTAAACCATCAAGTAGATTAATCCACTGATTAGGTCATGAATCTCATAAACTAATCATTTAACTTCCTTCATTAACAAAGGAACTTTTGGGGAAAACTTCATATCCAAATTTTGCCCTTACTTCATCACTTTAACCATCCTTTCTTGGAAACAAATATTTTTAAAAGATTAATGCATTTAAAGAGATGACATCTCAGAAACAGAAATGTCCTAGAGAATCAGTGACATATAGTCAATATATTATCTGTTTTATCTTATTATCCCAAGAAACCAGGACTACTATATTGCCTTCAGTCATTCAATAAATAATATCTTGTTTAGTCTTACCCTTCTCTAAAATATTCCAGATGCCCAAATTACCAATAATTCTTTACTGCCTCAAAATTCCCAGCCCTTTATTAGAAAAGTTATCTAAATTCGTTCACTAATCCAATAATATCTCTTAAGCATGTATGATGGGTCACATACTGCAACTAGGTGCAGGAGCTGATCATGTCCCTTCCCTAGGAAAATTATAGTCTAACTGAAGAAACAAGCAATAAATAATAAACAAATAAGTAAATACATATTTAAACATTGTGATCAAAAAGGAAGTAAAACATCAAGGTGATATGCTTAAAGAATGGCCAGGAAAGGAGGTTGCACTGGTGACGTTCATTAGAGAAGACCATATAGGATGGGCATTTGACCAGATAATAAAGAAGATAATACCGGCTGTGTTAGTTCAGATTCTCTAAAACACAATCACCAAGACTAGACTAAAGGTACAGGGAATTTGTTGGAGAAAATGCCTGTGTTGGAAGGAAAGAGGGAGAGGGCAGAGAAAGGCCGAGGTTGTTTTTAGACACAATACAAGTCTGACCCCAGGTAGAGGGGGAGGGGAGTTAGTAAGAAAAGTCCTGGACTGCCATGGATCTAAGGAGGTTTCAGCCAAACTGTCAAGGTTTCCCAGATCCAAAATTTTGCAGACAAGAAAGCCCTATGTCTCCCAGGCATGAGGCTGCTCTAGTATCCCCCAACATACTCCATTGTTGGTGGGAAACAGCCCTGACAGATAAGACCTCAATGTAAAATTTGCAACAGACTTCAAAGCCCGGCTGTTAGGCCTGCTGTGATTAAAATGTGTCTCCTAAATTTTATGTGTTGCAAATTTAACCTCCAAAGTCACATGCTGACGGTATTTGGCAGTAAGGCCTTTGGGAAGCAATTAGAAAAAAAAATAAGATCACCAGGCTGGGATCTCCATGATGGAATTGGTGGCTGTATAAAAACAGGAAGAAAATCCAAGCTGGCACACTTGCTCTGTGTCACTGGACAATGACCTCCACTGGGTTATAATGCAAGAAGAAGCCCTTCACTAGATGCTGGGGCCATTCTCTTGGACTTGCCAGCTTCCAGAACCAGAACCTATATAAATCTTTATTCTTTTACAAATCACTCAGTCTATGGTATTTTGTTACAGTGATAAAAGATGGAATAAGACAGGCCCTTAATGAGTCATATTCCCTACAGAAAATCTGTGGGGTTTGTTCTCATGGATGCTGTAACTACCACATGAAAAGCAGAAGAAAGAATTCCAGAAAAGGGGAATGGCAAATAAAATGGTCTGGAGGTCAAAACCTACTAAAACAAATGAAGGTAATTTGGGTTGATTTGATAATGGTAGATAAACAGGGGACAGGTCAAGTTGGGCTTTATAAATCACAGAAATAATAATGGTTTATAGAGTGCATTCAACTAGCTAGGCATTGGTTCAATTATTTTACATATATAAACTCTGCTCATCTCCAAAATCTCTACAAAGAGTTATTATCCTAAACATATATGTGACTAAACTGAGACCAGAAAGGTAAAGTAACCTGCCCAAGGTCACATTAACTTGTAAGTGGCAGAGCTGAGATTCAAACATGGACACTTGCAACTGCTGGACATACATGATGGTACATATCATCTCTAATAAGAGCTTTGAATTTTAAACTAAGAAAACCAGAAAACCACTGAAGTGCCACAAAAAGAATACATATCAATATGTAGTTCCAGAACATCTACTCACCTCTTAGCCTCTTGAGGATATTTTTTGACAAACCTAAAATAATTTCCTGTAGGAAATTAGGAGCTCACAATGTATACAATATTAGAAGCTACTGTGCTACTCTAAGCCATTTATAAAATGATCCAAAAAGATGCCAATTTTGCATGGACCTAGAATGGGAAAAGTCTCTGGAGTTTCCATAGAAGCTTCTCCGCCATTTGGAACATATGACCTATGAGATCCTTGAAGGCCTGAGACAAGTAGGAAAGCTGTATGTACTTTTGAAAGGTCCCTGATTCAGTTCTAGAGGTGTATTGCAGCATGGATCTTTAGGATCTTGGAGCAAACCATATCATCCTCTGCAGATTATTATTCTTTCAAGAACAAGTTTTTGTCTTGCTACTTAGTTAGAGACCATGCAATCTGAGCTGTCCATCATGAACTGCAACTGGAACCAAGCCATAAAATTTAGATTACAGAAAATAACTTTCAAGCAGGTCCTGAACACACAAGTAAGTCGTAACAGGAAGCAATCCCAATGTCCATGATCCCTCTCTTGATGCATTGCCTTTTTCTCCCAGAACGTATCTCTGACCTCATGGGGAGTACTTCAAGATCAGTTAACTGAGGAAGTGGTTTACAAATGGCTTGAATGATATGCAGGCATCACCCAGAAGCAGATGGCTAGAGTATTACAGTGCTTCTCTTGTTTGGCCCTAAAGAACAATAATGAAGGAAAATCTTCCCTTTACACTGAACAAAAAGTGCAGCCATTTGTTCATTTTGGCTAGGAAGAGATATGTCCAAAGGTGTATTGATTCATAGGGTATATTTAACAGCTGGCGCATAGCCAAGAATTTGTAAAGAAGACAAATTGGAAAATTGGTGACAGGATGTGTGGAAGAAGTGTGCAGAATGATGGCTCCACAAAGGCATCCATGTCCTAACCTCCAGAGCCTGAGAGCATGCGCATGGTAAAAAAAACTGCCAATGTGATTAAGGGTAAGGAACTTGAGATAGCAAGGTACTTGAGTTATCTGGCTGAGCCCATTCTAATTACATTAATTCTTAAAATTGGAGAAACTTTCCAGGCTGAGATAAGAGGCTGAGTCTGAAGACATGACTATGGAAGAATGGGTAGAGAGATTCAAGGTTGCTGGCTGTGAAGATGGAGAGGAGACCTAAGCCAAAGAATATGAGCAACCTCTAGGAACTGGAAAAGGTAAGAAGATTGGTTCTCCATTAGAGAATCTCAAGAAAGGATTGCAGACCTGCCAACTTCTTGTGTGTTGCAGATTTAACCTCCAAAGTCATATGCTGATGGTATTTGGCAGTGAGGCCTATTTCAAACTTCTGAACTTTAGAACTGTAACAATAAATGCCAACATCATGATATGCCATTTAAGAGCTTTTGTTCAAGGAGATTTTTTTCACAGAAAATGAAGTATGGCAATAGACTCATTCTCATGGATTTCAATGGGTTACCATGCTCATCACTCCACAGCAGCTGACTTGATAGAAAATGGAATCGCCCCTTGAAGATTCAGTTATGGTACCAGGTAGGTGACAACACCTGGAGAGTCTGGGGCAATATCCTCCAAGATACAGTATGTGCTCTAAATTAGTATTCAATGTCTAGTGCCATTTCTTCTACAACCAGAATTTCCAGATATAGAAAATGGAAGCGGATCATCTCAGTATTACCTCTAATGACACATTAGCAAAAATTTTGCTTCCTATTTTAGCTTACGTCTCTGATGTTCTAGATACCATAGTTTCCAAAGGAGAAATGTTTCCACAGTGGAACTAACAATAACTCTTTTGAGCAGGATGTTGAGACTGTCACCTGGACACGTTGAGAGCTCATGCCAGAGGAACAACAAAATGTTTTGAAGGTTGTCAGAATCAAAATGTAGTCACCTATAACACACCCTAACAAAATAAATAAAATCAGGAGGTGTGAAGGATTTCACATACATTTGTTTGATACCAATAACTAAAAGACTCCTCAAAATCACAACCTTGGATAAAGCCTACTACAATCTTGTACAAAATAAATAGTATTTTTTATAAAGACATCTGTCTAGAAACTGCCTGTGTAACTTCAAACATCATCGATCCTTATTAAAATCTCCTTGAACAAAAGCTATCTTACATGGCATATCATGATGTTGGCATTTTTATTATGTTACAGTTCTAAAGTTCAGAAGTTTGAAATAGGTTTCACTGCCAAATACCATAGTATCATTATTTCAAAACAGCTTATGTAATCCTCCTCATTTTGCCTTTGAAAACTCCCCTTTGCCTCAACCTCTTTGAATATTCACATAATTTACAAATAATAACATTGCAATGTTCCTCCCTGAATGAATTTACAAATCTTTGAAGAATATCTTTCCTCTCTCTCTCTCTCTATGTGTGTGTGGCGTGTGCGCGTGCACATGTGCTATTTAGTTTGACAGTATCAAAGGGCTACTATACTAGCTGAGGTGACTGATATTATCAAGGGGAAATTGGGTTGCTAATAAAAAGCAAGGATGTTCTTTTAGTACTCTTATGTCCCGTGATTGAAGTCAATAATTGGGTCTAATGTACAAACAATGTCTGCAACATATTCTCTTTAAGTATTTTTTTAGTTGTTGATGGACCTTTATTTTATTTATTTATTTATTTATATGTGGTGCTGAGAATCAAACTCAGGGCCTCTCACATGCTAGGCAAGTGCTCTACCAATGAGCCACAACTCCAGCCCTGCAACATAATTTTTTTAAACTTGCAAAAATAAACACTCAGCAAGTCTATGATCAAATAATTCCTTCAACTGATTTCTCACTGATTCATTAAATGGAATATTTGGAGACTACTTTTTTAAAAAGTGTTGGGTGATTTAAAGAACTTTAATTTGCTACCAAAAACACGTAGTCCTGTTTTTATGTGCCATGATGACTATGATGAAGTCCAATGCAAACAATGAGCATTCCCCAATTCAGAAAAACAACCCAAGTGAAATTACTCATAAATCTGTGCTATGTGAATCTTAGATGGAGTATTACTCAGTATCTCTCAGAAGCAGGAACTAGATGGCTGACAGTGATCAGAATTCTAGTAAAAACATGCCTAGTGGTCATTTGCAGCATAGGAATACTCTTGTTCTTGACTCCTGTGGTTCTACCAAATGTCCAAATTGCTTTCCAGCTTTCCAATCAATTTTGTAAGCCATATGTGGTAGAAAGCTTCTAAAATGACTCCCAGGGCCCTCTTCCTCCTCGTTTTGATACCCCTGTATAATCTCCACCCAACACTCTCTGTATGGATTAAGCTTAGTGACTTGGTACTAATAAATAAGAGTGGTACAAATGATTAGATATCAGCTTTGAAATTATACTGTGTAAAACTGACTTTTATCTTGCTCATTCTCTCTCTCTCTCTCAGCTTTTCTCCCTTCCTCCTTCTGATGAAGCAAGCTGCCATATTGTAAGCCACCCTACAGATAGGAAACTGAAGGAGGCCTCTTACCAACCACCAGTGAGAAACAGAGGCCCTCAACGTAACAGTCTCTAAGAAACTAAGTCATGCTAACAACCATAAGAACAAGTTTGAAAATAAATTCTTTCCTTATTTGAGCCTTGAGATGCCTATAGCCCTTATCATTATCTGGATTTCAATCCTGAGACTGTGAACCAGAAAACCCAGCTAAATTGTGCCTCTATCCCTGACCCATAGAATCTAGGAGATAAACTATTCAGTGGTTCACTGGGATAAGAGGTCCATTCCGTATGTCTTCTTCCCAAACATAGGCTGAACATTGTGTAGCTGGGGTATATTCTCACATCTCCAAAAGTAAGATCAAGTTTAACACACAAGCATATTTCAAGCTTATGTTCATATCCTGTCTACTTAAATTCCATTGGTTATAGCAAATCATATGACCAAACCCAAGTCAAGATGTAGGAATGTACACTCTTATCATAAGCACTGTTAAGCGTATGGACATATGTTATTACCAGAGGGTAATAAAGTATTGAGACTAATTCTTCAGTAGGCTACACATCTAATAACTTTTATCCTTAAATTATCTTAATGATGCAATATATAAATTTAAAGAAAACAGTAAAGTAAGGAAAATTAGAAATAATATACAAATCCAACAATAGGTTAATAAATCAATCTATACCATGCTCTTGACTGAAATGTTATGTGGTTAGTAATGTGAATTTGTAAGCAAAGAATTTCAATACTTCCATATACACACACAACATACACATTTTACACTCAGAGTAAAAGCTCCAGATTTGTCAGGTTGGAGCCACTTTATTATGTCACTGTCTGAGCAAAGGAGATAAAAGTCAAGTACACAAGTAAAGAGGCAGAAAGGATCCTCTTTTTTACTGGACTGGCTTTTTTTTTTTTTTATAGAAAATCAAGATTTGCTGGGCTGAGAATCTGGTGTTCCATCTAAAAAGAAATGAATTTTTGGGGGTCGTTCTTTTAAGTTAAACATGACAGTAGAGTGTAATTTGACTTATTTATACAAACATGTAGTACATCTTATTCTAATTAGGATCCCAGTCTTGTGGTTGTACATGATGTAAGGAAAGGAATTCTAAAAGTAACAAAGAGAAGGCTATAATGAAAGATGAAAATTTGAGATAGCTGTAAAGTAATGAAGGGTAGTATAAAAAATGTGGATCTATACTGGATGTTTCCAAACTAAGCTTAGGGCAGAGATGTCTCAGAGTCTTAACTTATGAACAGAGTGTCCACTAAGCCAATTTGCTCTTAGAAGAACTGTTTTTGAAGATCAATCTTAGACCTAATGTAGGTATACTTCTATTTCTACTTCAAAATAACTGAAAACATTACTTACCTGTGTTCCTGTACTACCAATAGTTTAAAACCAAGATGTACCATCTTTTCTGTTAAATTATCTCCATATCTCAACACGTTTTCCCTTATGAGGATTACAGACTTTTTCTGTTTGTTTTTGGTAATGGGGATTGAACCCAGGACATTCTACCACAGAGTCACATTCCCAGCCCTTTTTAAAAGAAGGTCTCCCTAAGTTTCTCAGCCTGGCCTTGAACTTCCAACAAAGTCTTCTTTATTGAACTAAATTTCAATACTATTAAGTGACTGAAAAAATTTTGTCCAATGGAAATATGAAATGCTACTCATTAAGGGATATTTTGATATTTTTCCCTCAAATCTTCACCTATCTATCTTGTGGAGATCTTGAAACTAATTTCTATGATTTCACTGGCAAAGATATCTCTTGTTAACTAGTGATAATTTTCAAAGTTCCACTCAATAATTGAGCCTTCTGAAGAAATCTGAGAAAGCAGAATTTGGATTTTGGTGATGAAATAGGGTGAGAAAGAAGTAATATGAGCCAAACAAGGTTGTAGAGCAGAATCCAACTATGATGGGTTGAACTGTGTCCCATCCAAAAAATAAAAATTAAATTCAACTATTACTTAACAGTATTTGTGAATGAGATCTTATTTGGCAACTAGGATTATTTCAAATGCAATGAAGATGGAAATTAAAATGAGGTCATACTGAAATATGGAGGGCAAGCAATCCAATCGCCAATGTTCTCAGAGGACAGACTAACAGAAAATGCCATGTGTAATGGAGGCAGAGATAGGAAAGACACAGTTATAATAAAAGACTGGGAAAGATTGTTCACAACCACTGAAAGCTACAAGAAAGATATGCAACAAATTCTAAGAGCCTCTGGAAAGAATCAGTCCTGTTCACACCTTGGAATTAGATTTCTAGCCTCCATATTGGTGAAAGAATATAAATCCATTGTTTTAAGCCATGAAGTCAGAGGTAATTTGTCTTGGCAACCTCAGGATTCGAATATACCAATTGTAGTTGGGTCTTTAGGTTTTGTTTTTATTTTGTTACAAACAGCTTAACAAAGCACTAATTTCTGAAAATGGCTAAATTGAAACAAAATTCATGCAGACTAAGAATGGCAGAACAACATTAGTAGCTCTCCTTTGAAATGATGGCATGGACCCCCTCCCAACACACATGTCCTATGTTGCTCTGGACTTGAAGCCTATCAGAGCAGGGGCACATACAGGAAGTACTAGGTGCAGTCATCATGTTTTCTAAGCTTCTCAGATGAGCAATGCCCCAATCATAATGCTTGGTGAATCCTGCCTCAATGAATGGTATTCAAGGAGCACAGGGAATATAGTAAATGGGGCAGACCTTCAGCAATTTGAGTGGCTGTTGGGAAGCAAAAGGGATTGGGGCCATGTGAATATGCCTCACCAACCTCATTAAAATATGCTAGCACCCAATATTATAACTGAAACTCATAAGCCAAGTGGATCCTCCATGGAATATGTCATTACCATCAGGATGCTCAGTAATAGCTTAACAGATGTTGCTAACTATATCCACTATGCTTAGACAAAGCTGAACTATGATGACCCTCTTCTCTAATTATAACCACCACATTTGTATACATTATTCTTAAAATGTGATGAATTTATAAGTTTGTTAAAAGCATAATCTCAAAAATGTAAGCATTTCTCTGAGCAGAAACTAAGTATGGTTCCATAAGGACTTTTCCAATGTTAGGAATAAGATATAGAAAATCCTTTGAAAAAAGTTTAAGCATTCCTTTAGATATATGTATAAATACATACGTATATATACATATACACACACATATATGTGATTTATATATAATTTTATATAAATTTTATGTGTATAAATTTATATAATTATATATTTTTACAGGAAAATAAAAGAGAAAAATGTGGAGTACATAAAAATGTGAAATATACATCCTGAAGTCAATTAAAACTTTCAAGTTTAAGAATATTTAAAATAGTTGATGGATTTTAAATACATTCTTTATGTTTTTATAAATGATACTAAATAAATTGGTAAAGAGATACCACATCTATGTAGAATCATTATTTCTTTTTTGGGGGGAGGGAGGACTAGAGATTGAACTCGGGGGCACTCAACCACTGAGCCACATCCCCAGCCCTATTTTGTGTTTTATTTAGAGACAGGGTCTCACTGAGTTGCTTAGCGCCTCGCCATTGCTGAGACTGGCTTTGAACTTGTGATTCTCCTGTCTCAGCCTCCCTAAGTGCTGGGATTACAGGCTTGTGCCACCGCGCACGGCTAGAATCATTATTTCTTAATGGAGAGAATTCATTCCTATGATGTTTTTGGTTAGAGTACCTTTGATAACAAAAAGAAAAATATAAAAGAATGGAGAGCTGCCTTTTGCCATAGCAGATAAAAGCCAAACACTATAAAAGGATTGTTGAACAGTACATAAGGCAGTAATCAAATATATACCCAGGGATCTTAAAGCAGGAGGATAGCAAGCATTAGTTTTTAAAAACTGAATGTTGAAAAATAAAGATGTAGCTTAGGACAACAATGTGGGTATAAACTCTCCAAAATAATATTTTTTATGGATATCAAGGTCCTTAAGTCTAGTAAAAAAGTATCTAAGTTTCTACATTTCAGCAGTGTTTAAGATAAGTTCTAGGAAGAACTCCTACATACAGGAATTTTTTTACATTCTGGAAACACAGCTTCTACAAAGTAGAGCAATACAGAGATTAGCTTCCAAAGAGAGGGGAAGATTTAGCAAATACTTTCTCAGTCGTCTTTCCAAACTAATCTCCTCAACACACGTGATTGCAGTACTGGATCTTCAGAAGCCATGTCCTTAAAATGTGACATTGCCTGAAGGCCTAAATTTGGTTGACAATGCGTTATGTCTTCTTTTCCACTAAGGCAGGAGATTTAAATTGGGCATATGATACTACAGACATGGTTTGGTTGATTTCTTAAATAGAGAAGATATAAATTTAGGAGCCATAAGTAGCTCTTTTCTATTTTGTGTATTGGAAGTCTGCAATAAAAAAGAAGAAGAACAAAAATATGGGGAAGCAATGGAGAAATGGAGAAAAGGAGAGAGAAGAGAAAGTTTTATCTAGTATTTCAGTTTCTGCTTCCAATTTGTTCCTGAAAATAACTTTCAGCCTATATTCTAAGAGATGATCTTTAAAATTATTTCCACCTCATTTTTAAAATATTTTTGATGGGACTTTATATTAGTTTTCATTTCAAGTATGTTAATAATGCAAAAATTAGAAGAAAGATGAGTTAATTGTTAAAAATTGGATGAATTAAAATAGAGTGATGTAGTGAGGTTTCACCAATCCCAGGATAGGACATCCACAATTTTTGTCATGTACTCTAATACAAGAAAATACAAGGTCAGTCTTGTATTTATATATAAAACGATTAAAAAACAACTATAACAAAAGTTTCTCTTTTTTTTTTTTTTTTGTTTGGTTTTTTTTTTTTCTTTTTTTGGTACCAGGGATTAAACTCAAGGGTACTCAACTACTGAGTCACATCTCCAGCTCTATTTTGTGTTTTATGTAGAGACAGGGTCTCATTGAGTTGCTTAGTGTCTTGCCGCTGCTGAGGCTGGCTTTGAACTCATGATTCTCCTGTCTCAGCCTTCAAAGTGCTGTGATTACAGGCATATGCCACCGCGTCCAGCTAACAAAAGTCTCTTAATAACAGGCATGTATAAAAATATTTTACATTTAAAGAAGTAACAAGAGTGAGAGCTGACTTTGCAACAGAAACAATACAAGCCACAGGTAATGGAGTGGCAACTTCAAAGTTAGAAAAGAACTTCCAAACTAGAAATTCAAAACCTACCAACAATATCTTTCAAAAGTAAAGGTAAAGCTGGGTGCAGTGCCACCCGCCTGTAATCTCAGCAACTCAGGAAGCTAAGGCAGGAAGATCACAAGTTCAAAGCCAGCTCAGCGACTTAGGCCCTAAGCAGCTCAATGAGACCCTGTCTCTAAATAAAAAAATAAATACACAGTGGCTGGGGATGTGGCTTAGTGGTTAATTGAACTTAGTCCCTCAGTTCAATTCCTGGTACCAAAGCAGGGGGAAAAGAGAAAAGAAAGAGAAAAAATAAAGGTAAAAATAAAGTCATTCTAAGAAAACAAAAACTAAGTTTTCAATCTACTAGCTCTAACAAGGGAGGGGGCAGGAAAAGTGGGGAGACGAAGGAAAGGATAGAGAGAGGAAGGAAAGAGAGACAACTCTTCTGTATAGAAGCAATCAGCAAATAAATATGGAAGAATTTTAGCACATATATTACTAAATACAGAGGAGAAATTGTTCTAATATAATAAGAGACTAAGAATAAGATTGCATGACCTATAAAATCTCTTGCAAAAGAAAATTAACCTGAATGTAATCAAGAGTCTAGCTCTTTCAATTTATTAACATTTCACCAGTTAGCACAACACATTAAATGAGACTAGACAAACCAGTTAAATGTGGAACTAGCAAATTTGAAACTAAAGTACATACCTTATTACTACTTTCCTGGACTCTTCAGAAAGTCAGCATCACTTTAAAATTTTTAAAAGATGTGTAAGAATTCTAGATTAAAAAGATATAATAATCAAAGTCAATGGGAAAATCTTGATTGGACCTTTACATGATAAATAAAAATCTATAAAAGACACACTTGAAAAATTGAGGAAGTTTAAATATGACCTGAATATTAGAATTTATTGAAATATATTATTTATTTTCTTATGTGTGACAGTGGCAAATATATGTACTGAAATATTTAATGTGTCATGATACCTAAAATATTATCTAAAATGCAGCAAAGATGAGAGAGTAAGGAAGAAAGAAAGGAAGGGAGAGGGAGAAAGGGAATGGGATGGGAAGGGAGGAGAGAGAGAGAGAGAGAAAGAAAGAAAGTGTGCTATTTAAGTGTTGAAATCTGAGTGGAAAATATATGGGTTTCCATTTTGCTATTCTTCCATTTTCTGTATGTTTGAATTTCCCTAATTAAATTAGCAGGGGAGGGGAATAATTTTTATAAATCCCAGGATAAGGCAATTTAATCACTAATGTAAGTTATTGAACTGTTCTGTATCTGTTGTATGTGATAGAATCTGATGCAAAATGACTTATTGAAGAGAGAAGGCAGTAATTATTTCTTGTAAATAGAATATTTATGATTTTGTATCTATTTCTGGATGTTTAAATGTTGTCACAATAAATCTTTCTGGCCTATATCATGGCTCTGATTTCTTCTAAGTTTAGAAGCAGTATGGGAACCACCTAAATTCTTTCTTTTACATCCTTCCCACTCAGCAACTCTTGCAAAAAAAAGATGCCTCTTCCAAATAGTCCTAGCAGAAGTCTGCAAATCAGCTTAGGTCATATCTCTGAACTAATCACTGTGTAAAGTTTAATTGAACACCCCAATATATCAGTGCCGACACACACGCCAATCCTTGAAATCATGGGGAGAGTCAATTACCCTAACTGAAATGGTTAAAGGTCCTTATATAAAAGTTCCTAGAAGAAAAATCTAGTTGTTACCAAAAGAGGGGGTGGAGATGGAAATTGACTAACAAAAGGTTTTCTGTCTTCAGTGAGAGTGCGAGTGGTGCAGAGACCTGGACTTTACAAGACGGCGACAATAAAGACTGACATCTCTAGTGAGGAATATCCAGAGAAAGGAGACCTCTAACAAAAAAATCATTTTATCAAATAGGAGGTTTTTAACTAAAATTCATGACTATCTGAGGGGAAAAAATACTACAAAGAAGGTTCCTAGTGCAGGGGAAACTCTGAGGCATGCACATATATTATGCCATCTCTGGCCATAATGACTGCCCCTCATTGCCTGATTGTCAAGGATCCACTTCACACTGACCCTTCAGGACTCATTTTTCCCTCCAGGTATCCCTTTTAGGAAAAGTCTCTATATGATAATTACATAAAAAATCAGCTCTTTCTACTGAATAGCCCTCTTCTGGTTCAGAGATAAAAACATCCTTGGCATGAGAAATTCTAGTTGTGCTATATACACACTGCCATGAAGTCACTTCCCTTTGCTCAGCTATGAGGGTAACTTCCAGGCCCAAGTTCTTCACCTTTCAATTTCTCACCTAAGGATCAAATAAACACGAATCTTCCGTGGCCTTTGAACGTCAAGGGAGCCAACAGAAAGATCTCTATGCTCCTTTAGAAACCCTCTTGCTTGGTATACAGGGAAGAGTAATCCTACCAGCAATGAGAAGGCAAAATGTCACTGCTATCCAATAGCTTTTTCCAAAAACTACTTTTTCTCACTTCAACCTCAACCATTTTTACACTCAAAGAGGAATGTTTGGTAAGAGTTCACACAATTAGGGTTTTTGATATTTCTTTTGCAAACCACATATTGATGATCCAGCATCCAGCACTCACTTTGGAATGACACATCATTAGACAACTCTTGCTTCTGTTCTTGGATCTCCTGTCAATACTGAGATACAAAGAGCCCTACATTAACATTCTATTAACTTGATTGGTTCATCCCTCTAATGATATATTCCTGGGGACTGAAAAACTTTTCAAACAAAAATGGGGCTATGGCTATAAAGGAGAAAAGCTATTTGATTATCAACCACTTGGGTATCACAAAGCAGAATTCATACTTTTGCTCAGGGAAGCAAGTTAAAGGGGACAAATAGAGGCTATACAAGAAGGTTTTGTTGTCTGGGGTCTAGAATTTTGAAATTTGACTTTAGAAAAACAAGCCACTATATTCTAAGCTTCCCTTTGTATTTACTAACCACCATATTTCCAGTGCCTGGCATGAAGCCCAAGGTCTATAAATACTTATTGATTGGCTGACTACAGACCAGTTACTTCATTATAAAACAGTTTGCTCTCAAAGGATTCATTAAAGCCAGTATCCTTGCATATGTGATTGCACAATATAAACATGGACAATGCATTCTATATTTTAACTCCTGTTCTTAGAATGTTCCTGCTGTGCTATATATTTATCAGGAGTTAAAATGTAAGAGTTTCTACATAAATGCAATTTAAATCCACAATCCAATTAATGCATTAAAAGCTGACAGAGTTTTGCTAAAAATCACCATTTGTCATGTATTCTGTGCCCTGGTATTATCCCCACAGATATATAAGGCTAAAAAAGGCCACCTATTACTGTAGAGATGTATCTAAAAAATCTCTCAGGCTGCCTGTAATCATCTCCATTATGTATAATGACCATTTTGATAATAGTCTTTAGAAGAGGTAATGGCCCTGCTGAACGGTTATTACCTGTCTGTTCATGCTAGAAGCAAGATGCAGAAGCCAGAGGGGACAGTCAAATGGTCCTTGTGGTGTATTCTGAGGAAATAAGAAATATTTAACAGAATGCAAGAAACAGACAAGTGAGCGCCTTTTGCGGCAGAACTGGCCGCCTCTCTGCCACAAGCCTTCCTGAATTTCATAATTTAAAACAAATGCTCCCAATAATGGATCTGCTCTCAGCCTTTGGACCAATTTCATCCAAAGCATCACCACCTGGTCTATTAAAAGGAAAGGGAAAAGATAACTGGGCGTTATCATATTCCTTCCCATATTATTGTTAGGGGGGTAAACTCATGCCAGCAGTGGCTCCAAAGCAGTGACAGTTAATAGTTTCTAATTAGCCCTCAAAAGGGAGCCCTACCTGTGTCTAAGGTTATATTGAGGATATATCATAGTTCCAGGGACTCAAATTTGGTGCAGGCTCAGCCATAGCTCTAATGGAAAAACATACAATGTCTCCAAAAAGGGTAATTTCACAGATTCGATAGCTTCATGTCCATGGGGCAGACATCATGCTCCATCTCCCGGGAACAGAACATATTTTATAAAGCTTAAAGAAGGCTTTCCTTTATCCTTTATGCTTATGCTTCCCCTAAAATAGAGATGGAAATAAGTTTGGTTAAAGGAATAACATAAGTTTTTAATGGGAAAAATGGATGAAGGAGACTGCAAAAGCATTGAGAATGAGGTCACAAGTTGTTCACAGTCATTACTGAGGGAAGGGAGGAAGTGCAGGTTTTATGGTCAAAGGAGATCAGAACATTCTGGGTAAAACCAGTATAAACAGGTGTCATTTGTTTGTTTTTATAGTTAGACTTCTAAAAGCCTTTAATATGTCTGTGTGTATTATGAATCTCCAAAGGGGGATAACATACTACAGCATAATGTACTTTCTCTCAAAAGCATTTATCCAAGGGCACTTCATATATTTATAGAAGAGAAGTGAGAAAGTTTTGTCATTGTTCCATATCCACAATGTCTAGTATAAAAGTCACTAACGACATGTGGCTATTTCAATTTAAATTAAATTAAATTAAAAACCCAAGTCTTTGGTTGTAAAAACCAACTGCAAGTGCCCAATTAGCCATAGAAGCTAGTGACTACCATATTGAACAGTGAATACCTAGAACATTTTTATCACTGCAGAAAGCTTTATTGTCTCATTTTGTGTTGAATTTAAAATGCAGCTTCTTCCTCTCAACTAATAATTCTTATAAAGTACATACTCATTCTCTAAATAAATTTTCTTTCCACAGAAAGCAGAGTGAGAAATCAAGCAGAATACTTGATATCCAAACCCAACCCAAATTCACACAAATTACAACACCTGTAAGAGTGAAATCTAAGTAACCCAGAAAACTGAAGAGACTAGGAAGGTCTGAAGTCAGAGAAACAGCCAAGGTCAGCAGCAGAGAAAGGCTCAAGGGCAAGAAGAAAGCTAACTCAGTAGAAAAGTATTTCTGGCACAGACACTAAGGACCCACATAGATCTGTTCAAACTAATCAGTGATCCATAAGTGAAGAATTCTTTGCAAATTCCAAGTTGTGAATATTGTTCTCTTCTAGGGACTATAATTTAGAAAATACTTATTGATCTTTGCTGGGTCCAAGAAGGAAGAATTGATCTGAATTACATAATGCTTAGCTTAGGAGTTGGCATGCAGTAAATATTCAAGACATGTAACAATAGGAAAAATTCAGTACAACAAATATTTTTAAGCATCTCATGTACTAAACACTGTGCTAAGGACTAATATAAAGATACATGAGATTTAGCCCCTGCCCTCAAAGAGTTCTTAGTTGATCAAGGACAAAAACCATTCACCAACAATAGATGACTGATATATAGAGAGAAACTATGTAGAAATCCAAATGAGGTCGATGAAATCATTGCCAGACTAGAATATGAGAAGAAGTGTCATGAAAAATGTGACATCTGAAATAAGTCTTAATGATTAGAGTTTGACTGGTTGAGATGAAGAAACAAGTATGTGTACACTGTGGGAAAACCCAAAAATAATATAGTGAAATTTAAATTTCAACTTCTTCTCGAAGCCTGTGCTAATTATCCTGGTGTTCACAAATCTAAAAGCAACAAGAAGAAGAGAGGAAGGGAGGAAGGAAGGGAGGGAGGGAGGAAGGGAGGGAGGGAGGAAGGGAGGGAGGGAGGAAGGAAGGAAGGAAGGAAGGGAGGTAGGCAGGGAGGAAGGGAGGGAGGAAGGAAGAGAGGAAGGAAGGAAGGAAGGGAGGGAGGGAGGGAGGGAGGGAAAAAGGGCAAGCAAAACAAAGAAAAAAGATACATGTTGGTCACTAACTGGTCTGGAATTGGAAGTAGCTATGATTCCCAAGATGGAACCTGAAGTTGGACACCTAAAACCTATTTTCTCTATTGAGAAATAGGCATGATATCTACCAAAAGAGGGTGGCTGTAAATATCTATTACAGGAGACACAATTCTGGTTCACAGAAATTCTATCATTTCCCAGACTGACTTTCTTACACAAAAATGGTATAGAGTTTGAGTCTAATTCTCCTATTCTCTAGAATAATGATTACATTACTGTTAAGCTATAGGAAAATTTATCAGTTTGGATATTGATTTATATGTTGTTTCCAAACCTAACTGGCCATTCTAGAAATGTCCAGGAATAAGTAAACCTTAACTAAATGAAATGAATCATAAACTTCTTGTACACAGAGTTTTGTGCTAGAAGTTTTCATAATAACCTTTCATCACAGTCTGGATTTATACCAAGTCAAGACTTCTGAAAACCAAACAGCACACAAAGGTATCAATTGTTTTTCAGGATTGAATGAGAAACAAATATGAAAACCAGTACCTGAGATGTAAAATGAGTTCAAATAGAAGAAAAGACAAGAGATGGAGGTAACTAAGACACCAAAGTTCAAGTTTATCCTGAAAGTGGCCAAGGTCAGATTTTTTAAATTAACAAAAACAATATTTAATGAGAAAATTTTATGTATTAAGCAATATATTTATCTGAGTTCTCTAGACAATTGAATCTAAAGCAAGAATTAAATGATGCTTATGAGAGGTGCAATTCTCAGGTTGGGAATGTGAGAGAAAAGTTAATAGAAATAGAGAAAGATAGGAAGAGAAGCAAGATAAAGAATTTTTATGACATATTCTCCTTGGCAAATGAATTCAGCTCAACTCTCCAGGATTTTTCCACACATGATATATGGAGAAATTTGGCTAAGGAACAGTATATGAGAGGGAATAATGTAGGAGAGCGAAGTATCTTCCATGTTCTCCCCATCTTGCCCATTGTTCAAAATGTGCCCCTATAAGTGTTATCCCACACTTCAGGATGACATCAACCTACACTCCACACCTTCCACTGTGGGGTTCCATCCAAGTCCAGAAATGAAAAAAAGTCAGAAACATGGAAAATGTGACTGTCCCATCTGGCAGCTCAGTGTCAGCCAAGGAAGGTTGGACTTGTCCAAATGAGCAACTGGTCAGCCCTAACCAGCTGAACAGTATGGACCCAAGCAAAGTTCTTGGCCACAGTGGCTACTCCACTGCAGAAGGCCTAGGAGACAACCTCACCTGGAGATTTGGGGGAGACCCAATAAGGTGTGTCTGCAACTAGCCACCATGTTAGGTGAGTTATATAATCATACATAGTAGGTTTTATCAGTGCTGCTTAACTCATACATAGTACTTTTGGGTTCTAATTCAATTTATACATCTTGACCTATAGTCACAATATTAAAGGAACAAATAATATCCTTAATCTAAGGTCAGACAATCTGAAATTCCACCTCTTTCCTCTTTCATTTCTATAACACTTTAGATACTGAACTTAGTATTATGCTTACATGTAATCATGAGTCCCAATTTCTGTATTATGTTGTTACCAACTTTATATAATTGATACATCAAAAATTTAATCAGGAAAGGCAAACTTTTTTTCCAAGATCTCACAGCTAATAAGTGGGAGAACCATCTTTTAAATTACATCAGTCAGAGTCCAAAGTTACTCTCTGTATATTGATTTTTCCATTGCTATAACAAAATACCTGAGGCTGGATACTCAATAATGAAAGGAAACTTATTTAACTCTAAGTTTGGAAGGCTTAAAGTACAAGATTGGACATCCCCATTTGTTCAGCTTCTAGTAAGGAATTCCTTCGATGTGTCATAGTATGGTAGAGGAATAGAAAGTGAAACATCCACAGGCAGGAGAGAACTCATTCACTCTGCAAGACCAACAATTATCCTTTTCAATGGTAGTACTGCCAATGACGCAATCATCTCACATTGGGCGCCACATCTTAAAGTTTTCATAAATTCCTGACACTGCCACATAGGAGAAAAAGTCTCTAGCACACAAACATTTGGAGGATAAAGAATATCTAAACCATAGCACTCTGCTTTACCACTGCTTATCCTCAGTAATGCCTCTCCTTTACATGTCCTGGCCCAAAGGTCAAACCTCACACACAGTCTGCTTCCTTTTTGATGTTACTCCCATTTGGGAAATTCTCATAAAATATATACTCAACTTATTTTTTAATGGATGTAACTAAAACACAACAATTTTATGGACTTACAAAAATATAATTTGGTGGTAGCATTAGACCTAGATTAAAAGTTGCACAATAATTTTTTAGTCCCGAGACAAGAATTTCAAAGGTAATTCAAATTCAAATAACACACATGTAAAGGCAAGTTTACCTCTAGATCTTCACTTCCAGGGTCAAAATTTAGAGGAAGTTGGTTATACAACAAATTTTAATTAAACTCAAAAGATAGAAGGTTGTAACATTAAAGCTCCATCTTTAAACTTCTGGAGCTCATTCATATTTCTTGCATTATTGCTGGAAGTGAAAATGGTGTTGAAATGTTTGAAAGTGAATATAAAAATAAAAAACTTGCCTACCAAATGTTTATTTGTGGTTTCATTTGTTTGTTTTTAGTAGAGCATAAATGTTAGAGGACAAGGATATCCTCTTAAAAATTCTTTATTGGCTCATTATTTTAAAAAATTCCCATCTAGATTTTCTTTCCTTTGATTCAATATTTTAATTTCTGATAAAACGGAAATATCCCAAGAAGGCTGAGAGCTTGACCTGTTTCCAATTTTCACACCTCAAGCTACCAGGAGGGTAATAGCCCATTTTTGAGAACAAGTTTGGGAAGAGGACCTGAGGCAAAGGAAAAGAGGTTCTTAATAGACAGCTGGATCTTCAATAACAAATATCATCTGCTTCACACGCTTTCCTAGAGCCAGCATGACATATGTCACCATCAGAAAGAAACATGTCTTGGCAAGATTTTATAATAATGAGAGGCTGTTTACAGGATATGCTCCTTCTTAGCACCAAATCACATCTTCAATTGACAGGTGAGATACACCTGTCCTCTTTAAGCAATCTGAGTGGCAATGTCATTTTTCTACATCAAAAAAAAAAATTCTCAGTATTGCTTTCTGAAATTTCCCAAAGACTCTAAGGGCAGAGCCTTCAATATTACATTTCTATTGTCATAGCCATCTACAACGCTAATATCCTTTGCACAGCTCTGTGCCCATGCTAGAGATTTAAATGCACACACTTTGCAAAACACCACTACAGAGATGCCTCTCCTAATCCAAAGGGCCTCTCTACTGCCCAGTCTCTGAGTTACACTATTGTGAGTCTCTTACCAAATGGCTCTTGACTTTTTAATTCAAGGATAGCAATGAAGGTTAAGAACAATGAGAAGAATCTCCCTAAATGCTCAGAAGTCATAAAATGTGTCATAATCTTAGTAACATTATTTAAACCACCCTTTCTTTCCACTGCCTTCCCTGAATTCTATATTTAAGCAATTTTCTAACCATATTGTCTTTGTGTCTTTGTGAATGCCACACTACAAGAGCTGAACAGCAGTGGGAATTTTGGTTGACACCAAAAAGGCATTAGACAAGAAAGCCACAGCTTATATTCCCATATTCAATTGTATAGATCCTCAGTTTTCCATTCACTAAGTCCTGTCCTTTTAGGTAATGTCTGAATCATTTTTATGTCCATTTTGGGTAACTGCTAATTTCGTGGAATTTCGGGTTGAATACATATGCTTATGAACTCACCAGTTTAAGATTTGTCTGCTATTTCTGAGAGATAATGTTGAAGGTGTTGCTTTTTCACCCTAAGGATAAGAACTGGGATAACAAAATTATTTGGATACAGGGAGGATTCTCTTCAGTCTCAATTTTCCCATCTATAAAGGGAACTTTTGAGCTTTTCCATCTTCAAAATATAATAGTCCCCCCTTACCCATTAGAGGATTTTCCAAGATCACCAGGGGAGGCCTGAAATTGCAGATAGCACTGAACTCTATACACACTATGTTGTTCCCCATACACACATATCTATGACAAAGTTTAATTTATAAATTAGACATGGTAAGAAATTAATCACAAAGTAGAATATTTCAATAATATAATAAAAGTTATTTAAAACTTCTAAATTATTTCTGGAAATGTGCACTTAAAATTTTTGAACTTCACTTTAAAGCAGAAGAAAATATTCAATGCAGTTCTGGTCACTAATAAAGTACTAATAACATACACTGGAAAATAGGCTTATACAAGAGTTAAAGCAAGATTTAATGTTGAAAGAGTGTTTAAATAATAAATTGAAATGATATTAAATTTTTAACTTCTGGGGCTACATTTGAAAGTCATAAATCTGTTTTAAAGATAGGTGAGAAGAAAGAATTCATCTTTTTATAAAGATTTTTTATAATATAAATAATGAAATATATAGATATCACTCAATCACAACACACTGAACAAATTAAAATGTATTACACATTATGGAAAAGGTATGTGCTACACAAAGAAAGGCAGATGTAATGTAATCAACATGTAAACAAATGAACTAAATATTATTGTCTAATCCACTTGACATTAATTTAAAATGCAGTCTAGATTGTTATTATAAATTTGCAGATTCCAGCAATTTTCATTCTAAAGTTCATGACTAGATAATTTTAAAAGATGCCTCAATGCCTTTCCTAAAGAATAGAAGATATTTTTTAAATATTCCTTATTCCAGTCAATAGAAGTCTAATGCTGCCTTGAATGCAAGTTGCAGCTGGAATTTTGTCTTCAGACCTATAAGAAATGATCCC
>CM053399.1:114161140-114179547 GCA_028644305.1 Xerus rutilus
TCAAGAAAATTCCTGCATTAGAGTGCTCTTGAATAATAAGTTCAGTCATTCACCAATACCATATGAATTTCTAGTAAATTAATTTTCCCAGTTATCTCAAATACAATTTTATTTGCTTAGGTTTTTGCCAGTTTCTATATTACACTTAAATGCATAGTCATCAAGTATTCCATCTCTGACCTTGACCATCATTAAAATATAGCACCTGCGCTGGAGGTATAAATCAATGGTAGAGAGCTTGCCTAGCATGTACAAGGTATTGAGTTTGATCCCTTTGACTAGAAGGAAAAGAAAAGAATACCAAACTCAACAGTTCTTGTCCTCTGCTAGAAAAGGAATCAATACATTCAATATTCTATATAATTTTGTTTTCAACTCTTTGCTCAAAATGGAATCCTCCCCCTCTCAAAAAATAAAAACAAAAACAACCCAGGAATGTTTTGACAATAAAACACTTCATTGATTTGTTTTTGCAATTAAATAAAATAATACATGTAAAGGGATTCCACAATGTGGGGTATATTGCAGGCCTTCAATACATGTATGATATATATAGCTAATATTGATCATGTGATCAATATTAGCTATATATATCATACTCTGTATATATTAAATTTAAGAGGAACTTCACAGAATATAAACCCATTAAATAAGAAACATAAAATATGAAAAAGACTATAAAGTTATAGAAAAAATATCAACATTCTGAGAGGCAGAAAGAGACCATTTTTCACCATCTTCTGTATTGCACAATTCTTAGTATACACGAGCATCAAACCAGGTGTGGTGGAACAGGCCTGTAATCCCAACAGCTCCATAGCCTAAAACAGGAGGATCGGCAGTTCCAGGCCAGCTTGAGCAACTTGGCAAGACCTTGGCATCAAAATAAAAAACAAATAAAAGGTTAGGGATGCAGTTCAGTGATAAAGTGCCCCCGGCTCAATCCCCACCACCAAAACAATAAAAAAAATTAAAAATAAAAACCAGCATTAAAACAGAAACAGTCTGGTCCATCAGGGAGTCGATGATAAATTTAGTTTATAAAATGAAATCAGAAGAATTCTAGAGATGCTCTTCTTGGGATATATTTCATTTTCTAAAAAGGAGGAAATGATTTTAGCTCTTATCCCTAGCAGCTTGGCAATGAGTTAGTATGTTATTAAGATATCTGTCAAAAACCGTTCAGTTAGCAGGAATAGAGCTATGGAATGTGTCCTTAGGGGACTCTCAAACCAATGACATTAATGTAATGTTGCAAAACAGGAAGCAAAATGGACAACACAAAAATAAAGGGTGAAGCAAAAGAACCCCATTATCAGCTGTACAGTGAAACTGGAAATTTCAGGCTGCACATTTTTTCGAGGGATGATATGTGAAACATGCAAACGGCTCAGGAAATAGGGAAAAAAACATAAGTCAAAATACAAAAGAAAGAAGACAAGGGGAGTCTTCTTTTCAGGCATCAACATTTTTCCATTTTCACTTCCAACGGCAAGCAATGAATGTGGACTCTCATCTCAACCACGTAGCAGTTCTCAGCAGGGCTTCAAGAGCCGTGGTGTAACGATGCCATTTCCAGCCTGTTGGTTCTCACCACAGGATAGGCTGTTTGTGGCAAAAGAGAGGCAGCACTATTCAAGGCAGGGCAGGGATCCCAAAATCATATCAGGAGAAGTACCATGACATTTCAGAAGATCAAAGCACTCCAGTTCCTAACAGCCCTTTAATTTGCCGCCCATCTATCTAATAGCAGACATTTGGCCTGCTCTCCCTGGACCACCCCTCCCAGTATCAGAGCCCAGGCATCTAAAGGAAGACTTTGGCCTGGTGCTTCCTCATATTTTCAGGTCCTCTTTCACTTCCATCCTTTGGCTTCAAAATGAGTAGAAATTGACAAAATGGAATCATTTCTGCTTGGCACAGAGTTTGGCAACCAGATAACACCGGCAAAGCCAGGTCCACAGTTACTCTCCCCCACATTCATCAGCATGCAAAGTTCCAAGATGGAAATTTGTTTCTCCTGCAGCTTTATGACACTTCTACTGCCTGATTATCCCACTTTATGGCAATTTGCATCGTTACAGGCCTGCGGCAAATGAAACAAATTGCCATAAAATGTTGGGAAAATCCTAAATCATGGCTCTGTTTGGCCTGCTGAATGATGACACTGGGGTTGAATTCAGATGGCTCCGCTCATTTTGCTGCAAACAGCCATGCCGGCCTTAATGGGTGCCACTGGCTCGCACATTGGGCTGCTTGGTGACTACTAAATGAGGCAAACTAATAGAATTTTTTTTCCAATGCACTAAGCAAGTCTTCAGTAAAGAAAAACACATTGATTCTGAAGTTGTTTACTAGCAACTAAATAGAACCCCTATAGCTTCTCCCATGCAGCCCACATTAGAGCTAAATTAACAGTCCTCATATGTATCTATTCTACTAGTAACAGACAAAAGTGCTTACACCGTTAGGAATGCAAGTTGCCTCTGTCTAAATCATGATACAGAAGATTGTGTTTCTCATTTAACTCTGAGGCTATCAAAACTTGTAATATCAGCCACAGACAAGGCTTTAAAGAAGAAATAAATGCACCAAAAGGTCATAAATTATTGTTGCATTTTAATTCAGTGGTGATAGGCTAGCTTTAAAATAAAGGAAGCATGATGGTTAGACATGCAGAAATGAGAGCAATTCCAGGAAGATGACAACCTTAATCACGATTATGATTCTTGTTGATCACATGTTTGGCTCTGCTTTTATCAACCTCTCCTATGAGTAAATTTATGAGAAGAGAACCTTCATATTAAGAAACCATCTTGGCTCACAATACACAGGATTCATTTGAAATGAGGCTGAAATTAAAGCAGTAGAATCTTATTCTCCCTAAGCTCCGTATTTCACATCCTACTAACTTTTCCGTCACCTTCAATGTCCTGACCCAAGACACCTGTAGGGGATACTTAGCTCTTCCTACACACAGAAGCAATTCTGAGGATGCCCCTCTCACCCTCATCACCATAACAGGTTTCTAGTGTCATGTAAAACAAATAGCACCAAATACCCAGATGTGAACAGATATGATGAGGGAGACTGGGAGTCCTGGATGTGAAATTCAAATCATGACAGAAAGCTACATCGAAAACCTATTTTCTAGACAATTGTAAATATTCTAGGAGCTTTTATAGAGATTAGTTTTACCTGATTTAAAAATCACATATTTTATCTAATACTTGACTAAAAGAGTAATTAAATTAACGATTATCGTTTATTGAGCGCTTAGTGTGCGCCAAGCACTGTACTGAAAAGTTTAAACGACCATTTGATTTAATCAGTCCACTTACAGATGAGTAACCTAATTCCTAGGAAGGCTGAACTATGCATTCAAGGATGGATGGACAGTAAATAGCAGAGCAAGAATCAGGACCAAGACCTAGTCTCACCATTAATTACATGCTTTTCACCACTATGCCACACAGCTGCATTGTAAAAATCAACTTTTCTGCTAAATTAACATTATTATTAGTCTGACAATAAACTTCACAAGGATAAAAGATTCTTGCATAATTTTAACAAGTATCACACGTCTGGCTTCTCCTGGATGATTTTTATGACTCATTAGTATAGCCTTTTCTTCTAACTCCTGTATCCTTTTCAATTTCACTGTCATTTTCTAGACAAAGTGTCATAGTCTCTCAATACAGAATAAAACGTTTGTACTCTAAACTTCCTTTTTTCTTGAACTTCTTCATTTCTTTTTTGCTAATTTTTTTTTAGTTGTAGATGAACACAATAGCTTTATTTATTTATTTTTATGCAGTGCTGGGATCAAACCCAGTGCCTCACACGTGCAAGGCATTGAGCTACAGCCCCAGCCCTGAACTTCTTCATTTCTAAGGTCACAAAAGTTGCACCTGATAAACCAAGCCCACAACAACAAACAACTTAAAGTTCTTGAGTTTTGCCACTTAAAAAATTTGGATTCATTTTATATGAGTGACAAATAAATTGCATATTTCATCACTATAGTTTGAAATTACCTGAGATTCTGCATATGTTTAATGTCTAAGTAGGAAGAATAAAAGTATTTCTAAAAGTCGACATTGTCTTGAACCAGATAATCTGATTTTCAGTTTCTGAGTCATCTAAGTTTGTGACTCTATGTGTTACACTTAGATCTGAAGCATCGATTTGGCATGTCCTACTTATTCAGCCTCTTATCTGAAAGGAGTGTTGCTGAGCTAAAATTCTGTAGTACTAACCACGTTTGAGTTAAACCAATGTGTTGGTAGTTTTCGGACCCACCTGCTCTAGTCTATCAATACAGAAATATTGCCAGTTCCTTAAGAAAATCTCACATGTCTGCATGCTTTTCCCATTGGTATGGCCCATGGCAACCAGACAGGCCCAGTTTTTATTCTTTTCAACTCTCCAAAATGGGTAGTGCAAATGCAAATTTATTGATCTTTTTATAACAAACAATCCAATTTCTCTGTGGTTCAAATATCTCTATCCATCCATTTTAAGAAATACAGAAACACATTAAACTTTCTACGTTTGAGGCAACATTAATGGATCAGCTTGCAGAAAAAATAACCACATCATGATGTGCAACTACTGACAATAATTTAAAACTTGTGTTTTTTTGAGGGCTTCATCTATTAAATACCATAGACTATAAGCAATCTCTAATAGGTCTTGACTACAGAAACACTAGTAAAAATTTTCAAATAATCTAGTTCATCAACATATTGTGTTAGAACTTTCTTCTGAGTCAAGAGTAAGTTAATAAGTAAGAGTAAGAGTAACTTTCTTGTGAGTCAAGAGTAAGTTAATAAGTTAAGTAAGAGTAAGTAAGTTAAGAATATATATCTGGGGAGGCTGAGACAGGAGAATTGCCAGTTCAAAGCCACACTCAGCAATGGCAAGGTGCCAAGCTGAGACTCAGTGAGACTCCATCTCTAAATTTTTTAAAAAAACACACAAAATAGGGCTGGGGATGTGGCTCAGTGGTTGAGTACCCTGAGTTCAATCCCTGGTACCAAAAATAAATAAATATATATATATATATATATATATATATTTGAATCTCTTTCGTTCAAAATTATGATTCTTCATTGTGTGATTCTGGCAAGTTAAGTATTCTTCCTGCACATTTCTTCACATATATAATGAGACCATTAATAGCACCTACCTTATAATACTACTGTGAATATTAACTAAATTATATAGGGTTAGTAGAAACATCTAACTATCCAAAAATGCTATGTTGAAAAGCAACTTCTTAGACAGGAATTATATTTACCATATGCTTCATCCTCCAGGGGTGCCATGTAACCAACTCTCACCAGTGAAATGTGAGTAGAAATAATGTGTATCTCTTCCAGGCTAGGACTTTTAAGAGCCAATGGGACTTTTAAGAGCAAAGGACAACAGTCCTGGGTGAGGGTGTACCCATGTGATGGAAAGAGCCTGGATCATGACTCTTCATAGAACTTGGCACATAAGAATTGCCAGAATTTTTGCACACCATTCACCACAATCTAAATACTAGAATCAGATCTAGGATATTCAATTTGCAAAGTAGCTCCAATATCAATGCACATTACAATCCAACCATCTTTACTAAGCATTTATTGAGCACTCATATATTCCAGGCACAATTCTTGATTTGGGATATATAGTGGTGACCAAGATAACCACCTTCTTCTCTTCATGGAGCTTTTATTCTAGTCTAGCAAGACAAAACATAAACATATAAATACTATATAAGTAAATGATTCCAGATAGATCATTATATAGACTGAAGTGGGATGGGGGGAAGCAATTTTAGATAGGATTTTTAGCAAGTTTTCCTTAAGATGAAAGACAAAGGTTAACAGTGCAGTGTGTTCATACTCTGTCAATTTAGCTCAACAGGAATTTTTTTTATTTCCCAGAATCCTCTCCTTGCATTGGAACATAGGGTAAAATGAGACACCTCTTACAAGGATCTGGAAGGTAGAACTGAGCAGAATTTTTCTCCGTGCTCAGAAGGCCAGCACAGGATAATAGGGACTTTTGCAGCTCACAACTTTTCTTCCTGATCAGCTGCCTCACTTCGTTGGCACAGAACATTAAACTAGCATGCTGTTCCTTCATCTGCTGCAGGATCTTCTTGCCCCTCTGTTATTCCGACTTAGAATTCCATGCTTGTTTGGCTCTTACATGAGTGTGCCAGCTTCTCCTGCAGGACACACACATCACTATAGTGGGGGCTTAGGGCAGTGAGGTACCAGTGCAGGTTCCAACCCATCCTTATGTGTTCCCTTTTGTCCTTAGTCTCCCCCACATCTCATCTCCCTTTCATTTCTGATATTTTTCTCTGATGCCTTCAGAAACAACGTTAAATAAAGAAGAAGCAGTCTTCCAAAATTGTGTGACATCAATCTCTTTTGATAAACCCAACATTCTTCCCATTTTCTGAAGTTCTAGTTCTGTGATTAAATTCTGAGTGTTACATAAATTAAACATTCTCTATGGAAAAATGTATAAGCCTTTATTATACAATCTCTTCTATTAGTATCACCATTACAGATGAAGAAACTGGACTGAGGAAGATCAAGTGACTTGTCCCCTGTCACAGACCAAATGAGAGGTAGAGTTGAGCCTCAAATGCTGAAAACATGATAAGAGGGTCCAAATAGCGAGATGTTGTACTGTCTCTCTTAATTATGCTTTTGGGGGCTGTTCTGCAAGGTTTAGGAGTTTATTAAGTGCTCTTTACACCTGGGATTAGCTCAGAAGTCATTGTGGGCTTAAATATGAAAAAATACAATTAATTTGGGAAATAGAATTTGAAATATGGAAAGGTATTTAAAAATCATTGATCACAATAATAAATAAAAGAAAACATATCTTGGACAAGAGATTGTGCAAGTTAAGCAAAGTGTGTTGACTAGGAGCCTCTATATGAACACTGGCCTTCTGCTATCCCATTCTGCAGACCTAGGTAAGCTCAGGTCCACCTGCCTAAGGCAGGGCTGTAGGGGGCTGAGACATATCATAGAGCATCCCACAAACCAGAATTAGAATGTGAGATTAGTTTATGTGCATGTAACTACTTCTCTTGCCTCCTTTGGCCCCAAGTAAAATAATTCTATTTTTTTTATTCTCGTGCTACAAGGGCCCTTTCTGGCACTAATTCAAGTCTCTCCCAACACTTCAACTGGAAGTACTAGTAGAAATATCCCTTCTAATAATTCTGCTAATAGTTTCTAGCAAACTTAAACCTGGAGTGGCATTTGAATGAATTTATCTGTAGTGGGCTCTGCAAGAATCAATAAGTCATTCTGATTCATTCTCAGTTTCTAGAGAAAAGTATTTATTTTCTAAGGGTGAGACTGAACAGAAATGGGAATCATTGCATGGGGTAAAGCATAGCTGGCCTTCGAAGATGACCTCTTTTTCCCTTCATACTTCTGAAGGATTAAGCCTTGAGAATTTTAGAATTTAAAGCTACAGATCTCTACTTGAGATCTTGCCAAAATCTTATAAAAGCACTAAATATCCTCATGTGGTTCTAATAATTTGCACCACTTTGAGGTCAGGATTTTATCCAGAAAAATACTTTGAAAAAACATGTATATAACTTTATAAGATTACACTTCATCTGCCAATATATTGTATTTACATGGAAGTGTGTGCAGAAAAATAATCAATTCTTTATATCCTCCAGTGAACATAAATATCAAAACTATAAGTCTTATCATCTTAAAAGGGATGGGGAAAGTTATTAATGGGTATGCAAACCTATGTTTTTTCAATAATGAACAATTCCTTAATAATAGTGAAAGGCTTTATGCTAAGAAAAATTCAAAAAAAGTAAGAATTCTTCTGAGGAAGTTCAATTAAGAAAAAATACCAAAAAATCATAGTTCTCTCAGAGATGAAGTACATCCATTTTTCCACTTTATTTCGTTAGCTTTCCATCACTGTGACAAAATATTCAAAATAATCAAATTATATAAAGGAAATGTTTATTTTAGCTCATAATTTAGAGGTTCCATTTCTGGGCCCATGGCAAGGCAGCACATCATGACAAGAGTACATGATGGGACAAAGATATACATCATCATAGCCCAAAAGCAAAAATGACAAGAAGGGTCAGGCAGAGTGGTGCACGCCTATAATCCCAGCAACTCAGAAGGCTGAGACAGGAAGATTGCAAATTCAAAGCCAGCCTCAGCAATTTAGCAAGGCCCTAAGAAACTTAGTGAGGGGCTGAGATTGTGGCTCAGTGGTAGAGCGCTTGCCTCGCATGTGTGGGGCACTGGGTTCGATCCTCAGCACCACATAAAAATAAATAAATAAAATAAAGATATTGTGTCCATCTACAATTGAAAAAAAATTTAAAAAGAAAAGAAACAAAAAGGGCTCGAGATGTAGCTCGATGAGCAAGGCCCTGGGTTCAATCCCCTGGGTTCAATCCCCAGTACCACCAAAAAAAAAAAAAGAAACTTAGTGAGACAATATATCAAAATTTAAAAAAAAAAAAAATAACAAAAAGGCTGGGGATGTGGCTCAGTGATTACGAGCCCCTAGGTTCAACCCCTGGTACCAAAATAGGATAGGAAGGAGCTGGGTCTCAATATCCCCTTAAAGTACCTAAATAACCCGTAATTTCCTCCAACTAGTCGCCACCTCTTAAAGGTTTCACCATCTTCCAATAGTAACATAGGCTGAAATCAAGCTTTCAACACATGGTCCACTTTGAGGACATTTCAGACCAAAAACCACAACACTCATAAAAGATCACAATAGATTGAAAAGATTTGTGTCTGTTGGCATGGAAGTTGTGGCATTTAAAATTTCAAAACATCCCACTTAGATTTTTTAAATGTAACTACGTATTAACCCTATAGGATATTTCATTTCGCTTCCCTTAACAGGTATTTACGAATGTGAGATTTGAGGCTTCTAGGAGTTCATTATAAAACTCGTCTATCTGTCCTTAAAACTGAACCATCGTAAAGTCAGCTAGGCCTCTGCCACTTGGGAAATAACATGATCTGAGGAGGTCAAATCTTTGCATTGGCCCTGGCCCAAAGGACTTCATGAACAGAGATCTGAGAGCAGACAGGTTCTATGACATGTAGGGGAAAAAGCAGCTTTCAGAGAACCTACCAGATGTATCTTCTCAAGGGAAGGATGGAATATTTTAAAAAAAAAATCCCTTGGTTTCTGAAATAGAGACAGGAATTAGGGGAGAAGCATTATTATGAGAAGGGGTCAAGCACAGAGAGACCCTCAAGGTAAGTTTTTATGGTTCACCAGCAATGTGCACAAACTGGTCACAAAGATAACAAACCACGCATTGTGGCACCTGCTCTATGCCAGGAGTACAATATCCACTCTGAATAAATTCTATCATTAACCTTGGCTACTGGAAAGGTGAGAGAAAGAGAAAATTTTAAAAAAAAATCAACATTAAAAAATTCTAAAGTATTCCACATATACAGAAATGATACAGAAAATACATCAGAATTACATTTACCCACCAACCAGAGTTAATACATTTTACTTCAGCTTTCTTTTCCATTTCTTAATAGACACAGAGTTAAAATCCATGTATATCTCTAATTATTCCCCCTCCACATTCCCTTTCTTCAACTCTGCAACCCCAAGTTTACTACAAACTAGAAGGTAGTTTATTACTACTCCCAGGCATAATGTTCAATTATAAACAAATATCTAAAAATTTATTTAAGATATATGGTTTGGCTTTTTGTAGGATAAAAATCCACATATATAAATAAATGGTGTTTCTGTACACTAATAATAAGCTATCCATAAAATATTCCAGGAAAACAGTTCTATTTACAATAACTACACAAAACAAAAACATAATAGCATACTTAGGAATCACCTTAATCAAGAAGCTGGAAGAGAATGTACATTGAAAATGATAAAACATTAATTTAAAAAATCCAAGAAGGCACAAGTATGGGAAAACTATTTTGTTTCTATAGATTGCAAGAATTAGTGTTGTTAAAAATCCCCATACTACTTGCCATCATTTCCAAAACTCATGTCGGAAACTTGATCCTCAATGTGGTGGTGGTGGGAGATGGAGCCTAATGGGTGATGTTTGGGTCATGAGAGCACTGCCCTCATGAATCAATTAATGCCATTAGTGAAGGAATAGACTCAGTATAAAAGAACAAGTTTGGTCCCTGGGCTTGTCTTTACCTATGTGATGCCTTCTGCCATGTTATAAAACAGCAAGAAGACTTCACCAGATGCCAGCATCTCGATTTTGGACTTCACAGACTCCAAAACTATGAGACCAAACATTTTTATTACATTAATAGCAAAATATTCTTAAAAATTGCAGAGATTAGATTTTAAGTGTTCTCACCACACACAAAAACATGATTTCCATGTGAAGTAACACATGTTAGTTTGACTTAGCCATTCCATATTGTATACATATTTCAGAACATTTTGTATTTAATAAATTCATACAGTTTCTGTCAATCAAAACTAAAGTGATTAAAATTTGTATTTATAAAATGGCATTTTATAATTCTCAACTTATGGAAATGACATTTTATACCAGGATTTCTCAACCTTGAAACCATGGGCATTTGGGGCTGTGTTTCCTATAACACAGATTTAGCATCTTAAAACAACTTGGATTCGTATTCTGATAGTTCTAGAGATCAGAAGTTCAAAATGAGAGATGAAATTAAGATGTCAGGGCAGTTTCCTCTGGAAGCCTTAGGGGAGAATCCATCTCCTTGCCTCTTCCCTTTAATTGGATCCCTTTATTATCTTACCTTCCATATTCACATCTCCTTCATTCTTCTAATGACCCAATAATTACACTTACTTTGGTCCACCAGAAAAATTCAAGATAACCTCCTCATCTCAAAATCCTTGACTTATTCATATCTGCAAATTGCATTTTGCCATAGACATGCTGAAAGAAAAACTTTAGACACAATGAAGTTTGAGCAAAAAAACAATTCGTGAATCAGGCGATACTCAGAATGAGATGAGGTTCAGAGAGCTCTGCCCAGCAGTGTAAACAGTAAGGCTTAAAAGCATACGTGGGGATGCAAAGCAGATAAATCATTTGATTTGCTACAAGTAAGCCTCTACCTTATTTGGGCATGATGTGGTGAGATGGCTATCTCAGCTGGTCATGATTGGTTTAAACCTAGCTATGTGATACACACGTCACACACACACACAAAAAAAACTTTAATTCAGTTATTGGTTTGTTTACGTACAAAATTGCATGTAGTTTGTCACATGTAAACGCAAAGTATAGAGATGGCCTGAGGCTAATGATCAGGATCCTGCTTATTTACTTCAACAGAAAGTAATGTTGACAAATTTCAAGGACTAGGAGGTGGGCCTAGTTAGGAGACCATAACTGAATCTACACCTGGTCATATAATTCTTTGGTAAGGGACTCTCCTATACATTGTAGAATGTTTAGCTGCATTGAGGGCCTCTGCCCTCTAGATGCCAATAGCATTTCCCAAGTTGTGACAATCAAAAGTGCCTCCAGAGCTGGACATGTGGCTCAGTGGTAAAGAGGGCGTGGATGTGGCTCAGTAATAAAGTGCTTGCCTACAATGCCCAAGGTCCTGGTTTCAATCTCCAGGACCACAAAAACAAAACAATAAAAATATTTCCAGATCTTGCCAAAAGTCTCCTGGAGGACAAAACTACCCCTGGTTGTAAACCAAAGCCTTATATGAATGTTTCACTCTACATTGTACTTGAAACATTAAGACCTAGGTGCATAATTTTAATGCTGTATTATATCCTGTTATACCAATAAAACCTTCACTCCCTCCCATTTTGTGTACAAATAAATGGTACATAAATATTATGAACATCTCCTATAAGCATGTACAAGAGTTTCTCTATGCCAGGACAATAATTCTCAAATTTTAGTGTGATCAGAGGCACTGGAGAGTTCACTAAAATATATACTTCTGCAAAATATGCCAAGAGGTACTGATTTAGTAGATCCAAAGAAGGAAAAATTTTTGAATTTTTAATAAGTTCTCAGGTAATGTTAAGGATGCTGGTTAGGGGACCACTTTTTGAGAACCACTGCTCTATAATATATTTCAAGAAGTGTGGTTCCTAAAAATGTAACCACAGATGCTTTAGCAACTTCACTGCCCACCCACAAGGAGTGAATTCATGCTTCCCTACAACCTGACCAACCACTGGAGTAGAAAGAATGTGCTACTTTGCAAAAGTGAAGGGATTAGAGTGGCATCACATAGTCCAAGTATGTCTTTTATTTTTTAAATTTCTTTGTAGAAGAAATTTTTTAATTTCTTCTAATAAAAAAGATGTTTATTTTATTGTAGTCAAATTTGTCAATATTTTGTTGTTTTTTATTTTTGGTCTTAAAATTTTTTTCTCTGCCCTAACATCACAACAATATGCTTCTTAATTTTCTTTGCATTTTTTTTCACATTTACTATTTAATCCATCTGGAATTAATTTTGTGCATATGTGAGGTAAGGATCTATTTTAATTCATTCCATGTGACTAGCTGGTTGACTAGATCATATTCATGGAATAGTAGGGCTATGGATTGGTAATGTCTCCTGTGCCAGAAGTTCACGTGAGTACACGATTCTGTTTTTAATTGTATATTCCCATTGGCTATTTTTGAGCCCAAACCATATGTTTTAATGAATATAGGTTTATAATCTCTTAATATATTCTATATTAATATTCTCATATTTTTTCGAAGATGCCATGGATCTTCTCTTTAATCCATCATGTAAATTTTAAGATCCATTTAACTTTCATGAAAAAAATCTATGAAATTCTTATAGTTTTTGCATAGAAATTGGAGATTTCAAGTCAGTTGCTATCATTAGAGCATCAGTTCTTCCATCCAGTTACATGATACATCTGTCTATTTATTTAGGTCTTACACATTTTTAGTAAAGTTTTTGAAACTTCTCCATAAATATCCTCAGTGTCTTTTTACCCATTTGTTCCTAGATAGCCTCAAATATTGTACTACTCTTGATATTTCAAATTGCATTTTATGGTGTTCCTTTTGCGCAAGAATACTATTTATATGTGTACTTCCTGAATTAGTTCAAAAAGTTTGTAGATTCATATGGATGTTTCTAGATGGGCAATATTATTATCTGCAAATAATGATGCATGTCTCCTCCATTCTCATTTTCATGCTTTGACTAATCATGGTAACTACGATCTCCAGGATGGTGCTGAGGAAAGCTGTTGGCAGTGGGAATCATTGTCTTGTTCCTGGCTTTGAAACTAAATCACTTTTGTCACATCACTATTAAATATAATAACTGCAATAGCTTTTTGAATTACTATTTATCAGGCTAAGGAAGTTTGCTAAGAGATATTGTCATGAGTAAATATTGAATTTAATTAAATATGTGTCTTGCATTTATTGTTTGATTCTATGAGTTTTCTCCTCTAAGTTTTTAATAAGGTAAGTTGCACTGACTTATGTTTCGAGACAGTTTTTATTTTTATCAAAATTATAGATGAACATATTTTAAAAAGTTGAATTTCTTCACTCATTTATTGTGAAACACAGCAGGCTTCCTCCTCCACTATTTCCTCATTCACAAAGGCAATGGCATTTATGTTTTAACTGATTCTTTCACTACTTGTTTTCATATTTCTCAATAACATATTTGCATTGCTACTTCTTGATATTCAGCTTTAATCTTCTATTAAATTTCCATCTTCTGCTTCTAGCTGCAACCATGCATTTACATTCTTCCTCCCCTCTGCATCATCCTAATAGTTATATACTTACTTTAGTTAGATAAATATTCTGTTTATATTATTATAGCGATGAAAACACTACTCACAGCTGAACCATGTAGTAAACTATGATTATTTTTCCTTTACTGACAACTTAATTTTGTCGGTGTATACTGTTTTTATTTGCAAAGTTTTTATGAATTTAGAATTAATTCAAGACCAAACCCTTCAGTAACTGTCTAAAACTCATTTTAAGATGATCATGTATTCTATCAACTTTGTCTTCTGAAGAAGTCCCTCCCAAATCCTCTGACCCACGTCAATCCAGACAGTTACCCAGCAAGCCTAACACACAGCTATTGTCTTCACGATCACATCAGAGTCCCTTTGCATTTCCCCTGTATGGTCCCCAGCATCCTGTATCCTGTATCCTCATCTTAAAAATTTATTCCTCACTTTTTAAAGCATATCCTCAAGTAGATTCCAGGAAAACAATGTGTCAGAACAAACTAGTATGACTGACATAGTATTCTGGGATGGAAATACTTTTCCAGAAGTTTGAAGCATTACTCCATTTGTTTCTACTTTCTAGAGTTAATGTTGAGAAACAAGAAGTTCATCTGATCATTTGTATGTGTGTGTTCTTTTTTTTTTTTTCCTGGAATCCTGATGATCATCAATCTGGTCCTAGTGCTCTGACCTTACAGTGGAATGTATTTGTGTGAGTCTGTCTTTTTCTGTTGTACTTACTGATCTCTTTCATACTTTGAAACTCATGTCCTTCACTGTGAAAAAATTGCTAAATCTTTTGGTTGATGATGTTGATCCACTGCCCCCCCACATACACTTTCTGTGCCACTATTATTTAGACATTGTACCGATCTTCTATATTTTTAATCTTTTCTTCTATATTTAAATATTTATATTTATTCTATACTGAGACTTTTATCATGCATTTATCTAATTTTAAGAATAAAATTCTATGTGTGTCCATTTGATAGATCTTGTAATTACTTTGTTCTATCCTTCTTTATTATTTTGTATGCTTAATTTGTGCATCAACCTGAGAGCAATATGTTAAATCTCTTTCTACAACAAGATTTGATTGCAATTTTATGAGATTTTGACCATTTTTACTTTATATACTGAGACTACATTTTGAGGTACTTATGGAATCTGAATTAAAGCTTCCTGATAAATCATTTCACAATGCAATGATTCTATATTCAGTAAACATGATTCACAGAACTATATTGGTTTTCTTCTAATTACCATTAAACTGATGCATCATTTCTTCCCTCCAACTCCCAAATCTGTGCCACTAGGTTTTTAGGTATCTATATTTTTAATTAACACATATTAATTGTATCTATTAATGGAATTCACTGTAATGATTCCATACATGCACACAGCATGCATTTATTGTAACCATTCACCCTTTCTTTATCCACTCACATACATACTTCTTCCCTACACCCTTCCCAGTCCCCACTAATCACTATATAATATGTACATAATAACATAATATATGTACGTCTCTGTTACATATTTGAATTATTTTGTGATTTTAATTTTCATGGCTTTTCACATATTTTATGCTTCCATGCTTTTTATTGAATAATATAGCTTTATTTATTTGTCTTTCTTCCTCACTACTATTACTAAGTGTAATATTTGGTATATGGAGTGGTCCTGGAAGCAGCCCCTTAAAAGGGGTTTCTGGAAAGTCAATGGACTAGATGAAAGGGATTGAGGAGAAGGGAGGAGGGATGGGATAAGAGAAAACAGTGGAATGAATTTGACCTAACTTCCCTACGTACATGTATGAATATACTCATCATCATGTATATTCACAAGAAATTAAATTTTAAAAAATAGCAGAAACATCAGTAGAGAAAAGGGAACAGAGGAGGGGAGGAAAATGGTTAGGTACTGGGGATTGAATTAGAGCAAATTTTATTCCCTGATTTTATAATTATGCCAAATTGAATCCTAATGTTTTGTATAATTAAAAAGAACCAATAAAAAGGAAAAGGGGGTTTTCTGTATTGGCTGTAATGACTAATTATAGCAATTTCATTGCAATGGGGTCTAGCTCTGTAACTCAAAAGTTGCTCTGGGAAGTCTCTTTTTCATTTTTTTAAATAGCTTTTAGTTTTTAAAAGTTAATATGTATATTATAGAAAAAATAAAAATACAAGAACAAAATCATCCAATCAAAAGCAGCTTAATTGGAAATGTCCCTCCAGCTTTCTTCTGCCCCTTCACTTCCAGCCTAATGAACAAGTCCCAAGATACACTGCCCAGAAATCAAACAATTCCATATCCAAGATGTATCTTCTCTATCAATTATAACAACTTGGCTAACTCACTAGCTTTACTTTTTATGATACACTGTTACCTCAGTACATCTAGAAAGTTTAGAATACCAGCAAATACCATTTACCCTATCCCTTCCTCTTCACCATTCCCACTGGAGATTAAATTAAATTAAATTCAGGACTATCCCCAAGCTCTAAGAGGTGGGTTAACAAAGGTCATTCCCAGAAGACAGTTTTTCCTAAAAACTAACAAAAGGATATTCATATAGGGATTATTTTGCTACATCTAACAAACTGTTAGTACTTAGCCTTTAATACTCAGCAATATTAACTAAAATGCACATATAACAATGGCTAGACAATCTGAACTAATCTAAAGGGCACAGATTGATTCTCTATGCATACTTTCTCCTCCTCCCACCTGTAAGGTAAAAAACAGCCCTTTTTGTACTCAGTTTTTAGCACCCCTTCCCTAAAAGCCTAAAGCAGCTCCTGCCCCAGGCAGCTCCTCTCCCGAATCTTGCACCAGAAAAAACAAAGCCTAACATCTCAGGTTAGCACATCAAAGAATACCGCTGCCACACAGATTTTAAAGTGACCAATCCATAACTTGCCATGTTTTTGTAGCAGGCCCTATAAATTCCCTGTCCCATGTGCCCTCTGCCCTTTTTCTCCTTCCTTCTCCTGGGAGCCCACCTCCCTGAATAAAGGATCTCCTGGCTGCATGAGGTTTCCTGTATGGCTGGCTGATACCCTAACACCACCCACCACCCAGTGAAACTTAAACATACTTTCCAAGATATCAAGTTCAACAATTCCATTCCCCTATATGAGGCAACCATTCCTATTTATGTGAAGCCTCTTAATACATTTATGTCCAACAGAACATTAAAGAAATTTTTCCTTAAGTCAATACCAGTAAGGATTCTGATGCTTTAGAAATGAAGATTTAGTTAAACCAACCAAAGAAAATTCTGACTAGTTCTCCTCCATTCTGTCTAAGGTCATCCCAAATCCATTTAAGAATACGGAAGCCATATTTTTCTATCCTCATTTTCATTTCTCCTCTCTTTTCATTTCATTGTGCTGAAGCCTGAGTATTTTCCCTACATATGTCTTCTAGTTTACAAATTTTCCCTTCGTCTGTATCTAAATGGATATTTAACTTCTCCATTAAATTTTAATTTCAAACTTCTTTTTTTTCAATTTTATTTCCTTTTTCAAAATGACTTTGGTATCACTTTGCTTACTTTTATTTTTTCTTGTATTTTGTGGTATTTCTTTGTTGACCATTTAAAAGGTACTAATTGTATAGCTTTTGGTTATTGTTTTACTTCAGGATTTGGCATGCTAATTTTTTTTTTCAGCTGATTCTACTTATGGATTTTTCCTAAATATATTTAGGGTAAGTTTATCATAAATGGAAATATTTTTTGCTATGGCCTGGATTACAAAAAATACCCTCTAAAAAGTGTTTGCATTTAATTATAGCTTGCATTCTAGGAAAATCAGTGGTTCATCAGTTTCACAGTATAGAAAAGCATAAGTGCAACCCAAGTGTGACACACATTTGGAGATTAATAACATACATTTTACTTTTGGATATAGATCAGTTCTACCTTAGAGCTCCTATTTTCACTGCATATTTTGTTGATTGACATGCCTTTGCCAATTGCCAGGGGAAGCTTCTTATACTTTATTGGATAAGAATATATATGAGCAGATATACAATATCAAATACTCTCAGTTATTCAGAAGTATTCATTTTCAAATAGTTATTTTGTCATGTTCCATGTCAGCTCTAGGCATCATATTACACAGGGAGAAAAGCAAATTCAAAGACACAAAGGAATGCAAATCTAGCATTTTCTTTAAGAATTTTTTTCATAATACCTTTATTCACTTTATTTATTTTTATGTGCTGTTGAGGATCAAATTCAGGGTCTCATACGTGCTAGGCAAGTACTCTACCACTGAACTACAGCCCAAGCCCCAAATCTAGCATTTTCTAGAAACAAAAAAAGAGCTATAAATTTGGAAGACAAGAGATGTCATACATATGGAATCACTTATAGATGAAGGGACAGATTGACTATAGAGATCTTATGAATGCTTCTTATCAACACAGATGAAATGAAATTCTGATTAGATTATATGACTTATTTTCATGTAAAAATTTGACTCACACAATAGAAATATGAATTACATATTAAACTGTGCTTTCTGATCAACTAGATAATTTCAAATACAGGGGAAATATATAATTAATAGACTTTCAGAGTAAAAACTGATGATTTCTAGTTTGATACT
>CM053399.1:114180047-114213441 GCA_028644305.1 Xerus rutilus
TGGGTTTTGTCCTTTTTTCTGCTAATATGGTGAATCACATTTATTAATTTGCCTACATAAAACCAAATTTGCATCCCAGGAATAAATCCCACTTGATCATGGTAAATGATCCTTTTAATGTTCTATTGAAAACAGTTTGATAATATTTTGTTCAAAATGTTTCCATCTATCTTCATTGATGTAGTTTTCTTACAGTGTATTATCAAGGTCGTGTGACATCCTAAAATGAGTTGGAAAGTATTTCCTTCTCTTTGATTTTGTGGAAGAGTTTGAAAAGGATTGGTATTAGTTCTTCAAACGTATGGCAGAATTCAACCAGGAAGCAATCCAGTCCTGGCTTTTCTTTGATGGGAGACTTCTAATCATTCATTATCGGGCTGCTCAGATTTTCAACTTCTTTGTGATTCAGTCTTGAAAGGTTATATTCTTCTAGGAATTTGGACCTGTTTCCACTACATCCCATAACTTTTGGTATCTCATGAATTTTGTTATCTGTCCAGTTAGAGATTTTAAGAAGCCTTTCAAATCTTTGTGTTTGTCTAAATTGCTATCTCTGTTTTTGGTGGCCTCCTGCTCCGTAGGATGTGCTCCATCCTGTCATTACCCCAAGACCTATAATGTAGAAGCCAGAATCTCTACATGTAGCTGGAAAGGTTGGAGTGTATTCTAGTTCCTTCCATTTTCATGGTGATCTAAGCATAGACTTTTATCTCCCATATTTTTGGGGAGAAGATTTGTGGCAAATGCCTGTACTCATGTTCAGTGTGCACCCTCTGATCCTGAGGAGACAGTTGCTTTAAGTGACCTGTTTTACATCCACCTCTTTGTTTTCTGTGGTCTAGGGCTACTCAGGAATGCAAAATCCCATTTACTCCCAGAGCTGGGTTAAGTAGACAGCCTCTGGGGTATAAGCTCTAGAAGTTGTGGCACTGTGTGATCAAATGTCTTCTAGGAAGAATGAGTGGACTTGAATTTGTCACTGGAGTGAGCTAGAAGAAAAGTTCATAAAATGCTGAGATTGGGATCATGCTGCAAGAGAACAATTTTTTTTCTCTATAAGTTCACCAATGGGAGTTTTTTAAAGGCCACACCCACAAGTAGCCACTGGGAGAATATATATCAATCCTCTCTGGAGAGAAAAAGAAAAGTGAGAGCTATACATTTCTGTCTCTTTTCTACACGGATCAAAATAGGTATACTGGAAATACTTGTATATTCATTTAAGATCATCCTCTTTGTTCTGTGATCTAAGATGACTCACATATGTCTAGTCTCCTGTGCTCCCAGACCTAGAATTTTTTTTAATTTTTTCTTTTGTAGTTGTAGATGGACAGCATGCCTTTATTTTAGGTTTTTAAATTTAATTTTATTTATTTATTTTTTATGGGGTGCTAAGGATCAAACCCAGTGTGTCACACATGCTGGGCAAGTATTTTGCCACTGAACTACAGCCCCAGTCCCAGCCCCAGATCTAGGAATTTTAAGGTACCGTTCACTGGGTAGAAACTACAAGAGTTGGGCCTTGTATGTGTGGACAAACTCCTTCCAGAGGGATTAATAGACCTAGAGTTATCACTAGAGCAGATGAGGGAGGGCTCGGGAAATGCAACTTGTTTCTTAGGCTGCTGCTAGTTTAGTACTTATCACTTTAATATCTCAATACAAGCAATTAGAAGCCAGGTTTCCAAGTAGCCACTTGAAGAATGTGTCATAAATTCATTCCATGGAGATACATGGGTTATGGGTTTTAATCCCTTTCTCTGTATTGCTCCTGTGGAGTGCAGGGGAAAACTCCAACATTTTTCCTGTGGTCCAGAAAGACTCACATGTAGATAATGCCTTATGCTCTTAGAGTTACTCAATGGTGAAATGTACTAGAATTAGGGACTATGTGTGAGGTCTAAACCCTCTTCCTCAAGTAGAAAATGGGTTAGGGGAAGCCCTTTCCTAATTTTATAGTACAGTGCCCAGGACAGGGTCTATGCCCCTGTGTGACTTAGCTTTTCCTGCCCATTGGATAAGGATGTTTTCTCAGTTGACCCACAGAAGACTGTGACCTGTCTCAGTCTCTTGGAGGGAATTAATCCATGAATAGGTATCCGTGAGTGAAAGGAGAGTCAGGAGCTTTCTATTCTGCTGTGTTACTGATATCTCAACTGAAAATTGTAAATAATACTCTTTTGACTAACAATACACTTGAATTCCCTTCCCCGCAAAATAAGAGCAGAATCTTGAACAATATAGACTCTTAAAGAAATTATGAAATTAGCCGGGCACGGTGCTGCAAGCCTGTAATCCCAGCACTTAGGGAGGCTGCAACAGGAGAATCTCGAGTTCAAAGCCAGCCTCAGCAACGGCTAGGCGCTAAGCAACTCAGTGAGACCCTGTCTCTACATGAAACACAAAATAGGGCTGGGGATGTGGCTCAGTGGTCAAGTTCCCCTGAGTTCAATCTCCAGTACCAAAAAAAAAAGAAATAAATCATGAAATTAAAAATAATAATGTTATTATTATAACTATATGTATTTTTAATAATCTAGTCCTTGTCCTAAGCCACCACTAAAAGAAATCCTGCGAAACAAGTCCTATAAAGAACTAAGAGGTGCTTCCCTTTGTGGCCATTAACAGGACAAGAAGCATTAATTTATAAGCACTGCATTAGCCTTTCCTCATTTCATTGTCACATTTTGGGGAGAGGATTAAAATATAATGTTTTTAGTATTTTATGATGTTACAAAGAAAAGACTATACTGAAAATTAATTATTGAATTTTAATAATTATATTTGTATCTATCAAAAAATACAAGCCAAAAAGTGGGAAATAAATATATCAAGTACTTTATAATTCCATTATAACTTTTTGGTAGGCATTGCTTCAACATAGGAATTCCACTCTCACATACTAAATTAAAGATTAATATATTTTTCTTAGTATTAGATTTATATTAAGTTAATAAAGAATGAATAATTTTTTTCCCATTTTTAAAACCTGGTAATCAATTTTGTTGCAAAACGTGATCATGTTAAAAACTTCTCTATGTGCATTTTATAGACAAGATTTATCTTAGAATCTTTTTAAAAGTACCCAATGTTGTTTATTCTTAATTCCAGAATTTCTTCACATTCACCACTACCCCCATTTGTTTTTATGCCCCTGGACATTCAAAATATGTTAAAGTTGGCATCTTCCAGTGTCTTCCCAGTTATATCTGCCCTATTCTAACTCAATTTCTAGGTGTCTGAATTGAAAAACACTCAAGATTAGGGTTACTATGCTGAACAATGTTTTTTACATTTTCCTGTAATAACTACTTCAGCGATCTGCACACAGTAGGCACTTAATGAATGTACTTAGTGATGAACTCAAGGATCCTACAAATCCTTGAGTTTGTAGCAGACATGTGAATTACTACATGATAGATTTTAATAACTCTTTCCTCTTTGTAGGGAGATGGAAAATGTTGTTAAAGAAACCCAGAGAAGTGTTCAATCTTGTTCATCATAATTCCTCTTAACAACTGTGTTCAGTTCTAAAATTATTTGATTCTTACCAAGATCTTATTTAGAGAAGCTACAAAATTCAATCCTATTTTATCAAACCATACTGTCCTCTTCTGTCATGATTTTGTTTTCTCTTATACCAAACAAGAGCTGGGTTCTTCAGGATAAGCCAAGTTATCTGTATTAACAAGTTCCCCCTAAACCCCAGTGGCTTTACCCAACAAATGTTTATTTCTCAACCTATGCTATGTCATGGGTTGAAGGAGGGACTCACTCTGCTCCACATAGTCATTCAGGGGCTTAGACAAATGGATGCTCCACTGTCTCAAAATGCAGGGAAAGCAGGAACCCACAGGTCTCATAACATGTCTTCAGTGTTTCAGCCTAGAAATAATTGGGTCCCTTGGACTCACAGTTAATAACCAAAACTCCCTTATAGCCTCCATTGCAAAGGAACTGAGAAATGAGGAGTACATGGGTATTCAGTGAGTAGTAACCATGCCCCCAATAAAAACAAATACTACATCCATCCTACTTTTGCATGACAAAGCTGCTGTAGAACCTTGACAATAGTGTGCCACTTACCTTCACAATTATTCCCAAATGAGTTTTAAATTTAAAAAAATCCAACTTACTAGTTTGCATAATTCAACTCTCAATCCTCAATAAGTAAATTTACTTTCACAAAGAAGAGGCCACAGAGAAGGTGAGGTAAAACCCAGATACAGGAAGAGGAAATGTAATGGGTGAAGAGGGTTTCTTCTCTGAACGTGTTATGATAGTGATGCTTCTAAAAAGATCCTGGAAGATACAGATCATGAAAGCAACAAAGAAAATAGACAATATTTCTGAATGGGAAATTCTAAAGAGGAATGAGATGAGTTCATTGTCAAAGCAAAACATCATAAAAAAAGAAAACAACTACTATTGTGTATAACTAAAAAGAACAAATAAAAAATCTAAAAAGAAAATAGATTATAAGAATTGGTTGTGAGATGAAAGTTTTCACATGAATCTTTGTGGGACTAAATACTTCCAAACCATAGTACCCACTCTTCTAGTGCTTCCTGGGATCACCTCCCAGATAAATTCTTTAGACCTAAATCTTGCTTTAAGGTCAGCTTTGAAAATGGGAATGGAGCTTCCCACACAACTGTTGACAGGATTAAATAAGTTAAAATATGTGAAGCATGTGTTACTTGCTCTACCCTTTTCATAGCATGCTTTAGTCCAGACATTAACAAAACTAGCTTTTCTTCTTTTAACCTTAACTTAAATGTACCCTCCTCAAAGAAGCCTTTATATTGCCTAAAGTCCACTCTGGGCTTTTCTCTTCCCCTCCATTGCTTTTTCCCCCTTAGTGCTATAATAATAATAATAATAATAATAATAATAATAATAATAATAATAAGGTTTACATTTTTAACATGTGTCTTCTGCACTAGGATAAAAGCTCAAAGAATAGACACTCGGTCTGGTTCACTGTGATTTTTTACTAATCTAACATACCATAATGTGTTAATGCCTAAGACATCATAGGAGCCCAGTGCTAGTTGTTAATAAATGTCTCCCTTCCAGTTATTTGGTCTGAAAGGATTTTTCATGCATACTCTAACTTTTCTAAAATTTGAGGTAAAGAAAAAAATAGGGAAAAAATAAAATGTAGAAGACTTTTGTGGTAGATGACCACTTAGCTTCTCTACCTGGCCTGGCAGTCACATGCTTTCCTTCTGACTGTGGTGTGGCAAGCCATGGCTCACCCATCAAAGCCTCGAAATATTTTCTGTCCATCTCAAGCAGAGATGATCATCATTCTTTTGTATCATACCTTTACTTGCCCCTATTACTAGACAAATGTATAATAAACCAATACCATATTCCCTCAGTTATGAAATTGTTGTTAGAATACCAATGACTTATAATAGGATATAAAATCAAATGCCATGTCAAATGCTATAACACTGAACATCATTTGTAAAATGCATAATGATTTTTTAATATATCAAATGTTTTTCATATATGTATGCTAAAATAGAAGAATACAACCATTGACCTCAATCCTATGTAATAGATTGGCAAGTCCTTAGTTGACAGCAGGAATCATGTCTCATTCATATGATTGTCAAGATTTGTCATGTGAATAGCAAATAGTATTGTCTTAAGAAATATTTGTTGAGTGAATCAATGAGTTAAACAAGTAAGTTCTGGCTGGCCATGAACTTAATATGGCCAGTGTTAAAACAACACTGGTTTGTTCTATGAAAACACATAAGACTATCTTGTATTAGATTGTTCAAATGATACAAAGTTCATAATCATAGATTCAATCACATTTAAAATTGTGTTCAATATTTTAATTCTTTATACAAAGTACCTTCATAAACTTCTGCTATAAAGCAACAGAATGAGTTGTCTTATGATATAGTGAGTGCCCCATCTCAGGATATATCAAAGCGGAATCTTAGTGGCTAAGAATTAGTCAGCACTAGATAGAATGGTAGACTAGATGTTCCATTAGGCTTCCTAAAGCTTTAAAATTCTATCACTTTATGAACATCGATTTATTTTCTAGAGAAGACAACCATGAGAATAAGAACAATAAAGAAATAACAGATATTCTAGGGGAAGACCTGAAAGTTTCTAGTCCCAGCACTATTACAGATTATCTATGACAATGCATCTATCCAACCACCTACTTATCCAACCAACCAAAATTTATTGAGTGCCCCTTGAGGGCCAGACACTGTTCAAAGCCCTGGAGAGGTAAGAGGGAGCCATGTAAACACAGTTGATATATTCACAAATTTATTATCATCTATAGTCTAGACGATAATCAGCATTCATATAAATGGAAATTACAATCCATTGTAAATGCTTTGAAGAAAGGCATGGGATGGTGAAGAAGCCAACTGAGCTAGTTGGAGGGTTCAGAGAAGACTGAGACTTGAGCTAAGACCTAGGGCATGTCATTTAACCCTTCCATTCATGCACAATGATTGCTATTAAATGGAGCAGAAAATTCTTGCCTCACAATAACTTTGAGGAAATTAGAGTTTGTATATGGGGTACCTATTGTCTTTATAACCTTGGAGAAGGTCATCTAATATCTGTAAGTCTCAGTTTCCTCGTCAAAAAAGAAACACAAAAGCACCTTGGTCATAATGCTGTGAAATCATGCATGAGAAGTGCAATATCAGCTGTAGAGTAAATCCTCAATAACTGGCAACTAGTATTGTTAAAATAAATAGGGAACATCCTGAGTGCTCAAGAAAGAAAAAGGCCACAGGTGTTCTAGATCTTATTAATTTTTACTCTTCTAAAACCTTCAGGCTATTTGATGGGGACAGGTAAGATCAATACAAGTTGTGGTAATATTTATCTCAATCTTATTTGAGGGTATCAAGAGTTCTTCCTACATTTTACACTTCCTTCCTTAGCGTTAATTGTCCACGATAGAATGAAAACAGTCTTTTCACCTTTCTTTCATGTTCAAGCCTTTTCTTTTCTCTCATGAGGAATCAGAGGTTAGAAAGGACACCTCTGGAGAAACAAGGCCATCTTTGCCTCAGCCAGGGCAGCGACCAAATGAAAATTCACAGCAAAGGCTCTGCAGCATTACTGGAGGAGATCAGGTATGATTACATAATCCCCATTTCAAGCAGGATTATGGACATAAATGAAAGATGAAAAGCACATCAGGGTACCAATTCACCATGCATCTCCACATAACAGCGCAGCCTTGTTTTTCTCATTTCCTAGCTTACCCTGCTTCCCACTTCACTTTATGGCCCAACATGGACAGCACTCTCACAGATAAAGAAGGGCGGAGAAATAGACAGGCAGACGGGTGAGTCCAGTGGGTCTGGGAGGGCCTCCATCACGCCCTTTCCCATCAGTACTCTATGGGTCCATCCAAACTTCTGGGGTCAGGTGATCTCCACTGGAGCTCAGCTGTCACCACAGTGAGTGGTGTCACAGAGTGCCCAAGCAAAGTCTCACTGAAGCCTGCCCCTGCACCTGTCTCCCTGTTATCTCCCACTCGTCTTGACAGCTAATGTAGCTCCTAGTCGCTATATCCTATTAGGTCAGGGCAATGAAAACCAATGCCTTCCTCTTGATGGCTTATGCAGAATTGCTGTAATTTGAAGCAAGCCTCTCTGGCCTGGCTTCTCCCCGCTGTCTCCATCACCCACCCCATCACCCCCCTTTAGCTTGCTGTTTCCCCCTCCCCAGTCTTTCCCCCTTCCAGGCTCCGTCCCTGTCTGTCCTCCTTCTCTCTTTTCAAACTGAATATATTGGGGCCCTGGCAGGCTGCCATTCTAACTGCACATTAGAAATGGTAGAGTTTTCCTCTATCTGATTCTATAAAATGAGTTCACCAGAAGGTGCAGACCCAGCACATTCGTGGTTTTTCCTATAAATTACTTTAACACTGTGTCCAATCATATATATAATTTCAGATTTTCAATTTCAACTCACTGCTGTGTCAGCACAGACTCCACTGATATGTCTAACGTATTTAGCTTAAAATGAAACGGATGGCATTTCATTACCAGGAAGATAATATTTTTGAATATGTTTCCTGCATGGCGGGATCCATCATTATTCTGCCATTTTATGTTCAGTGTGTGTAATAGCTTTTTAATGCTTTGACGTATTTTATTTATATGTGTAATATGTTTCTAATACCATAGGACAGTTTAACTCATTGGACACATTAGAAAATCTTAATTGAATGCTTTTAAATATTAGCAAAAGGGAAAAGGCTGAACAAATTGCCAATATTTTAATTTAAGATTTTCATAAAGAGTAACAAAAATGGCACAAAAACCGTTAAACCCTTGTTCTTTTCCTTTATCCTCCCCAACCTTCTCTCCAGCCCCTCCCACTTGGTAGTCTCCCTATAAATATAGACACTTTGGAGAGGAAATAAAAAGATAAAGAAAAATCCCTAGCCCCCTGAGACTTCGAAGCTGTCAGGGCAAAAGGAAGGAACACAAGAAATACTGAGCAAGCCCCAGTGTGAATGACAGGGGCACTCTCATTGGCTGAAGCTCCTGACAGTGCTGAAATCTTTAATACCAGGTTCCTGGCTCTTTGACCAAAGTCATGGAATGTTTGAAAGGAGACTTTTCTCAAAAGCTGTCTTTGCAAAGAAAATGCAAAGGAATGTGATTCCCCTTAAAAACTTGCTGGTCGCCAACTTTGCTAAAGGCATTTCAAATTAACAGGGAAGTGCTAGAGAGCATTTCTCTGTTCTGCTTCTTTCTCCATTCTATCAAAGCAGCACCTTACTGCAAATGAAAGATGTGGGAGTCAAGGTGGGAAAAGTGGCTTCCCTTTCTCTTTTCAAGTCACAGCAGTTCAGTGGAGCACTGGCTGCTGCACACTGCTGGAAGCCCCGAGTTTGGGGTCACTTGCTAGGGAAGGATGTGAGCACTAACATTTCCTTTGTTACGGACACGCTGCCTTTACTGTATTAAAAGCACAGGCCCCTATCTCTCTAACTGCTGCTCTCCTGGGAAGGAGCAAATAGACATGAATCCTAATTCTAGGCCACTTCTTTGCACCTAGTGGACCCTGAGCAAGTTACTGCAGTTCTCTGAGCATGGGAGCATTTATCTGTAAAACTGACATAATAGGTCCTGTCATGGAGTCTGCAGCAAAAATAAAATAGTACAAGTAGGTGCCTGGCCGAATCCAGGTATGTAGATATGCAATTATTGTAATTTTTGCTATAATTAACAATTTGCATTGGTGCTAAAAATGAACCTATCTTTTCCTTTCTCTTTTCCTTCAAATTCTTTCTAAAACTTGAGATTTCAATCTGCACCCAGATAAAATAGTCTCCCTCCTACAAATAAAAATTGTTATAAAAGCAAAAATTATAGTATTTCATTTACTCAAAGCTCATTTTGGAAAGAAGCTCTTCAGGTTAGCCTGGAAATATTTTAAAGAGTTTTTCCATCTTGCTAGCTTAATTTTATATATGTATTATATATTATGTAATATATATGGTATACATTACATTATATGTATCCTCTTGTTCTCAAAAGAGTAGAAAATAAGGGCAAAAACTCCAAATAGAACCTGCCACCACTGTTTCCTTGAATTATATTTACATATTTAAAAGCTTTTACTAGTTCTCAAAGAGCTGGGAACCCAATGCTGTAGGATAGATGTAGGTAAACTTCTCTAAGGGCCAGATAGTAAATCTTTTTGGCTTTGCTGGCTTGATTCTGCTAGTGTTACTCAAAAAAAAAAAAAAAACAAGTATAGGAAACATAGAATGAGTAAACATGGCTATATTTCCATAAAACTCATTCAAAAAAAGGGTAATTGGCTTACCTGCAGACTGATTCCTGATCTAGGACACTAATAAACCTTAATTTTCACATTCCTCAAGGACTGAACGTTCCAGAGAATATAATGCTAAAGTCAAGTGCAGAGGGAAGTAAATGCCAATGATATAACCCGTTAGGTCAGGCAAAAGAATTTTAACTCTATTATTAGATTCTATATCATCCATTATTCTTACATCTAACTCTTGATATTTACAATATTATAGAAATTTGACAAAAGAAGTCTCCATTTTTAATCCTAACCTTTCATTATAGATGATTCTAAGTTAGTCTAATTTACTGAAAACCAGTTGGACAATTTTGGTCAAGATAAAAATAGCATAAATGATTCATATATTCAATAAATTCTTCTAAACAACCACTAGATAGTAGGGACCACTGAAAAGCAGAGGATAAAATAGACAAAAGCCACATTGTGACATAGTTACATTTCAGTGGCAGAGACAAACAACACAGAATTAAACAAGTACACAGTAAGATAAATTGATTGACCAATAAATACCAATGACCAGCTAAAAGGTTGACGTGACAAAAAAAGAAAGGGGTAGGGGAGAATCCTGAGAGAGTGGCCTCTTTGTGGAGAGGTGATGATCTGATATTTGGAAGGGAAAAAAGTGATTGTACTCAGTCCTTTGAAAAGCTAGGAATAACAATGCAAAAGTCACAAAGCAATATAAAAGAACTTGGAGAAAAGAAGGAAACCAAAGAAGGCCAGTGTGGTTGGAGTATAGGAAATGATGGGGACATGGATATTTAGATCTGCAAAATTATAAAGACTAGCTTTTGTCCTTGCCAACAGAAAAGTGTTTGTTCTGGTTATTTCCCAGTTATATTTTTGTTGACAGTTTTGAAGAATTCATCTTGAAGTGACCCCATGAGCCAACTAGAGAAGCAATATCAAAAATTGAAAGTTCCAGAGAGTATAACACCAAGTCAAGTGCAGAGGAAAGGAAATGTCAATGATATAACCCTTTGAGTTAGGCAAAAGGCCCTGTTACAGGCCTCCTCTGAACCCCATTTCTAAATCCCTGCTGTCTACATTCCTGCTGTTTTAAAAGGAGATGGAAACATTTAGATAGGCATGTGCAGATCAGCATTGCCATATTTGGAGTTGCTCTTCTGGGAAACAAAGGAGAAGCTATTTAATAATATTCCTCTTGAAAGTTATATGGCACTTTTCGTCTAAGAATATCAGAGCACTCTGTTGCAATTAAATCATTAATCCTCATGACAACTCCATCAAGAAAGTATCTGCTTTATTATCAGTGAGAACACTTGGCATTTCAATGTTTGCCTTGAGGAAGCTATTCAATCACACGCAGTTAATTAATGCCTACAACACATTCAGGAGGCAGGTCAGCATCCTGCTCCCCAGTTACAGATAAAGAAACTGAGGTCCCCAAACAATGAGGAGTTTCCATCCAATTTACCCAAATGACAGTGGTATCAGAAATTACTATCTGCCTTAATCTTGATTAAGAATCACTTTTCATGCATCGAGCTTCAAACATTAAAATAGCTATGAGTGTATAATGGTTTATAAAATCATCAACTAGTTAGGAATCAAATTGAGGGCAGAAACCTGAACATCTTTATAGCAACACGAAGTTTACATAAACTTCTACACACAATTCTTATATGACTTTTATTTTGATCCTATGATGTTGATGGCACCATTTTGTAAGTGAGGAAATGCAGTTTCAAAATGAGTACAAGACTGCCCATTATTATATGTTTAGTAAATAAAGAAGGCAGACTTGAACTCAAAAATTTTGAGTGTATAGTGTTCTTTCCCCCTCTACCAGTGTTTCTCCTCTAACCACTCAGGTTTTCACTTTAAGATGGTTTGCCTTGACCTCCGTTCCAAGTTATTGAGTTTTCTGATACCCAAGATGGTGCTGATTACACATTTCTAACACATATAACATTGCTCTATGGCATGGACTTTGACAGAAGGGTTCAATTGATAATAAAACCATGAAAAGCAAAAAGGTTTTTTAAAGTTATGCTATTTTAGTTTTTAACTTACCATGTTGTATTTTAGTATATTCTCTCAGGAAAATTGAAACCATCTTAGGTATTTCCAACAGGAGAAATTTACTTTAGGGTATTGATGTAAACAGAATTGAAAGTCTTCAAGAACAAAGTGATGAGACCCAGATGCTACTAATAGCACTTAGTTGAATGAACCTTGTGAGGCTGAAAAGCTGTTTCTCAGTTGGAGACACCACTGCAGTTAATTTTAAATCACAGAAAAGGCACCTCCTTAGCTAAGGATGGGAACATTGAAACAGTCCTGTTCCACCTGGAGTTGAGAATCACCACACTGAATGAGCCTAAAGCACAAACCTTGGTCATCTTCCCATCAGCTGATCCCTGACCAGTGCCTCCTAATGGTGAATCTCAACAGGAAGCTAATTGGGAAAGGAGCCTGAGAAATGTAGTTTGCAGACTCCCAGCTCTGGCAGGACACAGTATGGAAGGGTGGGTGTGACTCTGGAAGACAACAGGGAAATAAATGACATATTCTTCATTTGAAGGGTTAGGTGAATCAGGCAGTGAGTGCTACAGCTGTATTCAACCCCAGCTCCCTGCTGGGCACCTCACAGCGCGCGCACACACACAGGAATGAAGGCTACTCATACAACTCCCTGAAAAGACTGAAAATAAAGCATGTCCCCAGAAAAACAATATGTACTGAACTAAAAGGTTGGGGTTCTTTATGCTTTAAAGTCTGTAAGAGAAGGAAAGTAGCCTACCCAGTTAAAAGGACAGCTTTATGTATACAAAAATATGTCATGTGAGTCCCTGAAGAGAATACAAGTCTCTACTGGGAGCAAGTGGTAGAAGTGGGAAGGTAAAAAGGACAATAAAAGAAGATGCATATGATATTGGCAAAAGAGTTATGAGAAGTAAGGTGGGAAGCATAAAGATGAGCGGCAAGAAAATATAGGGTTTAGACAGAAACTATCATGTATTTTCAAGGTGGAATAAATGAACTAAAGAGTTCAGAAAGAATATATTGCCAAGGACAGAGAAGGGAAGGAAGAGAGACCTAAAGTGGGTTGCAGAGCCTGGACAGGTTGATAGTCAGCCAGAGAGCGTACAAGAAAGCTCCAAGCATAAGGGTGACAAATGTCCATCAAGTTATGATGGATAAAGCTCAGGGAAATGATAACCAAGTTCAATATGCTCCTCAGTTTCCCAAAGAAGATTAACTTCTAAGGCTCTAAGAGACACTCTAAAGCAAACACAATGCTTATTTATATGACCTCTGCTGTATCCCCGCCCTACTCCCATCCCTGACTGACACCATACATTAAAGAACAGCTTTTCCAATATCTAGGTCTCCTCATTTATTATAGACAGAGATGGTAATTGGAGCATCCAATTTTTTAAGTACTGGTGTGTGGTATAGGTTTCCCAGAACTCTACACCAGATAATTTTCTAAAACTTGCCTGTGACAGTTGCTTAGAGTTGTCTGATTTCTTTCCTTTACTAGTCTTAAATATCCCTGCCCACCCCAGTCAGGGCCCCAAAATTAATTAGTTAATTAATTAAACACCTCAAATTCTCTCTTCTACCCACTTTCCCTTCATTTCCTAAAATCCCAGACATATGCCAAGGTTACAGCCTTGGATATCCAGTTATCTTTCACTGAATTCAAGCCATAGAGTGGCCCTATGTGGCTGTAAACCAATCAAGAAATACACCATTGGGTAAATGTAAATAGAGCTAAAGAAAGCAGAATAAATTTGGGGGAAAACTCTTTTCTTTGCTCAGAATGAATTTATCCCTCCACACTTAGAATGCTCAATTAATGCAAGCTGATAGGTAATAAAAGGGCTGAACAACTGCAGTTGATCTGTATAGTCTCATTCAAGTTGTGATTTCAGCTATATGTCCAGACATACATATATGGAATTTGTGACATTTTCTTCAAGATAGTAGAAGTCCTGTGATAGGTTCCTTATTCCCTACCACATGATATTTTATTTTTCTTATCAAAGCATTCAAGTGCCTTCAGAGCCTAACACAAATTTAAAATGTTAGTGCATCTCCCACCATCTCTACATACATAACCAGCAATATGCAGTTCATCCATCTCTGAACCAACATGCCATGTCTGTTCCCTATGCAGAGCCCCCACCCACCCTTCTCCCACCTCCTCATTCTCCACCTGGAAAATACCTTCTAATGTTTCAGGGTTCAGATCTGCTATAGGCAGAATTGTGGCTCCCCCTACCATCAAAAAATTCGTATGTTAAAACCCTAATTCTCAATGTGACTATGTAGAGGCAGAGCTTTAAAGGTCACAAAGGTTAAATGAGGTCAGAAGGGTGAAATCCTAATATACCAGGATTGGTGGCCTTTTTGTTTTTTATTTTTAGTTATACATGACAGTGGAATGTACTTTGGTAGAATATATACATAGAGTATAACTTACTCTATTTAGGTTCCCACTCTTGTGGTCATGTATGATGTGGAGTTAGCCTGGTCGTGTATACAAATACAAGGCTAGGAATGTTACAACCAGTTAATTCTACTGACTTATCTATTCTCCTCCCCCTTCCTTTCCCTTCATCTCCCTTTGTCTAATCCAATGGATTTCTATTATTCCCCTCCCCGACTTCCATTGTTTTGGGTTAGCATCCACAAAGCAGAGAGAACATTAGGTCTTTGGTTTTGGGGGATTGGCTTATTTTGCTTAGCATGATATTCTCCAGTTCCATCCATTTACTAGTAAATGCCATAATTTCACTCTTTTTATGGTTGAATAATATTCCACTGTATATATATAGTGGAATGTTGTATATATATGTATGTTATATATAATATATATAATTACATATTAATTTTATATATATAATGTTGTGTGTGTGTGTGTGTGTATATATATATACACACACACACACCCATTTTTTTTATCCATTCATCCATTGAAGGACACTTGGGTTGGTTCCATAGCTTGGCTATTATTACTTGAACTGCTATAAACATAGATGTGGCTGCATTACTGTAGTATGCTGTTTCTAAGTCCTTTAGGTATAGAACAAGGAGTGGGATAATTGGGTCAAATGGTGGTATCCTTTTAAGAAAAGGGAGGAAAAGAGAGATGAATATTCCCATGTGAAGACACCTGGAGAAGGTAGTTTCTTTGGACCGGGAAGAAAGCCCTTGCCAGAAACTGAATCAGCCAGCACTTTGATCTTGGACTTCTAGCCCCCAGAACTATTACGTTTATATTTTGTTATGGTATACCAAGCAGATTAAAACAAGTTTCACTTGAGTCCCCTTGTTTCCATTGCTTTCCACCAGAAAAAATCAGTCATCCCCTACTTTATTCTCCCTCAGCCCCTTTGTACAAATTATAGAATTTGTGCCTTATTCTCTGACAAATATTTTTCTTTCTCTTGGTAACTTCCCAAATTTTTACTCTTATGCAGTCCAGGTAGTTCGTGGTAAAATATTCGGTATTAAACCAATCATCCTAAACCCAGGCTGCAACTAATGATTCAGAAATGAATGTATTACCAAATCTAACCAAAGATGCAAGAGGAGAAGTTTTCTCCTCACTTTGAAGAAAAATTTCCCTCTGGGTACAGTGGAGCATGACTGTAATCCCAGCAGCTTGGGAAGCTGAGGCAGGAGGATTTCAAGTTCGAAGCCATCCTCAGCAACTTAGTGAGGCCCTAAGCAACTTGGCAAGACCCTGTCTCAAAATATAATATAAAAAGTGCAGAGGATGTGGCTCAGTGGTTAAAGCACCCTTGGGTTCAATCCCCAGTACCAAAAAGAACAAAGAAAAACAAAAGTCTTCCCTGATTTTCTTAAGAGTGCTCCATGAGAAGAAGAATGGAGGTTCTTGAAAAGTCAGTCCTAGAAAGACATTAACACTATAGAAGACAATCATGAGTGATAATAAGAGGATTTTTTTTTTTATTTTTTTGATACCAGAGATTGAACCCAAGGGTGTTTAACCACCGAGCCACATCTCCAGCCCTTTTTATTTTTGTTTTATTTTGAGACAGGGTCTCACTAGGTTGCTTGCAGCCTTGCTAAGATTCTGAGGCTAGCTTCAAACCTGTGATCCTTCTACCTCAGGCTCCTTAGCCACTGGGATTACAGGCATGCGCCACCACACCCAGCTAAGAGGATTCTTAATGACTTCACAGATGCATTAAATCAAACCAAATCTGAACCCAGTCAAGCTAGGTGGACATGTTATGTAAGAGCCAAAGGAAAAAAATGATTAAGTCTACTGAAACTGAGCCCTATCACCATTGTCATACCCCTAGTTCCTGGACTACATTAGATTGTCAAAAAGTGGCTGTTGAAAAAAAAAATGGCTGTTGGATGTAACCAAACTGAGGTGGGAGGCTGTCACACTTACCATGAGAAAGTTAGCAATGCAGCAACGATGCCACTTCTTCACTTAGCAAAATCATAGCCAGTCCTTTCTTCTTTCTCTGTGATCAGCGCACTGAGCAGTTGCCCAAGCCACTGACACTTCTCTTTACCCCACATGTAAAACCTACCCTGCCACTAAAGGCTAATCCATTCTAAGTTTCCAAAATTTAGGTTCCCCACCAATGTACATATTTCCTTCCACTTTGAACACCTTATTCTGGCCACCCTCATGGCCATTTTGGATGAATGAAACTGTCTTCAAACTGGTCATTGACTCAGGTTCTTATCTCCCTTCTCTCTCTTCTCCAATGTGCAGCCAGAGCAATGGTTCTATAATGAAAGTCTGGTCATGTAACTCCCTTTGTTGGCCTCCCAGTGCTCCTAGATTAGAATCCAAATTCTTCACTGTCACAAGCCCTGGAACATCCAGCCCCTGTTTCATTTGACCAGCCCCATTCATCTCTCCTCTACCCTTCACCTCATATTACAATACCTCTAGACCATTGCCAGCACCTCTGACATAGTGAGTCCACCCCTTAAGCCTCACTACTTCCTCTAGGACACCCTTCCTCCATTTTTTCATCTACATAAATCCTTCTCCCTCTTCAGGACTCAGTTCCATCATCACCTCCTGCAAGAAACCATCTAATTCTCCCTCTGCCATGCAGTCCCTCCTCCATAACTCCAAAACCAGCTGAATTTCTCTCTCCTCTGCCCCTTGTCATCCTGTATTATCTTCACCTACTGATACGTCTCTCTGTCAACTACAGGCAGGCACTGTCATATCCACCACCGTGTGGCCAGAACAGACCTAAGTTCATAGCAGGCGCTCAAAACCTCTATTAAAATCATCAACAAATGAATGAATGAAGAAAATATCAGACAAACACATCTCAGCTTCCAGCTTCTTTTTCTCATTTTATGATCTACCAACAATATATTCTTTCCCAAGTTATATTCTAAAACAAATTAATTTACTCAAAGTTTCACAAAATAATCTCCCTAAAGCCAACAGAAATTATTATCAAACTACTCTTTTGTGACTCAGCTTCACACTTCATCTTACATCTTTCAGCTATGCTTGAGTGTCTGCAGGCGCCTAAAGGTGAATTTGCAGGTTGTAATGCTTGACTGGCCATTACGTAATAAACACAGACTCTGAGTATATCCAAGAGCAAGTTCTAACAGTTTGCTTTTTCTCTAGCCTCGGTGGGAAAAGAGAAGATTCCTAAAAAAGAGGAAAGCAAAGCATTCCAAATTCTAATCACTCCCAACAAAACACACTAGCAGATGGGTAGGTTCATTTCAGACTGCAGGACTCAGGGAAAACTGGTCCTCACCAGCACACCTTCATAGGGACAAGAGCAGCACCCCAAGATTCAGTCTGCCTGGGAGGGATGGCCACAGGCCACTGTTACCAGGAAAATGAGACAATGAGAGCAGTCTTCCCTCTTATAAGAACATTTGGTACTCAGCAGCCAGGTTACATAGGCACCAGTAAACCTACACACATCCATCCAATCCCTTAAAAAGTATTGAAAAGCCATTTCACTCTTAGAATCTTAATGCAGTATGACACTAAGATTGCAGGTAAAATACTGGACTCCCGGTTAAAATTGAGTTTAGGTAGACAACAAATATTCTTATATTTCAATTGGACAAAAATATTTTTAGAATAAATATAACCCTGGCAATATTCGAGACATACAAAAAAATTATTCACTACTATCAGAATTTTTAATTTTATGAGGAGACTTGGGAATTTTTATTTCCTAAAGCTGCCACCTCCATATGATATCAAAATTCAAACTGTTGCATTTAATCAGCTGCCATTTCACTTTTCAAGGTCTATTGACTTCTACTAATTTAATAGACAAGTTAAGTAACTAAAGAAAATCAGTTTTGATAGAAAGAAAACATTCTAAAGGGAATTATCCTAGATAGCCTTACCAACACAGTGGCTCAGTGAGGACATATAGTACAGATTTGTTTTCTGTTTGTTGATTTGTTTGCTTCAATGAGAGTTCAAATCATGGTGGGCTTTCCTCTCCCCTCACCCTTTAATTTAGGAGCTGTATGCAAGTTTCCTACAACTTGAGCTCCCAGTTTTCTCCAAGGGGCAGGTGTTAACGACAGCAGAGCTCTGTGGGACATTTCAGTCTGCTCTCAGACTCATCAAAAGCTGGCCCTGTTCTTCCTGAGAGATGATCCCCTCATTTCTTCCGATCCTTTCTGAATCTAGAAATGGATGAGTAACTGCACAAGCAAGGGAAAAAAAAGAACTGGATTGTATGAGCAAAAAGACACTATGAAAATTCTCCTGAGACTCCTCAAAAGAAAACGAGCCCAACCTTCTGTATTAGTTAACTTGACTCATTTGCTGTTCATGGTGAAGAGACTGAATTACAGCAGCCTATAATAGTTAAATAGTAAAGCTTTCTTTGGCTCATTGCTCTGTGGTAAAATTTCCCCTGCAGTAACTGATGCCATCCCCATCACCCTAAATAGCAAAAAAGTGAACCCCATTCTCTCTGCTGGTACAATCCCAGGCTATGGGATAAGGTGTCTCTATTGGGGGTCCTGAGGTAAGCCCTATGTCTTTTGTCTTTCATTATCTATGCACCATTTTTTCAAAAGAAATAAGGGAAAGATCTGAATTCAAAACTAATTTCCAAGTCAGAAAGCAAGATTCCTTGCCTCTCGACATCCTCTTCTCTCTCCTCGATGTGTCATCAGCAGCTTTAAAAGCAATCCCCTTGAGTCTGCCACAGTGACTCAGAAAGTAGGCCAGTGATGACTGTCATTTAGTGGTTCTGTGGCATATGTGCCCTACCATCTTTCATTTCTATGCTTCAAAATACTAAGTGGGCCACACGGAGACATCTTTTTATCACAAAGTACTCCATGTAATGGCTTTGGAACGTTGAGAGAGAATGGGAGAGCCAGGAAGGGTGGCTTTTGCATAATTGCTGTTTATTTCTGTGGCAAGTCACTCGTTGGAAAAACATGTATTTGAAGGACATTTAAGGTTTGGCATTTCAATCCTTGACTTTGGTCCTTGGAACTGCCTTTTGCGGGGTGACATTTGAAACTTGACCACTCTAGCCTGCCTGGTTGCCAGACAGCAGCCACTTTGGCAAGAAGTAATTCCAGAGGGATGGATAGAGGCTGTCTTTGAAAAAGAGTGAATAAATGTCTGCCCAGGCCCCTGTATCAGCCCAGACAAGCAGCTGGGTTGAAAAGGTTTCTCCTATCTTGTAGAGCCAAAAAGGTGAGCTGTTCCAGAGGAGCCCAGAGAGAAATGTACTAGAATGTGTGAGGGAATAAAACACTTATTTTTTAAAGAAGCATGAAAGAGCTCAGTTGTAAGGTAAGAAGGGTGCTTTCTCTCCACACCACCCCACCCCCTTTTCAGTGCATCTAAGAGCATAATACACTGGTAGAATCTGCCCAGACCATGTTGATAGGACTTGACTCCAAGCAAAGTCTCCCATTCAGGTAAAACTTTTATTTTTTCCTTATTTGTCTTCTCCCCTGTTTTCTTTGGATTGATATAAGGAAAAGGGTTAGTTGAAACTCTTTTCATGAATTTCTTCCTTGTCTCCTACCCCTGTAACTCTGTTGCCTTTTCCATTCATCTGTGTCTCTTTCTTGACCACCACCTCCCTGGCAGCCAGGGGCAGGAGTAGAGGGAAACACTTAGGGAGAGAAGAGAGAATCAAAGAGCAGAGATAGGATGGGAAAGACACAAAGAATCTCAAGGACTTGCAACACATATTTTCACTCCCTAAGAAGCTAGAAGGCATTGACACACTTCTTAAAAAAAAAAGAAGAAGAAGAAGAAGAAGAAGGGACAGAGTTTCTTTCTCATCTAATAACAAAACAATGATACAGTCAGCCCTCCATAACTGTGGGCTCCATAAAATGGATTCAATCAACCATAGGTCAAAAATGCTCAGGAAAAAAGTGTGACATTTCCAAATAACAAATTTTGAATTTGCTTTGCACCAAGCACCATGCTGCATCCATAGAAATGGAGTGATGTACAGTTACACCCTGCTGTAGCTTCTCCATTTCACAGACCCTTGGCCTCTCTTTGGCGTTCAATGTTTGAGAATTGTTTGCCTCACATCTCATTTGTATACTGAATAGATAGGCCTATGATGGTCATGTCTATACTGAGGATGTAAAGACTTTTCTTATCATTATTCCCTAAACAATACAGCACAATAACTATTTACCTAGTATTTACACTGTATTATAAGTAATCTAGAGACGATTTAAGTATATGGGAGGATGTATGTAGGTTATTTGCAAATACTATGCCATTTCACATAAGGGACTTGAGCATCTAAGGATTTTGCTACTCTTGGTGGGTGGAGGGTCCTGGAACAAATCCCCTGTGCACTCCCAAAGATGACTGAAATAGCAACTAATACAAAGCTAACACTTTGTAAGGACTTTACATGTGTTAACCTATTTAATCCTCACACATTCTGTGAAGTAGATATTAATATTATCCCTTTCAGCAGGCAAAGAAACAGGTCCAGAGAGAATAACAACTTGCCCAGTATCATCCAGCATCCTAGCCCTGCTATCTCCAGGCTGTCTCCTATGGGTTGGAAGTGTCCATTCCTGCACACCTGGTCTTTCTCCTCTCTGATAACATCCCCTATGTCTCTTCTCTTAGGGCTGAAATATGGAGATAGATTTACTGTTTCACTAGTTTCACTGAGTATTCCCAGGGTCCAGAAATAAGGACCATAACAACAGAAGAAGGAACTGTGTCCACCTCAATGCAAAATCAAGGTCATTCCCCCAAAGGACCTGGAACCAGTTGGTCACAGTTTAATCAGAGAAGCCATAGAAAGCATCAATAAGATTGAACCCTGACTGGCAGACAAGTAGGTTGGAGTGAGTTGGGATGAGTTTGTTATGAGAATTTGATTCAGGTGATTGGAAAAAGTAGTGAGGACATCTCTGTAATGCTGTTGAACACAGGGACAGGTACTACTAATGCCTAAAGGCAGAATTAGAACCTTTAGAATTTCCTGGAAGCAGGAAAGATTTGAATCCCACAATGATGGATGAAGCCCTTGAAAATTCTTATTGACTCTGACCTTGAGCTTGATGGTTTGAGTGTCTTGCAATAGCTGGGTGGTAGGTAAGCAGCACTTGTTGTAAAGCTGAACATTCACATGTGGCCCAGGAATTGGAACTGAAGGAAGATGTAGGAGAAAGTGTACAGATACAGTCAAGTCACTGAGCTGGCAGAAAAGTGACACCACATGTATGCTACAATGTGGCTGCTACTTCACTTCACCTTCCCATCCCCTGTGAAGACCTCTTTATGTCCCACCCTATCTAGATGCATACAAGGAAGGGAATTCTGGGAACTGCATTTCATCTAGCTAGATGGACACATTGCAAAGCCACCATACAACCTGATACTGTTTTCCACCACAGTGCAATTATCTCATTATCCAACCAACACCATCACTCAGTAAATGTGGGAGGCAGAAAGGCCAAATAGTTGATAAGCATATTTTGGAGCCAAAGAGATCTGAGTCCAAAACCTAGCCCCACTGGTTATTTTCTTTGTGACTCCTATAGAATATATTTTCCATATTTGTAAAGTAAAGAAAGTAATAATGCGGTCATTATTGAATACAATAAAGTTTTAATGAGAAAACATCTATAAAGCACTCCATTCCAAGTCTAGAATCTAGCAAATATTCACTAATATTTATGCATAATATAAAGTAATACATAAAATATAGGAGAATAAAGACATAGTAATAGAGCTAATAATGGCATTAATGCTTTATAATTTTATACTAAATTTTACAATGACAAGATTAATTGAAAGTGCATTTTGTTGGCCAAATACATTCATATTGTATTTCATAAACAAAAACCTATAACATCTTCTAATTTAGTATCCTCATACACTCAGGCTTTCATATAAGCTATACTAGTATTAAAATAAAAATAAATCTTAACAAAATGTGATTAGGGAAACCTTTAATTATTCCATTGTTTTGTTGTTTTGTTGTTGTTGTTGTTGGGGATCACTGATCTAAATATGATAGCATTAAACCAGGAGAAATCAGCAACAGGAAGAGAATGGAAAAGAAATAAACACACATTGGATCTAACAAACAAGTTCAGTTCATGACTTGTAAAGAGTTTGGTTTGTGTGTGTTACAGGATCCTAGAAACTCTAAATTGGTGTGAACCACAGAAGCAGTTTAATCCAACCCAGCTCTGATGCATCAGTCTTCTCTAGACCATTCTTGATTAGTCTGGGACTTAGAAATGTCAAGTGATGAGAAACTCACTCCTCCTGGAGGCAGACCAATTCATATGGAGACAGCTCCAATTTTAAAAATATTACTACTTATATAGCTAGATTTTGCCTCCTTGCAACTCAGAGGCTGTTGGTCATTATTCTGACACCTTTAGCCACACAGAAAACTGGTCTCTTGAGAGTCTGGTTAATTCTACGGACCTCCTCGACCCAAAAGCATAACTGCTCTGATATACACACTACATGTGAGCTCAAGGGCTTCTCAGACCTTCTGTCTTCCATATGACCCTCTTTTATCCAAAGTCACCTCTCAAGTTCCTCCTGAATCTTCATTAGTATAGAAACTCATCGACCATTTTTTGGAATGACTTTAAGATCTCTTACTACTGTGAACCTGTTTCTATGAGTCAGTTCTTCTTTCCAATACTCCTATCTATAGGTTATACTCAGAAATAAATGCAATCCTACAAAAGTGACCTGGAAACTTTAGAATATGGTAATATTATTATCATATATGCCACTCATGTTCTGATTCAACAACTTTTTGGCAACTAAATGATTGTTCTAGTTTGATTTATATTAAATAGAACCTTAGGTTTCCATTTTGCTGCATAAGATGGTTGGATTTGAAACCTTATCCAACTCTAAACTCTAGGAATCTACTAAGTAGGACCTTCTTGAGAGTGCTAACCTCACTCACAGATTGAAGGGCTTTATCATTGTTTAAGGGGGACATGGAAGAAGATAATGGCAAAGACATACTGGGTAAGTTGTTATATTTTTTAAGGCTGTGGCCTTGGTTATAATGAGAATAAGCATTAAATGGAAAGATTTGTGATATTTACGAAAGTGCCAAATTAAGAGGGAAAAAAAACTTTCCCCATATTACCTATGAAGATCATTTCCAGGTTAATAAAGAGCTTTCATAAACATTAATTCAAACTATCTTGCTTGGAAGACTAGTACTTCTGAAGCTTTATTACACTGTCTTAATTAATGTGCAGCCAAGAAACACTGTACTGGCTTATCAGTCTCTCAGAAATGAGGGGTTCCCAGTCATTACTAAGCTCATCATTTAGCATTTATGCATGTGTAGGAAGCATATGAATTTGTAGACACCAGTTCAGCTGGTGTTCTACAGCTGAACTCCACTAATTTAAAGGACTTGAGACCAGATGTGTCGTAAAGTGGTGATTTATCTAGATTAGTCATCGCACATTGATAGCCACAATCCTTCTTGCAAAATGCACAGCACATTCCAGTCCTAAGAAGCCTCGGCATTATGAATTCCTTTCACTTGGTTGAGTGTTTCATTTGCCTGCTAATATAAAATTCATTGAGGCAGCAGGCAGCAATCGGAGCTGTTGGGAGTTCTAGTTCAGTGCTCCACAATCCCATTGCAGTAAGACTAATGGCAAAGAGGGCACCCCAGAATAACCCACTTACCTGTTTGGCATAACAGAAGGCTTTTTGCATATGTGAGGCACGTGTACAGGGTTACAATGGTTGGGGATGAATTTGCAAATCTGACCACTAGAGACCAGGACTATTTCCACTGTGGTTCTGTAACTACTTAGCAAAAATGCATCAGAGTGCTCAGCAGGGAAAGGAAATGTGATAATTGTGGGAAGATTGGACATTATATTTGAGTGAGCTCTTTGGCACAAAAGAATAATGTCTGTGAAATGCTAGTTTCAGGTCACATAACGCTGAGTTTCCATCAGACTACTCAGAAGACACAAAATGAAGGGGCAACAGGCGGTGATGCTTAAATATGAAAAACTAACTGGGCAACCACATGAGGGGTCTGCATCAAGGAAAAGGATGAGGTATACAGATGAGAGAAGGCTCAAGATCACCCTGTGAAATGTGGAATTTTAACTTCCAGCCACCAGACTTGGCGAATGGCATTTAAGCTCATCAAGGCATGAATGTGGCCTACAATTTTTTAAATGACTCATGTTATGTAAATTTGCACAAGATTATTTTGTATGAGAAACACAATAAATTCCTTTTGGACAAAAATAGGGAAATCATTTTGAGAAACTAAGATGGTAGTTTCTCAACAGATATATAGTCTTGAAGCCAGGAGTGTGTCTCACTCAAGTTTCCCTCAACCCAGAGTTGCCCTCTTCCTACTAATGAAAAAAAAAATTACCTAGTGCTTATTTCCAGATTCCCTTCAACTAATATCTAAAGTCACATAAATAGGAAGGGGCAGAAGTGAAGTCCCAAACCATTGTCTCAGACTACAAAACTCACCAGGCATTTATCTGATAAATATGTTTTCATCAATATATTAGTTAGGATAGACTTGGCTAGGTTGCAGTAACAAATAGTACCTTAAATCCTATTAGCTTGACAAGTCACACAACCCAGTATGGGTAATATAGTTCTTTCAGGAAGCTTTTCTCCAAGCAGTGACCAAGGGATCCATACAACTTCCAACTTATAACTACATCATCTAGAATCGTAGCTCCCAAGGTCTCTGGAGTACAAAATCCAGGAGGAGAGCATCACATTGAGGCTTAGGTCACATGTCCCTTGCCCTGGTGACCAGAGGGCAGGAAAAGGCAGAATGTGAATCTTTCAGCTTTTTTGGTGGAAGGCAGAGTTCTCAACATGATGGCAGATTCTCCTGCACTACAAAGGGGGATGGAAAGCTAGATATTCAATAGTACAAAGCTCATCCATTATATTCACTGTCTATAGCCTAGTGTGCTAGAAGCTCTATAGGATACAAAATAAGTAATGTATGTCTGCATATTTTAAAGAAAATAATATTCTAATGGTCTGGGGGATTGATCTACAGAACTGGCTATAATTTCAAGGATAATATGAAGAAGCAGCTTGACAAGTATATTTTATAGAATTAGCCCGTCTCAAAATTCCAACCGGCACATTTCCAATTCCACCAAAGTGATGAGGACAACTAATCTCACTTATTCATAAAAGAGCATTCCTTAAAAAAATAAATGAAAAAGAAAATAACTAAAGGGAAATGATTCTCTCCCAAAATTCAAATAATTTTTTTCTCTTTAACATAATGGTTTTTCAACCATTTTTTTTTTACATCACTGAAATTTAGTTTTCTCATCCAGAAAATTATTATAATGTGTGTTATAAATTTCCTGGGCAGTCAAATAAATAGTATTTTCTCCCTTTTCTTAACCCTTCATAGTGTTTTAGTGCATTCAATAAAGGAAATAGTGGCTTTACCTGCCACCATTTGTTGTCTTGGACTCATTCTTCCTTTGACTTCAGTCTCATTGTCAGAGCCTCTATGTTATCAGTCACATTCACTTTTCTCTAGGGTCTTACTAAATGGCTGGCCAGGTAATTTGATGAAATATTTTTGCTATTATTTTAATGGATAATAATTCATTCAAATATTATTCCTCCAAAGTAAAACATATATAAACAGAGGCCCTCACAATCTCAAATAAATGTTATAAAGAAAGATTTTAGACAGCCTTAGCCCCAGAGAACAGTTATGTACACAAGAGATCCTCAAGCCCGGCACTATTGACATCTGAAGCCAGAAAATTATTTTTTTTTTTGGTACTGGAGATTGAACTCAGGGGCACTCGACCACTGAGTCACATCCCCAGCCCTATTTTATGTTTTATGTAGAGACAGGGTCTCACTGAGTTGCTTAGCACCTCACCCTTGCTGAGGCTGGCTTTGAACTCGCGATTCTCCTGTCTCAGCCTCCCTAAGTGCTGGGATTACAGGCTTGAGCCACCGCGCCCGGCTCAGAAAATTATTTTTTACGGGATGCTGCCCTAAGCATTGTAGGATTCACCTTGTCTCTACCCACCAAAGCCAGTAGTAGCCTCCCCTCCTCTCCAACTGTGACCACCAAAAGTGTCTCTCTAGACATTGTCAAATGTCTCCAAGTGGTGTTGAGGAGAATTGTCCCCGTCTCCCTATGTACATAAATGAGAATCACTTATCTATGAAATGAATACTTCCATTATCATTATAGAAAATACTAATGTTACCTTCCAAATACAATTCTAAAATTGCCCATGATAACAGAATCCTCATTCTGAGCTAGAACCTTCCAGAGATAGTAGTGGCTCAATTCCAAAATCAGAGATGAAATCTTCCAAGTCTAATCCAATCATGGTGATCTCAATGTTTTTACCAAAAATAGTTTCAAGACAGTTATATGGTTCAATCCTGGCTAGTAAATCACAGGGTCTCCATGATAGAATTTATGGCTACCAACAATATTCAAAAGACCTATCTTCTTTCTATTGGATGTTATTGTGCCTGCATGTGATTGCTAGAGTCACTAAAACCATCTGATTTTATCAGTAAAATCATGAAGTGTACATGAGAACAAAGGCAGAAAGTTAAGAGTAAAGATGTAGTTGAGACATGAGTTTGATTGACATTGGAATTACCCACCTCCAGACTTTTTGTACAGTATATTAATAATTTAGCCTCATATTTTTCAACGACTACTTGCTTCTTCTCTCATTCACTAAATGAATATGTATAGTGTCCCCCACAAAAAGAAACTGTACTAAGAATGACAATGTATTTTATATCCTAGTATTCCAGGAGATAAGCAATGTAAACATCAGGTCAGAACTATATCAAAATTACTTCCATATAAAATGATGTAATTTAACAGATATTTATTGAATGCTTATTTCTCGAAAGATACACTTTGGATAGTAGGAAGGAAAGACATATCAAAGTTCACCCTCCCTCAAGTTACCCATGAAATAATGAGAAGGCACATGCACAAACTTCTAAAATACATAGGTTTTGATTATTAGGAATCCTAAGAACGGGGAAGGTAGAATATTATGGGAGTTCACATTGGGGCAATGTTGCTTGCAGTCTATAGCAATCAAGGAAAGTTCCATCATGAAGGAAGCATATTTAAAACTGAACCTTAAAGGATGGGTAATATGTGTGTGTTTAGACTGAGTGGTAAAATGGGTTAAGAGGCAAGAAGCCAGACAGGTAGACTGAGCAGGGATGAATGAGGGCCTCAGAGCAATTTGGTTTGGCTTGAATACTGAACCTGTGGAGGGTAGCCAAGACCACAAAGGAAACAGTGATTATGGCCAGATCATGAATGCTCATGGTGAAAATAGCTAAAGCAAGTAAAATGCAAAATGTCAAATGAAAACCAGAGGACCAAGGCCCCAAATGTTATCAGTTAAGGAATGCATTTATTTCCTTATGTTCAAAAGAAAGATGAAACTAAAAAAGAGAAGTATCAGAATGCTTTGATTTTAATAATTTAAAACAGTAAACTAATTGCCTTTAATAATCTTCTCCATGTAAGTTCCCAAAGATGAGCAATTCCTGAAATATCTGGTGACCTCTTTTACCTTTTTCAGTTTCAGAGTTGATAAAACTGCAAGCTACAAACAGGAATAGGTAAATACCTTGAGTAGTACTACTTTTTTAATTTTTAAAATTTTTTTAATTTATTTATTCTACTTATGTATACATGACAGTAGAATGCATTTTGATTCATTGTATACAAATGGAGCACAACTTTTCACTTCTCTGGTTGTACATGATGTAGAATCACACCATATGTGCAGTCACACATGAAGCTAAGGCTATGATGTCCATTTCATTCCACCATCTTTCCTGCCCCCATGTCCCCTGGTAGTACTTCTTAAAGCTTTACTCCTTACCACCTCAGGAAAACTCTCATACATAGCCTGCTTTCTTTAAGACTTGTAGAAGTTTTCAACCCACAAGTAAATATAAGTAGTGTTAGCTTTTTAAATAAAGATGATTTGGTTTCTAGTCATACTCCCAAGTTGATTCAGTAATTCAACATAGATTCTGTTCTCAAATTATAGCATAAATCATTTACTATATAGTAGGTGGTTTAATGATTTCACAGAAAATGTAAAATCAATTTCAATGCAAATGTAACTTCAATAGAAATCACCACTTCCCCCACTTATCAACTATGTGACTTTGGAGATATTATCTAACCTTTCTGAGTCCATCTCCTCGTGAAAAAATGTGAAATAACATCTGCCTTTAAATGTTGGAAAGAGTTTTAAATAAGATGATAGACCTAAATCACCCAAACAAATTCTGCTACATGGTAAGGGTACAGACAAAGCTGAGGAACTGAAGAGGGGAAGACGGGCAATTATTTAATTAAAATCTCGGAAACAGAAAGCCACTCAAAGTAAAATTAAGGTATGGGCATTTATAAAAGGATGTGTGACTATCTCATAGAAACCAAGAGGAGAATTTATCATGGGGCCACACTAGAGATTAAAACTAGTGAATGGAGGGCTGGGGTTGTGGCTCAGTGGTAGCGTGCTCGTCTCGCATGTGTGAGGCATTGGGTTCAATCCTCAGCACCACATAAAAATAAATAAAAATAAAGGTATTGTGTCCATCTACAACTAAAACATATATATATACGTATATATATTTAAAAAAAAATAACTACAGAATGGAAAGTCAGAAGCCAACCTCATTGACTCTCCTGTCAGATTATTGTCTCAGATCTACCTGTCTGTGTCTAAATGGCTTCTTCTCACCCTGCACACCAGCCCCACTGCAGCAATTACCAGGCCTATCCCAGCTTTGCATCATAACTTTATATCCAAATACCAGAAAAGACCTTGAGCTATGTGACTGGTCTGCTGTCTGTCAGTTATCCCATCCACTGGGCCTGCCCTCCTGGACCAATGCCCACTCATTTCCCAGAAAGGGGTTCTCTAGGAGGAGGAAAGTGATGGCCGTGTCTAGTATGATCAACAGAAAGAAAACTCATGATGCCTTCACTTTACCATCCTGTATTTTAAACCGAGGACATAGAGGCATCCCTAGAAGAATCCCATCTCGGTGTTCAGAGGAACTAAAAAGTTTTCAGCAGCGGCCTCTGCCAACTGTTTAGTTTCAGCTGAGGTTGTTCAAGAAGAACCCCAGCATCTCTCCACACTGTTACATATTCAGGTCTCTCACTTTCATTACGGCCATGTGTGTATTTCAGTTTGGCATCTCCCTTGGTAGTGAAGTGGAGGTGATCATATTTCAGGAGGCACTAGTTCCTGCATGTGGAGTTGCCTCTGTGTTATAATTGCTTTCTGCCATGCATCTGCCGCACACGAGCTAATCTACATGCTGTATTGCTTCGTTTACAGCAAGCCAGCCACACACTGAGTTTAGAAAGAGGCAGGCTCTGCTGGCAAATCTTGCTTTCTGAGGCATGTCATTTCTTTGGACAATTTGCAGCCCAATAATGACCATGTCATGATTATGCGATGATAGTTCCAAATGCTCCAACACACTTGATGGATCTTAGCATAAGTTCGCCATTTATCAACATGTAGGACCTTTAGAATTTCCATATTTGAGCTGTTATGCCATAATACTGATTAATTGTTCAAGGCCCAATGTAACCTCCACATCCTGTGGTACAGGGAGGTTACAGCAACTCACGTGGCTTCATTAGATTTGCCTGAGAGGAAAGCAGTGCTAAATACTCCTCAATAATAGACAATGACCTCCTGGTTTCCTGGGGAGCTCACTGGCTTCATAAAGGAAAGCATGTGAGTACTTCTACATATCACCTATAGTCCCTGTGGAAAGCAGAAAGTCCCTTTGAAGATACTGACAGGATGCAACTTGCATACTATCAAATCAGGAAGAAAAAAAACACAAAAACTATCATCATATTCAAAGTATGTCTTGTTTTCAATTAAATAAATCTAAATTGGTTATTTTATCATAATATCTAATTATTACTAGTAACTTTCACTGACATTAATAAAATATATTCATTAAGTCAACAAATATTTATTAAGCACTGCCTATAAGCTAGGCACTGTTTGGTGGGACACCAGGGTTAAAGAAATAAAGATCCTAGTGGAATACTTCATGAAGCTATTTTAGTCTTTTTAATATGTTTAAAATTTCCCCCCAAACCCAAACATCTATGTCTCAATGCAGATGATTTGGGGTTTTAACCTATATCGCTCTAGTTCTGAACTTTGCCCCAGAATCCACACCCACATTCTGTTCACTAACAGATAGGTTTATCTTGAGGTCATCTGAGCATCACAAATTTGCACAAAAAGGAAACCAAGACCAAAGAGTGGACGTTTTGAGAAAATATAGTTTGGTTTTGTATAAGAAAAGTTATTTAAGAATTATGGCTGTACAGAAATTGAAGAGACTGTCCATGAAGTGATAAGGACTCATCACAGGCAGTATTCTACCAGACTGATGAAGGACAATTTCCAGGAACACTATAGAATGAATCCTGACATTCATTATAAGGACATCAATCAGGAAAACCCCTTTTAAGTTTGTTTCCTTCTAAAACCTTATCTGTTAGCATTCTACATGATTGGCAAATCAAAGGAAAAGAGAAAAGAAAAATACTTAGAGCATACCTTGAGCATACACAAATACTCAAGTTCATATCTTCTCCACAAATGTCTTGTCCATCTTTCTTTTTTTCCTGGGTTGTGATGTCCTATCTTCCCCCATTACCTTTTTGGTTTTTTTGTTCTTTTTGTTCTTATAAGACTTATCTTTAGTGAGCTCTCAATTTCATGCTTGAATCATCGATGGTGGTCATTTTTGGGGCATATCACTGATATGTAAATTTTCTAGTGACCTTCCACACACTGTATGTTCATAGATTCATGGAAAGTTATTGCTGAAAGAGATGTTTCTGTTTTCTATTGCTGCTGTAATGAAAGTACTTAAACGTTAGCAGCTGAAAAACAACAAACTTACTATTTCACAGTTATGAAGGTTAAAAGTTCGAAAGGGTCTCACTGGGCTAATATCAAGGCATAAGCCGGGCTTCGTTCCTTCTGGAGACTCTGGGAGGAAAGCCATTTCCTTGCCTTTTCCAGCTTCAGAGGCTGCCATGCTCCCTGACCCATGGCCTCCTTCCATCTTGGAAACCACCACTGGCAGGTTGAGTGCTCCTTACCTTCCATGGCTCCAACCTGGCTTCTGTCATCACATTTCTTTCTCACTCTGCCTGCCTCTTCCATCTTTTAAGGACCTTTGTGACTACATGTGGATAATCCATGCTAATTTCCCTACATTAAGATCCTCAATCACATCTGCACAGTTCCTTTTACCATGAAATATAACAATTCACAAGTCCAGGGTTAGGATGTGGTCATTATTCTGCTAACCATAGGAACTTCAGGTTGGTTAGTGAAATACTCCTTCTTCCAGGTGAAGAAGAGGGACAAGGATTTGGAGGTGCTGGCTCACCAAAATACCCTGGAGTAGAACCAGACCCAGAATTCATGTTGTCCACTTTCCAGCCCAGTTCTAGAATCTCATGTTGTCATCCTCAGTAAAAAGTATAATTTAAGAAGAATCATAGCTAGAAGGGATTTATTAAAATAAATACCTTCCTAAAACTGAACATTTTTCCAAATTCTATAAATTCTTCTAGGACTGATTATTAAATATTTCTAAGGTTATTCCTTGGTTGCCTGAAAGAGTTAATATATTCTTTTAAATGTACTTGATTTGCAGAAAGAATTCTCATTTCACACAATAAAGGAGGTTGGGGAAGGTCATATCCACTTACTTTATAAAAAGAATCTTCCAAATCAAATAAATTGCTTCATTTTATTTCACTTATATATGTGATTAAGATTTGGATACTGGTTATAATTTCCCCTTTGATTTGAGGAGGAGGATTTTTTTGCCTTTTTTTAAAAAAAATAGTTTATTTTTAGAGCACTTTTAGGTTCACAGCAAAATTGAGCAATAGTACAGAGGGTTCCCCTTAGACCTTTCTCCCCTTCTCCCCACATCCCCCACCAGAGTAGCACATCTGTTATAACAGATGAGCCCACAATAACACAATCATCATTACTCAGAGTTCACAGATTATAATAGGGCTCACTCTTGATGTATATTCTAAGTCTCCCTTTGTTTTTCTGAATGGTCAGTCTATCCTGTGTATCACAAACAGGCAACATGAAACTTCTCTGATAGAGAGTTTTATGGTTTGGATATGAGACATCCCTCCCCCTCCCCCAAATTTCCTGTTAGTGCAAGGTAAAATGACTGGACTGTGAGAGCTGTAACCTAATCAGTAGATTAATCAATTTGATGAATTAATAATTTGAATGAACTGAGTGGTAACTAAAAAGCAAGTGCGACATGGCTGGAGGAAGTAGGTCACTGGGGGAATACGCTTCGGGATTATGTATTTGTCCTGGTTCCTCTCCCTCCCTCTCTCTCCTCCCTCCTCTTACAGGCTGCCATGAGCCGAGTATTTTCCTCTGCCCTTCCTTTCCACCATGATGCTCCACCTCACCTCTGGCCCAGAGCTATGGAATCTGATGACCATGAATTGAATGTCTGAAACCATGAACCCAAACTAAACTTTTTCTCTTCTGCAGTGTTCCTTTTGGGTGTTTTGGTCACAGTGACAAAAAGGGGACTAACATGGTGATATACCATGGATGCTTAGTGAATTGAAGATAAGCCAAGACATGCCCCATTAGCTGCCCTTCGAGCCAAAGCACCCCTTTCCATGCAACAAACCATCCTTCTTAACCTTTCCTCCCATGTAAGAGACCACCACCATTCAAAATATGCATTTATGATGTTACTTTTTTTTTTTTTTATTTAAATGCATTTCAAGTCATAGTACATAACCAGATCTCTGTTTTTCCATTTCTCTGATTGCAAATCAAATAAAGTCTCAACATTAGAGTCTTCATAGATGTGTCAGGGGTAGTAAAGACCATCTCAAATAACCATCATTACTATGCCCATTTCCCTTACCTTCCTCCCCCCTCCCCCAACCAT
>CM053399.1:114213941-114235626 GCA_028644305.1 Xerus rutilus
CACTCTAAAGTTAAATTTTCTGTGCTGATGGCTGTAATCCACTGCCGAAAAGTTGGTTGGAAGAAGTTTGTGAAGCAAAATTTTGGTCTGTAGTTTAGCGAGACTGGAAGGTGCCTCTCTCTACGCCGCCATCTTGCCTCCCTGATGTTACTTTTTTGTTTTCCTCATTTCCTAGTGAACTTCATATCTGTTTTGTTTCCTAGTGAAATTTGGCATTTTAATTCTTAGAACATATATACATATATAGGTATGTGTGTGTGTGTTTATCGAATATGCAAACTTTTCCCAGTTGTCAACCACCAAGCAAACTTCAAAAAGTAGGCTTTTCAGTACTCTCTATCAGGAGCTACATTCACCAGGTTGATGAATGGTCCGAGAACCTCTGACAGCCCTCCCACAGAGCAGCAATTTGGGATTATTCCCACAACATCTTGCCTCCCCAACCATTTGACAGTTAAACAGTACTTAGCAGAAAATAGTTTACAGTACAACTTAAAGTCAACATACGACACAGCAAGGGCATAAGGAAAAAAAAAATTAAACAAATCAATCATGAGGCTAATTTTAGCCAGGGAAGCAAGCTCAACAACAGGAACAATAGAAAGGAGATGTATCCCCAGTTGACATGTAAGCAGAAGTGTGAGAGTTGATGAAGCAGGAAGAGGACAGAAACTCTTTAATGTGGAGCTGAGCTACCCTGCCTTTCCACCAAGACCCAAGGCAAAGCTCTGTACATCTCCTGTAGTTCCTTTCCTTATGCGCATCTGGGCTTCCCATAGCCTGGGCAGCCACAGAGCACTTGGATGCTCTTAATAATAATGCTGAGTTCAGCCTTGTGTGCATCAGATATGGGGCTCCTCTCCAAAGCAGAGCCCTCTGCCAAATGAGCCCCAGCATCGCGCCCCTTGCAGCCGCTGATAATCTGCAGCTTGTCTGTAATTGTTGCGTGAACATGCACTTTCTTTCGCTGATGATTTTGGCACCCTTGCAGGGCTCTACCCAAAAAGGCACTGAACAATGGGATGTGATTGTTTTGAAATGTGCCCAACAGGAAGCCCTCCTCCACCACGCTCTCAGGCCCAGGCTTTACAGATTGAAGGGATTAATGGAGTTCAGCTGTAGTTTACAGTTTATCATCAACCAAGTGTTGCTCTGGCTGCTTGTCTTCCCTGCTCAGCTTCTAAAGAAAAATAAAGAGAAAGAAAAAAGGAAAGAAAAGCGGCAGCCCCAGAACATTCATTGTATCACAATCTGAACAAGGGAAAAGGAAAAAAAATGCCTGGAGTGACCATGAAACCGACAGGGCTCCCCAACATGGCTTCCGGCCTTCAGTTTGTCATGCGGAGCTGTCTCCCCTTCCTCTCCCACCGCTCTCCCCCGTTTATAATCGTCGTTCAAAGTGGTGAAAGGCCTAATTGCCCCGAGCAGTGTGGTCAATCTTCCTGGAGATTTAGCTGCCTGCTTTCATCTGGCAGCCTGGGAGGGAACTCAGCATTTCCCTCCAGGCAATCTATATGGTCTAGCAGTTCACTGTGGAAAGTGGTGCCTTATCGATTTCTGCCATAGCTTCCATGGCTGACTCAAGGATCAGAGGCTCTGACAATGACTAACAAGTTTAAACCATTAGTCCCATTTGTAACTACTCAGCAAAAGGCTTGTCAGTCACAGCGTACCATATACTGCAGCTTTTAGCAGATTTCTAATCCCATTCATTTTGCCACAATGACCCCTGTAGTTAATGGGGGTTATCGGAAAACTATTTTTTCCCTTCAAAAGCTGTGCCTTTTTCTTCTTCCTCTTCTTCTCCTTTTAGGAACATAAAAGCCATTTTGGTTGTGATGTTTCAAAACACTGATGCAGGTGATGATCGGTACCCCTCCTAGGAGAAACCCATATCCCAGTGCCTGGTACTTTATGTCTGATTCTCAAAAACACGGAGTCACATGGCAGGAACAATCCATCATACACAGACCCTCTCTGTCCTACTTTTATGAATCCTTGTCTTAACACCTTTTCCTCCTCTTTCTCAGACCTAGAAGAACTTCATGTTGCTGTAAGAAACTTCTCTTTCTGGATATCTAATCACACTGCAGTATAAGTCTGGCTAAAGCTTTTTTACTCAAAATGTGGTCCTGGGCATTAGCATTCCCCAAGAGCTTGTTAGAAATGCACAAGTTCAAGCCTTCCTTGGATGTACAGAATCAGAATCTGTATTTTAACCAAATCCTAGGGTGATTCCTGTGCATGTGAATGAGAATCACTGGTCTAAAAAAGCTATGCTTTTTCTTTTTTTCACTCTAACATTTTTATACTAAGTAAAGCAAATTTTAGAGTTTCCACTATGTGGGCTAAGATATTTTTAAGAAAAAAAATGAATTTTTCTGCATAAAAGTTCCAGTGATTTTCTCCTTGTAGATCTGACAAGTGAATGTTTTTCATCTTCATATCCACAGTGCCTAACGTAGTACCTGACTTCTAGTAAGTACAAAATGAATAGTTGCTGAATGGATGAATTTGCAAGAATGAATAAATGAACGAAAATGAAGAAATCTGATGTGTCAGTGATAAAAGGAGACAGAATGGACACGAAAATGGGAAAGCAGTGTAAGTTTTCCCATTGATTTTTTTATTGCTTTAACTAACTGTTCATGTCACCAATTTGATCCAGTCCTAGGATGGGATCTCAGGTGAAACAATGTGGCTGGTGGGACCTTCCTAAAGGATTCTGTATTCCCACTTTAGATCATTCTCCCTGAATTTCTACTGCTTATCTCTCTTTCACCAGCCAGGGCCTCATGTTTGTTTCCACTAATCATTAATCTTCATCTTCTAAAACCCTGTGCTCAGCCAGCTGAGACCAAAGTATCTCAAAACAACTCATACTAAAATGAAAGTGACTACTAAGAACTTTGAATCTTGAGGGTTAGTTCTTGACATCCCAGGAATCACACTGCCCCTGCAGTCTATTTTATCTGGGCCCCAAATCAGCTCTGTTGTTGCCAAAGTAATACCAGAAAAGAACAACGTGACCTTCCTATAAGATGTTCATGAAAGAAATTTATTAATGTAGCTGCTTCTGGTCTAAGTCTGGCTCTTCCACTCCCCAGAAAATCTTTCAATTACGTGGCCATCCTGTCCTATAATAAATCACAGATCTTTGTTTAGACACTGCTCATTAAAAGAAAGAAAAAGTACCTGTGAAGAAACCTGGCCTCCATGTTATCTCAGAAAGTAAAAAGTGTAAATTTGAATCTAGGACAAATTTGATAAGAAAGTTAAGGACCACAGTCATCTCTATCATAGAGCATCTTCTAATTCCATGATTGTTCTTTCCAATTTAAGACAAGGGCTTGGGACATAAAATGATGATCTTCCAGTGACTACCTTTGCCAATGATTATTTCTAGAGCTTTCATCTACAAACTGCCATGTTGTGACTACTTAATTGCTGCCTGAAACACAGAAAACTGATTACATGTTTTCATTTTAAGGTAATCCTTTGACATTTTGAATAGTTACATAAATAGGTTGATTTGCATGTTGCTAAGAGGGGCCAGCAGGAAATTATTTCCTTTAGGCAGATGGTGCTGCTGACTATACATAAAAGGTTGAATGGCTGGCAAGGTCGATGTAGACATGTACACACATAAGCACAGAAATTGAGGGTACACAATTTTATGGTGTCTGAATTCTCAGCCTCAATTTGTTAGATCTTAAAGGAATTGTTCATGAATTTCCCACACACAAGTTTAAAAGAGTTGGGGTCTCCACTCCCTCAACCCACCCACTATGAGTTTTTATATGTAATTGGACAGCCTGTAAAATAAATGGAGATGCCATTTGGCTTGTAACAAAAGACCTAAATCATAATGGATTATTGAGCGGCATCTTGTGGTCAAAGGTGAGTATGACATGTACAGAAAGCCAGCTTGGCTTGTCAGCATGCCACTCCAAAATGTGCTAATGTCGCCTCACATCTGGCTTTTGATAATGTTAATAAGGGGCTGTGCAAGGTTATCAATGCAGACTTATCATTATGCCACCTTAAAATATTTTTGTGAATGAGCACATTAACTTATAATTAATCATCATGCATTAATGTAAATGTATCCATGTAGGCAAATTTAATCAGTGCTCTTTCTCTTTCATAATATTTTAATAACAGAGCACTAAAGGAGACTTGCAAGATATAAAGTTACATGAATGGTGTTTATAATCTAAGCCATTTCAGCAGATTTTGAAAATCAGTGCTTCCCTATGAGATGAAATACGAAACCATTCAGTCATTTCCTAAATCAAACCTATTTTTTCTGTATTATATAAATCCATAAGAAAAAGGAAGAAACTATCCTTCCCTAGCATCTGCCTCCTTCTGTGTCCCATAGACTCATGTGGATTTTGATCAATACATGAAATGATAAGCTAATGGGCCTTCATAAATAGAAACCAAATGCAGCAGCCATAGACCCAATAAACTACTTTTGTAAGACAGAAAATCAACTAGTTGACTGTCAATTCAATTTCCATTAAAAAGCAATTCAATATTTTAAAATCATGCAGATTTTACCAAATTTTCCATTCGAGATAGCATTTAGCCACCGCATACCATAAGCAAAAGAGCAAAAAACAAAAACGAATAAATCAAAGAAACAGCATATGAGTTATCAAATCAAAAATCAGATATCAAAATGTACTGGAGGAATTCAGCAATTCTAATAAAGTTCATATCACCTCTAGTTCAAAATACGCGTGACCCATACATCTCATGATATGCTGGGGAAGCGTGTATTGCTTTTTACCAACTTACTATAACAGGTCCTTGGACAAATTGTTTATCCTTTCTGGGTCTAATTCTTCTTCTAAATAAGGAGAAGGCCTTCCATCTGTAATACAGAATATTATTTTAAATTTTGTAAGCTCCATCACAAAAATGCTACTGAAAACAAAAAACAACAATTTCAGTCATTTTGCTATATGTATCAGACAAGTCCTAAACAAGAAAAAGGAAACCATTCAAGTATTAAAAGTAGTACAATACCTCCTCTCCAATTGAGATATAACTAGAGGAGACCAGGGGGAAAATGTTCCCAGGCTACAGAAAGCAAAAGGAAAAAACATGACCACTTCCTCCCATCCTCCAACCTCCTATGGTGTCTCCAATTGGCCAAACACAGCGGGAAACAGAGTTAACAAATGACTCTCAAAAAAAAAAACTCAGTTCTAGCATTTGCCAATTTCCATGTGGCCAATTTCAAGCTATTACTTGCATTGTCAATATTACAAAATTAGGAAAAGATGCACACCATTGTGAAGTATTTCTTCCATATAAATATAATAAACTCCAGGGCCACGATAGCAAGGAGAAAAGTAGTAAATAATTGGAAAATGTTAAATCTGAATTATATATTATTTTTGCTTTTTAACATGATTTAGTTAACTGTAAGTTCTGTTATTTAATCAGTAATGATGGTGTTAACTGGTTTTCTGAACCAGGATTTCTGAACATTTACTAATTAGTCTCACCCATGGAAATGAACCGATTCAGCAAACCTTGTCCAGCAAATGAGAAAATCTGGAAAAAGCAGCCCAGAAGTGACCTCCTGCTGAGACACAGAACTGAGGAGGGAAAGAAAAAGGAATGAAGCGGAGTGCAAACAAGTCCAGAAATGGTACATCGCCAATCAGCACAAGGCAAACAGACTCAAAATTACTTAAATCTGCCCAACAAGAAGGAATTTAGCATCTTTGTGATCGATTTCTTGCTGAACCTTGGTTAGGTGGAACATAATTATGTTCACAGAATGCTTCCCCACAGAAAATGCCTATTTGTTGATCCCAATGTCACTTCCAAACTTTGTCTTTTCTAGGCCCTTATTTACTATTTTATTGAATTTTTGTTTTTGTAGTACCAAGATTGAACCTAGGGCACCACTGAGAAACATATCCAGCCCTATTTATTTATTTGTTTAGAAACAGGGTCTCGCTGATTCGCCCAGGCTAGCCTTGAATTAGATCCTCTGTCTCAGCCTCCTGAGTTGCTGGAATTATAAGCATGTGCTACCACATTCAGCTGCTATTGTCTTTTGAAAATGACAACCTCCAGAATATTACAGATCAAGAAGTAGAAAGTATACCAGTGATTATTGCACTAATAAAATTTTGATTGATTTCTCATTCTCATAATTTTTTGCAAATTGACTCAATATAAGTCTATTAAGGGAGGGCCAATATCACAAGGGATTCAGAAATGCTTAGAGAAGCAAAGAGTGTTGTGTGCATATCATTTTTTTCTTTTACAGATCTTGGGAAAGTCACTTTGCTTCCCTGGTTCTCAGTTTCCTAATTTATAAAATGAAAAATGAAGGAGTTTAATTAGAAAATCTCTAAACTCATTTCTGGCAATTACGTTTCTTTATTTTATTACAGTGCATGTGAATTTGGATTGAATATTTTAACCTATTTCTCTTGCTTTTTTTATTCCTCTTATTTACCTACTCACAGTATCTGGCATAGATTACTCCCTTCGATCAAAAGCACAAGACAAGACAGAAATAGAAGAAGCAATGAAAGATGAGTGAGAGGTTCCAGTGATAATCAGGGATCTTTTCTAGAAGGCCACATCTTGGGAAAGCCTGATCCAGCTTTTTTTCCGGGAACTAATGATCGGCTGAGATGAGTTGCTGATAGGCCAAGGAGGCAAGGACCATTAACACTTGATTGTCACTAATTCTGAGTCAATGTCCCATTTCAAAGTCATTAGTGGTATTAAAAACTGCAACTGCACATACACACAAAGGAAAAAGAAAGCATTTGGGTATGCTTAAGATTAACATATTACCATTGGAATACAAAAGAAATTTCCATGAAAAGCCTTAATTCATTAAGGGCCTATTCAAACACTTCTTTGTGTAAATTCTATACTAAGCATTACAGTGAGATACATAGAAAGCCCTTCATCTACCCTCAAGAAGTTTAGATTCTGCCTAATATTATGTTCATATGGATCAGTACTTATCGTCATTGACAATCTTGAGAAAACAACTTCCAATTTCATTTTTTAAAATCAAGTAACATAAACTCATCAGCCTCAAAAGCCTTTTCAGAGTTTGTTTGCATACATCTGCTTATGTCTCTTTATTCTTTCTGTCCTACATTTAATAAATGCTTATGGATTATCTGCCAAGTGTCAGTCATTGTGCTAACAAAGTTAACTGTTGGGTTGAAAGATGGAGGCTTGACAAAGGGGGGCTGGGCATCTGAAGTTACCCGTGCCTGCCAAGATTTCCCACATGTGCCAAACAGTCCACTGCTCACCAATCTCACATCAACCAATCATCAATAAACACACTGACCTCTGAAACTGGCCCATACCTGTCATTGGACCTCAGCCAATCAAGAAGAAATGCCTTTTTATGAGAATCTCCCCCTCCCTCAACCTACCCATTAAAGCCGCTTCTCCCAGTCTGGGCAGGACTTCCCTGGCCCTCACTGGCAGACCAGCAAACCTTGCCCAAAAGCAGACCCCAATAAAGCCTTGCTTATCCCCCCTCAGCTAGGGGTCGTGGTCTTTACTGCCAATCTGACCTTACATTAACCATCTGAGTGGAGTTTCAATCAAGTAAAAATCCCTTTGAGTTCTATAAAAACGAAAATGCAAATTACCATTATGAACATATATAGAAAAGGCCCCTGTGGGCTGGGGATGCAGCTCAGTGGTAGAACACTTGCCTAGCACGTAAGAGGACCTGGGTTCCATCCCCAACCATGAAAAGGAAAGAAAACCCAGGTTACTTAATTCAAATCTAAGGAATTTAGAACTGCTGCTATGGTACTCATCTGCTGAGTTTTTTTGTTTTTTTGTTTTTCACCTGCTCGGCATTCTTTTCCCTCTTTTTGAGTACTAGAACCTCATTTGCCAAAGGAGAACACTTATTTCACTGAAGCTAGGAAACTCTTGCCTTCGTTGCTGAAAGTGGAGTGCATGTTACCCAAGTTAGGACAATTAAGGGGTGTTCTCCCCGAAATATTAAGTGTAAGTAGGATGTTACAAGATGAAAAATGACTGGAATTCTTCCAACAGCAAAATCTTGAAGTGACAATATATTGGTTCTGATCTCTTAGATTTCTGAAGCAGCCCCCATTTCTGACCCTCCCAAATTCTAAAGCTGTTTTGTTTTTTGTTTTTTATTAATTTTTTTCTACTACCCTGTGGTCTTTCAAAAATTTCTTCTTGCCGGACGCAGTGGCTCAAGCCTGTAATCCCAGCACTTAGGGAGGCTGAGACAGGAGAATCGCAAGTTCAAAGCCAGCCTCAGCAATGGCAAGGTGCTAAGCGACTCAGTGAGACCCTGTCTTTACATAAAACACAAACTAGGGCTGAGGATGTGGCTCAGTGGTCGAGTGCCCCTGAGTTCAATCCCCAGTACCAAAAAAAAAAAATTTCTTCTTAGTATAAAGAGCCAGCTTCAGTTTCTCTTGCTTGCTACCTACTATTCTAATAGATAGACACATTCCCAGTAGGAAACTGGGCTGAGCTGATGACCAGATGCTGCTTCCCTATTAGAGGCAGGGAAAGGAGGAGGGGATAATAGTGTAGGCACATTCAAGAAGCCACAAGAAACTCTGGCCATTTCAGACATAAAATACAAGATGGAATTCATGAGAAAAGTAAGCAGGAAAGAGCTCACACAGGGCTTTATGAATATTTTGAGACCAAAGGGAAAACATTTAAAGTTTTTTTTTAACTAATTGTCTTAGAAAGATCATTCTGGTGTCAATATGGAAAATAGATTGGAGGCTTTAAATGAGAGATAGGGAAGCTAGTAAGGTGATTGTTCTAATAATCTACTCTCAAGATGATAATGGCTTTGAACTGAGGTGGTAGAAATGGAAAATCAGATCCCCAGGAAGTTAGAAAGTTATCCTCAACGTAACATGAAGGTTGAATAGATTCTGTGGGATTACAGGGTAGGGAGAAGTCAAAAATAACCTTCAGACTCAAATTTGGCTGACTTTGTAGACATTGGCTCCATTTACTCTCATGGGCTGGGGGACAAATTGGAATTTGCTGAGGAAGATAACTGCCATGATTCAACTGTTTTCTCTAAATTTCGCGTATTGGAAATTTAATCCACAAAGTCATAGATTAACAATATTTGGAAGTAGGGTCTCTGGGAGATAATTCTGATTTGATAAATCAGGAGGGGCTGCCATGATGGCATTGATGGCTTTATCCAAAGAGGAAGACAGACTTGACCTAGCTCTCTTGGTCTTTCTCATCATGTGATGCTATCTGCCATATTATGACCCATGTTATGACACCACAAGATGCTGGAGCCATGCTCTTGCCTGTGGTCTAATTGGGAAGTAGTGGAACCTTTAGAGAGTGGGGACCAGTGGAAGGAAGCTAGATCACAGGAGAGGGAGATGCCCTTGAAAGGCATATTGAGACCCCAGCCCCTCCTGGCCCTTTGCTTTCCAGCCACATGTGGTAAACAGGCCTACCCTGCTGCACGCTCCTGCCATAATGCACTATTCTGCCAGGACATATTTTGCTGTCACAGGTCCAGAGCAATAAGACCAAATGACCGTGGACTGAGACCTCTGAAACCATGAGCCAAAATGAAACTTTCCTCTTTTTAAGTCGATTTATCAAAGATATTTAACAGAGCAAAGGAAAGTTAATAAACTCATTCTCAGAAACTTTGCTATGACAACAGAAAACAGACTAGGAAAATGACAAATTCAATTGAGTTACTTATGAAACATCTCAACAGATATGTCAGGCAACGGGTGTGTAAGCAACACAGAAACCAGGGAAGCTGCCTGGATCTCAGCTGGCTGGATTCAGTTATCCACCCACATAAGAAATGAGCAAACAATGGAAAATGGAAAAATGAATTTTATGCATTTTGATTAAACTAGGGAGAAACAGATTGATATACGTATGTAGATTTAGTGAGGCTGTGCTTAGCTAGAGAATATGTTGGTTTAACTTCTTTAACTCTTTTAACTCTTTCCTCAGCATGAGGAACTTTTTATTCTCAGTATGAAGAAGTTTGGGATACAGAAATGCAGGCAACAGGAAGTTGCTTTTAATTTTAAAGTGACTCTGTTTTAGGTGAAAATGCAAATTTAATACTCAGGAGAGATCTGAGTAGCAGATCCATGTTTGGATATGGGAATCATCAATATATAGTTGAAAGCCATGGTAGAGGAGTGAATGAGATTGTCTGAGGAAAGCACACAGAGTAAGAAAAATGATGGACCTGAACGGATGCCCTGGGGTATATCAACATTTTAGGGATAAAAGGAAAAAGGATGTGGGATTTCCCTCTCAGTGGGAACACTGAGAGCATGCAATGTTATGGAGGATAATATTTCTTAAAATTCCAGAAGAGTGGGGCTGGGGTTATGGAGCAGTGGTAGCATGCTCGCCTAGCATGCGGGAAGCACTGGGTTCGATCCTCAGCACCACATAAAAATAAAATAAAGATATTGTGTCCACCTACAACTAAAAAATAATTTTTAAAAAATTCCAGAAGAAGGATGTAGATGATGCTGTCAAGAGATCAAGAAAGATAAAGACTGACTGCTCTGGAGGCTGAGGCAGGGGGATCTCAAGTTCCAACCCAGTCTCAGCAGCTTAGTGAGACCCTAAGCAATTTAAGACCTCAAAATAAAAAATTTTAAAAAAGGGCTGAGGATGTGGCTCAGTGGTTAAGTGCCCCTGGGTTCAATCCCTGGTGCTAAAAAATAAAAAAAGAAGAAAATAGAAAGATAAAGACTGAGAACCATCATTGGACTTAGGAAGGATGCTTCTAGGAGCAGAGCAGTGGGACAGAAACTGGACTGTGATAAATAAACCAGAGACAGAAATGTAGACAAAGCTTTCAGAAAGTGTAGTTACAAATGGGACATAAAAAGATAAAGCTATCCACCTTTCAAAACACAGGGTGAGCTTAAGTTATTAGACACTAGTTCAGTTTGTAACATAGGAGTAATAAATGAATCAGATCACATTACTTCCCTAACGAAACATATTAAAACATTGTTAACAAGTCAGACTACTTCTTGGGCCTCTTAGGCTAAAAATTTTCATTCTATTTCAAAGAAAATCAAAAACCAAAAAGAATCACAGTCTGTGTCTCTCAGCATCCATTTGGTCCAGATTGCACACATAATTGTCATTAGATTTTTCACTAATCTCTCTCCACCTAAATTACTTGATAAACTCAAGTAATTATTAATTTGCTTATCAGACAATCCATCAAGATTATTCATACATTCAAATTTCAATGCAAAGGTTGACAGCCTGGTAAAGATACTGTAAATTTTGCTCAGTATTCTTATTTTAAAATTTTGAATTTCAAACTATTATTCCCCTTGAAATCCTTGTTAATTAATATTGGACTTCTTCATTTTCATTTAATTTTTAGAGTTAAAATATTTAAATTATAATACCTAATGAATGATTAGCATTTTGATATTTTGCAATGAGTAGTTATGAAAAAATACATAAATCAATAAAATTATTAGCACAATTCTAATATAATTTCATAAAGAGGAGAATAAAAACTATTGGCTACAGAAACTCCACAACGTGACCATGTTCTTATATTTTAAATTAATATAAATGAAAAAAAGTGCTATTTCAGCTTTTTAGTTTTAACATTTTGATTAATGGTTTTCAGGAAAGCATTAATGTCAGACTGATCTAATCTGTAGATAAAACAAAACTGAAAAGAATAAATACAATTTTGGACAGAAGAAGCAAATTCTCAAAGCAGAAAAATGAACAGAGATGATGGGCAAAATTTTATCATATAAAATTACTAAGATCATAAAAGGGTAGGATAGGAAAGATGTGTCTCAATCAGCATCCATTATATAAAGCTAAAAACTACAGGTTATAAAGTTAGGAGAAGTATTCAGTCTCTCAGATGAGGAAGCCAGCTATCTCCCACAGGGCACTAACTGGTTCTTCCCTACAGTATTTACTTTATTCCTGAGGACTAAAGGATGATGATAACAAGATGAAATGTATGCAGAGTATCTTTCAGTAGACCTCCCTTACCTACAGTTTCACTTCCCAATGTTTCAGTTACCCAGGGTCAACCATGGTCTGAAAATATCAAACAAAATTCCAGAAATAAATCATGGATTATAAATGGAATACCATTCTGAGTGGTATCATGAAAGCTCATACCATTCTGCTCTGATCCACCTGGGACATGGATCATCCCTTTGTCCAGCATCACAGTGTTTGTGTATAGTTTGGTACTATCTGTGGCTTCAGTCATTTACTGAAGGTCTTGGAACATATACCTAGTGAATAAGGGAGTGGACCTTTGTAGTTCAGCAAGAAATCATATAAGGAAATACAAAGGACAACTGAGGACACTGGCCTGAAAAGTAGAAGAAACTAAGGAAAATTGGATAGTGGCTTTTTCAGAGGCCACTGAGCTCCCATATAGAAGTAAATAAGGGATAAAAATTTCCTTTTATGCAGCCTCTAAAAGGAAATTAGAGGCTGCATAAAAGGAAATTTTATGGGTAGAAATTATAAGCATGTATTATCAATTATAAGCACATATTATTGATCAGTATAATTGAAAACTTTTGGGACTCCCACCCCTGTGCCCATGGACCTCCTATACCAGGCTCTCCATCTACCAATGCTGGGCTCCCCCAGCCGCCTCCATCTTGGGACACTGCAGCTGCTGCCATAGCCCCCTTGATGTGATAGCCTTTACCTTGAGACACCAGATAGGGCTTGGAGGCAGCTGCCCACGGCAAGACCACACACTACAGTGCTGCATCTCTGAACAGCCCATCCAACATCACTGCGCAGCCTACTCTCACTGCCCCATCTCCAAAAGCAGTTGCCTCCATCTTGGGACACCTCCATCTCCATCCTGGGTTACCTCCACTACTGCCATCATCATCTTTAGTTGGGGCAGCTTCCATCTTGGGACACCATCTGGGACCTGGAAGCCTGGCAACAAGGTACCTACAGGTTAGCTGCTGATGCCACCACCAACTAGGGACGTGACTGCTTCCATCTAGGAACAATAGCAAGGGCCTGGCAGACCATCACCAAGGTCCCTGTAGGCTTGGTTACACCTGAGGTCTCCCTGTTAGGTGTACTAATAGCCATCATCTTGCTGCAGAGGCAGGAGAGAGCCTTGTACAGGGTCAGTAGGTTGGAAGACGGTATGAGAGCATCTTGATCATGGTTCACACAGCCAACCAGCCCAGCACTACCTGGGTTCCCAAGGCCAACTCAGGTGGAACTTGCTGGGACCTGACACTAGCCCAGTCCCAGACTCTCTCCCCAGTCTGGCATCCACTAATCACCAGGTCCCCTACCAGTTTGGCAATCAACAGGGCTCTCTGCGTCTCAAACCCAATCCCCCAGCCACCAACCCAGCCCAGCACTTCCAGATACATGGCCAGCCTGCAACTCTCAACAACAGGTCCTGATCTGCCTGATACAGAACAGCTTTCCACAACAAGCACACAGGTCCCAGTACTCAGCCTTTGGGACCTCCAGAAAGAGAGGTTCCATATTGGGAATTCAAAAGGGTGAGGATAAAAGAGATACAGTTTAAAGACTAAATTAGAGACAAGGACTTGTGGGGTCTGCTGGCAATATAAGGGGCTAAGACCAGGTTCTCATGAGTGTACCCCAAAGGAGATTCGTAGGGTGCAGTCTTCCAACAGGGCCCAGCAATTACCATGCCCCACCTCCAGGAATTCCACCTCCAAGACTAACCCACCCACTCTAGTAGCCTTCACTATCCTGATGGTAGAGTACCAGCAAATTCCAAACAACCCCACCTAAGAGATAGGAAGGGAAGCAGGGAAGATATTGAACTCCAACAGAAGCAATTGTTCAATTTTCCTTCAAGATTATATTTTCTTTCTTTTCCTACCTTCACATCCCCAACATATGTGAAACCAAGTACTTCTCATGCATCAGCCTACTGAGGACTGAGATGTCTGAATAGTTCAATTTTGTTGTATATTCTTTTATTTTTACATTTTTTTCTTTTTCTTTTTAGATTTTTTTTCCCACTCTATTTTCCTCCCTCTTATCTGTCTCCCTGGAGTATCTATCTATCTCTTTTCTCCTGCTAACAGCCAACTTCTTTTGATTTCTTTTTCATGCTTCCTATGATCTAATACCTCTATATTATCACTTCCTACTTCATTAACATCTCATCTGACACCCCCATTCTCTCTTTATCCACCATTAGAAGTTGTACATTGTGCAAATCTACTGTTTATATTGTAAGTAATAATTGAATACATCATTTCTATTTATTGTGACAAAACTGTAAACATCTTAATAGGAGGTATTTGTTTTAAGGCTTCATATTGTTTGCATTGGATGCTGTTAATATTGATCTCCCCCTTAAAAGCAAGGTAGTGGAAACCTGCAGGGACACTAGAAGTCTATAGGGTAGAAACTATAATACCTCAGATCCACACACTGCTAGAGGGGAAGACACATGAACAATGTGAAAAAACAAGGGAAAAAAGCACCCTAAACAAACCAAGATGCTACAATAATAGCATCCATTGACAGCATAGTAGAAGAAATGTCAGAGAAGGAGTTCAGAATGTACTTAATTAAAATGATCTGTGAATTAAGGTATAAGAGAGCAAACACAGGTATCAAAAGATCATTTCAATAACGAGATAAGAAAGCAAATGCAGGAAGTAACATTACTTCAATAAAGATACAGAGATTCTGGGAAAAAAGAAAAAGAAAAAAAGACCAAACAGAAAATCTTGAATAGAATAAAACAATAAACCAAATTAAAAGTTCAATAGAAAGCATCACCAACAGACTAGATCACTTGGAAGCACCTCAGGCAAAGAAGACAAAATATATAATCTTGAAAATAAAGTTGATCACAAAGTGACAATGGTAAGAAACTATGAACAGAACATCCAAGAATTATGGGATTACATGAAAAGATCAAACTTAAGAATTATCAGAATAGAGGAAGGCACAGAGATACAAATCAAAGGAATGAACAAACTTTTTAATGAAATAATATTAGAAAATTTCCCAACCTGAAGAATGAAATAGAAAATCAAATACAAGAGGCTTACAAAACACCAAATGTACAAAACTACACATCCACACCAAGGCACATTATAATAAAATCCTAGCATACAGAATAAAGATAGAATTTTAAAGACAACAAGAGAAAAGTATCAGATTACATATAGGGAGAAGCCAATTCAGATCTCAACAATTTTCTCAACCAAGACCCTCAAAGCTAGGAGGTCCTAGAACAATATATACCAAGTTCTGAAAGAACATGGATGCCAACCAAGAATCTTATATCCAGAAAAATTTAGAATGAGATTTGATGACAAAATAAAATACTTCCATGATAAACAAAAGCTAAAAGAATTTACAACTAAGCCGGGCGTGATGGCTCAAGCCTGTAATCCCAGCACTTAGGGAGGCTGAGACAGGAGAATTGCGAGTTCAAAGCCAGCCTCAGCAATGGTGAGGTGCTAAGCAACTCAGTGAGACCCTGTCTCTACATAAAACACAAAATAGGGCTGGGGATGTGGCTCAGTGGTCGAGTGCCCCTGAGTTCAATCTCCAGTACCAAAAAAAAAAAAAAAAAAAAGAATTTACAACTAGAAAACCTACACTACAGGACATCCTCAGCAAATATTCCATGAGGAGGAAATGAAAAACAAAAATAAAAATCTGAAAAGGGAGGAACCAAACTAAAGGAAAAGCCAAGCAAAGGAGAAACCAAGGCAAGTCAAAACCAAAAATAAACCAAAATGACCAGGAATACACATCATGTCTCAATAATAACCCTGAATGTTAATGGCCTAAAATTGAAAGACATAGACTGACATATTGGATTTTTTTTAAAAGACCCAACAATATGTTGCCTTCAAGACACACATCTCAAAGGAAAAGATGTCCACAGACTGAAGGTGAAAGGTTGGGAAAAAATATACCACTCACATGGACCACATAAACAAGTAGGAGTTTCCACCATCAGATCAGATAAAGTGGACTTCAAGCCAAAGTTATTGAAAACAGGTAAATAAGGACATTTCATACTGCTTAGGGTAATCATACATCAACAAGACATAACAATTGTAAATATCTATGCTCCAAACAATGGAATGTCTACATACATCAAACAAACCCTTCCCAATTTTGAGAATCAAATAGACCACAACACAATGATACTAGTGACTTTAATATACCTCTCTCACCACTAGATAGATCTTACAAACAAAAACTAAACACAGAAACTCAATAAAACAATAAATAATTTAGAATTAACAGACATATATAGAATACTTCATCCATCAATGAGCGAATATACTTTCTTATCAGCAGCAGATGGATTCTTCTCTAAAATAGACCATATTTTATGCCGCAAGGCAATTCTTAGCAAATATTAAAAAATAGAGATACTACCTTTCATTCTATAAGATCATAATGAAATCAAATTAGAAATCAATGATAAAATAAAAAATAGAAGCTACTTGAACACCTGGAGATTAAATAATATGTTATTGAATGATCCATGGATAGCAGAAGACATCAGGGAGGAGATAAAAAAAATTCTTAGAGGTAAATGAGAACACCAACACAACATATCAAAATCTCTGACACTCTATGAAGCTAAGTGAAAAGTTCACTGCATTGAGCTCATTCATTAAAAGAATAAAAAGTCAACAAATAAATGACCTAACATTATATCTCAAAGCTCTAGAAAAATAAGAAGAAATTAATACCAAAGATAGCAAATAATTAAAATCAGAGATAAAATCAATGAAATTGGAACAAAAGAAACAATTGAAAAATTTGACAAAACAAAAAGTTGGCTCTTGGAAAAGATAAATAAAATTAATAAACCCTTAGGCACACTAATAAAGGGAAGAGAAAACACAAATTACTAAAATTTGTGATGAAAAAAGAAATATCATGACAGACACTATTGAAATATAGAAAATAATTAGGAACTACTTTGAAATTGTATACTCCAATAAAATAGAAAATCTCAAAGACATCAACAAATTTCTAGAGACATATGATCTACCCAAACTGAATCAGGAGGACATACACATTTTAAACACATCAAATTCAAGCAGTGAAATAGAAGACACCATCAAAAGCCTACCAACAAAGAAAAGGCAAGAACCAGATGGATTCTCAGCCAAGTTCTACAAGATCTTCAAAGAAGAACTAATACCAAAACTAATATTCCTCAAATTATTATATGAAATAGAAAATGAGGGAACCTTTCCAAACTCATTCTATGAGGATAGTATCACCCTGATTCCAAAACCAGACAAGACATATCAAGGAAAGAACACTTCAGACCAATATCCCTGATTAACACTGATGCAAAAATTCTCAATAAAATTTGGGAAAATTGCATATAAAAACATATTAAAAAGATAGAGCACTATGATCAAGTGGGGTTCATCCCAGGGATGCAATGTTGGTTCAACATACAGAAATCAATAAATGTAATTCATCACATCAATAGACGTAAAGACAAGAACCATATGATCATCTCAATGGGTGCAGAAAAAGCATTTCATAAAATACAACACCCTTTCATATTCAAAACACTAGAAAAACTAGGGGTAGTAGGAATATACTTCAACATTATAAAAGATATCTAGGCTAAGCCCAAGGCCACCATCATTCTAAATGGAGAAAAATTGAAAACATTCCCTCTAAGAACTGGAACAAGACAGGGATGCCCTCTTTCACCACTTCTATTCAACATCGTCCATGATAATCTAGCCAGAGAAATTAGACAGATGAAAGAAACTAAAGGGATACAAATAAGAAAAGAAGAACTCAAACTATCACTATTTTCTGACATGATTCTATACTTAGAGGATCCAAAACATTCTACTAGAAAACTTTTAGAACTAATAAATGAATTCAGTAAAGTAGCAGGATATAAAATCAACATCCCTAAGTCAAATAAACGCATTTCTGTACATCAGTGATGAAACCTCTGAAAGAGAAATTAGGAAAACTACACCATTTACAATAGCATCAAAAAATAAAATATTTGGGAAACACTATAACAAAAGAAGTGAAAGACCTCTACAATGAAAACTACAGGACACTAAAGAAAGAAATTAAAGAAGACCTTAGAAGATGAAAAGATCTCCCGTGCTCTTGGATAGGCAGAATTAATATTGTCAAAATGGGCGCGGTTCTAAGATGGCGACCTAGACCGACACCGCGGTCAGTCTCTCCAGAACCGGTGATTGAAGTTGTGGAATTACCATCTCCCAGCCAGCTTCTGGACATCATCCTACAGCTGTCCACACAGGAAATCCACTTGCGCGTGTACGCAGGATCACCAGGCAGCAGCAATTGCCACAAGCAGCGTTTGTGACAAGCAGCGTGACTTCAGCAGCAAACTGCAGCAGAGCGCCGCTGCCGGCAGCACTGCTGTGGGCAGTTTGGAGCCCCAGCCCAGGGCCTCACCCCGGGCAGGGCCTGCTTCTACACGAGGGGGTGTGGGACAGCACCTGGGAGCAAACTGAACTCAACAAAGAACACGGTGAAAAGACAGCAATTTCACCAGCGGCCCGACCCAGAGTTACACCCTGTTGTAAAACCCACACCCAGGACACCAGCGGGGGAAAGCCCAGCAACCAACGGACACCACCACCTACTAGAGGTGAAAGCAACCATATCTCTTTATTTACATTGAGATTTTTCTTTTAACTTTTTTTATTATTTTTTATTTCATCCTTTATCTTTTTCTCCTAATATTTCTAATGTTTGATCTTTTTGTTTTATTTCACAGCTCTTTTCTTCTTTCCCTTCTTTCTTTTTCCTTCCTTCTTTTCTCTCTCACTTTTTTCCTGCCCTCTAATCCCCAACAGTTGTGAAACCAAGTATTTGTTACACAGTGGGACAGGGTAGATTGGGATTTCTGAACTGTATACTAGAGTGGTATTATATAGTTTTATAACTCCCACTTGCATATGTTTTATTTTTCTTGCTATCTTGTCTCCTTGCTGTACTCCCTTTTCTTCCTCCTTACTGGTCTTCCCCAACTTTCGGTCGTTCTGTCTAGTAATAGCCAACTTCTCTTGGATTCCTTTTTCATGCTTCTAAGATTTAATAACCATATCCTCACTTCCTACTACCCCAACAATCTATCCTACACCCCACCCTCAAGTTTCCCTAGCCCACCAACAGAAACTATAGACCCTTGTGTGAACATATTATTTATATAATAGATTGTAAAGGAACCCATAATTATTGTATATCATGACTAAACTGTACATGTATTTGGGAACTATTAGGAACTACTTGGTTTGAGACTATATATTGCTTGTATTGAGATCAATCAATTTTGGTCTCCCCTTTAAAAGAGATGTTTTGAAACCCTGCAGGGAAACTATATCTGTATAGCAGTAAAAACTGTAACAACTTGGATCAGCAGAGCTAGAAGGAAAGACACGCAATCACCATGAAAAAAGAGGGAAAGAAAGTAACTCAAACATAACAAGATAACACACTACTAGAATCCATGGTCAGTGTAGCAGAAGAAATGACGGAACAAGAATTCAGGATGTACATAATTAAAATGCTCTGTGACATAAAAAATGATATAAGAAAGCAAGCCCAGTCAGCAAAAGACCATTTTGATAAAGAGATACATAGGCAAATACAGGAAGTAAAAGATCACTTCAATAAGGAGATAGAGACCCTGAAAAGGAACCAGTCAGAAATCCTTGAAATGAAAGAAACAATAAGCCAAATTAAAAACTCAACGGAAAGCATCACCAACAGATTAGACCACTTAGAAGACAGAACCTCAGATACTGAAGACAAAATATTTAACCTTGAGAATAGAGTTAACCACACTGTGAAGACGGTAAGAAGCCATGAACAGAATATCCAAGAGCTTTGGTATAACATTAAAAGACCAAACTTAAGAATTATTGGGATAGAAGAAGGCATAGAACTCCAACCAAAGGAATGAGTGATCTATTCAATGAAATAATACCAGAAAACTTTCCAAATATGAAGAATGAATTGGAGAATCAAATTCAAGAGGCTTACAGGACACCAAATGTTCAAAATCACAACAGACCTACACCAAGGCATATCATAATGAAAATGCCTAACATTCAGAATAAGGAGAGAATCTTAAAAGCCACAAGAGAAAGGAATCAGATTACATATAAGGGGAAGCCACTTAGGATCACTGCAGACTTCTCAACCCAGACCCTGAGAGCAAGAAGATCATGGCAAAGCATATACCAAGTGCTAAAAGACAGTGAATGCCAACCAAGAATCTTATATCCTGCAAAATTAAGCTTTAGGTTTAAAGATGCAATAAAAACCTTCCAAGATAACAAAAATTAAAAGAATTCACAGCAAGAAAGCTGGCACTACAGAACATTCTTGGTAAAATATTCCATGAGGAGGAAATAAAAAACAATAATGAAAACCTGCAGAGGGAGGAGCTACATTAAAGGCCAATCAAAGGAGAAACCCAGTCAAGTTAAAAACCGAAGAATAAACCAAAATGTCTAGAAATACAAACCATGTCTCCATAATAACATTGAATGTCAATGGCCTAAACTCAGCAATTAGAAGACACAGACTGGCAGATTGGATTAAAAAAAAGACCCAACAATATGCTGCCTCCAAGAGACTCATCTCATAGAAAGAGATACTCACAGATTGAAGGTGAAAGGATGGAAAAAAAATTTATCACTCACATGGACTACATAAACAAGCAGGAGTTTCCATCCTCATTTCAGATAAAGTAGACTTCAAACCAAAGTTAGTGAAGAGGGACAAAGAAGGTCATTTCATTCTGTTCAAGGGAATCATACATCAACAAGACATAACAATCTTAAATATCTATGCCCCAAACAATGGGGCAGCCATTTTCATCAAACAAACCCTTCTCAAATTCAAGAACCAAACAGATCCCAACACAATAGTATTGAGTGACTTTAACACAACTCTCTCACCACTGGACAGATCTTCCAAACAAAAACTAAACAAAGAATCTACAAGACTTAATAGAATAATCAATGGTCTAGACTTAACGGATATATATAGAATATTCCATCCTTCAACAAGCAAATACACGTTTTTCTCAGCAGCACATGGATCCTTCTCCAAAATAGATCATATGCTATGCCATAAAGCAAGCCTTAGTAAATACAAAAAAAATAGAGATACTACCCTGCATTCTATTTGACCATAATGGACTGAAACTAGAAATTAATGATAGTTTTAAAAAAAGAAGCCACTACAACACCTGGAGACTCAATAATTTGCTATTGATCAATGCATGGGTAACTGAAGGCATCAGGGAAGAGATAAAATATTCTTAGAGGTAAATAAGAACCCTGATACAACATACCAAAATCTCTGGGACACTATGAAGGCAATGCTAAGAGGAAAGTTCATTGCATTAAGCTCACATATTCAAAGATGCAAAAGTCAACAAATCAATGACTTGATACAACAACTCAAAGCCCTAGAAAAAGAACAAAGTAAAACCAAAAGAAGTAGAATACAGGAAATAATTCGAATCAGAGCTGAAATCAATGAAATTGAAACTCAAGAAACAATTGAAAAAATAGATAAATCAAAAGCTGGTTCTTCAAAAAAA
>CM053399.1:114236126-114279126 GCA_028644305.1 Xerus rutilus
AATGCTGAGGATATTTCCTATGAAAGGAAGGGTGGAGATGAAGGCATATTGTATTAGCCAGCTTTCTCTCACTATAATGAAATACCTGAGATAATTAATTTATAAAGAGAAAAGGTTTATTTTGATTCACAATTTTGGAGGTTCCAGGCCATGATTCATGTGCTCTATTGTTGTGGGGCTGTAGTGAGATAGCATATCATGGCAGGAATATAAAGTGGAGTAAAACCACTCACCTTCTGGCCAGGAAGCCAAGAGGGAAGAAGAGGAAGCAGTCAGGGTCCCACAATACTCTTTGAGGGTATATCTTCAATGATCTAAAGACCTCTCACTAGGCCCCACCTTTTAAATGTTCCATCACCTCTTAATTGCACCACCCTATAGACCAAGGCTTTAACACACAGTGCCTTTGGGGAACTTCAACATTCTAACTATAGCTAATGTTTTTTGAGCTCAGAGGAAGACTAACAGTTATCATCAATCATTGCTGAGGCTTGTAACAATCATTATCGACAATCATTATGCTTTAATTATACACACTTCAAATAAAAGGAAATTGAGACAGAAAAAAGCCCAATGATTCACTTAAAGTCATGGAGCTACTAAATGGCAGAGTCAGGATTCAAATTTCATGGGCCTGCCTCCACAGCTAAGCCTCCCTTTACAAACCAGTGCAGTAGGAAGCGGGGACCTGGGAGTGGGAAGAACTGACCTTTTAAGGCCATTTATTGCAGCAGTTGACAAACCATTCCAAATAATTGTGGCACAGAGCTCCAGGTATTCCCTATTTCTAAGGAATCTCCACCTTGAAGCCTTGTCCTCCCAGCTTTAGTCATATTACCTCTAACTTTGGTATACATTGGGCAAGGAGGGCAGATAAGTTTTCTGAGGCTACTGGAATGCTACCTTAGAAGATTTTTTCAGTACTGACTAGGTTATGCTGAGGTGAAGAATAACCTCCAAACATCAGTTCCTTAAGTCAGAAACCATTGACTTATCCCTCACGTACATGCCCAATGGCGCCAGAGTAGCCCCTTTCTCCATACTGATGTCAGTCATGGGCTCAGGTGCAGAGAGATCACATCATTGTCTTATGACACTGAATTCTCAACATGGCATGTTGTGATTTGCCTCAGCAGGGCAGCATGCTGAAGAAGTGAGCACTGCATGTAATACTGTGGCCTAGAAGTGGTCCCTATCACTGCCGCTCACATTTTATCATGTAGAACAAGTCATATGACTGCACTTGGAGGATCACAATCTTCAATGTCCTTGGAAGGAGAAAATGGGCATGTATTGTTTGAAGTTGTGCCTCGTGGGTCTGCTCGATGAGTTGGGGTCCTGAGAGACGAAAAGGGGTCTTCGGGGAAGATGAAGTGGGGTCTCATTGGAAGAGGTTTGGGGTGACGGTCCACGGAGTCACTCCACTCAGACTCCTGGGGTAGGTAAGACTGCTCTGCTGGATTGAGAGGCAGAACCCATTTAATCCAGGAAGTACAAAAGCTTATATAGTGTCCTCGGACCAATCATGGTCCTGAGGTTATCAGCATAGAATGAGAAAAGAGGGAAGGGAGGGTTTGAAGGTATGGGGAGTGCTCCTACAGGCATGTGTGAGTAATGTCACCTCAGGAGTGCAGAAAGGCCAGTGCATTGTAGTACATTACCTTTAACTCTCGGGCATAATCAAAAATCCATTCTAGATGGCTCTAGATCTGTCAGTTCTCCTGCTGCTATTTGTTTATCTTGCAGCGTCTAATACAGTAATCACTAGCCACATGTAGCTTTTTAAATAAAAAGTAAAATGAGAGCTGGGAACATAGCTCAGAGGTACAGCATTTGCCTAGCCTACTCAAGGCCCTAGGTTCCATTCCCAGCACATAAACAAACAAACAAACAAACAAATAAAAATTTTGTTCCTCAGTTGCACTAATTATATTTCAAGTTCTCAATAACCATATGTGGCTAGTGGATACCATTAGGGAAAGTATAAAGATAAGACATTTCTGTTATTACAGAAAATTCTACTAGACAATGATGTCTAAATGAGAGGTTAGTAATTTTTTTTCTATAAAGGGGCAAATAGAAAATGTTTTAGATTTGCAGGACATATGGTCTGGGTTGCAATTTATTCAACTATGTTATTTCAGCATTAAAGTAGCCACAGATAATATGTAAGTAAAGAGGCATAGATGTGTTCCAATAAAGTTTTATCAGAAACAAAACTCCCCAAATCAAATCCAGGCAGTAGGTAGTACTGGGCTCACTGTCGTTTCTTTTCCAGTCCCTGATTTAAACCAATGGTCCCCAAAGAGATGGCAGCCATTTTTTACAAGACCATCCAATGAGTGTGGTAAGAAAATATTTTAATTTATACTTATATTAAGAACAAAATCAATTAATCTTTATTTGTATCCATTGTCCTGACTGGATTTGGCTCCTTCTGTCTTGGCCCATTTGTTGAATGGTCACATGCATTATGACATAAGTCAAAAAAAAAAGAACTATTGAAAAATCAATTTTCATCCCCTACTATTCAGGATGAATCCTACTTCTAGTTTATAGTGTGCCTTGAGATTTGAATTAATGATAGTAAGAAGACAAAGCAATTAACAAGACAATTTAAAACAAAGCAACTCAAACATGAAGAAAAACCTGTAGGATTCTCAGTGATATTTGATATCATGAGATATTCAGTCTTTTACTAAAATGTGCTGAACTTGATGTTCAATGTTTAGAAGCAACTTTTGAGGTTTAAATAGTAGCTTTCTGAGCATAAGCATCATATTTAAATTTGGTTTGATGGTATGCCCTAAGAACTTAGAACAGTATATGGCCTGCAGTAGACAATCAATTATTAAATGAATAAGTAATGATTAACAGTGAATGACAGAGTCTACATACCTTTAGAAGTAACTTATTTTTACAATTATGGTAATAACGGTTATCATTATACATGGCAAACAGTATTGTATTAAACTAAAACACAGTCCTTTGCCAGAAAATACTATTGCAAAGCCCAGAGAAAACACTGTTGATCATTTGAGGAAAGAAGTATTAGGACAAACATGGAACATTTGCTATATAGTGCCTCGATGTACAGGTGATTTTGTCATGGCTCAGTTTATGGGGTTTATTAGGTTTTATTTCAATTGAAGAACATTTAAAAAGTCCTGCTTTGTGATCCATCGAAGAGAATGTATCCAATAAGATATTTTTATCCACTAACTAACTGACTTCTCTGAAATAATTGTATTCTGGAAAAGCTGTGTAAGTGTAACTGCTTCAACTGGAACGAAAAATAAGGATTATGGGGGTAAAACCACACAGAAGAACCATGAGTGAAATCACTCCCAACTGCATTAGTAAGCAGAAACAGTGCAGGGAAGAAGTTGAAGCTAGATGTGGCCAAACTGCTATCTGGTGTTCTTGATGTGCTTAATTTTTTCTTCCAAAAGTCAAACTTTTAAATATTGCAATTTTACAGTGTTAATAGTTAGATGGAATGTGACCATGAAAATAACTTTAACTATATAGAAGTTTGTTCTTGATCCTGTGGAAATGGCCTAAAAGAGATATAAAACTAAAAGAAGTTATATTTTATTCTTCTACAAACACAAATACTCCAAATTTGCTGACCTTTTACATAAAAACCAAGTGGCTCTCTTCAGTATGTTACTTAGAAGCTATTTTTAAAATACATCCTCTTAATCAATTCCTTCAACATAAGGGTGATATTTTAATAGTGAATGAGAAAGTAACTGCTTTTCAAAAGATACTTGTGCTGCGGAAAGAAGATTTTTGAAAAATATCATTTAAAAAGGTTATAATTGTTAACATGATTTTGTTGCTGAAAGGGTCCCAACATTCTATTGGCATACCTGACATTGGAAAGAAAATGTTGCAGCTCATTGAATCAGATCACACATTGTCAAAACTATTTTTTAAAATATGAATTTAACACTTTCCAATTAGTTTGTAGAAACAAATACTTGAATTCAGGGAGAATGAAAGTTTAGTTACATGTCTATACCAACCTTTGCCTACTAGGAGGACAGGACTGAAAGGCTTAGTTAGGTTTTAGTAAGTGTGAAGGAGACGTTCTTCCATTTGTATCTACACAACCTTTCTGAGGTAAGATTTTCATGAAAGAGCCAAATATTGAAATAAACTTCAGCTTGAGATCAGAATATCTGCTGTTAAGTCTGAAATTTATAGACAATGAATAATTTTAATCCTATTTACTCACTAGATACATTATATTTTAGTGAGATTAAATGTAGTTTCATATTCCTAAAATAGAATATTAAAATATAAAAATGTTAATTCATATTAGACTTTAATAAATTTAAGATACATGTTATAACTTCTAGGGGAATATAAGAATATTAGAATAAATATGTATTTAAGAAAATAACTGAGGGGAAAATACAATAATATCAAATATGTAACTGACTTGAAATAAAGTAAGAAGGAGAGAAACAAATACAAAGCAAATAGTAAGAAAGTAGATTTAAACTAAATGTGTTGATGATTATTAAGTGTATATAGATGAAATATTCTCACATTGACTGGATAAAAAGCACAAAATGTAAATATACTACTTATAAGAGATAGGCTTAAAATAAAAGGATACATAAAAATAGATACAAAAATGAGACAATTCTACATTTGTATGTATTTATATGCAAAATGTTTTCTGTGTCTCTGTCTTTTGGTCTCTGTATATCTTTATATGTCTCTATATCTGAACGTCCTCTATCTAAGATAAATCTTTTGTGGGAGATTTGAGCATACCTTCTCAGTAACTTAATGAGTAAAAGTAAAGCAACAAAGATCAATAATGATATAGAAGATTTGAGTAAAGTATAACACATATGATCTAATACTCGTAACAGAATCATTCACCCACAAGTGACAGGACATGCATTCTATTCACATGCACATGTGTCATTAACAGGGGTATAAATCAAGTCCCAACGAATCTCAAAGGATTTGAAGCATTTAAATTCTACGGTAGAATTAAGTTAGAAATTAATCACGAAAAGTAACTGAGAGAATCTTCAGATGCCAAACATTTTTAAATTTAAATCCATCAAAGAAGAAATCACAATGTAAATAGAAATATTTCTAAAAAAGAATGAAAATGAGATAACTTGTGGAATACAGGTAAAGCCATGTGTGTTTGGAATGTAGAGCCTTAATGCTCACATTAGAAAAGAAGAATGGTTGAAGATAAATTATCTCACAATATTCTTTGAGAAATCAGAAAAAGAATAGCAAATGAAACAAAGTTATTTAAGCAAGAAAATAGTAAACTCAGAAATAAATAAAATATAAAATTAATGAATAGAGTAGATCATAAGGCCAAACTTTTTTTTGAGGAGACTAATAATATTCATAATCCTCTGACAAGTTTTTTGACTATCAAAACACAGAAGGGCAATCAGGAATCAGAACAGTGCATCATTCTGCCATAAATCTGAAGATTGTGATATAATGGACAAATATATTGAAAACACAAAACACCAAAACAGACACTAGAAGAAATAGAAAGTTCTGTACAGTCCTTCATTATATAACATTGATAAAATAGGAAAGATCCAAATAAATGGAGGACTCTGTTGTGTCTATGGATTGGGAGACTCATGACTATGAAGATGTCCATCTCTTTTAAGTCAATCTGCAGACTCAGGACTGTATCTGTTAACACCTAGCATGTTTTTGTCTTTGTGTGCTCATGTGGAAATGAAAAACTTGATTCAAAAGTTTTTGTGGAAGTGCACAGGTCCAAGAACAGCAAAGTTATTCTTGAAGGAGATTGGGATGGTTTTTTACCCTATATGAAGACTTATTATAAAGCTACAGTAATTGGGACAGTGTGGTATTGGCACACAGATATATCATTAAACTAATGGATTAGAATAGAGTCCAGAATCAGATCCATGAATAGATGTAGACTTAAGTTATTGCAAAGTTTGCACTTAAAGTCTGTAGGGAAGGTACAATTTTATTTCTAATAAATGGTACTACATTGTTTATTCATATACAAAAGAAAAATCTAACTTTTACCTTATATCAAGACAAACATCAATCGTGGTGCATAGTAGATATAAATGGTAAAACAGTAGATATTCTAGAAGGTAATTGAGGATAATAACTTCATGACTTGGGAGTAGTCAAAAATTTTTCAATACTACATGAAAATCCCCTGACTATAAAGGGAAAGATTTCTAAATTTGTCCTTATTAACAGAAAGAACTTCTTTGTATTAAAAAAGTCCTTACTTAGAGAATGTCAACTGCAATTTAGGAAAAGATATTTGGAACACAAATAACAGAAAAAGGACTTGCATAATAAATTCCCATAAATGAATAAGAAAAAGAATGGGAGGGATTATCATAGCAGCTCTTCAGAAAATATGGTATTCAAATGTGCAATGAAGGTGCTGACTCTCATTAGTACTCAGGAAAATGTGATTATTTATTTTTATATTAGGCTAAAGACATTTATTACTTTTTATTATATAGCTACAGAGCCAATGTATATGCAGAAGAGGTTTCAGGAAAACTCTAGGAGCCTACAAACAAGAAAATGCAACTTAACACCACAATACAGTCACGTGTGACATAACAAAGTTGCTGTAAACACTGGGCCACATATTTAATTGTGGTCCCATAAGAGTATATTGCCTAGTGATGCTCTAGCCATTTTAGTTTGTGTAAGTATACTCTGATACATGCACAATGATGAAATTGCCTAATAATGCATTTCTCTGAACATATCTCTGTTGTTAAGTGACACAGGACTACATTTAATATAAAACCACAATACATGAATAAGGTATTAAGAAATTAACAAGAAGAGTTGCTGAGAATGTGAAATGGCTGGAGTTCTTGAAGTGTTGGCAGGACAGAAGGTGGTCGATCTGTCTGGCAACTGTTTGGCAGTATCTACTATACATGTCTATTCTTTAATTCAGAAATTTCACTCCTAGGAATATATCAGGCAAAAACACATATATATGATTGAAGAAAAGTCTAAAATAAATGTCTATGACAACACTTCTTTTTGGTACTAGAAACTGGAAAAAACCCACCCGTAGTTGAATGTTGTAATATATTCTGTCTAAAGGGATTCTATATACTAATTAAAAAGAAATAAATACTGCTACATGTGACAGAAATTAATCACATACACTTAAGATTTGTCAAAAAAAGTAAAAAAACTAGACTTAAAGTATAGATATTATATGTTTAAATATGGCTAAAATGAATCCATGGCATTAGGTTTCAGAACATTTATTGTCTTAGAAAATGAAAAGATAGAGAAACCAAAGGGATAGAAGCAGGATTTCTAAAGTGCAGTCATTACTCCCTGGCCTGGGAGGCAGCTCAATAGGTATGTCAAATTTCTTACAATTAAACTATATACTTTTTCTTCTAGGTGCAGGGTCTCTGTTCTAGTGCCTAAGTCTTTGATCCACTTTGAGTTGAGTTTTTAATAGGAATTGCATTAAATCTGTATAATGCATTTGGTAGTATGGTCATTTTGACAATGTTAATTCTTCCTATCCAAGAGCATAGGAGATCTTTGCATCTTCTAAGGTCTTCTTCAAAGTTTTGACAATGTTAATTCTTCCTATCCAAGAGCATAGGAGATCTTTGCATCTTCTAAGGTCTTTCTTTCTTTAGTGTTCCGTAGTTTTCATTGTAGAGGTCTTTCACCACTTTTGTTATATTGATTCCCAAGTATTTTTTTTGAGGCTATTTTGAATAGTGTAGTTTTCCTAATTTCTCTTTCAGTGGAACTGACTTCCTTAACAAGACTCCTAAAGTTCAAGAAATAATATCAAGATTCAATAAACGGCACGAATTCAAACTAAAAAGCTTTTTCTCAGCAAAGGAAATAATAACATCTAGACAGAGCCTACAAAATGGGAGAAAATCTTTACCACACACACATCAGATAGAGCACTAATCTCTGGGATATATAAAGAACTCAAAAAACTTAACACCATAAAAACAAACAACCCAGGCAATAAATGGACTGAGGAACCGAGCAGACACTTCACAGAAAAAATTCAATAATTCAACAAATACATGAAAAAATGTTCAACATCTCTGGCAATTAGAGAATTGCCAATCAAAACTATTCTGATATTTCATCTCATTCCAGTCAGAATGGCAATTAACAAGAATATAAGTAATAATAATTGTTGGTGTGTTGGCGAGAATGTGGGGAAAAAGGTACACTTACACATTGCTGGTGGCACTGCAAATTGGTGCAAGCACTCTGGAAAGCAGTATGGAGATTTGTCAGAAAATCTGGAATAGAACTACCATTTGACCCAGTTATCCCACTCCTCGGTTTATACCCAAAGGACTTAAAATCAGCATACTATAGTGACACATCCATATCAATGTTTATAGCAGCTCAATTCACAATAGCCCAACTATGGAAACAACTTAGATGCCCTTCAATAGATGAATGGATAAAGAAACCGTGGTATATATACACAATGGAATATTACTCAGCCTTAAAGAAGAATGAAATTATGGCATTTGCAGGTAAATGGATGGAACTGGAGTATATCATGCTAAAAAAAATAAATAAGCCAATCCCCCCCAAACAAAGGCTGAATGTTTTCTCTGATATGTGGATGCTAATTCACAATAAGTAGGGGATAGTTAGGGAAAAATAGAGGTACTTTGGATTAGTCAGAGAAGAGTGAAGGGAGGGGAGGGGGAATAGGGGTAGGAAAGATGGTGGAATGAATTGGACATTATTACTCTATGTACATGTATGATTATATGACCAGTGCGATTCTACAACATGTACGGCCAGAAGAATGAGAAGTTATATTCCATTTATGTATAATGTGTCAAAATGCATTCTACTGTCATGTATAACTAATTAGAAAAAATAAAAAAAGTAAATTCAGTTAAGGTTTAGCATTCTTCTACAAAACAAGAAAGGGAAAAAAAGATAGTAACAAACCAACAATAGCATGAGAGCATAGCATCAGACTTACCATGCTTAACTACAAAAAAGCTGATTGACAAAATCCTGATGCTAACAATTTATGCATTTATCTAGTTCTTTTAATGGATCCCTCTCATACTTCTCCATAAAAGACTTTAAATCCTGCTCCAATAAAATCCTCTAAAACTATACATTCAGATTTGAATACTTTATGTATAGTTTTTTCTTTAAAACATTGGTTTCCAAAGGTGACACAAGACGGAACACTGGGCACTACAGTGAGCATGTGAATTCTTTTTCAGTGTATCATCAATTTGTTCTGGTTGTCCGAGGTGGATTTGGATTCTTGGGAAAACACCGTGTGTTAGTGCCAGTGTTGGTGAGGTTCCTCTGTGGTCTGAAGGAGGCTTGGCTCCTGGTGGGAATTCTCCTTAGAGACTGGGCACCAGGAGTACCTGAAGAAGGATGTAAATGTTCACTTGGGTAGTCCCAAATGAAGCTGCGTGGGGTTTGGCAAATGCTATAGTTTGAATGTTGTTCCCTTGAAAACTCATGTTGAATTTTAATGGCCATTGTAACAGTATTGAGAAATGATGCCGCTGGTAAGAGGTGCTTGGACCACTGAGTGCTCCACCCACATGGGTGGGATTGGTGTTGTCATGAGATGGGAAGTTAAGCACCTGGTCTTATCTCCTTTTGTCATGCAAGGATACAGCATGAAGTCCCTTCTCCCCATACAGTCACCTTTGTATTGGACTTCTCAGTTTCCACAATTGTAATACCTTTCGGCTCACTAAATTACTGGACTCTGTTATAGTAGACAAAACAGACTGTAGGGTTATGTAAAGATATAACATTGGACTTTGGGAGATGGCAGTAGGTATAATAATCATTGCACTTTTTATAGTTTTCTTGTTTTTGTTTAGAACTCTTTAATCAGTTAAACATACAGTTTTGCTTAGGAAGGATAAAACAGCTTGCTGTAAAACTTGCTGAGCAAATTGAAGAAAGATGTAAAATTCCTGACAAGCTTAGCCTTATTAGAAAGGAGAACAAAGGACTCAAAATCATTGTTAACTGATGCCAGCCAGAGTGTCATCAAAAACTTCAAGTTTGATATTCTAGGAGCAAATTTTTGCCACACATACATCAGATAGAGCACTGATCTCCAGGATATATAAAGAACTCAAAAAACTTAACACCAAAAAAACAACCCAATCAATAAATGGGCTAAGGAGATGAATAGAAACCTCTCAGAAGAAGATATACAATCAATAAATATATATATGAAGAAATGTTCAATATCTCTAGCCATTAGAGAAATGAAAATCAAAACTACGCTTAGATTTCATCTCACCCCAGTCAGAATGGCAGCTATCCAAAATACCAGCAATAATAGGTGCTGGTGAGGATGTGGTGAAAAAGGTACACTCAAACATTGCTGGTGGGATTGCAAATTGGTGCAACCAATCTGGAAAGCAGTATGGAGATTTCTTTAAAAACTTGGAATGGAACCACCATTTGATCCAGCTATCCCACTCCTTGGCCTATACCCTAAAGATTTAAAAACAGCACACTACAGTAAAGCAGCCACTTCAATGTTTATAGCAGCACAATTCACAATTGCAAAACTATGGAAGCAACACAGATGCCCTTCAATAGATGAATGGATAAAGAAACTGTAGTACATCTACACAATGGAATATTATTCAGCAATAAAAGAGAATAAAATTATGTCATTTGCAGGCAAATGAGTGGAATTGGAGAATATTATGCTAAGTGAAGTAAGCCAATCCCAAAAAGCAAATGCCGAATGTTCTCTCTGATTAGTGGATGATGATACTTAAGGGGAGTGGGAATGGAGAACATAGGAGAAATGCAGGAACTATGGATGCGGTAGGGAGGAGCGGGGAGGAAGGAAAGGGAAATGAGTATAGCAACGATGGTTGATTGAGATGGTCATCACTACCCTTGGTGTATGTATGAAGACACAAATGGTGTGACTCTATCTGGTTTGCAACCAGAGAAATGGAAAAATTGAGTTCTATATATGTACTATGACTTGAAACACATTTAAATAAAATAATTAAATTTTAAAAAAAAGCTTCAAGTTTGGAGGAAACTTAAGAAAATCTGGGTACAATCAACCTTGTATTTAAGCTTGAAATGCTTCCTTGAAAAATAATTGAATAAAGAGAAATTCCAATGCTCAGAAAAAAATGAGTTGATGGAGACATCTATAAGCATGAAAAGGATATAAAAACCATTGGTCCATGAGTGCCTTTCCCCAAAAGAGCATTTGCCGGCAAGTGTTTTGCCAAGGGACCCTCATCAGTGAATGAAGCATCTTCTGAGAGGAGGACTTCTCTCTACTTTATTTAGAATCTCAGCTTTCCCAGGATTTATTCACTCACCTCCAGCTCCAGATAGGTCTGGGGGTGGCAATGTGTCCAAGGAAGTTGTTCCTGGGGAGGGGACTTGTTTTGAATGTCCTCCTCCTGGAATACACATGAATACCTTGTTTCTCACACTGCAATGTGACTTTCTACCAACAGATTTCTTGGAATGTCTTGCTCAGCCAGAGAAATGGAAGATGACTATCCAGCAGGAAGTTTTTCTTAATATTTTTCTCCATTGCCTGGATTTCTTCCTATCTCTATAATCTAAATTTAGAAATGAACTACCAGCAGGGTTGATCTAATCTTCAAATGAACCAATTACTCAGCAGCAGATCCCCCAGCAAGAAATCTGAGACTCTTTTTGCCTCATTTCAAGGGGAATTTTGAATGGTTCCCTTTCATTATCAGTTTAAGTAACTGCTGTTAACTTAAGTGATGTTTAGTTTTGTTTAAACCCAAGTCCTTAGAATTATAATTTTCAAGATACATATGTTTGTAAATATGCTTCATGTATGAATCCAGTAAGTTTTTTGTGTACTCTATATGATAAAGACATTTTTTACTTAGCTAGTTCCTTTTATCATGAACATCAATCAAAGCATAACATGAGTAATTCAATAGGTTATTTTAAACCATAAAGGTTAGTTTTGTATGTCAAGAACTATATTTAACAAAGTTCTAATATTAATGTGAGAGGAAAATGTTAAATTATACTTACATATCTTAGAGGTATGTGTGCAAATATTTGTTTTTTAAGGCTAGATGTAGATGATAAAGTTTGTAGACCATGGTCTAAATATCTTCTGAAGGTTTTCTTAGAGATAGAGGGCTTTCTGGTCACCAGAGTGGTGTCCTGGAACCATCTCACACTACATAACAAGAGATGATTGTTAAATGTTCAAGAATTTAGTGAACTGGTTATTAAACATGGCTGTTATTAAATATTAAGTTATATAAACAATTAAATTAATTATATTAAAACAAAGGTTTTAAGAAACTATTTACATTTAATTATTTTGCTACATTTTGTAATTTTTATACCCTTGAGATCACTTACATGTGTAGTGGCAATGCTGTGTAATGGCATATTGCTGTACATCTTAGCTCTGCATTCAGTGACATTAATAGCCTCAATATTATATAAATCAAATGATGTTGATTTATTGGGTTTATTGTTTTGCTGATTTTCTAGACTGAAGAAAGTGATGAAGAAAATATTAACACAAATTAAACTTAAAAATGTGTTGCCTATGTAGCTGTGACAGTGTATAAAACACAAAACATTGGGAAAATGGTCGTCCAATGTTCAAAAATATTATCTGATTTTAAAAAATTGCCCAAAAATGTACCATCATACTTCTTTGTTGTTTTACTTTCATCTTTCTTGTTAAAATCAATAACAACCAACATTCATGTTAGCTCATTAAACAGATTGGCTATAAATTTGAGTTAAACAAAAAATCAAGAAAATCATTCTGTAAGGTATGGTCATATAAAATTTATTATAAAGTGTATATTTTATATTTGCTAATTGAATGCTTACGTTGTTTATATTAGTAACTTTTATGATGAACTTATGTGTACATTTATACAAGTTTCTTTCATTCAGAGAGTTGGTGTTTAGTTTACCAGCATGCCACTTGTTATGCGTGATTTCTGATGACATGCCAGAATCAGAACTTCATTCTATTCTCTACTTTTTGACACTATTTCTTAAAAGGATATCTGTCTTGAGAAACATTGTTGTGAGGATAGGATATATTTCTTGCAGAGCATAGACTTTCTGGAATTTCACAGGAAACATCAAAAATGATGAGAAGTCCATTAGGAAGCCAGTTTAGCTTCATATTAACATAATGCTTCCAAGACTTTGACTAGCAACTCTTCTCTCTCTTTGTGAAAACTGATCTTCACAGTTTAGAAAATGTCGCTTCAGGGACTGATTAACTAGTTTCACTTGAATGTTGGATCTTTTATGACCAGATTCCATGACTTCAGATATCGTCCTGTATTCCCCTTGATCCTATGATCAATCAATAGTAAAGAGATGTCTTTTTGAGTAAGCGCTCAAATCTTTTTTCTTACCTGAAAGCCAACGTATAACAATGGGTTGCAAGCGAGTGAGTGAGCTTAATGACTGGATTTATTGGGTCACTCAGACACTTAGGTTTTGTTGACAACATCTGTGCTTGACTTGTTTATTGGTTCCAGTGGCTTGCTCTCTGAATCTTGGTATAAACCAGTTCTTTCCCAGGAAGTTTTAGGTATATAATGAGAAATGAAAACAAATCTATGAAGGAACAACACTCACATTCATTGCCTAGATTCTGGCCACATACCATGTGAGACATTTAAGCAATTATTCAAAGAATATGTAGGAAAATACTATGGAAAACATATTTACTAACTTTTTTTTTCTTTTTTGGTACTGAGGATTGACGCAGAGGCACTTGACTACTGAGCCACATCCCCAGTCCTATTTTGTATTTTATTTAGAGACAGAGTCTCACTGAGTTGCTTAGTACCTTGCTTTTGCTGAGGCTGGCTTTGAACTTGTGATCCTCCTGTCTCAGCCTCCCAAGCTGCTGGGATTACAGGCATTTACTGACTATTTTGTAACATAATTTCAATTGTCTTCCAGTCTCTACCTTCTGTTGTAACTGTTTAGCTAATACTGTAGTTTTCTCAAGGACCTTATTCTTTTACTTTTCATATTATTATCGTATTAACACTGAGTCTCATGGTATTTAAAACCTTGAGATGGGAAAGGATCTTAAACAACATTGGATCCCATTTTAATCCATACAGTATCCTCAACTCTTAATGTCTGGTCTCAGTTTGAAGGATTCATATGGACAGATAACTACATGTGGATTGAGGAGACCAGTCTATTTTGTAACATGTTGAAAGTTTTCTTTCTTTTTTTAAAAATTTGTTTTAATTAGTTATACATGACAGCAGAATGCATTTTGACTCATTGTACACAAATAGGGCCAAATTTCATTTCTCTGGTTGTACATGATGCAGAGTTGCATCATTTGTGCAATCATGTATGTACACAGGGTAGTAATGTCTGTCTCATTCCATCATCTTTCCCACCTTCCTTCCCCCCTCCCCTCCGTCTAATCCAAAGTTCCTTCATTCTTCCCTTGCCCACGACCCCATTATGGATCAGCATCCACTTATGAGAGAAAACATTTGGTATTTTGGGTTGGCTTACTTAGCTTAGCATAATGTTCTCCAATTCCATCCATTTACCTGCAAATGCCATAATTTTATTCTCTTTTATTGCTGAATAATATTCCATTGTGTAGATGTACCACAGTTTTTTTATCCATTCATCTATTGAAGGGCATCTGGTTTGCTTCCATAGTTTTGCAATTGTGAATTGTGCTGCTATAAACATTGAAGTGGCTGCTTTACTGTAGTGTGCTGTTTTTAAATCTTTAGGGTATAGGCCAAGGAGTGGGATAGCTGGATCAAATGGTGGTTCCATTCCAAGTTTTTAAAGAAATCTCCATACTGCTTTCCAGATTGGTTGCACCAATTTGCAATCCCACCAGCAATGTTTGAGTGTACCTTTTTCACCACATCCTCACCAGCACCTATTATTGCTGGTATTTTGGATAGCTGCCATTCTGACTGGGGTGAGATGAAATCTAAGCGTAGTTTTGATTTTCATTTCTCTAATGGCTAGAGATATTGAACATTTCTTCATATATATATTTATTGATTGTATATCTTCTTCTGAGAGGTTTCTATTCATCTCCTTAGCCCATTTATTGATTGGGTTGTTTTTTTGGTGTTAAGTTTTTTGAGTTCTTTATATATCCTGGAGATCAGTGCTCTATCTGATGTATGTGTGGCAAAAATTTGCTCCTAGAATATCAAACTTGAAGTTTTTGATGACACTCTGGCTGGCATCAGTTAACAATGATTTTGAGTCCTTTGTTCTCCTTTCTAATAAGGCTAAGCTTGTCAGGAATTTTACATCTTTCTTCAATTTGCTCAGCAAGTTTTACAGCAAGCTGTTTTATCCTTCCTAAGCAAAACTGTATGTTTAACTGATTAAAGAGTTCTAAACAAAAACAAGAAAACTATAAAAAGTGCAATGATTGTTATACCTACTGCCATCTCCCAAAGTCCAATGTTATATCTTTACATAACCCTACAGTCTGTTTTGTCTACTATAACAGAGTCCAGTAATTTAGTGAGCCGAAAGGTATTACAATTGTGGAAACTGAGAAGTCCAATACAAAGGTGACTGTATGGGGAGAAGGGACTTCATGCTGTATCCTTGCATGACAAAAGGAGATAAGACCAGGTGCTTAACTTCCCATCTCATGACAACACCAATCCCACCCATGTGGGTGGAGCACTCAGTGGTCCAAGCACCTCTTACCAGCGGCATCATTTCTCAATACTGTTACAATGGCCATTAAAATTCAACATGAGTTTTCAAGGGAACAACATTCAAACTATAGCATTTGCCAAACCCCACGCAGCTTCATTTGGGACTACCCAAGTGAACATTTACATCCTTCTTCAGGTACTCCTGGTGCCCAGTCTCTAAGGAGAATTCCCACCAGGAGCCAAGCCTCCTTCAGACCACAGAGGAACCTCACCAACACTGGCACTAACACACGGTGTTTTCCCAAGAATCCAAATCCACCTCGGACAACCAGAACAAATTGATGATACACTGAAAAAGAATTCACATGCTCACTGTAGTGCCCAGTGTTCCGTCTTGTGTCACCTTTGGAAACCAATGTTTTAAAGAAAAAACTATACATAAAGTATTCAAATCTGAATGTATAGTTTTAGAGGATTTTATTGGAGCAGGATTTAAAGTCTTTTATGGAGAAGTATGAGAGGGATCCATTAAAAGAACTAGATAAATGCATAAATTGTTAGCATCAGGATTTTGTCAATCAGCTTTTTTGTAGTTAAGCATGGTAAGTCTGATGCTATGCTCTCATGCTATTGTTGGTTTGTTACTATCTTTTTTTCCCTTTCTTGTTTTGTAGAAGAATGCTAAACCTTAACTGAATTTACTTTTTTTATTTTTTCTAATTAGTTATACATGACAGTAGAATGCATTTTGACACATTATACATAAATGGAATATAACTTCTCATTCTTCTGGCCGTACATGTTGTAGAATCGCACTGGTCATATAATCATACATGTACATAGAGTAATAATGTCCAATTCATTCCACCATCTTTCCTACCCCTATTCCCCCTCCCCTCCCTTCACTCTTCTCTGACTAATCCAAAGTACCTCTATTTTTCCCTAACTATCCCCTACTTATTGTGAATTAGCATCCACATATCAGAGAAAACATTCAGCCTTTGTTTGGGGGGGATTGGCTTATTTATTTTTTTTAGCATGATATACTCCAGTTCCATCCATTTACCTGCAAATGCCATAATTTCATTCTTCTTTAAGGCTGAGTAATATTCCATTGTGTATATATACCACGGTTTCTTTATCCATTCATCTATTGAAGGGCATCTAAGTTGTTTCCATAGTTGGGCTATTGTGAATTGAGCTGCTATAAACATTGATATGGATGTGTCACTATAGTATGCTGATTTTAAGTCCTTTGGGTATAAACCGAGGAGTGGGATAACTGGGTCAAATGGTAGTTCTATTCCAGATTTTCTGACAAATCTCCATACTGCTTTCCAGAGTGCTTGCACCAATTTGCAGTGCCACCAGCAATGTGTAAGTGTACCTTTTTCCCCACATTCTCGCCAACACACCAACAATTATTATTACTTATATTCTTGTTAATTGCCATTCTGACTGGAATGAGATGAAATATCAGAATAGTTTTGATTGGCAATTCTCTAATTGCCAGAGATGTTGAACATTTTTTCATGTATTTGTTGAATTATTGAATTTTTTCTGTGAAGTGTCTGCTCGGTTCCTCAGTCCATTTATTGCCTGGGTTGTTTGTTTTTATGGTGTTAAGTTTTTTGAGTTCTTTATATATCCCAGAGATTAGTGCTCTATCTGATGTGTGTGTGGTAAAGATTTTCTCCCATTTTGTAGGCTCTGTCTAGATGTTATTATTTCCTTTGCTGAGAAAAAGCTTTTTAGTTTGAATTCGTGCCGTTTATTGAATCTTGATATTATTTCTTGAACTTTAGGAGTCTTGTTAAGGAAGTCAGTTCCACTGAAAGAGAAATTAGGAAAACTACACTATTCAAAATAGCCTCAAAAAAAATACTTGGGAATCAATATAACAAAAGTGGTGAAAGACCTCTACAATGAAAACTACGGAACACTAAAGAAAGAAAGACCTTAGAAGATGCAAAGATCTCCTATGCTCTTGGATAGGAAGAATTAACATTGTCAAAACTTTGAAGAAGACCTTAGAAGATGCAAAGATCTCCTATGCTCTTGGATAGGAAGAATTAACATTGTCAAAATGACCATACTACCAAATGCATTATACAGATTTAATGCAATTCCTATTAAAAACTCAACTCAAAGTGGATCAAAGACTTAGGCACTAGAACAGAGACCCTGCACCTAGAAGAAAAAGTATATAGTTTAATTGTAAGAAATTTGACATACCTATTGAGCTGCCTCCCAGGCCAGGGAGTAATGACTGCACTTTAGAAATCCTGCTTCTATCCCTTTGGTTTCTCTATCTTTTCATTTTCTAAGACAATAAATGTTCTGAAACCTAATGCCATGGATTCATTTTAGCCATATTTAAACATATAATATCTATACTTTAAGTCTAGTTTTTTTACTTTTTTTGACAAATCTTAAGTGTATGTGATTAATTTCTGTCACATGTAGCAGTATTTATTTCTTTTTAATTAGTATATAGAATCCCTTTAGACAGAATATATTACAACATTCAACTACGGGTGGGTTTTTTCCAGTTTCTAGTACCAAAAAGAAGTGTTGTCATAGACATTTATTTTAGACTTTTCTTCAATCATATATATGTGTTTTTGCCTGATATATTCCTAGGAGTGAAATTTCTGAATTAAAGAATAGACATGTATAGTAGATACTGCCAAACAGTTGCCAGACAGATCGACCACCTTCTGTCCTGCCAACACTTCAAGAACTCCAGCCATTTCACATTCTCAGCAACTCTTCTTGTTAATTTCTTAATACCTTATTCATGTATTGTGGTTTTATATTAAATGTAGTCCTGTGTCACTTAACAACAGAGATATGTTCAGAGAAATGCATTATTAGGCAATTTCATCATTGTGCATGTATCAGAGTATACTTACACAAACTAAAATGGCTAGAGCATCACTAGGCAATATACTCTTATGGGACCACAATTAAATATGTGGCCCAGTGTTTACAGCAACTTTGTTATGTCACACGTGACTGTATTGTGGTGTTAAGTTGCATTTTCTTGTTTGTAGGCTCCTAGAGTTTTCCTGAAACCTCTTCTGCATATACATTGGCTCTGTAGCTATATAATAAAAAGTAATAAATGTCTTTAGCCTAATATAAAAATAAATAATCACATTTTCCTGAGTACTAATGAGAGTCAGCACCTTCATTGCACATTTGAATACCATATTTTCTGAAGAGCTGCTATGATAATCCCTCCCATTCTTTTTCTTATTCATTTATGGGAATTTATTATGCAAGTCCTTTTTCTGTTATTTGTGTTCCAAATATCTTTTCCTAAATTGCAGTTGACATTCTCTAAGTAAGGACTTTTTTAATACAAAGAAGTTCTTTCTGTTAATAAGGACAAATTTAGAAATCTTTCCCTTTATAGTCAGGGGATTTTCATGTAGTATTGAAAAATTTTTGACTACTCCCAAGTCATGAAGTTATTATCCTCAATTACCTTCTAGAATATCTACTGTTTTACCATTTATATCTACTATGCACCACGATTGATGTTTGTCTTGATATAAGGTAAAAGTTAGATTTTTCTTTTGTATATGAATAAACAATGTAGTACCATTTATTAGAAATAAAATTGTACCTTCCCTACAGACTTTAAGTGCAAACTTTGCAATAACTTAAGTCTACATCTATTCATGGATCTGATTCTGGACTCTATTCTAATCCATTAGTTTAATGATATATCTGTGTGCCAATACCACACTGTCCCAATTACTGTAGCTTTATAATAAGTCTTCATATAGGGTAAAAAACCATCCCAATCTCCTTCAAGAATAACTTTGCTGTTCTTGGACCTGTGCACTTCCACAAAAACTTTTGAATCAAGTTTTTCATTTCCACATGAGCACACAAAGACAAAAACATGCTAGGTGTTAACAGATACAGTCCTGAGTCTGCAGATTGACTTAAAAGAGATGGACATCTTCATAGTCATGAGTCTCCCAATCCATAGACACAACAGAGTCCTCCATTTATTTGGATCTTTCCTATTTTATCAATGTTATATAATGAAGGACTGTACAGAACTTTCTATTTCTTCTAGTGTCTGTTTTGGTGTTTTGTGTTTTCAATATATTTGTCCATTATATCACAATCTTCAGATTTATGGCAGAATGATGCACTGTTCTGATTCCTGATTGCCCTTCTGTGTTTTGATAGTCAAAAAACTTGTCAGAGGATTATGAATATTATTAGTCTCCTCAAAAAAAAGTTTGGCCTTATGATCTACTCTATTCATTAATTTTATATTTTATTTATTTCTGAGTTTACTATTTTCTTGCTTAAATAACTTTGTTTCATTTGCTATTCTTTTTCTGATTTCTCAAAGAATATTGTGAGATAATTTATCTTCAACCATTCTTCTTTTCTAATGTGAGCATTAAGGCTCTACATTCCAAACACACATGGCTTTACCTGTATTCCACAAGTTATCTCATTTTCATTCTTTTTTAGAAATATTTCTATTTACATTGTGATTTCTTCTTTGATGGATTTAAATTTAAAAATGTTTGGCATCTGAAGATTCTCTCAGTTACTTTTCGTGATTAATTTCTAACTTAATTCTACCGTAGAATTTAAATGCTTCAAATCCTTTGAGATTCGTTGGGACTTGATTTATACCCCTGTTAATGACACATGTGCATGTGAATAGAATGCATGTCCTGTCACTTGTGGGTGAATGATTCTGTTACGAGTATTAGATCATATGTGTTATACTTTACTCAAATCTTCTATATCATTATTGATCTTTGTTGCTTTACTTTTACTCATTAAGTTACTGAGAAGGTATGCTCAAATCTCCCACAAAAGATTTATCTTAGATAGAGGACGTTCAGATATAGAGACATATAAAGATATACAGAGACCAAAAGACAGAGACACAGAAAACATTTTGCATATAAATACATACAAATGTAGAATTGTCTCATTTTTGTATCTATTTTTATGTATCCTTTTATTTTAAGCCTATCTCTTATAAGTAGTATATTTACATTTTGTGCTTTTTATCCAGTCAATGTGAGAATATTTCATCTATATACACTTAATAATCATCAACACATTTAGTTTAAATCTACTTTCTTACTATTTGCTTTGTATTTGTTTCTCTCCTTCTTACTTTATTTCAAGTCAGTTACATATTTGATATTATTGTATTTTCCCCTCAGTTATTTTCTTAAATACATATTTATTCTAATATTCTTATATTCCCCTAGAAGTTATAACATGTATCTTAAATTTATTAAAGTCTAATATGAATTAACATTTTTATATTTTAATATTCTATTTTAGGAATATGAAACTACATTTAATCTCACTAAAATATAATGTATCTAGTGAGTAAATAGGATTAAAATTATTCATTGTCTATAAATTTCAGACTTAACAGCAGATATTCTGATCTCAAGCTGAAGTTTATTTCAATATTTGGCTCTTTCATGAAAATCTTACCTCAGAAAGGTTGTGTAGATACAAATGGAAGAACGTCTCCTTCACACTTACTAAAACCTAACTAAGCCTTTCAGTCCTGTCCTCCTAGTAGGCAAAGGTTGGTATAGACATGTAACTAAACTTTCATTCTCCCTGAATTCAAGTATTTGTTTCTACAAACTAATTGGAAAGTGTTAAATTCATATTTTAAAAAATAGTTTTGACAATGTGTGATCTGATTCAATGAGCTGCAACATTTTCTTTCCAATGTCAGGTATGCCAATAGAATGTTGGGACCCTTTCAGCAACAAAATCATGTTAACAATTATAACCTTTTTAAATGATATTTTTCAAAAATCTTCTTTCCGCAGCACAAGTATCTTTTGAAAAGCAGTTACTTTCTCATTCACTATTAAAATATCACCCTTATGTTGAAGGAATTGATTAAGAGGATGTATTTTAAAAATAGCTTCTAAGTAACATACTGAAGAGAGCCACTTGGTTTTTATGTAAAAGGTCAGCAAATTTGGAGTATTTGTGTTTGTAGAAGAATAAAATATAACTTCTTTTAGTTTTATATCTCTTTTAGGCCATTTCCACAGGATCAAGAACAAACTTCTATATAGTTAAAGTTATTTTCATGGTCACATTCCATCTAACTATTAACACTGTAAAATTGCAATATTTAAAAGTTTGACTTTTGGAAGAAAAAATTAAGCACATCAAGAACACCAGATAGCAGTTTGGCCACATCTAGCTTCAACTTCTTCCCTGCACTGTTTCTGCTTACTAATGCAGTTGGGAGTGATTTCACTCATGGTTCTTCTGTGTGGTTTTACCCCCATAATCCTTATTTTTCGTTCCAGTTGAAGCAGTTACACTTACACAGCTTTTCCAGAATACAATTATTTCAGAGAAGTCAGTTAGTTAGTGGATAAAAATATCTTATTGGATACATTCTCTTCGATGGATCACAAAGCAGGACTTTTTAAATGTTCTTCAATTGAAATAAAACCTAATAAACCCCATAAACTGAGCCATGACAAAATCACCTGTACATCGAGGCACTATATAGCAAATGTTCCATGTTTGTCCTAATACTTCTTTCCTCAAATGATCAACAGTGTTTTCTCTGGGCTTTGCAATAGTATTTTCTGGCAAAGGACTGTGTTTTAGTTTAATACAATACTGTTTGCCATGTATAATGATAACCGTTATTACCATAATTGTAAAAATAAGTTACTTCTAAAGGTATGTAGACTCTGTCATTCACTGTTAATCATTACTTATTCATTTAATAATTGATTGTCTACTGCAGGCCATATACTGTTCTAAGTTCTTAGGGCATACCATCAAACCAAATTTAAATATGATGCTTATGCTCAGAAAGCTACTATTTAAACCTCAAAAGTTGCTTCTAAACATTGAACATCAAGTTCAGCACATTTTAGTAAAAGACTGAATATCTCATGATATCAAATATCACTGAGAATCCTACAGGTTTTTCTTCATGTTTGAGTTGCTTTGTTTTAAATTGTCTTGTTAATTGCTTTGTCTTCTTACTATCATTAATTCAAATCTCAAGGCACACTATAAACTAGAAGTAGGATTCATCCTGAATAGTAGGGGATGAAAATTGATTTTTCAATAGTTCTTTTTTTTTTTGACTTATGTCATAATGCATGTGACCATTCAACAAATGGGCCAAGACAGAAGGAGCCAAATCCAGTCAGGACAATGGATACAAATAAAGATTAATTGATTTTGTTCTTAATATAAGTATAAATTAAAATATTTTCTTACCACACTCATTGGATGGTCTTGTAAAAAATGGCTGCCATCTCTTTGGGGACCATTGGTTTAAATCAGGGACTGGAAAAGAAACGACAGTGAGCCCAGTACTACCTACTGCCTGGATTTGATTTGGGGAGTTTTGTTTCTGATAAAACTTTATTGGAACACATCTATGCCTCTTTACTTACATATTATCTGTGGCTACTTTAATGCTGAAATAACATAGTTGAATAAATTGCAACCCAGACCATATGTCCTGCAAATCTAAAACATTTTCTATTTGCCCCTTTATAGAAAAAAAATTACTAACCTCTCATTTAGACATCATTGTCTAGTAGAATTTTCTGTAATAACAGAAATGTCTTATCTTTATACTTTCCCTAATGGTATCCACTAGCCACATATGGTTATTGAGAACTTGAAATATAATTAGTGCAACTGAGGAACAAAATTTTTATTTGTTTGTTTGTTTGTTTGTTTATGTGCTGGGAATGGAACCTAGGGCCTTGAGTAGGCTAGGCAAATGCTGTACCTCTGAGCTATGTTCCCAGCTCTCATTTTACTTTTTATTTAAAAAGCTACATGTGGCTAGTGATTACTGTATTAGACGCTGCAAGATAAACAAATAGCAGCAGGAGAACTGACAGATCTAGAGCCATCTAGAATGGATTTTTGATTATGCCCGAGAGTTAAAGGTAATGTACTACAATGCACTGGCCTTTCTGCACTCCTGAGGTGACATTACTCACACATGCCTGTAGGAGCACTCCCCATACCTTCAAACCCTCCCTTCCCTCTTTTCTCATTCTATGCTGATAACCTCAGGACCATGATTGGTCCGAGGACACTATATAAGCTTTTGTACTTCCTGGATTAAATGGGTTCTGCCTCTCAATCCAGCAGAGCAGTCTTACCTACCCCAGGAGTCTGAGTGGAGTGACTCCGTGGACCGTCACCCCAAACCTCTTCCAATGAGACCCCACTTCATCTTCCCCGAAGACCCCTTTTCGTCTCTCAGGACCCCAACTCATCGAGCAGACCCACGAGGCACAACTTCAAACAATACATGCCCATTTTCTCCTTCCAAGGACATTGAAGATTGTGATCCTCCAAGTGCAGTCATATGACTTGTTCTACATGATAAAATGTGAGCGGCAGTGATAGGGACCACTTCTAGGCCACAGTATTACATGCAGTGCTCACTTCTTCAGCATGCTGCCCTGCTGAGGCAAATCACAACATGCCATGTTGAGAATTCAGTGTCATAAGACAATGATGTGATCTCTCTGCACCTGAGCCCATGACTGACATCAGTATGGAGAAAGGGGCTACTCTGGCGCCATTGGGCATGTACGTGAGGGATAAGTCAATGGTTTCTGACTTAAGGAACTGATGTTTGGAGGTTATTCTTCACCTCAGCATAACCTAGTCAGTACTGAAAAAATCTTCTAAGGTAGCATTCCAGTAGCCTCAGAAAACTTATCTGCCCTCCTTGCCCAATGTATACCAAAGTTAGAGGTAATATGACTAAAGCTGGGAGGACAAGGCTTCAAGGTGGAGATTCCTTAGAAATAGGGAATACCTGGAGCTCTGTGCCACAATTATTTGGAATGGTTTGTCAACTGCTGCAATAAATGGCCTTAAAAGGTCAGTTCTTCCCACTCCCAGGTCCCCGCTTCCTACTGCACTGGTTTGTAAAGGGAGGCTTAGCTGTGGAGGCAGGCCCATGAAATTTGAATCCTGACTCTGCCATTTAGTAGCTCCATGACTTTAAGTGAATCATTGGGCTTTTTTCTGTCTCAATTTCCTTTTATTTGAAGTGTGTATAATTAAAGCATAATGATTGTCGATAATGATTGTTACAAGCCTCAGCAATGATTGATGATAACTGTTAGTCTTCCTCTGAGCTCAAAAAACATTAGCTATAGTTAGAATGTTGAAGTTCCCCAAAGGCACTGTGTGTTAAAGCCTTGGTCTATAGGGTGGTGCAATTAAGAGGTGATGGAACATTTAAAAGGTGGGGCCTAGTGAGAGGTCTTTAGATCATTGAAGATATACCCTCAAAGAGTATTGTGGGACCCTGACTGCTTCCTCTTCTTCCCTCTTGGCTTCCTGGCCAGAAGGTGAGTGGTTTTACTCCACTTTATATTCCTGCCATGATATGCTATCTCACTACAGCCCCACAACAATAGAGCACATGAATCATGGCCTGGAACCTCCAAAATTGTGAATCAAAATAAACCTTTTCTCTTTATAAATTAATTATCTCAGGTATTTCATTATAGTGAGAGAAAGCTGGCTAATACAATATGCCTTCATCTCCACCCTTCCTTTCATAGGAAATATCCTCAGCATTCCATATCACCACTCCTTAAACTTAAGTGCTTCTCACCCTGCAACACTTTACCTTACCATGTTAGCCACCGATCATGACACCTCCCCTCTTCTTAACTCTTCCCCTCAACCTTGGGAATGCCTACTCTTCAATCAAAACCTGACTCATTTATCCTCCTAAGGGAAAACTTCTCCCATTCAAGGCAACATTCACTCTACTTTTCTCCATATTTCTGCTCTGAGCTCTCATGGTACCCAGCATGGCTTCTCTGATCACATTTCCACAGCTACATCATTGTCTTGATAACCATAAATGGCAGTACTGTGGCCTCTTCTCATCCCTGTATCCATGCCTGACCCTCAGTCTTCCCTTTACTTAGAATTTCTGACATATAGCAGGCCATCAGTAATCATGCAAATCAAGAAGGGAAAGGAGAAGGGAAGGAAGGAGAAAGGAAAAGAAAAAAATTATTAGGCATCTCTGATGTCTAGCAAATAGAAAATACCTGGAAATATAATTTTCCCTTCTAAGAAAAGCATGTCTTCCTTTTCAAGAATTAGTTCAAAATCTTTCTGAGTCATGCAGAATTTTTAAATGAGTTTTTGAGTTGACAGGCAATCTATAAAAGGAAAGAGTTCATTGCAGATTGATGAAATGCAGGCAGATTCTTTTCTTCCTCATAGCTCACGTGCCCACATTTTCATAATTATTTATATTTCATTAATCAGTTAACTATAAAAGGCAATTTGAGAGGTGAGAGGGAATATATTTGGTTACCCACATTACAAATGCCACAAAGAGGGAACTGGCGGAGATCTAATAGTGAGGCCCAGCCCTCATGGAGAAGTTTCATAAAAAGCATGTCAGACCTTTATTACAGCCATGCTTTCTCTTTGGGAGAGAAATGGCCCCGGTAACACACTGTAATAAAGCATTAAAATTTTTTTAAATAAAAAAATCAAACCCTGTGACATATGGCATAAAAATGGAAGGAGAACCTTATAAGCATTTTGGAGGGCCACATAAGGTTGTAGCCACTGAGGTTATCATCAATTTCTCCTTGCTGCTGCCCCAAATATACTACAGACCAAGTCAATGACAGGTGTAAGAGGAAGGTTATTCCTTCCAGTAAAGGACATGGGAGCAATGATGAGACAAAGAAACTAATATTGGTTATGAAACTCAAGGAAAATCAGTGCTGAATTATTTATATCTAAGTTTGAATGTTCCCTTGCTGTTTTTAGCTGTCAAGAAGTCTAAAAAGAAAGTCATAGAATTTCCTCCCTCTAGCCAAGAGGACAGCTTCTTTGAAAAACTAGCCCTTGGAGATAAAGCCCTAGAAGTCTCCAAGGTTCAGCATGGAGCTCAGGGTTAGTTGGGGTGGAAGTTTAGATGAGAAGTATTTCCAGGTGTGCAAAAAAGTCAGCACTATCAAATTGCTGTGGGACAAGAGTAGCCAACAGAAAATTATCTGTCATCCTGAGCGGTCTTTCCACAATTTTTCAGAGGCCAGATGTCTCTCAATTTGTAAGATGGTCAGCAATTGTGTGCAGTCAACCACACTGTCTCCATTCAAAATAATGAAAGAGACCAAAGTTCAAGATACAGAGGTCAAGCTGAATCCATTCAGCATCTAGGGGAGATTTCTACTTCTTTATTAAGTGAATTGTACAGATTGGGTCTCAGCCTAACCAAGTGACGTTTTCCTGAACTGTGGAAGATCATCATGTGCTGATGGTTTGGATTCAGCATTTTCAGTACGATGAGGGAGAATCCAAATCTTTGTGACCATAATGCTTTGCTCTCAGGGGCCTAAGGGAGATATTTTCTGACCCCATTCATCAGTGAACAACTAGATGGATGGCTGAACAGAGAAAGAGCAGTATAGGTTTTCACCTCTGCAGAAATCAGCTTTTGCTGTAATTTTTGAATGGTGAAGAATATTATGCTAGAGGACCTGAGTGCCAACCCCATGCCTACTGCAGGGAGACATGCTAGAGAGCCATGGAGGGATTGTTCTGATATTCTTCATTAAGAGAACAAATTGTTGAACAAATGGAAAATCAAGTTGTGTGACTTCAAAGAATAAGAGGAAAAATATTTTGATTTTATCAGTTAAAAAATAAGTACTTTTCAAAAACTTTTTGTAGGAGGAAAATCTTACATTAGAAATATTCCGTAATTTTAGGTGACTATAGTAAAAACTGGCTTTACTATAAATTAAATCATATCTCCAAAGTATGATAAATTCCAAAGTTATAACCTGATAACCTTTTAGTTATCTTTCAAAGACTGATGCAAATCTAGCCTGTGTAGTATGGCTCTATAATTCAGGGAAATAAATATACTTCCTGCTAGTCTGGGACAGTGTTGGTTTCTGCCTGTTGTCCCAGCATAATTATTAATAGCATCCTCCTTCATTCTCAAAAGTGACCCAGTTTAGACAATTCTCTGGTCTTGCTTCTCACAAAGTTTCCCCCAAACATTTGCTTTGTGATATTCTTTGAATTTAAAAGGTGAAAGGAGATTTTCTGCAAATAGGAAACATCTCAATATAATATAGTTTGACCATCCCTAATCTGAAAATCCAATACAAAAGGCTCCAAACTTCAAAACTTTTTGAATGCCAAGACATTATACAGGTAGAAAATCCCATGCCATGAAATTTTGTTTCTTGCACAAAATTATTTTAAAATGTTTATAAATTTCCCTTCAGGTAATATGTATAAGGTATATATGAATTTTGTATTTGGACTTAAGTTCTCCTTAAGTCCTCTCTCATTATGTATGTGCAAATACAGTTGACCTTTGAACAACATGAGTTTAAACTATGAGGGTCTACTTATACATGGATTTTGATTTGGGAGATTTGTGACAATTTGAACAACTTTCAGACAAATACATAGATGAGAAATTTTAAAATTAAGGAAAAGTTTGGTATGTTATGTTTGCAAAAAGTAGGCAGATAATAATCTACCCTTTACTACCATCAAATATATACAAATCTTTTATAAAAGATTAAAAGTATCAAAATTTACCCACACAGGCACACATTATACATGGTACCATATGTAGTCAAGAGAAATGTAAACAAATGTAAAGATGAAGTTTAAATTATAACTGCATAAAATTAACAGCAGTTATAGTGGAGTACTGTAATAATTTCTTAGCCACCCCTGTTGCTCTTGTGGTGAGTAGTACGAGCATCCACTGAAAACAGTATGTGATGCTAATCATCTCCACATGAGCAGTTTGTCCTTCCAGTAAATGAGATATCACAGGAAAAAGTGATTTAACAATTCTCATGTGTTTCTTACAGGATTTTCACCATATGTAGTACATGTAACATACAAAATGGGTGTTAATGAACTATTTATGTTATCTATAAGGCTTCTAGTCATCAGCAGGCTACTCATAGTCTTGTTTGGGGGGAGTCAAAAGTTATACTGAGATTTTCAACTACTTGGGACAGTTGGCACCCTCAACCCCCACACTGAAGGAGATTCAACCCTATTCTGAAATCTGAAACCAAGCATTTGGGTAAGGGATGCTCAATCTGAACCATATTTTACACAAAAGCGTAAGTAGATTGAGCTTCAAAATTAGACAACTGAATAATGCATCACATGATGCTGATATTAAGCCAATATAAATTAATTTCAATGCCTTTACCAATGGAATTTCTTTTGTTAGCTCTCTTGAGTCACATGGCACTTTTTAATTTGACATAATTGATGTAATCCTGTAATACCAACTTTGGATTTACAGTAAGAAAAGAGATGCTGCTGACAAAGCTCACATCTGTAGTGTACATGCTAATGACATGTGCTGTTTGCTCCTCCACTTACATCTTCCTAAGCACATCTTCTGTGTCTCAAGTTAAGCTTTCAAAATTGCTCGAGACAGCTGGGCCTGCTTTCTGTTTCTCGTTAATTGATTCTTGTATCTAGGCCTCTGCTGTTATTACCATTTGTTCACTGGCTGTTTTCATTATCATAATATTTGTTTATTCCTCTAAATAAGCTAAATACAAAGATTCTGAAGTGACTACAACACAGTAGCACAAAACTTCTGAAGGAAATGAAAAGAGAATATTGGAAAATTGTCATGTGGAATTGTGCTCCTAACAAACTACTCATAGGAGTAGATTCTCACCATAGAGCTGTAAGAAAAGAGGACATGTTCAAAGGACTTCCTTCTTTGTCAGGGTAGGTCAGAGAGAACATTGAAGGTGGAGTGACAGGCTACTGAGCATGATTCCCTTCCAGCTTGTGTTCAAAAGGGCACCCCTCCCTCTCTCAGAGGAAGTGCCCCCTGTCCTCAAGCTGCATGAGAAAAGGAGGAAGTGGGAATGCTCTGGCCTCTCTGGCAACAATCCCCTCCCCAGGATCATTGAGGTTCCATGGGCCCTCCTTGGGTGACAGGACATGCTCACCCATAGCAGAGCCTTGGCCCTAGGAGTCCAGAAGAAAATGCATGACAGAGTCAATCTTCCAACTCTGTTTCCCCAGCAACCACTTCCACCAAAGTATTATCACTACCCCTTGCTCAACCTTATGGACCTGTGGACCTCATCCAAAGGATTTGTTTCTCAAGTTTCCATTGTAGGACAGGAAGTAGTAGCAGACCTAAACAATTATACACTCAATAGAAAATGGAAGGTGTTGGCAATGAAATGCCTAGTTTTCATGCTTTGAATGCCAAAGAAGTGCCATCCAGATTCAAGATCTGATCTTTTCTCAGATGAGATACACTTTAATTAGGAGAAGAGAAAAATAAATCCACTAAAATAATTTGAGCCAAATCAGAAGTCAAATCAGAAAAAAATGAAATGTCAGTATGAGCCCTAAAAAGGAGCTAGTCATGAACAGTTCCTCATGACTGATCATTCTGAGCACTCATTCATTCACAAGTAGAAGGTCACCTTCTTCATATGTATACTGCTATGGGAGCAGGCATGACGCAGGGGTGATGTGCTAAATCTGCAGAAGTACTTTTTGGATATAATTTTTAAATATCTAATAATTTTTTAGCATGGTTTTAGTATATTTTCTGAAATTGACTTTATTTTAGAAAAGAGCACATGGAAGATAGAGAAAAGCGCTATCATTCATGCCAAATTGTTCATTTTTCTCATTTCTTGTTACTTATAACATCTAGTTTTTAAGGAACTTATAGATTTTGATTATTTCACGGTACTGAAAACATTCATCTGCACATGCCATTTCTTCCAGAATAACCATTTTTCTTTCTTCTAAGCACTTTTATCAATATGAACTTAGTTCATATTGATAAACCCACCTTCATGCCAACCCCATGAGGTGACCATATTACAACCCCCACTTTGCGAATGGAGAAAATGGAGCCAGAGGACTAAGTAACTCACTGGAGATTACTCCAAATTTGACCCAAAGTCAACCTCTTGACCACTATAGCCCAGTTTCATAGCCAGGGATGGCTATGTCTATGAGAAAAAGATTGCATCCATATGCAATATATTGAAAACAACTGAACATAATGCAATTTGATTCAAATAAGCAAACATTTATTGAGCACCTACTATATGGCAGAAGTTGTACTATGTGGCAAGACAAATCAGATTAACTAGACAAGGGGCACTTTGAAAAGGAGACACTATATACCTCTGAAAAGGAGAGATGACGAAGTTTACCATCCTGGGGTTCAAAATGAAATAGGTTCCCTAACAACAGGAAAACTGTCCAAACAACACTGCTGAAGACATCTTACTAGGAACTATGTGTTAAAAATGTTTTTTCCACAATTAATGCCTTTGCTTTTTGCGGCAAAACACTTACCACCGCACATTTATCAGAATTGACATATAGAAGAAACATGGTTCAGAATTTCCCTCCGACTCACAGTTAATTAAGTGCACTGTTAAAATAAAATGTGCTCTGTGTTTGAATAGGATTTGCCCCACCTCCCCCTCCCCATCCCCCACCCAACCACCCCTGTCTCCAGTGGCTCCAGAGAGAGGTTTGTTTTTTTTTTTTTTTCCTCTCAGGCTTTTCAGTCAAGTTTTGTAGACATTTGTCAACTCTGTAGTTTCCAAGTCAGGATGTCTGCCATTTAACCTTCATCCTCCTTGAATTTTCATCCCGATAGGTTTGGATTAAACCACAGACTGATAAATGAGCACAGCTTTGGCGACACAAAGGAGCAGTCATTAAGGAAACCTTCTCAGAAGGTATGAATCAAAGCCAGGAATCTTTCTTTTCTCCCCTAGTTCGCAGACTGCCTGCAGTAATGCACTTTTATCATTTTTATTTATTCTTTTTTCTTTCCCTGTAGTTTACAAAATGGTTTTCATCATCACTTCCTTCCTGATTTTCTAAAAGAATGAAAGTGTGTCCTGATGGCCCACAGTTCTGTGTTTATTGCACTAATGTAACCAGAAAAAGCATTTTATCAATTTGGAATTAAATCCAGGATTAGGAGACAGGGGGAATACAGAGGGATGAAGATTAAGTAACAGGCCCCCTGATGTGAGCAGCATGTTTCACTCAAAGACTTAGGATAATTAGGGAACTGGCAGTGGAGGGGGTCCCCCCTAAGGCAACCACTCTGCTAAACCAGAGCGTGTAATAGGGGCATTCCTTCTAGATTCCTTCTAGTTTTCCACTTCTTCAAATCATGCTTTACTTACACATGGGGTTTGGTGCCTTTTTGGTTCCAGAAGTTGTAAACATTTTAGACCTTATCTTAATTTTTTTCCTTTCCATCAAACCAAAAGAAACCAAACACAAAACAAAACACTCTAGGGCTTGCCAAAGACAACACTTGTGTCAGACATGACAAGAGCACATTGGAAAAGATTTTCATGAACCATATAAAAATAGTGCAGTGTGTGTTATAGTCACACCTGTGCACGCCTGGTTGCCCGGCTTCTCTGTCCATTTCTAAAACAAAATGACTTCGGAGTTGAAGTATTGCTTTATTCTCTGATGCACATTAGCTGTGACCCAAATGTCATCAGCTGCCTGAATTTGTTTGAGCTTTTAGGAATTACCTTGTTCTTTAAGATTTTAGCAAGATGGGATTCAATATTCATTCATGGGTGAGAAACCCACCATCTCCTGGGAGTAAGAGAAAGATTACATCTATCCTGTTCATCCCTCAGTTTCTCCTTCTGTGAGCTCTCAGTCCCCTTCCACATAAAGCTAGTTCTTCTTTTGTCCCTTTGCAGTACAATATTGCCCAGCTAGCACTTTTCCCCAAAGACACTAACACAAGGCTGCATGCAGAAAGCTTCTCCAAGTTTGAGGAGCAGTAGAAAAGGATAAAATCTACTGCGTGGGACTACTAAGCTGGCTGCAGTGATGACATACAGATCTCCCCTACCACATGCAATAAACAAGAGGCAAAGAAGGACAATGGTAATGGATTGAATGAGGGGTCCATTCATTCAACTTCTTGCTACAGTTCGGCTCTCCCGACACTAAACCTGGGGTCTTATACAAGTAATATTAAAGTCTTAAGAAGTCTTAAGAAATGAATCACCTAGCTGGGGGCAGTTGTGCATGCCTGTAATCCCAGCAGCTTGGGAGGCTGAGGCAGGAGGTTCTCGAGTTCAAAGTCAGCCTCAGCAACTTAGCAAGGCCCTAAACAACTCAGTGAGACTCTATTTCTAAATAAAATATTAAAAAGTGCTGGGGATGTGGCTCAGTGGTTAAGTGCCCCTGGGCTCAATCCCTGGCACCAAAAAAAAAAAAAAAGGAATTAATCACCTGATGAAATTAATACTGCAAAGACTATACTTCCAGACTCCTGAGAAATTCTCCTAGCCTTTGGTTTAGGATTCATGATAACCTGGAAACCTGGAAGCCACCTTAGAGCTCAGATCTCAGACTGAAGACCATGTCAAGGTACACTAAGGATAAAAGAATCCGTGCCAAAAGGAGGTAAAGTGGTATCAGGGATAGAAAAAGCATTACCTCCACCAATAGCCAGAAATTATCAACAGATCATAACACAGAGAAGAAAGAATTTTACATGGTAAAACACAGAAGTCCATTGCTTCCCTAGGACCAGAGGATCCTATTCTCTTGGGCAACCTTTGGTCACACACGGAGGGCCAATACTTCAGCTCCTAGTGTTGACTCACTGAGGTGGTAGACTCCAGAGTTTTAACATTTCAACAAGAAATGCAGCATTTCAACATCCTGAAAAATAAGAAACTCTCATATTATTACTGAAGAGCACATGTGTGGTTCTCTGGGCTCCAAGTTTACTCCTGATGAACAGCAATGCCAGCTGCTCTTACCAGGACCTCATGGGCTTTTGCTTACCCTCCAGTGCCAGTGCACCCCTAGAGGAGTCGCATGCTTCCAATGAAGAGCAAAAAGAGGTAAATGAAACCACAGGCCAGGAAACAAGGTCACTCTTTGTCCCTGAAACAAATACTTTCAAGGACAAATACACAGTACATCACCTACATTATACAAAAAGCCCAAGAGAAAGAAAAATGGTGTGTCATGTCAAAGATTGATTTAAGAATCAATGATCTCAATTTTCTCTTTTTAAGGAAAGATTAAGACCTGAGATGCAAAGTCACAACCAAAACCCCCAATGAGAGCAAGACTGAATCCCTCATGCAATCAAATAACTGCAACATGCTAAAGAACAGAGCGTGGGCAAAATGGAGGGGAGATACAGAAAAACTGATGCAGTTCAGTGAATTAGTAGAAGGCATCAAGGTGTTGGGCAGTCATTAACATCAGACAGGAACTGGATCCAAAGTCCAGTCCTTCATCTCCTGTGTGACCTTGCACAGGTTACTTAAACTCTGTAAGCCTCAGTTTCCTCATCCAGCAGATGAATATAATAATAGCTATCTTTGTGTTTTATAAGACTTAAATGATGATAACTGCCTGGCTTTAAATATGACAAGGGCCTGGTTTTGAATATATACTCAAGATTATTGGAGACCTCTAATTTAAAGTCCCAAGGCCTTATCCTAACCAACACAACTTTACAGGTACTAACAATGTGATTTAGAGACAAGTTTAACTGTCCTCTGACATGTTGTTCTGGTATGTTCTCAAGCTAGTCAGCTTTTTATTGATATACTGAATTTTCTTACTGATGGCTGCATTTTTCATAACTCTCAAAAACTATTTTCAAGTCACTCTTCAACATTTATTTCCTTTCCCCACCCACATTTTACCAGTGGCACATTTGATCACATTTCCTTTTCCAGTGTTGTTAAGGTAATGAGTTGGAAGAGGGCCTTTCCTCTCCCACCAGATGTGCGGTTGTCATTATCCTGCAGCGGTTCCTGCAGATGACTTCCAGGTACCATGCACCCTTGCTCTTTTCCTGTGGTTCCAGAAAGGACCTCTGGGCAGGCACTCCCAGGCTACGCAGGAATAACCCAGCCTGTGTGCCACCGTCTAAGGTACCCATTGTTATTATCTGGCCTGCTTTTCCTCCTTTCATTTCACTGAACCAAAGTAGAACTTGACTTCTATTCCTCGTGGTTTGGAACTTCTTAGTATAATGTGCACCAAAGGTCAGCATCTGAACCCATTCACCTTCCTGTCACTGCCCTTCTCGTTCATCTACATTATTTAAAACACCAGCCTTACCCATCCTTTCTTTCTTCTCTTCCTCTCTTCTTTATTTCCTTCCTTTATTCAGAAAGAGAATAGCCATAGGATGTAAGAATCAACCTCTATTAGTCATTGCAAGTAATCACTTTGTTCATAAAATGGATCTTTACCAGTACATGACAATCCTAAATTCTGTGTTCAATCTAGTAAACAATTATTGAAAGTTTATTGTGTGCCAGGTTCCATGCTATGCACTAGGAAAACAAAAGAATAAGGCATTATCCCTCTCCCTGTTGAGTTTTATAGGGAAGTGGAACAAAGTAGTCAACAATGTAGTGAACTGTTGAGTGGTATTATAATAGTATTACTAAGTAGGAGCACTCCCCATACCTTCAACCCCTCCCTGCCCTCTTTCCCCATTCTGTGCTGATGGACTGTGCACCTGACAGAGCAGTATCTCACTGGTTGTAACCTCGAGGCGATGATTGGTCCGAGGACTGTACATAAGCTGTTGTACTTTCTGGAATAAACAGGTTCTGCATCACGCTCCAGAGCAGTCTTACCAACCCCCAGAGTCTGGGTGAAGTGACTCTCACGGACGGACCACCCCATACCCTCGTCCTGCGGGACCCCATTCCGTCCTTCCTAAGGACCCCTCGGTACCCTCATCCCTTGGAACCCTCAACTCGACGGCAAACCCACGCAAGGCATGACATAAAACAACATTACTATATTATCATGGTCTGATGCTAGATAAAATATGGTCTATAGTGACCACTTTGGTCCAAGAAGGTAATTTGGCCATTGGGGAAGGCTATTCTAAGTTCATGATTTTATTATCTGATGGAAAAACTCTTGAAACTTCCTCAAGCTTCTCCCAGATGTTTTCTCAAATCACTCCAATAATCCTCCAGGGTGCCACCAGAATTTTCTCTGTAACACAGTTGTATAAAATACACATTAAGACACTCCTCTCTCAATCATTTAAGAGCATCCCATCTCCCTCAGAATAAAACTCCAAAGGCTAGCTTCTCCTCATACATGTTTCTCCATCCCACACTTCACAGGCCTCTCTCCAAACTCCAGAACCATTGCTCAACTATCCTGTGCTCATTCTCACCTCCATAGTTTTGCACATGTTGATTCCTCTTGCTAGAAGGTACTATACTCCTTGCATCCTCCATCTCTTTTCCACTTGGTGAATTCCTTCTGGCTCTTTGAGATGTACTTCAAATATCAACTTCTCTGAGAAACCTTCTCTGACACCTCCCATACTCACCTAGCAGCTCCTCACCCAGAAGATTAGGTTCCTCTGATGGACAGCATTGCTTGGCTAAAAGAACTCCTATTCCTAAGCCCACTATTTTACCAGTCAGGGTCCCCCCAGGAAGCAAATGGTACATTCAGTGAGTGATTTGAGAAGAACCTCATCAAGGGACTACTTAGAAAAGACTGACAATAGAGAAACCTAAGGGATAACTGCAGTACCCAGGGCTTTAGCAATAGCAAGATATCCATAGGTCCCAAAGCGTAAGGAGAGCTAGCAGCTCCCAGACCAGAAGGATAGGTGCCTCCTGAGAGGAGCTTCCAAATGCAGCCTGCTGCCACCACATGGGAAGGAAGTCACTCTTGCTCTTCTTCTATTCCTCTGCCTGTCAACCAAATCCAAAGGCAAGGGGGCCCACTCATGTTTTTTACCTGCCAGCCTCCTGGTATAGAGAACAAAGCTTCAAAGGAGATCTAGAAATGCTACATTCCCCTTGTAGCTGGTATCTGGAAAGGAGGTGGCATCTGACACAGTTTGGGCTTATGAGATGATGCTTATAGAAAGACTCACTTGTTTAATGAATGAGCCAGGATGGCCATCCTCAGTATCTAGATCTTTCCTCCACCATAAAAGTGAATGTGATTTCTTAAAACACTGGAGGAGAGTCCAAGAACATCAAAGAGACACAGCCCTCATGCCATTATTAAAACCATACCAGCAGCTGCCTCTTCCTGCATTTCTTATTTTATGATAACTATAAAACTCCATGTAGTTAAGCCACTGTTAAAAGTGTTTTCAATTACAGTCATGCACCACATAGCTACATTTTGGTCAGCAACAGACTGCATATATGACAGCAGTCCTGTAAGATTATATCACCTAGTGACATTGTTGCCATTGTAGTTGGCATAAGTACACCCTATGGTGCCTGCACAGCGACAAAATTGCCTAACAACACATTGCTCAGAACATGTCTCTGTTATTAAGTGACACGTGACTACCTTGTAAACGAAAGCAATCCTAACTTATGTGGCTTCCTTGTGCTCACCTCCATATTCCAAGTTTAATTGAAACTAGCTGAGTGTCTGCCTTTTCCCCTAGAACGTGGGTTCCACAGGGTCAGGGCTTATGCTAGAAGGAAACTATTTGCTGCTTATAAGGAGGAAGTGAATCAATGTGCCAAGCATGGAAGCCATGTCAGAAGGACCCAAGACCATCCTTGCGCTTCCTCCAAGCTGCTTCTTTCCTTTGCCTTGTTTCACCCTAAGGAACTTCCTCTTTAGTGCCCTGCTCCCTGTGTTTTCTCATCTTCCCTCTGCCCTTCTACATCCACTGCATATCAAGCATACTTGCATTGCACAAATTGTTTGCATTCTGTTTTATAACCATTTTTTTAAAAAATGATTCTCACTCTCAAAGAGATGGGCTGATTAATGTACTCAAAATATCTTGCACTACACAGCCAATTCCTTTATCCTTGTTCTATTCATAATGTATAGCCCTTCTCTCTTCAAATGTGCATAAAAGAACCCGTTCCCCACCAGCATTATTTGTAACTGCAGAGCTTGAGGTGGTACTAGATGTCAAAAATGAAAAATTGCTAAATTCAAAATTGCTTCTGTCTTTGTTTTAAAGGTGACCTGCAAGTAGTTTTTATTTTTTTTAATGAACTAATTGTAGGATTATATGCTGAATGCTCCAAATGCAGAGAGTGAGAGAAGAACACTCAGCACATACCTGCTACAAAATACCTGGTATTGTTTCTGAGCTTCTGCAAACCCAGACTGCTGACACCCACAATCCCCGCGGCCCCAGCAAGGAGACTAACTCAGACACAGCTCTGCTTCTGAACTGGAAGAAGGGGCATGCAGGTCAATGGTGAGCCAGACTAGGAACAGGGAGGCACAGTGTGGTGATGTGCTGAGTGACCTTGAGCAAGCTGTGTTCTGAACCAGCAGAAACCTCCCCATCACTGCCAAAAGGGAACTGGTCTCCTCATTCCCTCCCACTGACAGTTATGACTCCAGGTTCAACACACACCTTCCATGCAAAGAGGTTGTCAGAGCAGCAAATTATTTTCAAGACTCATTAGAGGCCCACACACATTTTGTTGGATGGTGGGGATCTGAAAAGTATGGGAAATATGTTTCCTAGTGAATCTACCTGCTCCCTCCGCACACAGCCTGGATTTGGAAATTTCTTTTCTTGTCCTATGCTGCGATGGAAAACACTCCCTCAAGGTGACTTGGGCACTCCAGGGAACAATAACTCTTTTCAAATCCTCTATGATTCTTTTTCTTTTTTTTTTTTTTTTTTTTTTTTTTGGTGGGGAAAGTACTGGGGATTGAACCCAGGGGTGCTTAACCACCAAGCCACATCCCCAGCCCTTTTTATACTTTCTCTTAGAGACAGTCTCGCTAAGCAGCTTAGGGCCCTTCTAAGTTGCTATGGCTGGCTTTGAACTCGTGATCATCCTGCCTCTGCCTCTCAAGCTGCTGAAATTACAGGCATGCACCACCACAGCTGGCTCCGCTAATGATGCCAAAGACGACGTGGAAGTTAACTAGTAATGTGGTTTGAAGGAAATCACAAACGCCCCCTCCTGACTGAAAACAGTGTCCTGCAATCCTCTTAAAGTTCCATCTTTAATACAAATGTATTTTTTGTCTTTACTCTGTATTCAGTTACCTGACACTTGTTAAAATGTGCATAACCCTTCTAGGGTAGAACACTAAATTATTCATCATCTACTATTATACCTGAGAGAGAATGAGTTGTTCAGATTACATTCCAATGAGCTGCAATGAGCTGAGGACTTGAGCAACAGTGGAACAGCAAGCAGGGAAATTGTGCAGCAGAGGCCAACAAAGAGAAAACTGGAGGGAATTGTTCCAAAAGGAGGGCACCAAAAATGAGGGGTTCTCAACTCCAGCCATTTATCCTTTCATCCATTCATCAAATATTCATGACGGGCCTACTCTGTGCCATGGACAGTGCCAAGGGTGCAGGATACACTATGAATTAAGTTTCTAAGCACAAAGACAACTGAAAACACTCAAGACTAGCATGGCCCTCATCACAATGTTTCCCTTGAGCCAGCACTTTTTAATTATTCCTCTCCAGGAGTTGAAAAGCTCCAGCTCTCTTGCCCAGGATTACAAAACACCCAAGCCAGCCTCCTGAGAATCAGGCAGCACTCTGACCATCTGAACAGGGCTCCTCTTCTTGCCCGATTCTAGTGGTTTCCATGAGACTGGGGTATTTGCATTCTTTTGACTACTGATTTGGCAGAGAATGGGCCTGGCCCAGATACACAAAAGGGAACACTGCTGATATGGGGAAATATTAGGGCTAGATTCCTGTGAATTTATCTGCTCTTCTCACATACAAAAAAAAAAAAAAAACAAAGAACTCTCAGGAGGACCCATTCTAAATGGATCCTGCAGAGACACCATCTCAGTTCTGTGCACTTCCTGTGAACACCTGACTTAGACCCCTAAGGGCCCAGTTTCCACTCTCAGCCCTCGCAGTTTCTGCCCTGTGTTTTGCCAGACCCAGGTGCCTTTAGACTCTATTTTGGCTAAGTGTTAAATTTTCCAATGGGAAAGGCTGGTGTTTTTATTTGCTTTGCTATCGTTTTCCTAATAAAGTACCAGAAAGATGTTGGAAACAAAAGCACAGGTCGATGTCCTAATGAAGCTTCTTGGGTCTTGCCAAATAAATACACATGAGGAAACCAGCCATCTCAAGAGGCTAAAGCATCAGCAAGTTGTATCTCTGGATTTGAAAATGCCAAGCAGGTACTTTCAGGTCAAATGGAAATACCAGGCGGAATTCTTAAACTCTTGGGAGTTTAGGGCAGATTAAGTTACTGCTGAGACATACCTACTCAGAATCCACCTGCAAAATGAACTACAAGAGAAAGCCATGCACAATCAGGTAATTCCTATCATAAACCTAATGAGAAAATAACTCAGGAGCTACTGATGGCTTTTGCCCAAAGAGATGAATAATGTGGAGAATCCTTGGCTGCATGAAGAACAGAAGAAATTAATTGCTGAAGCCTTCACAGCATGTTGAAAGCCAAGAATTATCCTCTGGATCTGCACTTATAATTTACAACAGCTGCCTCCTTCAGACAGGCCGAAGTGACTCTTGGGCAGAGCACAAAGCACAGATGATCACAGCGATGAATCTGGAGCCGGGTCAACACTGAGCCACCGCATGAAGGATGCTTATCTTTGGGAACTGTGGGCAGCTCGCCCCACACAGCAGAGCCCTCGTGCCCTTCTCTCAGCAGCTGGCACTTACCTTGTGACAATCACCCTACTTACCATACTATTATCATAATAACTTTTTAGAAAGTCTACTGGGAGATGTTGAAGCACAATCTATTTATTGATATTTCCCACCTACTGGAAACTAGCATGGTCCCAGATGCCTCATGGGAAAGCATCCTTTGCCCTTTTGTGAACTCCTTGCAGGGTGGCAAAAGGAAGGACAGAGGACAGCATATCAGGAGATTCCCAGGGGTCCATGCCTAAATGCAAGGCATTCAAAAAAGAATATAGGCCAGAAAAAAGTAGGATAGAGGTAATTATGAGAAAATGAAGTTAGAGAAGATAAATTTTATGTGAAAAAGATTTATTAAAAATAAATAACCAGCCGGGCGCGGTGGCTCACGCTTGTAATCCCAGCACTTAGGGAGGCTGAGACAGAAGAATCGAGAGTTCAAAGCCAGCCTCAGCAATGGCGAGGCACTAAGCAACTCAGTGAGACCCTGTCTCTACATAAAACACAAAAAAATAGGGCTGAGGATGTGGCTCAGTGGTCGAGTGCCCGTAAGTTCAATCCCCAGTACCAAAAATAAATAAATAAATAAATAACCATCATAAGAGGGAAAATTTTAAACACAATCTTAGAGAAAAATGCTTTCTCCTAAAAATAGACAAAGATCTGTGTCAAGGAGATCATATAACCTTTGTGACACAAATTTGACGATGTATTACCTTGTTCATACCTGAAACTAATGTCTCTATTTGAAATACAGATCTTAAAGACTACACGAACTGAACTTGCCTACCAAACCATTTCTAATTGCTTAATTTGTTGTCTCAAATGCCACAAATATTATTTGGGAAAGATTGGAAATTTAGGAGAGCAACATTTAAATAATGTGAGCATGACTATTGAGTGGCATTTTAAGAATTGTTTTGAAGACTTGAAGACAATTTTAACATTAATAGGTTTAAAGAATTGGGCTGCAGATTTGGGTTGTGGGTTCTCAACAGTGAGAAAATAAATGACATGGTTACAAAAATGCCCAATTCTCTAGTCATGCTTTCATGAGAAGAACTTAACTTACCACTGTGATCTCGTGACTACCTAAAATTCCAAAACTAATCAGATGATTTAGTTTACAGGGTAAACTGCTTTTAAGTTGATGAGCCTACATTAGGTGAGATACTGAATTTTATCAGTTATTTACACCTTACTCTGAATTTGTTTATTAGGTTCTTATAGTGGTTTGGAGATGGGTTGTCCCCCAAAGGCTCCTGTGCTGGAAACTTGGTACCTAGCATACGAATGTTGAAAGGTGGTGGCACCTTAAAAGGTAAGCAGGTCCTGAAGGCTGTGCTTTAGAAAAAGATTAACACTGGTCTCTCCGGAGTTGGTTAGGTCTCACAGGATTGAACTAAAAACCACAAGATTGGTTGTTATGAGCAATCCTGTCACTTCCCAAGTCCCTCTTCCACAAACACTGCTCACTGCTGCTGCCGTGGGATAATCTCCTGATATGGTGTCCTCTGTCCTTCCTATTGCCACCTTGCAAAGAGTTCACAAAAGGGATGATACATACAGCATGAGATTCTCACTAGATGTAGTCACCTGGACCTGAATGTTCCAGCCTCTGAAACTCTAAGCCAAAATAAACCTCCTTTCTTTATAATTTATCCCATCTTGGGTATTTTGTTACAGCAACAAAAAAAAAAAAATGAACTAAGTTCTTTTCCAAAAGCAAGTATTAATAGGAGGAAAGATAATACGTGTGGGTCAGTTTGTCCAGGGAGATGAGGACAAAAGTGTATTTGTCATAATGAAATAGATTCCTCTTCCATGGATATTATGTTCTTCCTCTAGTTTCTACACTAAGATAGAGACAGAAATTGACTTTTTTTCAGGGCTTACGTTATATTTTAGTAGCCATTAGTACATCAAAACCAAGGGACAGGAAACAGGATGCTACACAGAATGACCAACTTTCTTTGTTCTATTAGACTCGCAACTCTGATAAACTCCTCCTTGCTCCTTTTCCCCACACATGGAAGATTCCAGCTGCACAGGAGAATGGGAGTTTATATATATGGAACCAAACTACCTGTGTGATCCTGGTAAATAATTCAGAGACACATTCCAACCTGACCCCATGGATAATTTATGGCCACTTTCTGCTGTTGTTAGTATTTGTTCCTCCTATAGCCCTCTCTTTATCAAATGTACTAGCTCTAAAACCAGACACCCTTGGCTAACCCTCCAGCTCTTTTTTCCTTTTACCCAATAAAAAGTATAACCCTATAACCCATATGCCAACAACCTGCTTCACGATGTTGTTAGACATAGGAATGAGACATCGCTTTTGAGATGGAGCCTTCTCCAAGGCGGCAGAGACAAGCAAACTGATTGCACAGGACACAACCCCAACAGCGCCACCAAGTGTCAGGCAGAGGAAACAACAGCTATGGAAGACGCCAAATGGACATCAACGCCCTCCACACCAGAAAGGGTCAAATGAAGACTCAGCGTATCTCCAGCCCCACAC
>CM053399.1:114279626-114405483 GCA_028644305.1 Xerus rutilus
TCTTCTTCTTAGGAAATGGTCCTGGATCTTTAATATTCTAGAATGTTTTTTGTTGTTTTTTTTCCCCCCAGCTTTGCATCTTTATTCACCAAGGAGAATGATTATGTATGAACTAAATTCTAAAAACAGTGTCCAATTCCACACATTTTACTCTTGTTTGTTCTCATTCCTTGACCCTGAGTTCCTTCCTCTCCTGTTCCCTCTTTTTTTCTTTTTTCTTTATGACTTTCAGGGTTAGACACTCTTCCTATTGTTGAGTTGAATTAAGCTTCTCCTAAAGCTGCCTCTACACACATTTTAAGTTTGGACTAAGTATTTCTTCATACATCATCAACTTTAATCTAAGCTGATAAATAACTAAACCATAACCTACTACTGTAACCTGTAGCCAAGTCTCAGCCAGTCACAGCAAGCAAACTTCAGTCAACCACAGGCAGCCCACTGTTGAACCTATGCTAACCAGTGGAACCATCTCTATACCTCCTCTACTTTCTATCACTTTCTTTTCTCCCGCTATTCATGCAAACTGTAAGTGTAATGGAGCAGAGCATTCTGGACCATTTTTTATCCAGACTGATGCCCAATTCTAATCCTAAATAAAGCTAATTTAGATCTGCAAAACTAAATTTGTTGTAATTCTCTTTTTAATGCTGTGCAGACTAGAGGTTCAAAGAGGACATGTAAATATGTAAAATCACTGAGCTAAAGCAAGAGGTCAAGACTACAGTCAACAGCAGTAGGCCACAGCTAAAGTTATTTGCATGTGATTTTTTAAAAGAAAGAAAAAAGGTTATTCTGAACAAGTTAAGTCTGTTGCTGTATTAGAGCAACCAGCCATCCATTTGTAAAGAGCATTTTAACCATTCCAGTGTAAAAATCTGGCTTTCAATTCAGAGTCTGGACCTGTCGATTTCCAAGTTTTTGAATTCTTATCATTAAAGCACATTTAGCACAAATTCCACCATATGTACCTGTATTCACTTATAAATCAAATTAATTTACCAGTATACTAACCAATTTCAAACATCCTAAAAACAAATACAAAGACGCCAAATGGCACAGGCATTCTGATGTACCATTTCCATGGAAAGACATGTTCCCCCCAACTGCTAGTGACATCTTCCTTGCCCAATGTCACACCTCATCCAGGAGCAGCCCGCAATATGACACTGGTGCATCTCATTCCACTATCTTTACTGTCCCCATGCCACCTCCCCCCTCCCTTCCTCTGACCAAATTTCCATATATGATGTGATTGTACATTATGTGTAACCAGAGAAATGAAAAGTTGTGCTCCATCTGTGTACAACGAATCAAAATGCATTTTGATGTATACCTAAGTAGAATAAATAAATTTTTTTAAAAACCAATAACGTGGAGGGACACTAGAGAAGAATAGAGCTACCTTAGATTGGGTAGAGGGGGAGTGAAGGGAGGGGAAGGGAGGGGATGTGGGGATAGGAAGGACAGTAGAATGAAACAGACATTACCTTATGTATATATGTGACTGCATGACTGATGTGATTCTACAACACGTACAATCAGAAAAATGAGAAATTATACCCTACCTTATGGATGATATATCAAAGTGTATAAATGCATTCTACTGTCATGTATAACTAATTAAAATAAATTTAAAGTCAATTTTTAAAAATATGACACACCGGGCTTGGTGGCTCAAGCCTGTAATCCCAGCACTTAGGGAGGCTAAGACAGGAGAATCGCAAGTTCAAAGCCAGCCTCAGCAATGGTGAGGCACTAAGCACCTCAGTGAGACCCTGTCTCTAAATAAAACACAAAATAGGTCTGGGGGTGTGGCTCAGTGGTCAAGTGCCCCTGAGTTCAATCTCCAGTACCAAAAAAAAAAAAAAAAAAAATGACCCTGGTCCCTTATAGGAGGGAAAAGGGCTAGCCCTCTCGGCAACTCAAGAGGTTCTGAAAAGCTTTCCCACCTTCAGAGTTCCCTGTGAGCCAGTGCAGGTGTCTATGGTGACAGTGCCACAGACCAACATCTTCCCTAATCCTTCTTCCTCCACCATTTCACTCTAGCTTATTCAGCTGTTGATCCTGAGAGAACTCTCTAATACATTCCTTGCTTATAAGCTTAATCTCAAAGACTACTTACTAGAATTGAATAGAAAAATTAGGAGTTCTGACATTTTCTTCTTCTCCTACAGGGCACTGTCTTATGAGTTACACTGAACTTCGTGGATTACACTCATCACACTTTGGAAATCAATGGTCTAAACCAGCGGGGCCCAATAGAATGTTACAGAATGACATAAATGTCCAAAATGACAGCCACTAGTCACTCATGACTGTTGAGCATGTGAATGTGATTGAGGAAGCAGACTTTTTAAATTACTTCATTTTAATTAAATTTAAATAGCCACATGTAACTGGCAACAACCAGCACAGGTAGAAGCTATTTATATCCCAGGTGAGCACAATAAAAGGGTCTGGAGTTGTTATTAATCATCTTGTTTCATTTTGGGAAAGTAAATGTGCAGCAACAAATAAAATATATATGCAGGGAGTCATTTAATTTAATCACCACAAGTTGTGGGGAAAAAAAATTCCTTCTCATGTTGTATGAAATATTCAGTAGCATACCCAGACTGCTCTTTTAAGCTGCAGATATCTATTGTCTTTGTGAGTTAGCCAGGGCAGGTGCTTAAGGGGCAAAGACAAGGCCTGCCATCTACTTTGGTTTGATCAGTTCTGTTCTGATATAAGTGAACATCCCCCAATCAGACAGTAAGTTTTCTTCCCACAAACGCTGGGCTTCGATTTAAGAGATATGACCGAGGATCTGCAGCTCGCACCTGCAGCTGTGCTACTGCTACATCCCAGCAATTTATTCATCAGCAACAGCCTAATAATTCAGGGGGTTCCTGGAGGCATATTTAGGAGCAGGGGGAGACCCCAGTCCTTCAGAATCCCAAATCCAATCATCTTATGATTATACAACACTGGATGCAAGCTGTACCCAGAAAACACTAGTTCCATTTCTATGAGGAACATTTTCTCATCTCTCTCTCCACACCATCTCCCACCTGTTTGAAATAATTTGCCAGGATGTGATTATCAAAATCAAATGGGAGATAGGCTTAGACCTAGGAAACAATAGATACCACTGTGCCCCGGGAGCTGGTAGAATAGTTTGAGGTGTTGATGCATTATCTACTTCTCTGGAGAAAAGTTAGTTTGGACTTGAATCACACGTGAAAATGAGGTTGGTAGCCTGATTGTTGCCCCTTGTGGACATTTATCCACAGTGTAGAAGCCTGGCCCAGCTGGTGGTCTCAGCTCATCAAAGCAGCAAGAGAAGAGAACAAGGTGGGTAGAAGCCCAGAGTGCTTTAGAAGTGGAACACTGGCTCACTTTCTCTTAAAGTGGCAATTAAGCTACGCATGAGTTAAAATTCCTCTTCCGGGGAGTATACTACAAGCTTTGACATTTTCTTTTCCAGTGGTCTTGCCTCTGTTGTGTCTTTGCCTCTGTGCATGGTGATGACCCCCTAGTCTGTAATGCTGTCCCTGAACAAGTCCAGGGGGCGTGAGGAAGCTTTTTTAGGAAAGAAATTGTTAAGGCGATGCTCACTGGATCCCGCCCCTTAACTGGAGGCTCAGTCCACCTTAGTGTTGATCAGCATCTTGTGCAAACTTTCACAGGAACACTTCCTATTTGTCATCTCCTAGAGCTAGAATCATCTATTCCCATCTTGGCACATAATTATGTGTTCTATGTATGGTTTTCATGTGACTGTCCACAAACACTCCATTTGTCTCTTCAGGATTGGACCTTCCACATTCCCTGAAGTCTTTAGGCTTTCTTCAGCCAATAATATGTGAGCAAGAGTGACTGTTGTCACTTCTGAACAGAGAAGCTTTTAAAATGGTCTTTCCCCAGTCACAGAGATTCTATGAGGATCCCATGCAATGGGGTTTCTAAAAGCCTGGGTCCCTGGGCACTTGAGGAGTAGAGGCCCCCTGCTGAATTTACTGGGATATAAACTATGAACATGAAATAAGTTTTGTTTGTGTTAAGCCATTGAGAGTTGGGAGGGTTGTTTTCCACTGCTCCATAAGCTATTCTAGTTGACTCTCACAATGTTACCTCCTCGGTGCATTATGAGCTTCTTTAAAACCAGAGTTGCATATGTCATTGTATCTCCAGGATCTAGCACATTGTACAAACTCATTACATGATTGTCGAGTTAATGCATAAGGGTGCCTAAACATTTTTTCTTACAAAGCAGCCTAATGCTAACTTCATTCAGATGTTATCTTCAAAAAATGGTGAAATAATCATAAAATTGATCACAGCAGATAGTTAAGATAGGAAATGACCACTGCAGAATCAATGAAGCAACATCATTGAATGTTACATCTATCATATTGCATACACCATGGTATACCATAATGTTTGGGAAAACAGCCAGTCATTTGCTTAGAATGCTGACTTGCACTGAATGCAAATAAGAGCAAACCAAAAAAAAAAAAAAAGTTTAATAACGTCCTGGATCACATCCATTATTTTTGTAATTGCATCTCTATCTGACACTAGGGGGAATTAGCTTCAGATTCACAAACCAAGGAGAAAGATCAGTAATTAGGGGAAGAACCAATTCCCCATACGTTTTAAATTTGGAACCTACTCAATTACTTTCCCCTTGAAAAACTATATCCATTATTTGAAAGCAGTTTTCAAGCTTCTGAGTCATCCTATTTATAATACTTTATCTTCAATTACTTTTCTCATTGTATCTTTCATGGAATACATTTCCAATTTCCTGCTTAATGCCCTGTCTACACCCATGGGTATCCAAAACTAGTCATTTTAGTTTGGGAACATATGTAAAGTAATAATGTAATATTAAGTCCCCCAAATATTTAAGGTACAAATATTGGTTCCTCATTATTCCTTGCATTACCCATTAATTTGGAAATAGAATGGAAAGAAGGAGAATCTGTCATAAATTTATAAAGGGATGTCCTTTTCCAGAATATCTCCATGAATAGAAGTCATTAATGATGTTAGCTTTTAGTACAGCTTCAACTTAGATGTCATCAAGGAAGATAAATCATTATGAATTCTAATTAAAAGGTCATTATTCAAACCAGTGTGAAGGTAAGCTAATTGCTATAATAGACCTAAACATGTGATTTTCAAAACAATAGAAATTTACTTCTTGCTCACTTGCTGACCAGTGCTCAGGCATGTTCAGAATGCAGTCAGCTCTCCTCCATTTGGTCATTCCAGGATTCCCTTCACCATCTCATTGGCCTTTGTCCTGATCCACATCTAGCCAGTGGGAGGAAAAGGATGTAGAAGATTTTATGGGAAGGACCTGAAGGTAATGCATGTCTCTTCCAACTAGAGAGGCTGTCTAGGAAAAAGAGGCAGTGGGAAGATGTTCAGCAATCTCTGCCACAACACAGCTTTGGGTTTGGGTATAAAAATAATGACATTTTAGAAAAGAGATGAAAGAGATGTGAATGAATTGGGCTTGGTTATTCATGTAATTGGTATATTCTACCAACATCATCAGTCCTACATGATGAAATAAGGTCTGAATAATTGATCATTTTCCATCTTCTCACCCAAAACCATCACCAGGAGGTGCAGAACACAATTCAATTCTTATGGACAGTTTGCTGTTAGTCCAGCTTCTCTCAATGTGTGGTCTGCAGACATCTAGAAGTCCTTGAGACCATTTCAGGGGGGTTGAAGAGGTCAAAAATATGTTTATAGTAATTCTAAGATGTCATTTTCCTTGTTCATTATGTTGACCTTTATATTGATGGTGCAAGATCAATGGCGATAAAACTTGTTAACATTTTAGCACAAATCAAGACATGAGATTACACCACAAAAGGGGTGGTGAGAGAGGGTAGAGGGAGTTTATGTAAGAATCCTTGATAAAGCAACAGAAATTCTTTTTATTAAATATTGGATAAGGATTATATATCTTTTTAATGTTCTATGTAACAAAATGAGAATATAAAGTACTTTTGCTGCATGTCCAAGTATGACAGTTGTCTCATAGATCAAATGTGCAATCACTTGAATTGCAATCTGCACCAGAAACTTTTGCCATGAAACAATATTTTTAACTTGAAAGGACAGCTTATAGTCATATCATGGTTACTCTGACTGTAGTACCAGCAGATATTTTACCAAAAGTGCACTAAGTGAGCCTATCACTCCCAGTAAAACAAATGACGTTATTTATTGCCTATGATACAATAATGGGTTTTTAAGTGAAAATCCACATTTTGGAAAATTTGGATATCCTACCATTAGCTTTATAACTTCCTACTACTTAAAGAATTGTGCTAAAAATCAGTGATATTAATGACTTTTGGGTTTTGTATCAGTAACCATATTAATATCTGGAAGATCCACATAATTCAGTAAAACAGTATTTTTCAAATGAACAATGCAAAATACTCAAAATCGTGCATGGGGAAAATATACATTCAAAATGAAAGACAGACTAATGAATTTTAATGTGACAATGAGAAAAGTTCACTAAGATGATTTCAGGTTCCATAAAACAAGTAACTTTAAATAAACTCATTTCTCAAGTTCTGGTATAATTTCCAAAAATAATCTCTACAATTATCTGAGGAATCATTAAAATATTTCTCCCTTTTCCACCTATATATCTATGTGATGCCTATGTTTCTTCATATATTTTAACAAGAATAAACACAAAAGCAGGCATGAAAATCCAGCTACCTTCTATTAATCCAGACAAGAAATATATTTGCAAAAATGTGAAATAATGTCATTTTTACCACTTATTTTTATTTTGAGAGAAGTTATTTTTATAACTATTAATGTATTAACATATATTATTTGAAATGAACTTAATATTCTTCCTAATTTTTCAATTTAAATTTTTAATATGGTTAGTATCAAAAACAAAAGTTCTTAGAGATCCTGGTTTGACACTCTCATTTTATTGATTTAAAAAACCCTGATATAAAGGCTTATTAATTCAACAAATATTTTAAGCACAAATAAAGTAGTGTTTGCCATTAAATGACTTGCCCAAGGTCATGTGTCAATTTTTATAGACAGATGTGCCAACACAGAAGTTATATAAACACCTGAGACCTATCACCTCAGAACTGAGAAGGCTATCTAGGGTTAGATACAGAATATTAGACAAATCTAAAAATACTTTCAAGATATGGCTTAGTAGTTCATGAGCTCAGAACTCATGACCCCATCCATAGAGTAGAAGCACTACCTACCTCACAGAGCTAATGTAAGGATTAAATGTAGTATTTGTGAAACTCTGAAGAGACATAGAAATTAAACTATGTTACTATCATCATTCTTAAAAAAAAAAAATTCAATCCAGCTGATAATGATAGAGTGAGAGGGACAGTTACAATGATTTCTGTTACTACTAACACATCCCAAACCTCTAAATTCTGAAACATATATGACTCCCAGGCTTTGGACTGACATACTCAGTCACAAACCTCCCCAGATAATGAGGATGTAGACAAACATGGTTCTTCCTGTCTCAGATCTGAGATTGTGGCAGGAAAGACAGGCAATGAGCAAGAAAATAGCATAAAGCAGAATTAATTGTACTAAGATGGGCAAGTCTGATGTTATGGAAGCACATTTTTAAAGCACCCGACCAGTTTTTGGAAAGACTAAGTTGTTATAGAAGACTGTCCTGGAACAAGAGGTGTTTCAGCCAAGATCTGAAGAATTTGTAAGTAATTTGTAAGCCATGCAAAGACAAAAAGGAGCAGTAGTTTAGTTTGTGGGCACAGCTGGTATTTTCTCTCCCTTCAACAAGGACGTAAAGTTCTCCCATAATCCTCCATTTAATGCTTACTTTCCTCGGGGATTGAGCCTAAGCCCTCTCTTCTTCATACTGCATGTTCTCTCCCAAAGCAATTGCGTCAAAGTCCCTGATCTGATTATGACTTCTGGAGGACGTCTCAAAAGCCTGTGTCTCCAGCCTCAACTTCCCCTCTGGTCTCCAAATCAGTGGAGCTCACTGCACTTTTGACTTCTTCTCTTGCACAGCTCTGAGACTCCTCAGATTCTGCCCAAAACCAATCTCATCCAATCTGTCCTCCTTCCTCAGTATCCTCTTCAGTGACTGTCTCTACCAGCATCAGAAACTTCAGAGTTTTCTTTGATAAGACCTTCTTTCTCCCATCTCCAGTCTAAAACACCAGCATGTCCTATCAATGTCACCTTCCAAATATCTCTCAAATCAGCCTACCACTCTCTGTATCCTCCAAAATCACCCTAATCCAAATCAGACCATCAGTTGACAAGATTACTGGAAAAGCTCTGCCCCCCATCTGCAGAATCCTTTATTTACATTCTTTTGGGTCTTCTTCTGCCAATTCCATCTGCAAAAAGAATAATCTTCAAAATATTTAATCCTTCTTCCCTTGCACTCCATCTCCTTAAGCACAGAGACAAACCTTCTTTATCATAGCCAACAAGGTCTGACTCAACCCTGCCTACCCACTCTGGCCACACTAACTTCCTTTCAGTTCTTCATTATTATAGTGTTCCCTCATTAAACAGGGCTTTGCAAATCTTCTTCCATATGTTGGGAATACTTTTCCTTCTTTTTCTTCATCTAGTTAATGCCTATTCATCCTCATTACTTGAGCAGGTGTTATGGTTTAGATATGAGGTGTCCCCTGAAAGTTCTTGTGTTAATGCAGGTGAAATAAACTTAGACTGAGAGAGCCATAACCTCATCAGTCTTCTTGTTTGAATAGACTAACTGCGTGGTCACTAGAGGCAAGTGGGATGTGGCTGGAGGAGATGGCTCACTGGGGACATGCCCTGGAAGGGTCCATCATCCCTGCTACCCCTTCACCTCTGCTTCCTGGCCTCCATGAATGAAGTAGCATTCCTCTACCATGCCCTTCTTCCATGATGTTCAGCCCCACCTTGGGCCCAGAACAATGAAGTGGGCTGACCACAGACCAAACCTCTGAAATCATGAGTCAAAATAATTGTTTCCTCCTCTATGTAGTCCTTGTCATGTATTTGGGTCACAGTGATGAGAAGCTGACTAATGAGTTGCTACATCTGGGCATCTAGCAGCCTGTGGCTATTTTCTTTTCTTGGCTGAAAGTTGTGGAAAGTGAGGCTATCCAGCACAGAGTGACCCTGGGCTCCAGACCTACTGTATCCACATGGCTGTACTGACCTGAAGAAAATATATCAGATTTCTAGAAGGTTTGAGATGCTTGGAGCACATTGATTTGTGGTGGTGGGTAACGAACTAGTATTGCTTCCATTGCTGCTGATGTTCTGGTTTTCACAGGCCAGTTGATTATCATAGATACAGCTGTTATTTATCCACTATGGAAGAGTTCAACCACTTATACCGTGCCTGTGGTGTGATAGCAACCACAGCCTTCCTAATAATTAGTGCAGTATCTAATGGACAAGTCTGGGATGGCTGTTACAGTGAAGGTTGTCTGGGTCAAACAGTGCTCACATTTGGCTATTCATAGGTTTCATGTTTGCCTTTGGATCTCTAATAGCATCTATGTGAATTCTCTTTGTAAGTTATGATGCTAAAGAAGAATCCATGGTATATCCTAGAATTGCTATATTTTTCCAGAATTCCTTCATCGTTTTTGAAGGACTGATTCTTAAGTTGGGTCACAAACAAGACTTATGGAAGTGAAGGCACCAGATGCCCTGCAGCACACAGACCTTCATGGGGTTTTCTTACTGTCTAGTCCCAATATTTTGTAATGCCATTTCCTAAACTTATTTCTGAAAGTAGTCTATTTCAAGTTGTATAATGCTAAGATCATGAAAACTCCCTATGTAAAGAGCAATAGCAACAAAATCTACTGCATTGATTAACCAATATAATGCTAAAAAAAACTGTTTCACATAAATATCTTCTGTCAAGTTTTATCACGGTCTGATTTAAAAAAATGAAAGTAAATTATGAAAGATTTATGGATTTATGAATATGAGAATTTATTTGATTTGAGGTCCAAAACTATAATGAAAGTACTCTGAAGACTTAATGTGGTTATTTAAATGTAGCCTTTTCAAATCCTAAAAGGAATATAAACTTTTCCTTGTTTTTCAAAACTAGAAAAAGAAAGAAAAAAGCTAATACACCAGGGATGACTTTGATATGATTTACAAGGTCATGCATTTTTGTAGCATCTCATTTATCCTTTTCCCTGTTGTGTTACCATGTACTTGGTTATTTAATGGTTATTTGATTAATGACCATCTTTGTCCATAAAAATCAAGATTGTTTCTTGGGGGAGGGGTTGTTCTTTATATCTCCCTAATTTTTAACACAGAACCTGGCTCAGTGGATACATTTATTTAATGAGTTAAACAAATATAGACAAATGTAGACAACGTAGACAAAAGCTCAACAAAGAAAGGATGCCTTGCCTGTATGAAAGGCTGGAAGGAGTCCAGTAGGTCTGGAAAACACAAGAAGGTGGAAAGAAAGGGGTAAGAGTGACAGCTGGAAAGGCTGATTGTATCAGGTCAAACGGCCACAGTGAAGGGTGAAATGCAAAAGTCTTGACTGGTTTTGACGTTGGAGTGACACGATCAGCTCCTCCTCACTTTGTATGTAGAGACCACTTGGGTGAAGGAAACTCTAGGGACAAGAGAAGACTTCAGCTATTCAGGAACCTGGGAAATGGGGATACCCTGGGACATAGAGACTTGTGGTAGCTACAGAAATGGAGAAAAACTCTTCTTGAATATGAAGAGCAGAGGACCCATCAAGATTATGACTTCTCTTCCACAATCAGCTACCCATTTCAAAACCTTGGATTATCTCTCTTCTGGCCCCAGAGACTTGAATTCACTGAAAGCAGACAAGCTCTGTTTTATAATCCTGTTTTTCCCCTTGACCACGTGGGTCTCTGTAGCTCAGTAGAGAACCCAAAGCTGTGTTCCAGTAGTTCTCCTAGCTCTTTGCCATGTGCTCACCTTATGCTATCTGCTCCAGTCATTGCATTATTCATAACTAATAAGAGTCCTTTTAACTTTTTAATTACCTATAGCATTTCAAATGTCTGAACTCAATCTTGACAGTATTCTTAAGTGTTCAGGCCATTACATTAATACATTTTATTGCAAACTTCAACCCTTTTAAATTCCCCCAATTAAGTTCCACTTTTCATCTGTTCACAAGTTTTTTTCTCTTACCAGAGCTCATCAGAGAGTACTTTTCATGCAGCCTTCAACCATTGACTGAGCATCTGTTTTGTGCTAGACATTTTCTAGGCACTGTGAAGAAAATGACAAATAATACATGACTCCTGACCTCCATCAGTCACAGCTTAGTTGAAAAGATGGAAATGTCAGGAAGCATATTTAAATGTTGCCCAACAAATACACTAAAAGGTATATAAACACATGTTTTCAAAGTCCCAAGTCTTCTCCCAAAGGATGTGGGGAATGCTTCATGTAAGAGAGAACTTTTGTTCTAAATCTTAAAGGATCAGTAAAGTTCGACATGAGAATAATGTATGAAAGGCTTGGTAGTGAGAGAGAACAGTGCAGGTGCTTCATGGAATATTACAGTATGTAATGTGGTCAGGTTAGTTTTTAGGAAAACAACCCAGCATTTATGTTGGTTTGCTTAGTTCTCATACAGAGAATTTCTTTTAGAAGATCTTTTTTTAGTATCTTCCCTTTTAGAAAAGAATTAGTAGGAACAACCAATGTGATGTATCCTACACTTAATTCACCAGACTAACCAGAATGACTCCATTGGGATTTCACAAATGTGTCCTTGCTGAACTGGTCCATGTAGGCACTGAGTTGAGTCAGTAAATCTGGCATTAGATCTTCAATAAGACAAGCCTTCATTTCTGAAAAAGACTCTTCTTTGCTCAGTAATTCCTAAAATCACTTTAAGAGACAACTACAGCAACTCAAAAGGACCAAACATATTAACATGAATCATATATCCCCCAAGTGGCATATATATACCAGTAGGAAAAAAAATATCTTTTGTTTTCATTACTATTTCATTGTAAGCAAAGTCCTTTGTGCTTCTCCTAGGTTTCTTCCAAGATTCCAGGAGACCAAAGAAAAAGAGGCAGACAAACCTAGGGTTTCTCAGACAGCAATGTATTGGGGGACTTTCACAGAAGTGTAGTCCTGGGTGATAGTAAGACTAAGTGAATCAGCACAATCTAGATCAGAAGAAGGGATGTACATAACTGATTTGGACAATAGTGACTTTATTCTAGCCACAATGTGCCTGGTTTATCTTAAACTAATATCAGTTAGACATGGTCCTGGTGCCAGGGTCTGCTTGTAAAATTCTACATACCACTTTAATGGTTTTGTCTGTTTATAGTTAACTGGGAAACCACGTAGTAAAAACTGACTAGAGTTACTCTAGAGCAGTCACGGCAGTTGTGACTCAAGATGGTCATAGCCATGTCAAGCCGACTCTATACAACCCCTAATCTAAAAAGCAAATGTGGCTTCTGCCTTAGTATAAATCTTCCCAATTAAGCTAATTTAGTGGCCACATTTTGTTCTCAAGTAGTATTGAACTTTTACAGTCCCCACATCCATATATTTGTCAGCATTTTTATTTCATATCCCAAAATCTCTGCTTTGTAGAAAAACCCTACACACAGCAACAGTTGCTCTCTTTTCCTCCACTGGAGTAACTCTGAATTCCCCCAGCTCTAAGAAACACATACCTGTCTCCCATTATATCAGAAATCAAGGATTTCTTGAAGAGCATAGCACAAAATTGCTCCTTAATGAGACCAACAGCTCATCAGCTACCATCTCCAGGGAAACCTACAAATATGCATCTATCTGATAATCACTCTCATTAACTAAAATGAGAAAAACAAGAAAGGAAAAAAGAGAAGGGTCAAGAGTAGTTTTCTGCCTCTGCCATGAAAAGATAGGGCTTTTTAAAGCTTCAAATGGTCCCTTTCCCCCAGATAATAGCTGGCATTACCAAGAGCACCCCAAATCTTACAGAAAATCACCTAGCCTGTTTCCACCAGGTCCTAGGCATAGCATGCTGCCTGTCAGCTTGCATCTGCCCACAGAGCACAGCAGCTGGGTGTCTGCAGCTAGACTGTGCCTGACAGCACCCTCTCTAGAGGCCCTGTATTATTACAGTCTGCCCTGCTGCTGGCGTGGAATTAACTTGTTCTGACTGTGTGACAGTTCTGACGACTACACAGTTTGCGGCAAGGAGCTAGGTCACACGCTGCTACATGCATGGGCTGTCACTAACTGCACCACTAAAACCAGACAAAACCTTGTCAGGGGAGATCAATTCCTCTGGAGACAGAGGTAAGTGACTCAACTCATGGCCTGCTCGTGAGGGTTTTGTTCAGTTCAAGGACAGTATCAGCTGACAAGAGGACTTGATATTGCAGGGAGACACAATCAACACCAGCAAGGGAAAGAAGGCAGAGAGGCAGAAAGAGGAAAACACACCCAGACAAATTCAGGAGTGCTGAAAGAGACAGGCTGTTAGGAGGTGGCAAAAGACATGATGTCCTCACTTTTGAAAATCAATGATATGCACTTCCAAATCATACCTATTTCACAGTCATAAAAGCTCCACCAAGAAACTAAAGTAATCAACCTTGGTTTTATGTAGTACAGTATCTGCTCTGTGCTTGACACTGTGCTGGGTAGCATAAAGGCTGCAAAAATATAACACATGATCCCTAACTTCAGCAACCTTACAATTTAGCTGTTAAGATAAGACTCACTTTCATAAAAATATAGAATGTGATAAATTTAACTCTCTTTCCTCAGACCCACACTGGATTATCAGAAGACCAGATTAAGCTCCAGAGAAAGAGGAAAACTCAAAGACAGGAGAGAGATAGCAGGGAGACATCACATGAAGTTACTCCAGAGTCCCTTTAGGAAATGACCTTGACAGTCCTTGGACTCCTACAGCAGATCAAAATTTTTTGTTCTTTCCTCTCTTTCCAGCTGTGCCTCAGGAAAGGCCCTCCAGGTGCCAGGCCAAGGTCACCTTGCATACTCTTTATACTATCACATTTAATTTATTTAACTTTATCTTCCTTCTGGAAGAAGTCAGTCTCAGAGATCCCAACAAATTTGGTAATCCCCAGATGTCTTCTTCTGTCCCCTCCATCCACTATGCAACCCAAACGTATGCAAGTAAGTGATAGAAATAACCTGAATATGCATCCCCTGGTGGTCCATGCTAAGTAGATAGACTTATGAGTTGCAAATATTGGCCCTGAAACACATTAGCTGTGTGAATTTGGTACACTTATTTAATCTGAGTTTTTTTTTTTTTAACAACAAGAATGAATATTAAAAAGAAAAGAGAAATTACATGAAAGTATCTGGCCTGGTGTCTGGTATTTGGAGAGTGATTAATAAATGTTGGTTTCTTTTTGTTCGTTTTAATTCTCTATTAGCAACATGGAACACCTAATTAAGCGTAAATTTGTAGGTACAGTCTCTAAGTCCTTAATTAGTTGTCGATTCTCATTCACAGATTCCATATTTACAAAGTCATCCAGTCACTACAATTTATTTGGAGCCCCAAAATCAATATTCCCAGCACTTTCACAATAATTTGCAGATTCACAGAGTGATGAAAAATTTAAGTCACCCAAAGAACACATTCCTAGCTAAGGCTGAATGAGGCGAGGCTCTGCTCTCCTATTTCAGCTCTCATCCAGTATAAGTCCTTTTCACAGTGGGTTTAATGCCTTGTGTTTTTACATTTTTGTGGTTCTTGTTGGTTTTGCTGTTGTAAAGGCCTCCAGGAGTAGTGCTGAAGTGCATCTAGTGTTCTAAGCACAGGAAGTCTGCGATGTCTCCTATGGAAAGAGCACATGTTAGAGAAGCATCGTTCAAGCACAAGTTATAGTTCTGTTAGCTGTGAGTTTGATGTTAATGAGTCAACAGTGTATATTATAAAGGTGTCTTTAAATGGAAACTCACACAAAACAAGGTTAGCAATTGATCGCTTGAACATAGGTGACCAGAGGCCCACAGGACCTACCTCCTCTGCATTTCCTCTAGGAGCAATGGGTTCAGCAGTTGGTAATTCAGTGACTTCATAGAACATAGCTACCAAAATGATAAGAACTAATATAAAATTATGCATTGTTTAATGATGGGAATATGTTCTGATAAATGCATTGCTAGGCCATTTCCTCATTGTGTGAACATCAAAATATACTTAGACAAACAAATCGAGATGCTGTGTGATTTTGACGTGGCCTCTTAAAGCAATCAAGAGACACAGTAAATTCAAGATGGGTGAGATTGCTAATGGTATAACACAGCAGGCTGTTTTCATAGTAAACTGTGATTTTAGAGGTAAAAAGAATACACTCAAAAGTAACAAAGTATGATAGAATAAATACATAAACCAGTAATATTTATTATAGTTATCAAGTATTATATAGTCTACATTACTGCATATTTTTATGGACTAGCAGCCATTGGATTTTTTTTTTTTTTGACACCAGCACCACCACAAGTACATGAGTAATGTGTTGTGCTATGACACCATGATGGCTATGACATCACACAGCAAAGGATCTTGGGGGAAGGGAGTGGTGGATTGTAATGGGACTAGGCATGATTTTTCATTGCCAAGTGAAAGGCTTCACATGACCAGAGTACAAGGTGAATACTGGGACTTTGTGGGACATTTGTACTTCCTATGGTTCCCTCAGTATTATTCATAAGTCATAAAGGATAACTATACTGATGATAGTCATTTTTCTTGCCTTCAAATCTCCTTTAATGAGCTCACTGGTCTATAATTAAGATAGCAGTTGACATACTAAATCTGGGATGAATTTCCAAAACCAGAATCTGATGACACAGATTCTTTTCATTTAGCCAAACTCTCGGCTAACTTAGGCAAAGAGAATGAAAAGATTGCGTGTCTTTATCTGGACATTATTTCTTCTCCACTGTCATCTCCTACCTTGAACACACACCTTCCTTGGACAGCATGAAGAATTTAGACAACTCTAGGGCTGGGGTTGTGGCTCAGTGGGAGACTGCTCGTCTGGCATGTGTGAGGCATTGAGTTTGGTCTTCAGCAACCGCATAAAAATAAATAAGTAAAATAAAGGTATAGTGTCCATCTACAATTTAAAAAATATTTTTAAAAAGAATTTAGACAACTTTAAATAAAACTCCATTCTTTGAGTTTAGCGTCATTATTTTAGGGACAGGAAGGAAGCTCAATAGCCATCTGTTTCAATTATCTCTGTTTCAAATGAGAACTCTGTTCTGACAGCCAATGTGACAGATTAGGCACCATGCTGTTCTTCCATTGTCCACTTGAATGGTCCATGTCCATGCCTGTACCAATTATATATGCCGATTTTTCAGGAAAGTCCTGATTCTTAAGATATTTTGTCCCATCACTGCTCTGAGAGTATATGTACCTGTTATTCTCTGGATCTGAACACTGAGTCAGATGATATGGTCACCACAATTATTATACCATGTTTTCTCTAACAAAGACCTTTCCTAGCTCTCATTCTATATGGCAACTCATCCAGACCCCTGGCTTCTATGGTCACATCTGTAATAAAGACATAGAATTCTTGTAGCCTAGTGAATCACTTAGTCAACTTTCTCATTTCATGATTCTGGTGAATTTGAGTCTCCAGGAGGACAAATCATCACCAAAATTGTGACCAAAATCTTGGAAGAGATGGAATCAAAATGTAACACAGGGGCTGGGGCTGTAGCTCAGTGGTAGAGCTCTTGCCTAGCATGTGTGAGGCACTGGGTTCAATCTTCAGTACCATGTAAAAATGAATAAACAAAACAAAGGTATTGTGTCCACCTACAACTAAGAAAAATTTTTTAAATAAAAAAATTTTTTTAAATGTAACAAGCACCCAACAAATATTATAAAAATCTAAAATATTTCTAATTTCTATTACAATGATTCTAGAGATTGCAAGAACTTCAAAAGCATTATAAATATATCCATACACAACAATGGTAATGATTAAGACCTTCCTTTGTCTCCCTATTGAGATGATGTAGGCTCTGATTTCCCTACTAGAACAATATTTACTGGCCTATATCATCATGAAAATGAGTACTCTAAATGCACACCTGCAAAAACAACCACAAAACCATTTACCAGGATTTGTACAACAAAAGGAACACCTTTAATGAAACATAAATACTTGGTCTACATTTTATTAGCACTTAAGGGTCAATTATCATTCCATATTAGAGGTGAAAGCAGTAACATATCACGGTTTAGCCAAAAGCTTACACTGATCTAGCTCCTATGACATTCAGGGAGATTTCTCAGGCTGCTGGAAGGCAGCAGGTCACAATGTAAAAACAAATGTTCTAAATGGTTAAGAACTGGCAAACAATAGTTCCCTCCACCCTGATTCTATGCCATTAGAGAAAAGCATTGTTTAAAAGTAAACTGGTTTCCAAATTAGGGGGTGCTAGGTAATGAAAGAGTGTGGGAATTATCATCATATGACCCTCCCCCAAAATGAGACCCTGATAACTGAGCTGTTTATCTGTTTATACAAAATAACTGAATGACTTAAGCAACCACCTCTTGAAGTTCCTTGACTCACCAATTCACAAACTTCTAATCCCTCCTACCTTCTTTTAGACATTTCTGACTGAAACATCATATTAATCATTACAGTCCTGCTCAAAGTCCCCCATGATTTGGAAACCCAAAAAATCAAAGTTAGGAAGTATTATCCAAGACAGTGTCCCGTGCCCTGCTTCAAGGCTTTCTGGGGACCTAGGGTCACAGAAAGAAAAAACCAGCTTAGAAGATTTTATTACTCTAGTGTAAACACAAATCCAAATGGATTATTGCTAGGTTGATCTTAAACTACTGTTTGCCTGAAATATCCCAGCCTGTGCTTTTTCTCATGCTAATAGCACACTCTTTGGCTCTCAAAAATGTCCTGGTTTGGATAACAAAATTTTATGATAACTCTAATTCCAGGTATTATGATGCCACATGCCTGCCACCAATGTATGTAAATGTTTCTACCCAAAACATAGATGCCACAAGGAACCCCCCAATACAATTTATTAAGGTCTTCTAATCTCATCCTCTGCCTGGCACTGCATCACTAAGTATGAGAGTGAGGAGGGACATCATCAAGGTCAACAGAATAAATATGCTAGCTAATGCAAACTTCACCCTCTGTCCTGAGGTTGCTTCCCATCTTTCCTTTGTGTGCTCTTTGCTTCTTGGCTAAGGAGTTGGACCTCACTACATGCCGCGACCAGTGTGGCCAAACTAGCAGGTTCAGGCAAAAGATGATGGGGGATTAGAAAAACAATGACTTATGTATGCAGATTTGTAGGTAACACCTGGATTGAGTGGAGCACTGCTCTCTGATGGAGAAGCAGGTCTAAAGAATTATGTTAGCAATCTGGTGTAAATTGCTGTAAATGGACCAAGGAAAATTTAGAAGAAAGGGTTAAATTTGGGATGTGAGGAATTGAATATTTTTGAAGTAATATATGTTCCGATCTTTATTTATATCTGTCTTATTATCAGATTAAAGACTATGCAAGCACTATTCTTTGTATTCATGAAATTTACAGAGTTAGCAATATTATGCAGCTTATTCTGCAGTTATAGTCTACAGTTGCAATGTGCAATATTAGGAGCTTTGTGTAGCTCTCAAGAAAGTCCATTGTTTAAAATTACTGTTAATGCAGGCAGGTTTAGGAGCAGCAGAGTTTGGTGAAACATTGTGGTTGTCTAGCAAGAGAGTTCCTCTATTCCCAGGAGCTGTGTGCCTGAGATCAGGGTCGAGGCTGCTAAGACTCTAGCACAGAGCCTCCTCATGGAGGGCATTACCATAGCAGCGAGGCATCCTGCACCTTTGCACAGAAGCTTTCCCAGGCACCAAGCATGCCACAGCCATGAAGTCATCAGCGATCCCAATCTCAGACACTGCTCTCCCATTCTCTGTCACCACTCTCCACAACTACATATCTTGATGCTTGATTGCTTCCTGCATGTTCAGCTTCACGAGGTCAGCAACAACAGAAATACATCAGTCCCATGTATTTTCACGGGAAAGGTGAAAGCCTTCTACCAATCAGGGAAAGGATGTTGTTGCCAGGAGACCCTGGCTAAAAGCTTCAAACAACACAAACTAGAAGGTGTACCCCTACTTAATCCTGGAACTCTTACAACTCTAAATCCATGTGGTTTAAATAAATGCCCTGGAATAGTTTCCTATATATTCCTATTGAAATTGCTCTAAAGGGAATTTAAAATCAAATTCCCTGTATAAACAGTCAAATTCCCAGAATTCTGAAAACATTTTCACTATTAACATTGTGGGTATTCCCCTCCAGTCTTTGTCACATATAAAATATTTTCATAGACTGCATCATATTATATGCATAATTTTGCATCAAACTTTGGTTAAAACTTCTTTTCCAAGTTGTTATGTAGAGTTTCCCATTATGATTATACAAGCATCCCAATCTTTCTGTGATATATGACAATTTAACAAACAATTTCCCTGGTTTTAATATTTAATTTCCTTCTGCTTAGCTACTAGTGCAAGGCATTTTGCTAAGCACTGAGAACAGTAAGGTTAAAAAAAATAAATGTTTTAGCTAAATAAAAAAAAATATTGGACTCAATTTAAAGACCAAATTTGAATTTTTGAGGTATCTTTAAATAAGTGTGTTATCATCTTCACATGTTAGTCACAAGGCTGAAAAAAATAAAAAGAAAGAAACTGGGAAAAGAAAGAAAAAAAGACAAAAAAAAGAGGAAGAAGAAAGGGGGAAGGGTGAAAGAAGGCAGTAGGAAGAGAAGGGGGAGGGAAGGACATATAATTGCAAGGATAAATTGAGGGTCTTTCTTCTGTTCTGACATTTGCTTCATGTAAATGATGAAAATACCATACCAATTCATTTAAATACATGTCAAGTCTCTCCATGAATTATAATAAATGTCAGCATCATTCTAATATTTAAAAACAAAAGCTATCTATAATTCAGACATGACCCTTTCCCTATTGTCTACCTCATCGCGTAAAATATCCGTTGCCTGGCCTTTCAGGCCTTATATATGCCAGTCCACACAGCCAAACCAATTCTCCACACAAAACCTCATCACTAGTCGGGACTACTTACTGGGAAACAAACATAGAAAGGCTGTACTTTTCATAACAGAGGAATAGCTTATATCAGGATCAAACTTCCAACAGTTAAGAATTATAATGTGTAGAAAAAAATTTTTAAAATAAAAACTATTTGAAGGCATCAGAGAAAAACTAGAAGTCTACATAAATTGTCAGGTAGTAGATCTTTGAAAAAAGAGAAGTTAAATGAGATCATATTTGCAGCTTTTGTCTTACAGAAACTCCCCAGTCTGAGGAATGCTGTAATGCTAGAATTCAAAAAGAACTGCTGTCTTGATAGTTTCAAGTGTCTGAGGACAGAGTTCAGAGCCCCCAGAGTGGTTGGAGAGTAAGAAAGAAAATCTAGGGCCTGGGTTCCATCCCCAACACAAAAAGGACAGATAGAAGGAAGGAAGGAGGAAGGAAGGAAGGAAGGAAGGAAGGAAGGAAGGAAGGAAGGAAGGAAGGAAGGAAGACTAGATAATAAAGAAGCCACAGAAAGGAGCCACAAAATTTGCATATAGTCTCCCCTCAAATCTCTGACTGGCTTTTCTGCTACATATGCACAAGAAATCTGCAAAGACCCCAGCAGAAAGCAATAGCTGGAAGGCTAAAAGAGTTGAACAGAAATATCTGGGGCTGACAGCTGCAGAGAAGGAAGAGTTTGAAGTCTGTTTCCATGTCAGAATGCTTTGGTAGACATATTAGGTTTTCATTAAAATTCTAGAATGGTACATTTCAGAATTAAAATGTACATCTCTGAATTAAGGGATTCACCCTAGTAATACAAAGAGAAAAATCAAAAGACCCACCTTCATAAAACCAAGATTCCCTGAGCTCAAAAGGATAAGCCAATAACTTAATTGCCCAGAAAAACAAAAATTAATATACTTCAGTGGAAGGAAAAAAAGCATCTTAAGACTGTACGACGTGTCAACCTGAACGTCCAGCATACAATAAAGAAAACGTGGACATGCAAAGAAACCAGAAAATGTTACCCACCATAAAGAAAAAAAAAAAGATAGTTAATAGAAACTGATCCTGTGATGGCCCAAAGGTTAGAATTAACAGATGACTATAAAGCAGATATTTCAAATATTTCCAAGGACTTCAAAAAAACAATCATCAAAAAAATATGTATGGATAACTAATGCCAAGAGAGAAGCAGGAAATGTAAAAAATAAAAATAAAAAAAAGAACTGCAGGAAAACACTAGAGCTAAAAAAGAGAAATAGTTTAAACTTTAAAATTCACTGGAAGTACATAACAACAGTTTGAAGATTGCAGAAGAGTCAAGTTCTAAAACATGATTCAATATGAAGAAAAGAGAGTATAAAGATTTAGACAAATAAAATAAACACAGCCTCAGTGGCATAAGGGGCAATATTACACTGTCTAACACATATAATGGTAATCCCAGAAAGATAGGAGAGAGAAAATGAAGAAAAAATTGTTTGAAGAAATAATCACTAAAATAATTCCAAACAAGGAGAAAAATGATAACTTACCATTCCAAGAGTTCACTGAATCCCAGGCAGGACAAATAAAAAGGAAACCACATCTAGAAACATCATAAACTATTTAAAACCAAAGGTAAAAAAGAAAATCTTAATGGCATTCTGAAAGTGAAAAAGACACATTCCATACAGGGCAACAATAAAAATTACTACCCAGTTCCCATCAGTAACAGTGGAATCCAGAAGACAAGAAAATATTTCTTAACTAAACATAAAGGGAAGAAAGAACTCGTCAACATAGAATTCTCTACAAAGTAAGAATATTCTTCAGAACTGAAAATGTGATATTCATTACCAGAAAATATTTGAGGAAATTCTTTGGGCTGAAGAGAAATAAAAGCAAATAGAAAATCACATCTATAGGAACAAATAAAAAGCACCAGGGATGATAAATATGAGAATTATTATAAATGATTTTTCTTCTCTTAATTTCCTTCACAGGTAAATGTCAAACTAAAGCCAAATAACGGCCATACAATATAGTGGGTTGCAGAACAAAAATGTAAATATATGACAAGTATGTGACAAAGAATAAGATAAATGAAATCATACTCTTGCAAATTTCATTTATTTTATAAGGAACAATGCATATTCACTCAGAAGGCTGGGGTAAGTTAAGACATCACATTGTAGCACCTAAAATTAAACCTATGAAATACAGCTAAAGAGCCAGTAGAGGAAGTAAAATGGGAAATAAATGTCTGATTAATCTAAAAGATGACAGGAAAGGAAGAAAAGAGAAACAAATGGAACAAACAAAATAAATATAGCTCTATGTACAATCATGTCAATAATTACCATAAAATGGCAGACATAATCCAACATCAATACTTGTATTAAAAGTAAGAGAACAGGGCTTCTGGTACAACATGTACAATGCTTAGAAGTCATCACCTCTACCCTCAGAGTAAGAAAAACTGAAAATCAACATTTAGGATATCCCAGAGAACTGATATTGCTGGACAAATTGTTGCCCAAAAAACTAGGGAGAAAAGGGGATACAAAAACATAGCAGCCCAGAAGCAGAAGCTTATGTCTGAAGCCAGTATATCCGTGGGAACACTCCGAACTATGACTGACTATTTGTTGGATACTCAAGGAGGACTAACTTGAGAATTTAAAACTTCAAGAGGCTAAATTGATGGCAGACACCACACTTCAGTGAGTTTTATCTCCAAGAGCTGTATTGGAGTCTCGTTCTGCTAGATCTGAAGTTCTGAAAGAAATGATCTTGGCCCTCAGGCAGGAGAAGGGGGAAAAATAATCATTGTAAAATAAGATCCAGAGCTCCAGCTCTCCCTACCCAAGGCCTACCCTCAAGAAAATGCATCTTATCAGAGTTTAACTGGCTGGGGTTTTACCAAAATTTAACTGATCTGGGGAAAGAGAATAGCCAACTCCAGCCCCCTTCAATCTTTAATGTAGTAGAAAGAGAATATCCAACTCAGACTCATGGTAAATAAGACTTAGACCTACCCAATTGCAGGATCTAGAATACTTCCTTCCTCTCCTTCCTTGACTTCTCACCTCATCCGTAAGCCTCCTATGATAAAAAGGGGGTTAGAGTTGGAGCTGCAAACCTTGTGCCTTACTTAAGGGTCTGTGTAAACATCAAAAAACAAGAGGAGACAAAAGCAAGCAAATTTCAAGGAAATTTAAGCCCAATAGCACAGCTGCAGTAAACACAATTAACTCCAACCAGTAAAACATAGCTCCTCATTTTGAGGGCCTATGTACCTCACTTGATTGATATTTTAGTTAATACCTCCTGTCCAGCTTTCAATAAAAATTACAAAATAGACTAAAAGGCAAAACCACAGACTGAAGAGGTCAAAAAAGCATCCAATGGAACAAGAGAATATCATGCTATGTGAAATAAGCCAGTCCCATAAAACCAAAGGCTGAATGTTCTCTCTGATATGTGGATACTAACCCACGACAAGGGAAGGTGGGAGGGGAAGAATAGAAGTTCACTGGATTAGACAAAGGGAAATGAAGGGGGGGGAAGGGAATAGGAAGGACAATAGATTGAATTGGACATAACTTTCCTGTGCTCATATATAAATATACAATTAGTGAAACTCCACATCATGTACAACCACAAGAATGGGATTCTAAGTAGAACAAGTTATACTCCATATATGTATAATATGTCAAAATACCCTCTACTGTCATGTACATCTAAAAAAAAACAACAACAACAAAAAGAGGTGATTAGACCATGAGGATTCCTCCCCCAGGAATGGGATTCAAGTCTTTATAAAGAAAGAAAAAAGAAAGCATCCAAACCAGATTCAGATATGAAAATGATTTCAGAATTGTCAGACCAGGAATTTTTAAACCACCCTTTATATTCTAAAGCTCTAAAGGAAATGGTGAACAACATGCAAGAACAGATGGTTAATGTAGGCAGAGAAAGAAATTCTCATAGGTAAATATATATATATATATATTCTAGCAATCAAATTTAAGTGAATGAGACGCTTATAAGGCAAAATTTTTGAGTTGGATATTTTTTAAAAGATTTATGTAATAATCTGACACTATTTTTTTACATCAAAAGAAAAATGCTAAGGGTGTGCTGTGGTTTTTTTCTGCTGATAAGAAAGCTCCAGGCTCCTTCCTTTGGCACTGGTAAAACGTTCAAACCAAATGAGCCCCAGTCCTTCACGTCAGCTCCACCTCCTACTCATGATAAAAGCCAAGTCAGCTTTTTTGTTTGTTTGTTTGTTTGTTTGCTGGCTCAAACCATTTTCAAACCAGTCTGAGTACCAGTCCTGCTCTCCCCAGAAAGCCTCATAATATGAGCAAGAAGCCTTTCACACTCTCTTACTGCACGTGTAGCATTGTGACTTATAATCCAACTTAACTGGGAGTAGCAGATGCCCATCCCCTCTATGTTGGGTGATCCTAAAACCACTACTCTCTGATGTCTACTAGAGGTATTGGTGGCTTCTTCCTTAGCCCTTTTACTTCTTCGGCTTTAGTCTTCAAGTTTTGGTTTTAAACACCCAGCAGGCCAGTTTCACCAAGCTTTAAGTGGGAGTAAAGGGTTTTGACTTTATTGTTTGTAATTTTACAATTACTCCTTCCATCTATTTAGGGTCTCTATTAATTCTGGAAGTTAGCATTATATCCTATCTGTCCTGTAAGTAATGGTTTATTGTCTTAAATTAATTCATGTTGTTCTACCAAACTTCTGCAAAACACTAATAGGCAACACTTACAAGTGAAATTAACAAAAATAAAAACTTACTTCATTTGCATAACAGCTTTAAACCAAGAAACAATTTTTATATCACTAATGTATCTTTGCTATCTATTTAGCCTGTGCAAAGACCCATAAACTCATCAATTCAACACATATGAAATTCTTTTTAAGTTTAGGAAACAGTGTTAATAATTAGAAATAGATTTACTACCTAATGTATAAATGCATCTCATTTACATAAAACATTTAGATAGTCAAAATAGACAGATATAAGCCAGATTTTTATATGGCAGTGTGGCCCTTTTATGTCAGATACAATGTATTTAAAAGAGAGCACTTACTGGTTAATAAAGACCTATAGTAAGCCCACATATCTCTCTGATGTTACAAACTTTTTCATAACACTATGCAAAGCTTGGACAAACATATTTAGTCCTCAGTTGTTTGTTTAGCTAAAGATATAAAGCAATCATTCAAAAGACTTAAAAACAGGTATGATTCTCTAATTCCTTTAAGACTTTGTTTCCCTAAGTAATAAAACCTGATACAAGAAATTATCTTTGTAGATAAGAACAGATTAATGTTGTAAGAGACCTTTGTTGTTTTAACAGAAGATTCAATTCTGGTTTTTATATCAGTGCATCAAAATTTGACCTTAGAAAAACTGACTGAACACCACCGAAACCTTCTGTACTCTTTAAATTACATCCATTAGTTAGAATCTTAACTCAGTAACTTGTTTTTAGTGAAGATCCAGAAACAAATTAACCTTAAACCGTTTTTCCATTTACATACAATTTACAAAAATACATTTAAGAAACACAAATATTTAATAGACCCATACTCTTGGAGAGTTTAAGAAGCCAAGAGTGCTTAAATTTATATTTAGCAGTTGATGTTTTGTGTTTTAACTTTGTAAATAAATCAGATGTCTCCTCTAACAAATACATGTATAAAGATTAATCCCATTTATATTCAATGCAATTTACCCATTTTTCGTTGTTAACTTTAGGTCACCAATGAAAACCGAGATATCAGACAATTTTAGCTCAAGTTTCAAAACAGCTAGATATCTTTCTTCTGATGAAGAAAAATCTTAAAAGCAATGGACATTATACTTCAACCATTTTATAGAAACCAACAGTCTCTTAGTTGGCTGACCACCTCGAAAAATGTGCATGTTAGGCAGATTGAGCACATGGTAGATAATAAAGGCTTACCAAGGTTGAGTGTTGCCTCAGTTTATCTCCTAGCTCAGAGTCCTGTCCACACAGTGGGCTCATTTTTATTGGGCTGTGCTAGTTCTCTCTCTCTGTCTCTCTCTCTCTCTCTCTCTCTCTCTCTCTCTCTCTCTCTCTTTCTCCCCCCCCCCTGGGTGGATTTGGGGTTGACTAACACCTTAATTGACCTCTGAACCTAGCAATAAGTTGATTTTAGTTCAGTGCCCCCTTGAGCCCAAGATCAGGACTTTCCTTCAAGTTATTGAATTCTGGAATTCTGCTTATGGTTGTCTAGCTTCTTCCCATTAACTGCAAGATGGCCCTGTTTCCTGTGAAGGACTTTGGGTGGAGTATTAGGTGATACCCTCCCTTCTGTCTTTCCTATTCCCTTTCCATGCCCTATCTTCTACCTAGCAAAAGGACCATATTTGTGTATTTCATCATTATCTCTTTGAGTCCCAGAACAATGCCTGGACATATTAGAATTTCAATTTTAAAAAGGCAAAAGTAGTGAGTAGAGAACTGAAGGCAGAGATCTCCCAGACTCTGGGCCTGGGAACAAACAGTTCTGGGAGTTCACATCCCCTGGATAAAGAGAGTAAAATGTATTATATGAAAGGTAGGGAACCAGAGCCAGGGCCCAGTGTGCTCCCTGACTTGTTCAAGGCCATTTTGTTTGGGAAAAACGGCCTTAACTATCTCTTAGGGCAGACATGAAAAAAAAAAAAATACATACTACAGGTTAAATCAAGCTCCCTGCCTGATTTTGTTTTGTTTTTTGTGGTGCTAAGGAATCCAACCCAGAGTCTCCAGCATGTTACACACAAGAGCTTTACCCCTGAGCTACACCCTTAGCCTCTGCCTTTTTTTTAAATAAAATTTCATTGGAACATTAAAAAGGGGAATATCTTTATTCTTAAGAGACATATCTACTAAAGACCTACAGCTAACATCTTAGTGAATGAGTGCAAGTTTTTTTCTGAAATGTTCATTCTCGCCATTGTTATTCAGCATTTTATTGAAGGCCTTAATCAGAATAATAAGGCAAGAAAAATGAAGATGAGGGAAATGTTAGACTGTGTTTACTTAGCAATAACTTGGCTGTTTACATTTTTTAAAAAGCAAGTGAATTGATGCTCAATATTATGAGTTATTAAGAAAATGCAAATTAAAACCAAAATGAGCACCCTTTCACACCAACTTAAAATAGCTAAAATTAAAAAATAGAATTAATAATTCAATTTATCATGGCTACAGAACACCAGATCAATGTAGTAAAAGCAGTTGATTTCTACATACTAACAGCAAACAATTGAAATTTTTTTTAATTTTACTCATAATAACATTATTTAATTTCACATATATAAGCATAAACTAATAGATTTAATGAAATTTCTATAAGACCTAAATATAGAAGTCTTCAATGCATTGCTAAAAGAAACTAAAGAAAAACTGAATAAATGGAAAGGTATATCATGTTCATGAACTGGAAAGATTCATGACTAAACATTATTCTGATATCATTTCTCCCCAGTTAACCTATAGAGTTGACAAAATCTGAATTGAAACCCAACACCACCATTTTGTAGATGTTTGTACATTGTTCTTTAAATTTATATGGGAATGCTAAACCCTAGAAGAGCCAAAATAATCTTTTTCAAAACACAGCTTACAGAACTCATACAATCTAATTTCAAATTTTACACTGTAACTGTTAGAATCAAGACAGTGTAGTATTGGTGTAAGAAAAAACAAACATCAAATAGAACAGAATACAGAATTCAGAAACAGACCCCACATATACAGCCAATTGATTTATTTTTTAACAAAAATGTCTAAGCACTTTAATGAAAAAGCATCAGTCATTTCAACAAATGGACTTGAAACAACTGTGTGTCCAAATGGTGGAAAAATGAACTTCAACATTTAGCTCACATCACAAAAGTGAATTTGAGATAAATCATAGACCTAAATATTAAAGTTAAATTGAAAGACCTAAAGGAAAACTTCTTTGTAACTTAGTATAGGCAAAAATTCCTTAAGAACAACACAGGAGAAATATATGCGAATCATTAAAGGAAAACATAATGAATCCATCTCTACCAAAATTAAAAACAATTTATCTTCAAAGGACACCTTTAAGAAAATGTCATGCTCAGACTAAGAAAATATTTATTGGACAAGGACCTTGTTTTCACAATATATAGCGAACTCCTATAAAGATACAAAAGATAAACAATGACCAATGAGCAAATGAATAGGTGTGCAGTCTTATAAAGTAAGAAAATGCAAATTAAAACCAAATGAATACCCTTTCAGACATACCAAAATACCCAAAATTTTTTTTAAAAAATGATACCACCTAATATGGGCCAAAATGTCAGCAAATGGAATTCTCATACTAGCTGGTGGAAGTGTTAATTTGTGCAACCACTTAAAAAAAACTTAAACCAAATGTAGTAGTACATGCTGGTAATCTCAGCTCCTCCAAAGGTTGAGGCAGGAGGACCAGAAGTTCAAGGCCAGACTCAGCAACTTAATGAGACTTCATCTCAAAATAAAAGGAAAATAAAAAGGGGCTGGAGATATAGCTCAGTGGCTAAGCACTCCTGGGTGCAACTTCCAGTACCAGAAAAATAAAAGTTTTGATAGCTTCTTATGAAGCTAAATATACACCCAGCAATTCCATACCTAGATGTTTACCTAAGAGTAATGCAAATGTATAGCCCCTAAATACTTGTTATATAATGCTTATTATTCATAATTCATAAAGGCTAAAAACTGGAAGTGACCTCAAAGTTAATCAATAGGTGAATAAACAAACCATCATATATATTCATAAGCAGAAAACTCTTCAACAATAAAAAAGAGTGAACTACTAACCCAAACAACATAAGTGAACCTCAAAACTATTTTGAGTCAAGGAGACTAGATTCAAAAGAAAATTGTATGATCCTATTTGTGTCACTTTCCAGAAAAGAATACTATACAATCCCATTTATATTAATTTCCAGAGCAAGAAAAACTAATCTATGCAAACAGAAATCAGTAGACTGAGTGCTATGGGGGTAGAGAATGACTGGAAGAGGGTTAAGGGGAATTTTAGCACAGGATGAAAATTAGTTTTATCTTTATCATGGTGTTAGTTATGCAAGTACATACATTTGTCAAAATCCTTCCAACTGTACTCTTAAGACCTGTGTGTTTAGATACATATAAAATTTACCTCGATTTAAAAAAGTAAAAGCCCACACATTCTTTTGCATTAGAGACTCTCACTAACATTCTGTGTCATCCATAAATACCCCTCCATATTTCCTGCTCCATCCTAAAGCACCAAGTCCATCCAGGCACTCCAAAAGTTCTCCCTGGTCTTCTTGGCATCTGGTTTTCATGTGTCTGGTTTTCGTGGAGTTTCCTACTGTCTGAAGTGTTAGATGTGTTTAGTCACCTCCCTCAATAGATAGCAAGTTTCTTAAAGGCAATGATGGCACGATATCCTTTTTTTTTTTTTTTTTTTTTTTTTTGTACTGGGAATTGAACTCAGGGGTACTCAACCACTGAGCTGCCTCCTCAGCCCTATTTTGTGTTTTATTTAGAGAAAGGGTCTCACTGAGTTGTTTAGTGCCTCGCCTTTGCTGAGGCTGCCTTTGAACTCGCGATTCTCCTGTCTCAGCCTCCCAAAGTGCTAGGATTAATGTAGCCACCAAGTCCAGCTACATTATCGTTTCTTTTATAATCGCTATGCACAAATGACAATGTTAACAGCCTAAGAGGGCCTGTGATTTAATGCAGTTCAACACTGGCTGCATTCATCTCCCAGGCAAGGCACTGTGCTAGGTGCAGAGGAAAACTATCAGGTGAGTGAGACCCAGATGCTGCTCTGGAAGCGCACCTCCAATGATGAGACAGACCCACACGTAAGTCATCACCATCCTGGGAAAATGACAGAAGACAGAAGTGTCCTGTGAAAATTAGAATAAAAAATCAATTCCAACTTGGAAGATCTGGAAGTTCCTGCCGAAGAAGTCTGAATTCAAGCAAGGCCTTAAAGGTGAAATATTTTCCATTTATTGAACACTTACTGCATGTCAGGCATGGTGCCAACTACTGAAGTAGAGCAAGTCATTTGATCCTGATAAAATTCCAATGATAACAGTCCTATAATTTTCCTATGCTTTTAGTGCTAAATTTTTCTCTTAGAGGTCATGCAACAAGGTCACACAGCTAAGAAGTGCCCAGTAAGTAGGTTTAAACCTACTTAATGTCTCTGGGATCTGAGCATGTTAACTATGTACTACTGCTCTATATTAACACAGAGAAAGAGAAGAAGACTAGGCATTTCAGGTAGAAAAGACATGAGGCCAGCCACAGAAGAGTGTTGTGCAGTGGTGGGATGAGATGATTGATTAGAAAATTGGGGAAAGAGGTTCAGGAACAGATTATGGAGGACCTTAAAGACCAAGATGAAAGTTTGAATTTCCTCCTCCATGCCATAAGGATACTTTGGTTGATATCTCACTGCTTAAAAACTACTGAAGAAAAGCTAAGGGATCATTTCCTAAGAAATGCTTAATAACTGTAGCTAGACTTTAAATGATGCAGTTGTATTATCTGTGAGAGAGCTCTGTGTTTACTATTATATTATGACATATTATGTCTATATAACCACAGCCTCTCTTCTGATGAATGCATTTTGGTTGCTCCATACCATTAAGTTTTGTGGTAAAAATTTTTTTTAAAAAATTTTTATTTGGCACCAGGGATTGAACCCAGGGCCCTTTACCACTGAACTATATCCATAATCCTTTTTATTTTTTATTTTGAGACAGGGTCTCACTAAGTTGCTGATGTTGGCCTTGAATTTGTAATCCTCCTGCCTGAACCTCTGGAGTCACTGGGATTATAGGTCATACACCACCATGCCCAGCTTGTGGTAAAATAAAAATTTTTAAAGAGCACTCATATCTTCTATATGCCATCAAGATAGATTTAGACAAATAAGAGAAACTTATCATTTGAAAAATAAGACACTTACCCACACTTCAGTGGATTTCCTCAGCCTAATTCTCTCTCACTTTCTGTAGTCCCTGAATTCCCACTCCACCACCAAGAGATGAAGAAGCTTTCCCAAAAAAGAACTACCATTCACTAGAGATAATACCACAATGGTCAAGCATTACCAGTTGTACTTTCCCTAAAACTGAACAAATGAGTTCAAATACTGAGAGACGGATAAGTTATTCCCACATTCATTCAAAAAGAAAGTATTAGTGCATTCATCAAAACCACAATAATAATTGATCAAGTAATGCCAATAAAAGATTAATGATCTGCACATCATATGTGATGCTGAAGTTCAACGGTATGCTTTACTGCATGCTTCAGACCAATCTTATCCCTTTCTCTAGTTAGACACCAATTTGCGAAGATAATTATATATTTTTTTAATTCAAAGCTTCAGGTACTATTGTTGACTTGAAGCCCTAGAAATGCACACTGATTACAGTGCGAATGTAATGTACATTAGCAGAGAGCTCAAGTATTATACAATAACTTTAAATCAGAAAGAGTTGTAAGAGGCTAATAATGAAGATGAAGTAATGCTGAAAGTACCAGTCTTTTATTCTGAATTCAAGAAATGCATTAGAAAATGTTTTAAGAATAAGCCATAGAGAACATAAATGCAAAGTAGAGAAAAGAAAAAGGAGAAAAACTCTACTGGTTTGAGGGGAGTAGAGAGTGAGTGGAAGAGAGGCTGAATCTTAAAAGGATATGCATAATTTTGAGAATAGAGACTGAAGAGACTCCAAGACCAAAGTACCATCCATTTAGATACAATGGTGATGGTTTCAACAATCACCAAGAAGACCCTGCCTGCAGTCAAGTAAGAAGCAGCGTTTGAATTTGAGGGCACATTTACATGAAAATCTTCAATACTGCATTTCCATACATTCCCTAAAAGGCCCACCCATCCTTTCTATCAAGTGTTTCATTTCCAGCAGTCCATAATAACATATAAAGCTTATGATTAAGCATTTTAAAGTAAAAAAAGAACAGGATAAAAAATAAACAGATGATCGAATTGTTTAGAAAATAGGATTAAAACAAAATAAAACATGAGAAATACTAATATGTATTGTGATCTCAGTTAAATGCTGAGACTGGATTGTATATTTGGTCAGGACTTTCTGGCTTCCAAAACAAAGAGGGAATACACAATAGGGTACAGCAATAGTTCTCAAGTTTCCTGACCTCGGAACTGATTTACTTTTTTAAAGTTTATGTGGATTTACACTTTAGTTTATATGGGTTATATTTACCAACATTTGTCTTATAAGAAATAAAACAAAATTTTTAAGTGTCTATAAATTTATCTTAAGAAAACAATAAATCTATTATATGTCAACATAAATAACATCGTTCATGGAAAAATACTAGATCTCCCCCCAAAATTAAAATATTGGCACTGTTTTATATTTTTTAAAATCTTGATAATATCTGGCTTAATGGAAAGCAGCTAGATTCTCCTTTCTGCATCTACATTTAATGTGCTATGATACCACACATCTTGTAGCCTCCAGAGAACTCCACTGTATACTTAGGAGATAACAGAAATGCAAAATCAGAGAGCATCTTCACATTACTAGGAATGCAGTTTTGACCTCCAGGACTCCCTACAAGGCCAAAAAAAAAAGGAAGTAAGAGCCTTTCAAAGAATGAGATCTGTAGAAAAAAACATGTTTCCATGAATCTTTACAAAAGGAAGGCCATGTAATATGGTGTACTCCATCCTCAACACCTGCCCTATAATAAATCATGAGTGGTGTATGATTAAACATTTAGAAAGGACTTATACACACATTCCCCTATTTCCCACAATTTATAGCTCTGGACAAGATGTAAGTTAATGAAATCAATACTTCCTGTAATTGATGTCAAGTCTATTTTGTAATTATGTTTTGTGGTCTGTGACTTTTATGAGCTTGCTCCATAAAACAATTAACAACTCCATAAAAATAATACTTTGGACACTGTTATTTTCGCTTATAGGTTTTTGCTAAATCCATATTGTGAAGAAAAGGAAAAGATATCACTAAACTTGATTTCCAGTACCGCCCCCAAAAAAGTATTTCTCCTATCTCCAAACAATTCTATTTTAGTATACCTTTAGTATACCTTTTAATTATGAATCCTATTACAAAAACTTACATAGCATTTCAGAGAATAACTTTGGAGTCATATGCATCTGAATTCAGATCTCAGTTCTACCCCTTACTAGTTTTATAACCCTGAGTACTTTACTTGACCTCTTTGAGCCTCAATGTCATCATAAGTGAGAGTAATAGAAGCCCCCTCACTAGGTCATTTGTGAGAATTACAGATAATTCAGATAAAAACATTATCAACCATTCCTACCATTTAAAAAGAACTGATCCCAGCAGCTCAGGAGGCTGAGGTAGAAGGATCACAAGTTCAAAGCCGGCCCCAGCAACAAAGTGAGGCCCTAAGCAACTTAGAGAAATCCTGTCTTGAAATAAAAAAAAATAAAGGTCAGGGGATGTGGCTCAGTGGTTAAGTGCCCCTGGATTCAATCCATGGTACCAACAAAAATAAATTTAAAAAAATAAAAAGCACTGAAAATGTTAGATATCATTAACTACAAGTATTATAGAATCTGTCCCTGGCAGCATTTCCTGCTAGGATCACCCCTTTGGTTCCGTGGTTAAGGGCACACAATGGACCTGAAGGAAGGCGGCAAGTGATAGAGTGAAGACTGTGAAAAGGAGAGGCCCGAGAAGATGCACAGGTAGAGTTAGGGACTGAGACTGGGACTGGAATAGGAGAGGATGAAATAGGAATCAAACAGACCATTAGAATTCCATGTCCGAACCCCTTCCCTAGCATAGGTCGTGAATACTATTAACCCTGAGCTTCTACACTTGTGCTTCTCTTTCTTTGGAGTCCCTACGTTGAGTGAGGAATTTCACTAATGGACTGATTGTGCCCAGCATATCACCACTAGGTTCCCTACTAGTCATGCTCGTTGACCCCCAACCTTCCCAGATGATTACTTAAAACAATGATGGGTGCTATCCATCTCCCTTTTGAGTGACTGGTTCAAAAATTAGTGTCTGACCTAATTCTGACTTAGAACACATGGGACAAACTTGGCTTAGAGAAGAGGTGGATTATGAGATAATAGTTCAGTCAATATTCACTAACTTCCTCTTCCCACACCGTGTTTACCTCCCCCACCCATCTTGTGTTGGGTTTGGCTATGTACCTAGTTTTGACCAATGGAATATTAGTAGATGGGGAATCTCAGGGCTTACTTAAATGTGCTTGTGTGATGTGCTTGGTCTTGCTCTCTATTGGTACACCATCAAGAGAAATGTTCTTAGTAGTTGCTGCCCTTCAGCCCATGCCCCAGAACGAACATGTGTGAAGCAGACGTGAACCCAACCTACGGCCTGAAGCGATTGCCAGCAGACCCTGCATACTAAAGCAGTGTTTCTTGGCCTACAACAGCTAAACCACGGTCAACCCAGACCTATGAGCATAGGAGTACATGTTTTTTCTATAAGGCACAAAGTTTGGGAGATCTTGTCACTCAGCATTATTGTGGCAATAGATGAGAGATATATTTGGCTAGGCAGAGTATCTGGTTCAAGAGTTTTCTAACTCCTAAAAAGAGATCATCAGACAGGAATTCTGCAGGTGGCCCATGGACCTGCTACAGCCATCTTGCTACCATGAAAAAGTCAGATTAACAATGAAAAGATCCTATTTTCAAGCATCAATAACATTGACCCTGCTGACTGTGGTAGGCCTGTTGCTTGTCTTTATTCTTCAAAGTCATTTTTTTTTAATCTTCTTAATGTTTATACCATTTAAGATAGTTTTGTATTTACTGCAGGAATCTTTTGATGTCTTTTGTTTTGTTTAAAAAGAAACAGAGCTATGTAATTCCAAGACAGTATAAATATACACTACTGGCAAGAAAAGGATATGGCCATTGTCTAATACTATACGATGCTATGCCTCCAAGAGGACTGGTTGCTGTGGGCCCTATTGGTACTCCATCACCCTGATTCGTGACTTTCTTTTCTTGTGAGATATTTATGTTTTTGACACAAATAAGCATGTTCTAAGTATTCAAATTTATAGAATTGAAGAGTAGAATGGTACTTACCATGGGCCAGGAGGTGTGGGGGTGTGGATGGGAAGTTGTGAATCAACAGGTATGAAGTTTCAATTATACAAGATGACCAAGTTCTAGAGATCTGCTATACAACATTGTCCATAACATCAGCAATACTGTACTATACACTTAAAATTTTCTTAAGAGGACAGATCTCATGGTAAGTGTTCTTGCATGAGAATGACAAAATTAAGTTTCCAAAAGACAAGAAGGTCCTACGATCTGTGCTCATGAGCATCTATGAGACCGAGTAGCTTTACATAATGAGATTTTTCACAGTGCATGTTGTAAGTGCAACACAACATCTGATAAACTTGTGGGGTTACAAAGGGGTAACCCTGGTTTCACATTGAAACTGTACCCTTGAAACTCCTTGTTTGCTAAATGAGGTCCCTTTTTACTGCAATCCCTGTATTATAACTATATAAAATGAGTTTCTCATGAGGTTTTTTGCCCTGCTTGTGCCCTTAAGGATTCAGTGTAACACTAAGCAGCCACAGATAAAATGAGGTCTCCATGACTTATCTACTAAGCTTCCAAGATCTGAATCTGCTTCTGCTCATGTCAGTCCAGTTTATCTGAACTTCACGCAACTCTTCATAGGCTGCTGGCTCTCCAATTCATCTTTCTGTTCCCAGGTTCTCTGTGATCTTCTTTAGGGTTCCCATTTGGAGTCCTCAGACCTCTCCCTTCAGTGTTGGATGGTCTTCCAGAGTTGCTGCATCACCACGTGGTCAAAACTAAGTCTGTCTGCATTTTTTTTCCATTCCATCCTCCTGAAAATCCTTTGTCCACAGCCATTTGAAGGCAGCACTTTGCTAACCACCACTCCAATTGATGGCCTGCAGGGACAGCAACCCTTTTCTAATATCTCCCCTACCAAGAATGGGGTAGAATAAAAAGGAAACTATGTCTCTGGTGCTCCATGGTGTCTTTTGTCATCTGAGCCCAGCTAATGCGCTGCCATATACATACTGACTGGAGGCAATAAATTGCATGGAAAATTTCAGAACCACCTACAAATTTGCAAAACCAACATGCCATTTTCTTCCTTAACAGGGCATCCATTCAACCAAGAAAATTTTGGAAATGAAGTTGTAAAATTCTAGAATCCTCTGTCATGGAGAAGCACTTACCACTTGGAGAATTCAGTTTTTGCCACTAGGTTTGGCCTAAAGAAGGAAAATAAAGATTCCTGGGTTTCTCCTCAATGTTCACATCTCCTATTAGAACACCCCAAATATTATACACCTACAACCGGGAGGCCAAGGCATTTATTACAATTACAAGCCTATTTCAATTACATTGCTGCAGAGAACACAGGATAGGAAGATATCAAGAGGTGCCACATCACCAGACAAGTATTGCATTAGTAGGCTAGAGCACAGTGAGGTCAAATAAACCTTCTCATATTCAGATAGCAATCACTGCTGATGAATTCTCAAATCTAAATCACACTCCCAGGTACCTTTTCTACCCTTACCACCCACACATGTATTTCCAGTGAATCAAAATGAGCCATAATTATTAGACCAGGATAATTGTGGATAACTCTCATCTGGGGAGTTAACTAGCTCTTTTTAAAACTTCTTAATCTATTTCTTATTCCTCACTGACTTTCAGTAAACTTCTGTCCTTGGTTAATAATTTGGCAAATGTATACCAAATACCTACCATGTGTGAGGCACCATGCTAGTTATTAGGTTCTTCACTAGACCTTGCAATTGGCTGCTACCACGTTTGCCCAGTTCCCCCCGCCTCTACCCTGATAGGGTTGCAAGCAAATGCTTAAATGGGTACAGTTCCTGATAGTCTTTCCTGGAGCCCATTCTTTGATCACTTCAAGTACTAAGCAGAAAATTAAGCTGTGGAGTTGCATTTCTATATCTGATCATTCACTTTCTAGAACCTCCTTTTTCTCCAAAGGACACTACTGAAAACGAGAAGAAATGAAAATACCATCTGTCCTTCTGTTGGTCTGTTCTCTTCCCTGAACTTTCAAGTAACTAGAGATCCATTTGCCATCAAGAAAGAGAGACCCCCTCAGTCTCCCACTAATCAGCAATGAGTTGTTCCAAAGGTGTATTAAACTTTGGCAGATTTTCCACACAGTAGCCATGGTGGTCTTTGAAAATTGTGAATAAGATCATGTGTTCTTCTTCTTCTCTTAGAAAAAAGTCCATATTTCATACTTAAAATTATTAGAAACTCACCTTCTAAAACTACACTTCCCATTTAGCCTCTTCCATACCTCTATCAACTTTTTACCATTTACCAGTATCTGAAATTATTTATTAATTGGTTCAATTGGCTCCCCTACTAGAATGAGTAAGCTCCTTAAAGGCAGTGGGCATGCCTGTCTCATTTTCATTTCTTTGGTTCCTAGCAGAGGCACTATGTTCTTCTGGGCACTCATTAGGTGATTTTTTTTTTTTTGGTACTGGAGATAGAACTCAGGGGTACTCGACCACTGAGCCACATCCCCAGCCCTATTTTGTGTTTTATTTAGAGACAGGGTCTCACTGAGTTGCTTAGCGCCTTGCCATTGCTGAGGCTGGCTTTGAACTCATGATTCTCCTGTCTCAGCTTCCCAAAGTGCTTCCCAAAGTGATCCATGCCTGGCTCATTAGGTACTTTTTAATGAGTTACCTTATTGATAAAGGAATTGTACCTGTTCTTCTTCACATTTTATAAACAGTTAGGAAAGCATGTTCTGTTTTAAGAATTTCTATTCTTTCCACTGGTAATTCCCAACAACTACTTTCTCAGTCACCCTCCTGGGACTAACCATGTTCATAATTATTCCCTTTTATTCTGCTCTAAACCAATGAGATCACTGGACTCATATGCATCAAAGAGACTTGTAAACCACCACAGAATTGTGGTTGGGCCTAACACAAGATGTGGTTGCTGTAGTATTTTTTTTCCTTCAAAGATATAAGATTCCCCATGTAAACATAGAGCTAGGAATTTCCTTTTCTACATTAACCACAAAATATGGTGCTGAACTTGTGTGGATTTTTTTTTTAATGTTACCAAAGCTGAGGCTTTTCTGGGTTCTTACTTGACTACACTGTTCACTTTGAATAATGTGACCAATAACTGGAAATTCTTTAAAACATTTTTAATTCTATGGGCTTATTAATTAAACTATAATTACAACTTACTACTTAAGTAAAAAAAAAAAAAAAAAACTTTTTTCTTGGTAAAGAGTAGAATTTAAATACCCAGGCAAGCTTGCCTTGAAGATGTACAAGAAAGGTGACAGGAAGAATGAACTAGAAGGGACTGTAGCAGCCAGCACTGCAGTCCTCGAGGTTGCTCTTCTATCTGTGAGGCAGCTCAGCATCCCATTCTTCCATGGAGACAGATGATTTATAAAACCAGTAGATGTCTAAGTTAGACAGGCCCTGAGACATGAACTTCCCCACATCTCCAAAACAAACTGGTGCAAAAATTTGGGGCCAAGAAAGAAAAGGCCATTGCAGATGGAGAGATGCTATCAAAAAATAATAAAACTCTCTTGCCACTGCCCATGTCCTGGTGGATCTTGCTGGTCTGTGTAATTGCATGGAATTTTGCAGAGGACAGATAGTCTCTTGCTCCTTTCACTAACAGCCATGATGAGGTCTCCATGCAGTGAATCAACAGAACTACAACAGAGCCTTTCCTGGTGTTGGGAGGGTGGGTGTGAAATAAACCTCTGGAATCCATCACTGAGAAGAGGGAAAACAATGGCAGCATTAGAAATGCATGGGCGGATTCACATCTGTTTCCTTCTTACTGATACCTAGGGATATTCAATTTGTCAGTGCTCTGAGGTGAAGGACAGGGAAAGCTGAAAAGCCCAGGACATCTTGTGCTCTGGAACAGAGGTAGGCAGCGAGGGATCAGTCTTTTCCATAGAAAGCTATGCTGTCTTTGTTACTAAGAAGCTGTATATCATTGAGGGCAGCAGTGAAAGGCCATATTCCAATGGGTTTTGGCCTTCCTTTCTACACACTGCCTAAGCAGCTCATTAATCCCCATCTTATTCATTTCTCTTTAGCTGCTACCAAGAACCCCAAAATGTTCAGCTCCAAAATTAATGCACATTTATAGCCTGGGAGTATTTTCCTTTACTGAATTGGGAGAGGGGAGTGGGGAGAGGAAAGGTGATTTAAGTTACTCTATTGTTGGGAGTGAAGGGAGTAATTCCTGCTTCTATCAGCACTTTGCTGAGTCCCACCATCATTCCTACCCCCCTTTATTTTATTTATCTCTTTACGGCCTATCTGATAATGCCATAACCATTTCCTGCTGTACACTGGCTGAGGAAGCCATTCTGCAGGCCCGAGAGCAAATCAATAAAAGTAAGCCATAGCGATTCATAAAAATAAAATTGTCATCATTATTGTTCAATTATTGCTGTGTCTGTGGAAAGAATCTCAAGAACTGAAGGTTTCTTGGCTAATATTTATAATCTGCGTTGAATGGTGCTAATGAATGAGTGGGTGTGCATTAGACTGAAATGCAATGGTGTTTGATTTATACCAAGTCCAGGTCTGATTGCTAATGTTAAATCCATTAAAGTGTCTCTTAGATCTGCCTTAATGTACTCCCCTGCATATAATAGAGCTTAAACATACCCGTTTACTTAGCTTTTCATTATTGGTGGAATATTTGTCTTTATTACATTATCCCCATGATAAATTTGACTTATGATAGTTTAAAAAACAGCACTTCGGGAAAGCTAAGCTTTTAAAAAGCTACAAAAGCAACTCCATATTTCCCAGTCTTCTCGCAGATAAAAGAGCAAAAGATCCCCTAAATAATTATTATTTTTAAAAGTTCATGCTGTTAAATCTGAGCATGTCCCAGATCACAAAATCCAGATGCTCAGGGGAAGAGGAAGGAAATATTTCATCCTAGAAGAAAATAACAAACAGAGGAATGAAAGTTATCTGCCTAAGCTGCCACCTTTGGGTGTCTCTGGGGTGAAAAGCTTTTTGTATTCCTTTAAAACTCTTCTCCCTGAAGGAATCCATAAAGCACAAGTGCAAATAGGAACAACAGGTTCAAAAGACGAAGGCATATCAGCAAGAGTCCCCTCTAAGGTCAACAATTTCTCAGGGATTTTGTAAAGGACAGTGAGTATGAAGTACACCCATGGCTTGTGTTCCCCTCCTTTAATCTACAAGAGTTTTCCATTCACAGCCCAGGCTGTCCCAGGTGACAGACGCCAAGTCAATTTGGGGTATATTTCTGATGCTTCCCCCTGAGTGCTTCACTGGCTTTACTTGAAAGCTTGGCTTCCTGCTAAGTCTGTGTTTGCTGATGTGTATCTGGATTAGGATGAGGAACAGATTTCCTGTTTATTTTTGACAATGCTGCTGCTACCTCTAGCTTCAGTGGGCAGATCCATTCCCTTACAGGAGAACCAAGATAGAGATGGGGGAGAGAGCACAGAAAAATGAAACCCTGAGGATCCAGGTACAATGAATCGAGATAAACTGGTTAAAATAACAGCTCAACATGAGTCATAAAATAATAGGGAAGCAGTTATGGTTCAGATGTAGTTGTCAATCAGAGGTTTATGTGTTAGAAGTCTGGTCCCCAGTATGATATTCAGAGGTGGGTGTCTAGTATAAGGTAATTAGGTAGAAGGGATTAATGCAGCTCTTGTGGGTCCCTGAGCAAAGTTAGGTCTCTCTTCAGTCCCTTTCACAGTCCCATGTGATCTCTCTCTATCTTAAGGTGCTCAAGTCACGATGCTACCCTCCAAGATATGATGATGTAATATAACTGGGGAGGGAGGGACCAGAGCTGGCACCATGCTATTTGGAACTTCAGCCTTCAAAACTGTGAACTGAATAATCTTCTTTTCTTTATGAAGCGCCTAACCTCAAGCATTCCACAATAGTAAGAGAAAATGGACTGACACAGAAGTGATTCTCTAAATACCTTCATGAGTATTTGCTTTCTACCCAGGATGTGAACAAGATTGTTCCAATCAACAGATATTGAATATGCTCAAGCTGGGTAACATGGGAATTATAAAGAATAGACTATACAGCTCCTTTTTTCAGAAAGTTTATGATATTCTCTCTCCCTCTCTCTCTCTCTCTTTTTTTTTTTTTTTTTTTGTATGTGTGTGTGTATAGTACCAGGGTGCCAGGGATTGAACCCAGGGGCACTTAACCACTGAGTCACATCCCTAGATCTTTTATATATTTTATTTAGGGACAAGGTCTCACTAAGTTACTTAGAGCCTCACTAAGTTGCTGAGGCTGGCTTTGAACTTGCGATCCTCCTACCTCAGCCTCCCAAGCTGCTGGGATTACAAGGCATGCTGTTGTTAAGGAAAATATTTACTAAATTGAAAACTAGAGAAAAAAGAAATACAAAACCTCAGCTATCAATATACCATTAAACAGCCTAGACAGTAAGTGCTGTGCACAACACAGGTGGGGATACAATAGGCTGGGCTTTTCAGGGGCTTTTAGGGACCACAATAGCTTCTAGATGGATGGTTTTGCGGGAGAGTGAATTATAGTGGTAGAAAGACATGCACCGAAATATAGCAAAGTATAACATTCATTTTTACTTAAATTAGGAAAAATTATATTTTGAAACCATAAACATGTACACACAAATAAAATGATAATAATCCAAGTACTTATCACATATTTGTCATTGAACCTGTATATTTAGTACCACCTAATACTGAATACTGATATATTTGGATTTACATAACTCTAATCCTGAGTTAGATCTACTGTCAACTCTATTTTTGATGGCTTTGGATTTCATCATGAAACTTTTACACAGCTTACTGGAAAATGAATGCTAAAATTAAGCCTTATCAAACTATAAGGATTTATTTCCTGCATTAAAGGTCACTACACTCATTCGTTTAGCTTTGTTCCACTAGGTACTAGGTAAGAATGGAAAAAAGAGTAACTTGAGGTTTGCAATATGTGTTGCCAAGGAGTTGCCACGTTATCTGGCAGCTGTTCTTCATTATAAAAATTAGCTATAGAACAAAAAAGGTGCTTCCTAGAATGAAGTGCAGCAAAAAGAATTTTTGGAAGAACACTAGGTGTTGCCATTTTCAATACTACTACTAATCCTCTCAGGAGATAAATGCCGAGGGCTGGGCATGTCGCTCAGTGGTAGAGCATGTGCTTAGCATGTTGAGTATGAGGCCCTATGTTCAATCTGCAGCACCAAAAGAAAAAAACAGGATAAAGATAAATGTTGAAGCTTCTCTCCAGTAACATGGATGAATTTACTTTTATCTGTCTGCCATTCCTCATTCCATTTTTCTTTGTCTAATGGTGGCACAAATTTGGAAGTTGACTGGCTTGTCTAATGATGCAATGAGTGTCCAAACAAATAGAGTATAAAGTATACACAAAACATCTATGCATCTTGAATTACAAGTGCATACAAGCAAAAAAGGCAGCTCAGGATAGTGGTCTGGATTTCAGTCAAAATGTTTACCAACAAGGTAGATCTCTGAGCCTCAGGAACTACTGATCATGATAGCCTCAGAATTCCCTCAAGTCTCTAAGATCTATGATTCTATAATTCCTGGGACAAGAAAGAACAGGGATTCTTACAAGGTCGGGAAAAACAGAGAACAGTAGGTGAGGACTAGCATGTATTAAGCACCTACTGTTTGCCAGGGAAGATTATAAATATTCTACATTCAATACCTAATCAATTACCATAACAGTACAATTATCCCCATTTTACCCAAAAACAAATAGAGGTCATAAGATTATTTAATAGATGTGTAGTTAGACAGCTACTAGTTAGCCAAGTCTAAGTGACTTCAGAGTTGTTACCATTTTTATTGCCAGTGTAGTATAGATAATGGTCAATCAGACAGATGCAGCAACCAGCTGAAATGGACACCTGATGTGAACAACCAACAGTCACGCTTGCAGAATCAGCGTGTGTTTAACTCAATGCCTGGATTCTTCCCATGTAACATCAAAGGCAAACTTGAATTCAGTCCTCCAAATCTTGTTTTGTCTCTAAATTAATATTCTCATGTAAACAGTCTGGTACATTTTTGATAATTAAAACATTTCAGGTAGGGAGTTTGTTTTAGTCAGCTTTTTCACTGCTGTGACTAAAAGATCTGACCAGAACAATTTTAGGGGAGGAAAAGTTTATTTGGGGGCTCATAGTTTCAGAGGTCTCAATCCATAGACAGCAGGCTCCATTCCTTGGGGCTCAAGGTGGGGCAGGATATCATGGTGGAAGAGTGTGGTGGAGGGGAGTAGCTCATATGGTGATCAGATAGCAGAGTGAGAGACTCCACACTCTATATTCAAAATATACATCCCATAGCCACACCCCCAATGAACCACTTCCTCCAGTCACCACTCAGTTAATCCTATCAGGGATTAATTCACTAATCAGCTCAAGGCTATAACCCAATCATTTCTCCTCCAAACCTTCTTGCCTTGTCTTACACGTGAGCTTTTGGGGGACACCTCATATTCAAACCATAACAAAGTCATCCATCTAAGAACCTCTTATTTTGGAGCAAGTGGTTATTTTCTTAACATAGTGAAGCAAAAACTAAAAACCCTATAGCATTTGATCTGCACTGTAGTACACAGGATATGTTCAGTTATCACTGGCAAACAGACAAATAATCATTCACTTTCACTGATGCTAATGCAAAGTTCATCTGAAACACATCAAAATAAACAAGTCGTCTTAAAATGTAGGGATGTTGCCTTGCAAAAGTGAAATCCAAATTTGTCTCTAAACTATAAAGTAATATCAAATCAAGACAAATATACTAAGTTACTTTAAACTTATCTCAATTGACTGTGATTCTGCAAACCTTATTTATAACCTGAAAATAAATTAATATGGGAAGAACCTTTAGTAAACCAGACTTTTCAGAGTCACCATTCACACATAGCGTCAAAGATATTGATAGGTAAGATAATAGGTCTATAGATATATATTTCACTTATCATTTAAGGACATCATTGCTATCATCTGACCTTTCCAAAAATTACACAGCATCATTGTTTTCACTATGTAACTCAATATAATCCTTAACACAGAAATGTAGCACCTAAGAATGGATATTGGCATGGAACTAGCCATGGAGGGAAAAGATGTAAGTTTTCTTTTAGGAGAAGCAAGCCTTAGGACATAAATGGTTTGTAGAGAGGAAATGAGAAATTGGTAGAAAGAGATAAATCTTTATTCTTAAAAATTCCATATCAAGTATGGTAACCTCTGTGTTCTCCAGCAAAATCTGAGACAGAAATATTCTTTCTAATCAAAAGTTCTGGGCCTAAACATGTAGCTTAGTAGTGCAGCACTTTCCTAATACACGTAAAGCCCTGCGTTTGATCCCCAGCACTAATAATAATAATAATTCTGAATTTTTTGGCACTGGGAGTTGAACCCAGGGTGATCTACCACTAAGCTATATCCAAGCCCTTTTTTTTTTTGAGACAGCATCTTGCTAAGTTGCCAAGGCTGGTCTCAAACTTGCAATCCTCTTTCCTCCACCTCCCAAACCACTGAGATTACAGGTGTGCATCACCATGTCTGGCTCACAAATTCTCTAGAGAAATGCTAAATATTCTACAAATGTCTTTGAGGGAATTATAATAATGTCCTGTCTTTGGACATCCAATAGCAGAGCAGGAGACTGAGATGAGGGAATCAGAACTCAGGTCACAGAAAAAACCTCAGCTCTACAGATGGCTCTGGCTTACCATGGTTTAGCTCACAACTTTTTGACCACAGAGTGATGCGCGTTGGATAGAAACCATACTTCTCATTTTTAATTTGTTTCTTTTCCTGGGCTAGTGATTTATTTATATATATATATATATATATATATATATATATATATATATATATATATATATACACACATACATACACACACATACATATATATATATCACTATATATATAGATACAGATATAGATAGATAGATAGATAGCCTCTCAATACTAGGTAGCAGCAGCAAGCCTTAGTGCCCAGTTAACTACAGGATCATCAGAGGTCATAACTGATACTCAAGTGTCTAGTGTGACTAGCTAGAGAATGTTCAGTAGATTAGGTTTATTAAATGCATTTTTTGGTTCAGGATATTTTCATCTGAGGATGGGTTTACCAGGACATAATCCCATGGTAAATCAAGGAGCAAATGTATAAGCTTGGTGAGCTACTTTGTGTATCTCAAGGGTTTTTTGTTTGTTTGTTTTTGTTTTTGTTTTGAGACAGGGTCTGAGTTGTCCAGGCTGGACTCAAACTTGCAATCTTGCTGACTCAGCCTCCCAAGAAGCTGGAACTACAGGTTTATACCACCACACCTGACTCTGTGTGTCAGGTTTTAATCTATAAAATGGGTCAATTACCTCCTCCTACCAATATCTAGTAATCATTTGATGATATAAAGAGCACATATTTCCTTCTCTCCAAAGCTGATACTCAAAGTTCTTAATATCTAATGCAATAAAGGGACTGATGTCAACCCTGTTCATCCTCTACCTCATTTCAGGAAGGACAAAGGCAACTGACATAAGAAATAAAATACCAAAAAAACTATTTTAAAGTTAAAAATTTTAGGGCTAAGAGAAGATGAAGTTCAACCATAGGATAAAGTAGTGAGCTAATACTAATACACATAAGAACACTGAATATAGGGAGATATGTCTTGCAAGAGTCCTAACAAGGGGCTGATCTTGAGGGATGCTAAATTGACCCTCTACACAATAGAGAAATATTCTTTTTTTAATATATATTTTTTAGTTGTGGATAAACCTTTATTTTATTTATTTATTTATTTTTATGTGGTGCTGAGAATTGAACCCAGTGCCTCACACATGCTAGGCAAGTGCTCTGCCACTGAGCCACAACCCCAGCCTGGTAGGGAGATTCTTAATTTCTCCTCACACAACCCGCCTACCTCAACTAGCGTAATCATTAGGTATTTCTCCGGATGTTCTTTGAGCCACTTTCAGAAGGCAAAATAAAGAAACATTTATTCCCTGTCCACTATTCCCAATACAATGTCAGCCCTTTATTTATGATATCTCATATGATCCTCACACCAGTACCAACACTGCTATAAATGAATTATTATCCCCATTTTACAGATTCCAGTAAAGAGAGTTTCCCAAAGGAAGATTCTTAAAATTATCCAAGTCTGGCACCTCAAGTGTCTTTTTAGTTCATTGCTGTAGCCCTCCACTCAAATAAAATGAAAACAACCTTAAAAAATAATGATTTAACAAAGAACCCTGAACCCTACTGTAGAAATTTGTCAATGTTTCAGCAGATACAGGTGTGCAGGGCCACCTTTATGGTGATAATATAAGTAAGCTATCAAATAAGACTGGATATGGGCACAAAAGATTAATTTCTACTATAAAAATGATATGTAGAGAAATATTTTCATTAAAATGTTATTAGGGACCTAAGTTCATTTAGAATTCAAATTATAACTTATGTCATAAAATAGTTCATTCTCCTCATATTTATGGAACACTTACTATGTTTTGAGCATCATGCAAGATATGGGTAATATAAAGGTGAATAAAATACAACTCCACCCTGAATAAACACCTATTATCTTAATAATCAGCTGTTTAGTTATAATAAAATATAATATGTTAACCATTACATTTTAATTATGTTTGGGGCATGATTTGTAATTAAAAATGGATTTTTAATTAGTCTATAAAACTGAAGAATCAGTATCTTAAAAACATGAATAATAGGTATTTGCCAAAAGTTCATTATGTTCCTAGCACTTGGTTAGGCATTATTGAGCTTATAAAAAATATTCAAGAAATGCAGAATATGAGCTTCCTCTTATCTCTCCCTCTAGTTAGGCTGAGCCAGATTTTGGACAGTTAGGTTAGCAAAACCACACATCTTTGCACCAACACTCAAATTGAACAGTATGTTTGGTCATATTTTGACATCATGGCTATCTCTAATATAGCCAATCCCATCTACCCATGCATAAGCCTTTTAGTCTAAGTTTCAAAAAGTCTCCTTCTTCAGTTCTTCACTGTACATTCATAAGCCTCAGCATTCTCCTGTCCCATCAGCTTTGGCATAACCCAACAACCTCTCCTTTGTGAAAGTTCATGGGGTCCACCCATTCTCCTATCTACTTCCTCTTTGCTGTTCCCTGCTTCCTGTCTCCCTTCTGTGCTACCTCACACCTTGACATCTGGGTCAGACTCCTTGTCTCAGTCTGTCTCCAGTCACCCTCATGATCAAATTCAACTTGGAAGTTCAACATTCTTCCACACTCTATAGAGCCACACCAAGGCCCCAACTGCCTGCCATCTTTCTTCTCTTTGCAGTCCCTCTCTGACTCATCCACATTCCATGGCCTCAATTTTCACCTCTAATGATGCCCAAGTCTCTATCTTTACCTCCTAACAGACCCCAGAACCCTACATACATTTTCATCTGCTGGATGGGTATATTGGTAGATAGTTTGGTATGTCTTGAGTAAATTTATCATCTTTCTCCACAAACTGTCCAACCCCACAGTCCCCCTGTGCCTTCTTGTGTCTCCCATAGAGCCAGCATCCTCTCCTTCAGATGGCTGACTTCACTTCCAGACTTTGACTTCAATTCCTCACAATGTGTCGATATCCAAGTCCAATAGTTTTCCCCGAAGAATGTCCTTTTACTTTCCCACTGCTGTCATTGTTGTCTCATATCAGCTCCTTACCATTTTTGTGTTTGTCACAATACCCAAAATATTGTAGGTGATTAATAGGCATCTGTAGTACTTGACTCTTTAAAATGCTTTCCCACTTAGCTTCAGGAATAGAATCAAGTTTTGAGTCTTAATGCTTATACAACTTATGGAAAGTTGTTTTTTTGTTTTTAAGTACAAAAATTAGATAAAGACTTTGAGGGAACCCATGCAAGAAAAGTGTCCTGAAGCTGAACACAGTGGTGCACATCTGTGATCCTAGTGACTCAAGAGGCTGAGGCAGCAGGATGGCAAGTTCAAGGCTAGCCTCAGGAACATAGTGAGACCCTGTCTCTGAAAAATAAAAAGGAGATGTATCTCAGTGTTAAAGCACTCCTGGGCTCAATTCCCAGTACAAAACTTAAAAAAAAATAAGAAAAAAAGAAAAAGTGTCTTGAAGTTTAACATTCATTTATTTCACAGTAATGTATACTATACTTCCAAAACACAAATTTACCTTCTAGTTGAGATATGTTCCCTGTAATTTTTAAGACTAAGTTCTTTTATTAAAGTGATAGATTGTACAGTTAACAGCATTTTATAATCAAAACTTCCTTCTCTCTCTAAAGAACCTTCTAAAACTTCAATCTGATTACTCCAACCCTGCCTCCATCTAATTTTCAGATTAGCCTTCCCAATTCATAGCTTCTATATCATGCTCCATTCAAAAACTTTCTATGCCATCCCAACTACCTGTGGACCTGAGGACAAATCACATAATCTGGCATTCAAAGCCCATCATTAAACACTGGAAGGATGATACTTTTGAGATGTTAGCTATTTTTTCCTCCATTATCAATCTTCCCATTCCCTTCTCTACCTCCAACAAGATCAATCAATATTTATAGCTTCAGGATAAGACATGACAGATGTAAAGCAGAAAGAAACTACCAATATCTCTCTGGCCCTGTCTTCTAAAAACTTGAGTTCTCAAAGAAATGGAGAGAATTTGAGGTGAAGTCAAAATATTAGAAAGAAATTGAATTTGAAGAAAGCATTCTTTCCCTAAATTTGAGGAGAAGATAGAAGTCCTGGAGAAAAGTATTCTGATTCCTATTTTCTATATAAAGATCTTGAGGTCTCTGGAAAGTTTTGGAGGATCTGTGAATAGAAGAGACCTACTTTCTATTTTTCAGTTAGAATGCTAAAGGAAGAGGAAAACCACAAAAATGTCCTAGTGGACTGAGCCAGGTACAGGTCTCACTGAGATTCTGGTGCCTCCTGGAGACAGAGCATCAAGTAGAGCTCAGACCCTAAAGTTTCCTGTGGATGGTTGAATATCCTAACTGCCACCGAGCCCCCGGGACTTAGCCATGATTCAGAGAAAAGAAAGAGGAGGGGAATGTTTGGAATTGACTGAGACAAGGTTTTTTGTTTTTGTTTTTTTTTTCATGCCACAGCAATATAAATTAAGTTGAAATTTGGAAAAATTAAAAATGTATGTTTCTTGTGCACTTAAATGTGCACATAAATTCATGTTCATTCAAGTGCTTATATAGCCCTAGGATTGCATATTAAAGCTACTCTAATTTAAGGCATTCATTCTATTCATTCTAGAAAAGTCATCTCAGAACTGGTGAAAGTGAAGTTCCCTGGGCCCCTCCATGTTTAAACTTGCAATTGGGTTTTAAAAACATCTATAGCTTTAAACATGACCTGAGTTAGCCTCTCTTCACTTAGAAGAAACAGATCAGAGTGGTTTAGCACCTTGCCAAGAGGGCTCTTTTTTCCAAATTCCAGAGATTTGTAGGGGTTTTTCCCCAAAATCACAAATCTACAGACCAAAAAAACTGATCAGCAAATAAATCCGCTAAGAAAATAATAGACCATTTTCAATCTAATGTCAGTGACAGATATGCTTACTTTTGCTAGATAACCACCAATAAATAATCCTTTTGGTAATGCATAAAAATGATTACCAGGTATAAATGTCATCCTTCTAGATTTGTATAGGACAAAAGTGGAGATTCATTAATAAGAGAAAATTAGACGCAGAGGACAACCCAATAGAGAAAGATAAATGAGACACGAACGCCAACCCATCTACTATGCACGTGTTACAAAGAAGAATGGGCACTTGGTTTTGAAAGTACTGTAATTTCCTTACTCTCTTTATATTTTGCAAAATGTTCCAAAGTATACTTCAGCTACAGTCCCATGTCACAAATGGAAGAAAGAAGAGCATAGGAAAGTGATAATGGTACATCTGGACTTTGTTTTGTCTCCTGCCTTTCATCCAAGAATCTTCCCATCTTCAAATAATAATTGATTAAATCTCACAATACCCTACTAAAGTTATCTTCTGAGGGCCGAGACAGAAGCAGAGAGAAGTGGGACGGATCGGATTACGCAGATTCAAATCATAGGGTCCTCAGAGAGCCAGAAATAGAACCAAAAGAATCACCTCCCATTACCCACCTTTAATGACTTTGAAAGAGCCAGCCCCCTTGGGGTTGTAAGGCAAACTACCTCCATTTTTAAAGTTAGCTATATTTTCCATTTAATTGTATTCAAGACATCCACCTTTGATAGCTGTTCTTCTGAAAACATGGCTACAGCATTGTCAAAAGGCCTGCCCGTGGCCTCCAAAGAGTCACCTCCCAGGATCTCTGTGGAGAGTCTACAGGTAGCACAGATCAAGTGTAGTTCAGTAATTGGGGGCTGCCGCAGAAGTACTTTCATGCTGACTAATTAATCTCTAGTAATTAGCACTCAGATGTAACAAGTGTAGCATTTAAGGGCCATAGCAAGGGAAATAAAATCTGCTCTTCAGAAATTTTCTCAAGAGTTTGATTGCCTTTTTTCAGATAAATAATGGCACCCATCCACTCAGGCACAGAAACCAGAGGAGGGAATTTCATATGCCTACACTAAATACTGCCAGAAATTCCCCACATAAGAATAGTTGGTCTAATTCCTTTAAAATCTTAGGAAAAGTCATAAAACCCTAAACCAACTAGAACTGGAAAGAACTTCAGAAATCATCTAGTCCATTTTTTCTTCCTACAGAGAAGGAAATAGACACCCAGAGAGGTGAAATACCTTGCCCAGAGCCCCACAGCTGTTTGGGACACAGCTAGGACTATAGTGTGGGTCATCACATCTAGTGCTTCACATCCCATTTTCTTTCATGACAGGGCTCTGGACCCTGCCTAGCACTGGGCATCCTCAAGAAGCCCCTTTGAGAAGCAGCACCAGCATGGGCCACAGGGGAAGCTGCAAGGAGACTGAGATGAAATTTCTTGGGCACCTTCGTGCATCCCCTTCATCTTGAGCTACCATCTGCCCTCCTCCATCAAGTTTGGACCCTATGTCTCATTCCTGCAGGGCCCCGCTCTCACACTGAAGTATGATGAGATCCCTACAATTAGCCAGAAAGGGCCACCCCTTCAGGGGTTTGAATGCTATCTTTATCTGTTGAAGAACAAAGCTATACAGAGAGAAAGAGAGAGAGAGAGAGAGAGAGAACTTCCTCAGAATATCCCTAAGACCCTTCTAGATGCATCTCTCCATTAACATCCAGTCAAATGATGATAATCATGGCAGAATTGCTTCATTTGCACCTTCTACTCCCCCCCTTTCTTCCTCTGCCCATGTCTCTGCCTTCTCTTCCTCTCCTGCAGCCCCCCAGTTCAGGTTCTCTTCCATCTCCTCATCTGAGCAAAATGGAAGTGCCAAAGGAAGGCACCAGTCAGTGGAGTTTCTCTGAAAATGAGAAAATTAGAGGCCTCAGCATGTGACTTCATGGGGAGTTTTGCCCAGCATGGAATTGAGAGTAAAGGGGTATTGGCAGGTGGGGGGACAGAGTGTGGCCCCCTCACTGCCTCAGCCCTCAGTGGTGCTGTTCCATGGTCCATCTGGCTTGGAACTGGAGTCAGGCAGGAAGTCTTAAGTTGTCGTCCTTTGCTTTTTATTTTGTTTTTGTTTGTGAGTAGAAGCAGTGAACGCAAATAAACTTTCCAGAGTTTTCCCCTCCTCCTCTCACCTCTGTGGCCAGCTCTGCAGAAACCAACCCCAACCTGGGAGACTATGGGGTGCACTAGATAAAGCCCCGGAGGGGTACAAAAGGGAATGTGCAACAATTCCTTATTTCTTTACACTTCAGACTCTACAAAATGAAGGGCTTAGATTAGTTGTTCTTTAGGGTTTGTTTTCTACTCTAAAATTATAGCCCTTTATTGGGTTTTTTTGGCAAGCATTTATTGAGTGCCTATTTAGGCAAATCACTCTCCAAAGCATAAGGAATACAGAGGTCAATTAAGCCATAGTTCCCACCCTCAGGGAGCTGATATAAATACAGTGCCCACATGATTTGAGAAATATTATGATAGAGCATATCCACATACTGCAGGTCATAAACAAGGATGGGGAGAGATCACCGGAGGCTCCACAGAAGGGATGATTTACAGGGTTATGAAAGGGGAGCTGGAGTTTCTGGGTGAACAAGGCCTACGGGGGCTTAGGATGAAGGATCATCTTGGTTGTTTTTTGGTTTTGTTTTTTTCCCTACTGCTATAGCTGGATACCAAAGACTGGATAATTTATAAATAAAAGAACTTTGTTTGGTTTACAGTTCTGGAGTCTGGGATGTCTAACGGCCTGGCATAGGCTTCTGGTGAGGACCTTCTTCCCATGTCATAGAGGAAGGCATCACATGGCCAGAGAGCAAGCAGGTATGCTCAAGTCTCCCTCATAATGCCACTAATCTCGTCACGGGGGTCCACCCCATGACCTCATCTAACCCTAATTATCTGCCACCTTCAAATACCATCAACATATGAATTGGGCAGTAAGTTTCCAGCATATGAATTTGGAGGGACACATTCAAACCATAACAAGGTTGTGTCAGAAGAACCAACATGAATTTAGGCCTGACACAAACATGTACTAGGTTTAAGGAATGTCAGGTGGCATAGTGTGGCTAAATGAAGAGCAAAAGTGAAAGCTGAAAATGAAGTTTCCACATTCTACTGAGCTGAAGCTTTGTATACAGTATGATTTCATCAAATGCTAATGTGTCAGCAATATCTAGGAAAACAAATCTCCTGATTTTTTTCCCCCATGGGCAAAGTGATACATGGAAATGTTTTGGAAAACCTTCATAAAATCTTAACATCTTCTTACTTTGCAATGATTGCTTTTTCCTTTCTTGTGGAAAACAGAACAGTAATAAACTCAGACTATTTTTAGGCAAGTTCCAACAAGATCCCAGAAATCCTTTCCCAAAAGATGAGTTATGTGTAGAAAAAATGAGGGGAGCATAAAATGACTGCTGATTCTCTGGTTTAAAAGCCCTCTTTGTCTAAAGATCATGCTTCTTTGCTTTCTCCTTCTATTAGAGAAGAAAGAAGTGGGTCCCCCACAGTTCTGAAAGTAATGAGAGGTATGCTCACAGTTTCTGCCCTAAAGACCACTTATTCCCTCATCTTCATCCATGTGTGCTGCTGTAACAAAACACCATACAATAGAAGTTTAAACAATAGAAGTTTATTTGACTCACAGTTCTGGAGGCTGGGAAGTCCTAGTTAAGTTAAGGGGCTGCATCTAGTAAGGGTCTTCTTGCTAGGTCATAACATGGTGGAAGAACAAAGAGAGTAAGCAGTTGAACTCACAGCCTCAAACTCTATTATAACTGACATCAATCCATTCATGAAGATGGAATCCTCATAACCTAAATGCCTCCCATTAAGCCGCACCTCCCAACACTGTTGCACTGGGGATTAGATTTCCAACATACGTATGGGGGGGGGGGGGTTACATGCAAAACATAGCATCCTTTTTAGTAACCTTGCTACAAAACCCTCAGAGACTTGACTGGTTTATAAGCACATTTCCCTCCAATGGCCTCTCTGATCTTTAAATCATGCTGGCTTGGGGGTCCAAGATTGTTTAGATATATAAAGAAATCTATCTGTGGCTAAGGACTGAAAGCAATGTAGATAACATCTGAACATTATCTGAGCACTGAGTTTATAAAAAATAAAGGGTCAATAAAACCCTTGTGTTCGGGTACTATCTTTTGATGTCCTAAAAACTATCGTACCACTGCAACAGAAAGATTTAAGTAGGGTCTAGCCCGAGAAGAAACAGCATCCCTGAAAAACCAGGAAGATTCTAAAACATATCTCTCAATTATGTCATAAAAACCAAAAGTATCAAAGAATAAAAAGTGCTTCTTCAAGACTTATCCATAGTCTCAATGCCCACTCAGAAGTTTTTGTCAACAGTTTGAACTACATTCTTTAAGATCATTTCCTCCATTCCCAAAAGCACTTTTCACTCGTAGGCCAAGTAAATCTTAGATTGGGTTAATTAACTTCATTAATTTAAAATTGCAGGTATGGTTCCAGGGCAGAAGTCAGCAAAGGTTTCTGGAAAGGGCCTGGTGGTAAATATTTGGGGCTCTGTGGACCATATAGTCTGATGCACCATTAATTCCGCTGTTGTGGCCTAAGAAGCCATAGACAACACACGAACTAGTGAGCAAAGCCAGGCCAATAGACTTCGACTTAAACAAACAGGCCACAGCAGGATTAGGTCTCCGGGCAGCAGGTTTGTTGACCCCTGATGGGTTAGGGGCATGAATTCTGTTGGCACTTACATCTGGTTTAAAGTAGAAGAGAGTTTTCCATGCTTGAGAAGATTCAGTCCTGATCAGAGTTTCAAGAGAAAACAATTACAGAATAACACAAGATAGCAGATTGCTTTTATGATGTTGGAGACGGGAACCCAAGACCCCCAGAAGTTCAGACACCAGAATTGATCCACCACATTCGGTTGGGACCAATGAAGGAGGTTTATCCTCAACCTTTAGGAAACACATTCCTAGCCCTCTTAATTAAGGCCATTCACAAATGCCTTGCAGAGTGAAGCAGTTTGGGGAATCTATGAAATGGAACAGACAACCACCAGCCCCATCCCCACCGCACTCTCTCCACCAGGAATCACCCCCCACCCAACGCACACACTGGAAAATGGAAGCATGTGCAAGCGTGTTTTCAATGATTAATCTCACTGTTTTACTTTGAAACCTGAAAGGAAAAAAAAAAAAAAAGGAAGCATTCCTATTTCCCATTGAAAGTAATCACAGCTTTATATCCCTCGGTGTTTACATAAAGAGAGCTGTTTATTTAGCATCCTTGCTGATAAGGACACCACACGCTCATAACTTATTATATATTCTCTTTCCATTTTGTCTTTTTTTTCTTTTGGGGGGAGGGAGAATTATGTATATTTTATGATAACCCAAAATGACTTATACATAAAAAATACAGACTTTAAAGATAAAAAGGATTAGTCGCAGGTAATGCATTTTCCATGAGTGGCTATAGGGCTCTCTGTTCCAAGAGGTGCCGGCTGCATACAAATGCGTTGATAAAAGTCTGACGCTGTGGATGGGTAGCAAGGCTCATGCTTTGCTGGAGATGATTCTTAAAGTTACAATAAATCAGACAGACAGTGTCGGCCTTTGAGGATAAACCTGTGATGGCTTGTTGTGCCTCTCTGAATCGCCTCAGAGGCCCAGGGACTAAAAAGTGCCTAGATGTCACATTAAATCTACCGGGAGGATGGAGCACTTCAAAGAGGAACGCAATCAGATCTGATGGAAAATACATTTTCTGAAAGCTACTGACAAAAAAGTAATCTTTGATGTGGATGTTGAATAACAATTGATATTGTCTTTCCTGACATTTTTCATTATTGCCGTCTTATACAGCCTACTTCATGTATTAAAGCAATATTAACTGTTTGACAGAGACAAATCCTCCAACTATCACATAAGCAATTGTTTCTGAATTGTCCTAGCCCACTGCCTGTAAAACCTGTCCCAATAACTGCTTTTAAATATGACGGTAGACTCTTTTCCCTGACTAGCTAGACAGTGTCTGAGCTCCAACGTAGTTCAGTGGAGTCCAGGGAATATTAAAAATGGTTAGGTCGTTACAAGGCGTCATTTGATTATAAGGAAGGAGCAGGAGTGGTTTTGAAGGTGAGTTTTAATGAGTGAGGTCTATAAAAGTTAGTCCTTATTATTCCCCCTTTCTCGGTACACATTTATATCAAGTATATGTGTGCAAATCTCAGATCTGCTGCAATTCTTGTAGCTCAAAGGGGGAAATAAAGAAATGTACAGAAGATCTTTGTTATTTATGCAATGAAATAAAGAAATCTCTGGCTGTGCAAGCAACTATAAAATATACTAAAATTAAGTCCCCCAATATGCTCCTGGAAAGAAATTCAAGCAGACCTGGGAGGCACATGTCACTTTCAAAACCCAGGATACCTCCTGAGGTTTGACGTCTTAACCTTCAGCTGTAAATACCTGTGGTTTCATTGTAGGTATTTGTAAAGCTTAACATCTCTAATTTTCTGATGACCTTGAGCTTCTTGAGAAACAGGGAGGAAGTCCTAAAAAAGAGTAGGGACTTTTTTTTCCCCACGAAATGGGGCTAATTGTACCCCAGAGTAAAAGATACAAAGTAATACCCCACAATTCAAAACCACAAAACCACAACAACCCTGTGTTATAGACTCTCCAAAGTTATCATTTGTACCTCGGATACCTAGAGGATGTGATGTATATTCTTCACTTACATTATTATTATTTTCTCCATATTCCCTGGAGCTTCCGGCTTTCACATGCCTTGACAATGTTATAGCTCACCTTTATTTTTATGGTGTAGAAGTTTTACTCAATCTCTGTTTCTCCACTGGAATCTGAAGTGGGTTAGGTCTTTTTTATTATAATATTTGAAATAAGGTATGTGATGGTTAAGCAAAAAGAAAAACCCACAACAAAAATGGATAATTATAAGACAAAGCAATACCGCTTATGACAGGTTATGTGAGCTCAGACAAGTCACAAAAAGGCTCCTCCCTGCTCTAGATCAGAAGTCAGCAAAGATTTCTTAAAGAATCTGATGGTAGATAGTTGAGGCTTTGTAGGTCACACTATTTGCTCCTGCAGATGGGAACACAAAAACAGCCTTCGATGGTACCTTAATGAATGGCAGGCTTGTGTCTGAATAAAACTTTAATCTAAAAAAAGCAGAGAGTGAGCTGGATTTCTCTCACAGACCATAGTTTTCTTAGTCCATTTTGGGCTGATACAATAGGATACCCGAGACTGAGAAAAAAACAGATTTATTTCTTACAGTTCTGGAAGCTGAGAAGTTCTTTCTTTCTGCATCATCCCATGGCAGAAGGGCAAGAGACTATGGTGGGGGACTAATTCATCTTTTTATCAGGAACCCACTCCCAAGATAATCAACCTACCGCTATCATAACCAACCTTCTCCCACCATAAGGGCATTGGTAACTTCATGTGTCCTTATGACTTAACCACTTCTTAAAGGTCCCACCTCTCTAAACACTGTTATTTGGGAATATTAAGTTTCTAACTCATGAACTTTGGATATTTAAACCATAGCATTTGCCAACTTTGCCTTGGCTGTCTTATGAGTAAAAATCAGTGTACTAAATTCGGCAAGATCCAGTTTTCTTAACTGCAGACAGAGTAAACTAGTTTACAAACTGGACAATATTTTTACTTCAAAAAGGAAAAGATAATAGGAAAAAAACACAAAGTAATGATAATTGCCTTGCAGAAGTTAATTTGATGAATAGTATTATTTCAATAGAATGAAAAAGCTCTATCAGTAGTAGTCATTGCTTTGTCTTATAATTCTCCATTTTTGTCGTGGGTTTTTCTTTTTGCTTAACCATCACATGCCTTATTTCAATCATATTGTTTTATGATTGCATATGGTAAGATTTATCTCAGGTATCTTCTCTTGAAGTCTTTTGCAAAGTCAGGAAATATGTTATATAGTTTCTTACAAAGTTAGGAGGGTGGGAGGCTAGTAAGGTGTAGGAACTCATCTCTTCTCCATCACTGTGAAAATCAAGTTAAAAGAAAGATTTGTTCTGGCTCAAAGTTTCAGAGTATTCAGTCCATAGTCATGTGGGTCCACTGCTTTGGAGCCTGAGGTGAGGCAGAGTATCATGGCAGGTAGCATGTGATGGTCCAAAGCTATTTATCTCATAGCAGTAAAAAAGCAGAGACAGGAAGGAGTTGGGGTCCTAATATCCCCTTCAAAGGCATGTGCCCTGGACCTAACTTCCTCCCACTCAGTCCCATTTCCTAAAGGTTCCACCACCTCCCAATAGCACCACAGGCTGGGCACCAAGTCTTTAGCAAATGGGACTTTGGGGAGCATTTAAGATCCAAATCATACATTATATTTAAATTGTTTAAGAAGAAAAGTTTCTACATAGACATAGAGGTTGCCCTCAGAGTGGCCTTTTGGGGATGATGGAGTAGCCCTTCCTAATAGAATAAATGTAGGGCCAATAAGTATGTATTAGTAATTAGCAAGAAGTTGGGATTAGAGCATCCTTTTCATGAACAGGGAAGTACAATCTCATAGAATTTTATCAGTCAGGAATGCTGCAATAACAAGCAACCTGAGTTTATCCATGACCTAAGAAACAACAAAGGCTGATTTAGTTCCATGCTTTGATCACTGAGATGCTCTGTTCATTGTAGGCACTGGGCATCCCCGCCTGACAGAAACACAACCTTGACACGAGTGTCCATAATTTAGAAGGCAAAGGAAAAGCAATCACAGGAAACTTTGTACAGACCCCAGTGAGTGGCATGTACATAGCCACTTCCATGCACATGTCATCAGCCAGAGCAAGTCACAAAACCAAGCCTGTGACTTGAGATCATTCCTGTCAGTGATTTTCTCATTTGTGAACAAAATATCTACTATAAGAGCCGGGCGCGGTGGCTCACGCTTGTAATCCCAGCACTTAGGGAGGCTGAGACAGGAGAATCGTGAGTTCAAAGCCAGCCTCAGCAACGGTGAGGCGCTAAGCAACTCAGTGAGACCCTGTCTCTACATAAAACACAAAATAGGGCTGGAGATGTGGCTCAGTGGTCGAGTGCCCCTGAGTTCAATCCTTGGTGCAAAAAAAAAAAATCTACTATAGGAATCAAAAAGATTCTGAGTTTCTTAGTGTGCCTTATTAACTTCTGACATGTAACTTTATTGGAAACCAAATTGGGGCACAGAAACCCTCAGAGATTTGCCATGAAGACAAAAGTGTGCTTTCGCCCTGGACTGCTCCACTCCAGAGCCAAGAGCCTCATGGAAAAGGGCCATTCTGACACAGTGAGGAACAAGATGCTCCTTTAAGCCTCGTTCCCAAACAAAGCGGCAACTCCAATGCTACTGGGGCCAACAGGACCCTGGACTTGGACAGTCTCCAAGGACAAGGCACAGCTGTCTGTGTAGGCCCAGTTTTCAAGAGCAACATTTCAGAGAAGGAACAAAACATCAGAGACCAAGAGCTGGAGTGTGACATCTCATCAGATTCTCAGCTTCAATATCTCTCTGCCTAGGAGCAGAAACAGGGCCAACTGTACCGCACTGAGTTAGCTCCTAGAATTCATGGACAGAACAGGGGAGGCCTCAACATGAGATTGGGGGACAAACAGTGCTGCAGAGGCATCTGCCAGTTGTAGAATGGGAGTCTGCTCCTGCTTTATGTATATTTTGCAGTGTGAACTGGCCATAAGAAGTACCTCACCTCTATTGAATTTGTGATATCAGGCTCTTCCCCATCTCTAAGTAAAGGTTTAAAGAAATATGTTATGCAGTTTGCTTGGAGGAGAGGCAGGTTTTGCCACAATTTAAGCACTAAATTTAGAAAATGTAGACTTTGGAACACAATATGGAAAGATGGAAATCTAACACTCCCAAGCATTCAAGGTCTGTCATGGGTCCTTTCTAGTCCCTGGAGGTCATCACTCAGGCCTCGAGCTTCCTCTGCCAGTAATCTGCAGCTAACTCCAGTTCACTTACTAGGTTCTAATCAGACTGAACTAACAGCTCCTTCCAAAGACTGGAAGCTCACCTTTCTTCCCAGCATTTCTGCTTTCCTCCCTTTTTTATGCCACTTCTCCACTCCCAAGGGCACCTTCACAACCACCCATGGGGCATGCTTCCTCTACAGTAGGTGGCTGACACAGAGGAGCCCGGATGGTTTGAATACAGCCCCAGCACTGTAAGCTGTGTGGCCTTGGGCAAATAGCTTGACCTTTCTGTGCCTTGGTTTTCACATCTGTGAAAAGAAGAAAGCAATGCCTACCTCCTAGAGCCACTTGGAGGACTGAATTAAACCTAAAGCATTCAAATACCATTACATGGTAGTTGCTATAGAGTCAGCCACTGTTTGCATCTGTACACACTTCCACATTAACAATGCTCACATATGCCTCTCCCTAGCCTCTACAACAAGGAAGATAGTGAAATGACTATTTATACAGCAACCAGTACATACCAATAAATTAATATATTTAACCTCATACATTTATAAATGCAATCTCATTTAATCTCCCCAAGAGTCCTTTAAAGTAGACATTTTGTGCCCATCTTACAGATGGGGAAACTGAGGCATGGGTTAAGAAATTTGTCTGGATTCTTAGCTAGAAAACAGTCTGAGTACTGGCTGAGGACTGTGCTGTCACTGGAGGGTGTGTCTCCCTCCCTCCCTGACCTGAAAAGTAGGAGGAGGGGCAGTGGCCATCATTCTTCTTGACTGATGAATCCTTCCACCAAAATAAACAGGCAGGGCAGAGGGAGGCAGGAGCTGATTGTGAAAAAGAATGTGGGACAGCAGTGCCATCTCAAGCTTTTTGAAAGGTGACTGTTTCTTATCTCTTAATTCCCTGAGGATCTGGGGCTTTGTTATTTCACAACCAGGAGAGGACAAAGGTATCCTCCTGAACATCAAGTTCATCTCAGCCCTCTCCGTACGCCAGGCCCCAGCTGCACATTCCCAGAGACCCTCAAAAACCTTCTGCCCCTTTTCGACCCTCCTCCCCACTGGAGACACACACCCATCTGGATGTAACAGCACCTCCCTGAGTTTCAAAACAAAGCAACTGAAACCTCTGTGAAACGTCCCTGAGGAGGTGTGTGCTGCCAGGCGCTGCCGAGTCTTGTCCATCCGGAGCCCAGGCTTGTGAATCAGGAGGTCTGGGTTCTAGTTCTGACTGTCACTGGCTCGCTGGGCCGAGACTGCCCCAGAGGCTTAGGGAGCCCTTCATTCTGCTTATCACACACCCGTGAAAGGAGGAGAGGGGATGCTACCTCCAACTCAGAAAAACAAGTCCCACGTCTAACCTCTGCCCTGACTAGATGTACCAATCCCTCCTACAAATTCTGGAAAATTCCAAGGAAAGCAGAATAAAACACAGTCACAGTCAAACAGTGCCACTGCTCTCCCTTTCTTACTTAAATTGACCAACTTTGACAGAGGAGAGAAATGGCTTGTCAATCTCAAATATCCAAAGAACAAAAATGAGTCAATGCCACTGAAATGCAAGAAATACAGCAACCAAGTTTCAAAGACATCACTATGTATGTAAAAACAACACAAAGCAAAGCTTTCATTCAGCAAGTACAATAAGCAGAAAACCAATATAAAAGAAGAAGAGGTTTTATGCCAGAACAGGAAATGAGAAGATGTGCAAGAAAATACCTTAAAACCTCCACATATATACAAACAGTCATCTAATGCCTGGTGACAATAGGAGCGACTGTAATGCTAGCAATACTTGTCTCAGATTCACTCATTCCCCCTAAGTTATGTAGAAGTCAGGAATATAGTTGTTGTTGTTTTTTTTTAAATGGGAACTGAACCCAAGGCCACTTCACTATTTACTATTGAGTCACTTTACTATTGAGTCACATCCCTAGTCCTTTTTACTTTTTATCTTGAGACCTGATCTCATTAAGCTACTTAGGGCCTTGCTAAGTTGGTGAGGCTGCCCTTGAACTTGCGATCCTCCTGCCTCAGCTTCCTGAGGAGTGGCTGGGATAGGCATATTCTTTCTAAAAAGGAAGAAGACCTCTAGGGGGCACCTACTCTATATTGTACTGTGATAGGTGCTTATATACTTTATCTCATGGAGTCTTTGCCCCCATCCTGGGGAGAAAGAATCCCTATCCTTGGTTTTCAGACCTCAGAATTAAACTTTGCAAAGGTGACTCCAAAGTCACACAACCAAGCAGAGACAGCTTCAACATCAAGCCTCCAATTCCAAAGACAAGGGTATCTGACCCTTGACAAGGTTATTTCCAGCCACCCTGTCTTAATGAACAGTCAACAGTTGCATGCAACTAAACAGAGAGCAACCATAGAAGGGTGCTGTTGACATTGGTTATTGTGGGACTGAAATTCATTCACCACTCTCTTGATTAAATACAAGCCATGCCCAATGGGCACAGTCTAGTGTCAGCACTTGTACTTGCCTGGCTCAGAGGGTAGAAGGCTGTGATCATGTCTGGCTATTGGCACCCTGACCTCCATCAGCTTCAGCAACAACTGGATACACCTCAAATAAAGCAGGTCTGGACTTTATGGTGATGGCTTCTATTTCCCACAGTTGTTCCCGCATAGTAGCAGAGATGGCCACCAACAATTGTAAGTAAACACCATCCTATCATTTAGCAACCACCACTCATTTTGTTTAAATACTGCTTTCCCCAAAGCTTCAGTAAAAGTCCTGGGCTGGTTCTGATTTTGGTCAAATATCTTAACCAGTAGACTAGCCAGATAAAATAAAAGATGCCTCATTAAATTTGAATTCCAGATAGACAACAAATAAATTTTTATTATGAACATGCTCCATGTAATATTTGAGACATACTTAGAGTGAAAAAATTTGCTTATCTGAAATTTAAATTCAACTCAGTGTCCTGTTTCAGTTTTGTGGTAGTTGCTTTGATAATTCTGGCAAAACCCTAACAACCAATCATGTGGCCAGAAGGGGGGAATAATGGAAGACGTGGCCAGAGCTGGATAACATGGCCACCCCACTGTAGGAGAGTGGAGTCCACCTCATCAGAGCCACATGGACTAATAGGGGAGAAGGGTGTCTCCCCCAGAGAAAACCAGGTACCCCTCCTTACAGAGAGGAATGGATGTTTAGCAGCCAAAAACAACAGATGTGCACTAGAATTGAAGTGAGTGCCTCTAAGGAAGAGGAACATATGTTTTTTTTTTTTTTTGGTGGGGGGGCTGAGGGGCCCGTAGACCAGCTGAGTGGGGGAAAAAAAGAGCCTGCGCCTTCTCCTTCTCAACCTTCCAAGTTTGTGTTTTTACCCACACACATTTGCCAGATTGCTTGAAAAAAGCAACAGCTGTGGAAACTGACAGTTTACAGTTGTGATAAATCGCATTAGTAAAGTATTTCAATTAAAGTGATATCCAACTAAAAAACAAGAAGTCATCTCTGAACAAATAAATTAGTACTTCAATTTGTGGAGCCTTCAAGTGGAAGATTCCAGCGTGTACCCACTCTGCTATTGTTTTGCTTTCCTTCCAGGAGTGCCTAATACAGGGGCGTGGGGATGCCTTATTGTTTCAGCTGGAGAAGGGGCGATTAGTAAAGACACATGCAAAAAAAAAATCCGTAACCAGGCATTTATTTCATTCCCTTTGGGTATGTCTTAACAACTAAAATCCAAACTTAGCCTCAGATTTGCCTGTAATTTTCCTCATTGTGTGTCAGAGAGAGGGCATTCAAGAGCCTTCCTGTGGGGTCTGCCTGTCCAGCCCCCATCAGCGGGGTGGCCAGGCCCCACAGGGCTGTGTTCTCTTTCCCAAGCCAATTCATCTACATCTGTAACGTTTTAAAAGAAACTCAGGGGCATGTCTTCCAGCAGATTCTTTTTCCTCGGTTTAGAAAGTCATTTGCCTGCACAAAATGAATGCCTAGAGAATCACTGAGCCCCTTGTTCTCCCAGGGTCAGGGCCAGCACAGCCCCCAGAGGGCAGGAGCCCAGAGCTCACAATGGGCTTCAAGCCTTCACCTCCTTTCCCTTCCCACCCCGCCCCCTCCTCTCAAAGAAATCACATCCCTTTCTCCAAATTCCCCACTCCAGCTTGATTTTCAGCAGATCCTTCACCCTGCCAGTTAGTAATTCAGGACTAATTAGGTGATTGCTTTCATTTACGGTAGCAGTTGGGAGGGGGCTGAAATGGCATTGCCCCTATTCTTGTTGGAAAAATAAATTATGCCCATTGTTACTCAAGATCTTATTTTTCCCCCAATCAAGCAAATTAGCAGCTTGGTTCATTTTCCCAGCATTCACTCCTGAGAGGACGGCAGCGCCCTGGAATGTGGCTTAGAGCTGTGTGGTCAGTGCAATTGTTTGGAGCTGTTTGTGCCAACAATGAGAGGAGGATGCCTGTCTCCCAAAGGACTAGTGGCACTTGTCTTCCTTAGCCCAAGGAGGTGTTGCAAGCCGGGCCTCTCAGGAAGACGTACACCGCCATCTAGTGGGCAGAGGGGTTAACTGCAAAGCGTTCGTCTCGCGTTTGCTTTAGGCCAGTAAGGCCGAGCAACAACGCTTCTAGTAAATTTCTGAAAAATAGGGTGGATTCTATCTCAGGTAGTGAAGAAATGTTTGGCCTCGATGGCTGTCGTGCAGGCGCAACTCAGTGCTTGTATAATGTTGCTTTTGTGGGTAGCTATCCGTGGTCCTGATTTTCACGTCTAGAACGGGACTGTTGGCTGGCATTGTCTGAGCAAGGAAGGCTTGGTTGTTCTCCCTGTCTGAAATATCCTGGGCTGAGTGTCAACACCTCCAGGTGACTGGTTCCTTTTTACCAGCAAACTCTCATCACTTCTGTTTCACTCAGCAAGCCCAATTTCAAAGAGCACAAGGTAGAAGCATTCAAAAGCAGGCTTGCTCACCCCAGGATAGGGACACTTCCTAATGGAAGTCAGAAACAACCAAATCCGAAGTCCCTTTCCAATCTGGGTGCTGAGGGGGTATCCATTCTCCAACCCATGCCACACTTTTCAGCATCTTTTTTTTCCCATTCATTTACCTACATAAAGAGCACATTTGTCTCTGTTTTGCATCAGGAATCAGGATTTCATTGGGGTTTATGTGCTGGAGGGAGATCATAGGAGAACACATATATCCCAATATGGGAAGGTTTCAGTCTGTGGCTCTCCACCAGGGGAGTACATACACACATTTGGTATTTGCTTTTGGACATTTTGGATTGTCACAACTTGTCAGGTAATGCTAAATATCTACAATGCACAAGACAGCCATGCCACACACACACACACACACACACACACACACACAAGCACACGGCTAAGAATTATCCAGCCCAAATGTCAATAGTAAGGATGCTGAGGAAACCTGGTTTAGGGTAACAAAGATTGCCCTCCAGTAATGGGGTTATGATAACATTGATTGTCCTCAAATGAGCCACACTGCAGAGACTGGATAATTCATTCTCTCCCAAGTCGGTATTTACCACTTTTTTCTTCTTTTAGGCTCTTCCATTTTAAACATAATTTAGCTGTCTTTTATTTTTTTTATTTTTTTCCTCTGTGCTGCTGGGAAGAAAAAGGATTGGAGAGGGGGAAGGGAAAGCGACAGAAAAGGGGGATTAGAAGCATGACCTGTTTCTCCGGGAAGAGCTCGGCACATTCCTCTCTCAGATGTGCTTTGTGACCGAGCAGGGTACAATTAAAAGCACAATAATTTGCTTGTTATTCAAGTCAGGCATTAGTCCGGGTAATGGCGTGCTTGGTGGAGAGATGGATTTCCTTGTTAGGAGCTAAGCACGGGATTAGCTGAATTCTCCACGGAGAAATCTTGATTTGTTCAAGGTCTTTCATGTTTTCTACAGAGAAGGGATTATGTCTTCTTAAAGAGGGGCCCTGCTTAAAAAGCTACAAAGTATAAGAAAAGGATTTAGGGCAGAGGGGCCTGTGGTTAAGTAGCTGAGGGGTACAGGGAATTTTAGAGCAAAGGATTATTTAAAGCCATAAAGTTCAAAAAATAATTGGTTTAGCACTACTGGGTCAGTGGCGGCGAGTGCGCTGTAAAAGCAGTTAAGCATGAGCTAATATTCATTTTACTTTGGCTAATTATTGCATGGATCCAGAAGAGAAAAAGGAAGCAAAGTATACCCACGTCTTGGCAATCAAGAAGTGTGTTGTTTTTGGTTTCTCCCCTTGCAGGCACGCTTATTTGTTGGGATGCTCAGAATCCAGACATCACAAGGACTCTACTAGTTGAAACACAATGACAAAGTGACAAAGTAAAAGCCGCCATTAGTTGTTTGAGTTTCTTGCGGTGCTGGGGATTGAACCCAGGGACCTCAGGCATGCTAGATGCGTCTACCACACACCTCCAACTCGAAACCACTCATAGCTTTATCTCTGTTGACATAATTAGCCAGAAAGGACAGAAGTTAAAATCTTGACTTCACCAATGCCCAAGATCAGGTCAGTTTTCCTCAAGCAGGAGCAACGCTGCCTACCAGGGGACAACCGGCAATCTCTGGAGAAAGTTCTAGTTACCACAACTGGGGAGATGCCCCTGGCACCTAATGTGTAGAAGCCATGGGTACTGCTAAATATCCCACAGGGCACAGAATGCCCACCTCCACCAACAAAAAATTATCTGATCCAAAATGTCATCAGTGATTAGGTCGGCAAATCCTTGTCTAGACCAAAGCAATTGTCTCTCCTGCTTCCCACATAATTCATGACAAATGGTGACTACCACTTTTATTCCCCCTTTTCATACTTGTCATTTTTACAAATCAAGAAATAAAGAGATGTCAGAAAACTTGCCCTCCCTGTCCTGGGGCTATATAACTCATGGTCATGCCTGCCTACTCCTTCCACGACTGGCACACACCCAAGGAGCAGAAAGCTGGCTTCTCCACAAGGTCCCCAGATTCAGAACTTTGTGGGCTTGTGTTCTCTGCTCTGAGATGACTCATTCCTCCCTGCATGAAGTATGCTCCGTCAAGTCATTGTCCTGCAGCCTTAAGGGAGTTAAGAGCCCACTGCTACAAGACATCCATTTTCTCCCTGGTGAATGATGATTCTCATCCTGAGGGAAGTTAACACCCTGGACCAGAGCTTCCAGGAAACTCATTAAAGCCAAGAAGCTGTGAATCAGGACTATTCCCAGGCATAGCCATCAACTCTCTGGAAGAAACTCAAAGAAGTACTTCTTCTCCACCTCCAAGAGATGGGGAATACAGGGCTTAAGAGGAAATTAGAGGGTGCCTGGGGAATAAAAGATGAACAATTAAACCCTGTTCTTATCACCCTGCAGCAGGCAAACAGAACAGCTGTAAATAAGGAAGTGTGCTTCAGATCCCACCAGCCACTCCTTCTCTGCATCCAAATTTGTCTTACTGCTTTGCCCTCAGTCTCATTCGGACTACTCTCAGGTTAGCAGTCACCATGACCCTGATAAATTCCAAGTCAAATCCTGTTACTCCTCACCTCAAAACTTCACAGAGTCTCCCATCTGGCTCCAGGTAAAAGCAAAGACCCTTCTCTCCTTTTTTCTTCCTCCTCCCCCTCCATCCATTCTAGAACACTCTCCTTCCTTCCTCCCTCACACACACACACACACACACACACACACACACCCCTCCTTCCCTCACATCTTTCCAACCTGTTGTTCCTAGAAGATCCCTTCTTGCAGTCCTCTCACTTACTATTGCTCTGTCTAGAATGTTCTAGAATGGTCTCCCTCCCCATATCTACTGGGGCTGCTCCATCAAGTCTGACCAAATGTCCCTTTCTCATTGAGATACCCCACTTCCTCACCTAATTCAAAAGTGAAGTTGATCATGTGACTAGATGATAAAGGTAATGGGAAAACAAATCATGAGGGAGGAAATGGGGTATCTCAATGAGAAAGGCACATTTGGACAGACCTGACAGGGATTTTGTGTCTTTTGTACACTGATATCTCTAGAACCAAGCATAGCACCCTGCTCCCAGGCGGTATTCAAATATTTGTTGAATAGTTGAGGAAATGGACCAGGCTTTCAGAAGTTCAATCACAAAAATACCTCAGTACCTGTTCTCTGCTAGATGCCTGAAGAATAGCAACTTGACATAGGTTAGCTCTAGAGTGCAAATAACAAAAATATTCAACGTGCCCCCAAGGGACATTTGTATTGTTTGTTTTTTAGTTGTGGTAAAATTCACAGAACATAAAATTTACCATGTACTCAATTTTTAAGTGTATGGTTCAGAAGTGTGAGGTACATTCACACTCTTGTGTGATCTCCAGAACTTTTTCATCTGCAAAACTGAAAATCTATACCCGTTAGACAATAGCTCTCTATTCCCCACAACCCCAGGCATCCTCTATTCTACTTGCCCCAAGGAATCTGTAGAAACACAGCTGAAGCAACACAGAGGACTCTGGAGAATGTTCTTCATCACCTTTGTTTACTTCCTCTTTATTCACATATCCTGCCCTTTTTTCTTTCCTTCCTCATAGATGACATGTCTAGGGTAAAATAAGGAAGCTATTTTTCCATTGCCACCCACACTAACACTGGCAATGCCTCAAACATCAAGAAGCCTCACAATCCTCAGAGAGATGGTTTGCCTACTTTGGAGACAGACGCAATATCAAATTCCTAACTAGAGAAAAATTCCATTCAAACCCTGCTGGAATTCAGGTTTAAATTTGCATAGCCACAAAGCCAGCCACTATTGTTTTTGTAGTTTTAAGATGAAGGAATGCTGAAAAAAGGAGCAAATATCATCTGTTATTAACCAGAAAATAAAGATCCCCTTTGAATCTGAATGATATTTATAAAATGAAAATGGATATTTTCCAACTTTAGTATTGAAGAGATTTTCACTGCTGTCTAATGTGAAAATGACATGTGGAACATATAAAAACATCCACATTCATGAATAGAATGAGAGCGAGGAGCCCCCAGACCTGTCTGCTGGATGCCCCCTTACACCTTGCCCTCCAGGATTCAGTCCAGCACTGAGCTGGATGATCATGGGCCCCCTTCCAACTCAGCAAGTCTTCACATGACTAATCTTTTCTAGATTCTAACTTAAGAGTTCTTGAGAACAGAGCCAAACAATCACAGATCTCCACTTCACTGTGTGGCTGCCGTGCCAAGTAGTCACCAACATTTGTTTTATGCCTGTTTTAAGAGATTAAATGGCATTGCAATTTAGGGGAACAATGCCACCTTGCATGCAAGAAACCCCAGAATCCTGCCATAAATATCTGAATGACCCTGAACAAGCAGTTTTAACCTCCCCAGATCTTTCCTTTCTAGCTTTCAAATGAGAGTTGGACTATGGATGTTTCCTAAAGTATGATGTGTTTATCACTATTAAATTAAGCAATAAATGGAACAAAGATGAAGGTATCAGTATTGTTTATTTTCCATCAAATGCAAAAATAAATATAAGCAGTCCCTGACTTACAGCAGTTTTGCTTATAATGTGTTGTGAAGTAATACACATTCAATAGAAACTGCTCAAATTTTAAATTTTGATCTTTTCCCTGGTTAGCAATAGTTGGAATGATATTTATAAATTATCCCCATGCTGAACAGAGGTGGTAAGCTAATGCTCCCAGTCAGCTACACAATCACAAAGGGAAGCAATCCATACCCCACAGTGCACAGTGTTGCTGAGCTATATAGCACTCAGTGGTTAGGCATGTAGATGCATTTCCAACTTATATTTAACTCATGATGGGTTTTTTAGGCTGTAATACCATGATTAAGTCTAGACCCACCTATACACAAATGGCCCATCAGCCCCACAATTTCTTGGGTCTTGTTGCTACATGAAGGTTAACCTGGGCAACACCATGACGACCCACCTCACACACAAACAAGGCAAGACTTGGTACTCAGATATACTGTGAAGGTTTCATACCTTCAGTAGTTGTCCCTTCCACCTGAGCTGCCTAGAAGTATCCATGACACTGATGAAATGGATTGCTAGTGTGGATTCTTATATACTCAATTTCCACATGCATTTCAGAAAAGAACTTAATAGTGCATCAAAACATCACCTCTAGCAGGGCGCTGTGGCGCATACCTGCAATCTCAGCACTTTGGGAGGTTGAGACAGGAGAATCACAAGTTCAAAGCCAGCCTCAGCAACTGGGAGGCACTAAGCAACTCAGTGAGACCCTGAAATAAAATAAAACACAAAACAGGGCTGGGGTGTGATCAATTACCCCTGAATTCAATCCCCAGTACCCAAAAAAAAATCATTTCTGGAAAGCCACAGCTCATTCCCCTTGCATGTCTGTCTCATGTAACTGGCATCAATCTCATGACAGACAAAATTTCTAGTTCTTGAGAGGAAATTTGAAGTGGCAATTTTTGCTCTAAACGAATGGAACTTTACACAAAGAATACAGACTTACATACATGGGTTTTAGCACTCTTACAGATAAAGTCATTTTCCATCGATATCCTCAGGTCAGGCTGCGAATTCATTGCTTACAGCCTTATACTAGGCACAGGAAGAAGATTCTTACCTGTTTGATACACTAGGTGCCAGTGGCCTCAGTTACTACCTCCTCTCTGTTAAATTTCCACAAAGCACTGACTCTATTTTGCACCAGCAATAGCAAACTAGGTCATGAAGGTGGCAGAGGGAGAGAACCACACCAATACCTAAGCAAACTTTTTCACCATTCAGTAGACATTCCATCAGATGGGAAGAATCCAGAGGGAGAGTAACAGAAGTTAAAGATCCCAGTAACTAGGTCAGTTTACAGAATTGACCATGGTTTGGAGTCTTTTACTTATCTACTCTATGCACAGTAAAACCCAAAACCCATTCTGTCTACATAAGTCCCACTTCACAGGTTTTTATTGTTTCTACTGTGTAACTAGCACTGAGGTTACTGCTAAAAATGGCATAGTCTAGGTACTTAACTAAAAACACACATAAAATGCTTAAAGTCTAAACATTGATTATAAAATCAGGTGATAAAGACAAAAACTATTAAAGCAACTCAGAGGTAACTAGAAAGGACAAGAGGCTTCCAGGATGAACCTAAACAGTAGATGGGCTTTGGAACAGTGTACAATGAAATAGAACATTCCAGCAGCTCCAGAAACGGATTGGGCATCATACTTTGAGGACAGAGAGGAGACTAGAGTATGACATTGAGACTGAAAAGTTAAAAAAGAATGCTGTAAATGGGTAGGGGTCCAAATTGAGACCTCAAATCTCCATCTAGACCCTTTAAGCTTTATTCTTAGACACTGGTGCATTTCAGGATTTATTTCCATGTAAAGTAAGATATAAGTACTAATTTTAAAAATTAACTGAAGCAGAATGAATTGGAGACAACGGCGCTAGTTCAATGACAATGGGGGTCTAAGAGGGGACAGACTCCTACCATAGAATGGTGTCCTCATCTACTCAAGCCACCATAACAGAATACTATGACCTGGATGGATTCAACAACAGAAATTTATTTTCTCATAGACCTGGAGACTCAAAGTCCAAGATCAAGGTGTCAGCAGTGTTGGTTCTTTCTGAAGTTTCCCTCAGAATGCCACTCTGTCAGTGTGCCCTCTCATGACCTTTCCTCAGTTATGGTGCAGAGATAACCAGTGTTGTCTCTTCTTATAAAAAAAAATACCAGTCCTATAGGATTAGGGTCCAACCCTTTGACCTCATTTAACCTTAATTACTTTTTTTTTAATAAGCAATAATCACATCTCAGATAACCCTCACTTGCTACAATACTGCAACTGGACAAAGCTCCTTAAATACTTAAAGTCTTTACCTCCAAATACAATTATGTTTCAGGTTAGGACTTCAACTTATAGATTTAGGAGTGGAGTAGGATACAATTAGTCCAAAACAGTCTAAGCTCAGACTGAAGTAGCCACAGTGAAAATGAAAATATAAGAGAAAGAACAGACAAGAGAGACTCTGGAAGTACAAGTAGAAAATGTTTATTAAAGATAGAGAAAAATCATAACATGTATTAAAATGCAACTTTTGAGAAAAATAAAAAAAAAAAGATAGAGAAAAATCAAAGACAGTGCTAACATTACCAACCCAAAGGGATGGAGGGATGGAAGTGCCTCCTAAAACAGAGCAGACAATTTGCAGGGCTTAATATGCCATCAGCCCCTCTCCTGCAGGGTGACTCACTCCACATTCCAATGCAAGAACAGCTCGTTCTTTTATTGTGAGAATTGTTAGCACCAAGTATAAAGAGCTTTTAAGGTTCTGTAAGGACCTATAACAAGAGAAAATGGGATGAAGTTAAATGAGAGAGATTCAGACTTCACAAAGAAAAAAATAAAGGCCATAATATTGATCTCTGTTGAACAGGATAATATTCATTTCCCAAAGAAGCCACGTCTATTCAGTGACCCAAAGTCAGTTTCAAATTTGCAGAGGTATGTTGGGCAAACCACTGTCCGAAGCCTTGAAGCCTCCACACCCTTCCTCATCTCATTACCAAATGCCCAAGAACCAATGTCATTGGCCAGACTGATGAAACATCCCACCTGCCTAGCAATTGTAGTAGCTATTCGTTATTTAAACCAAAAGCAAATTCAATTGAAACCTGAATATAGTTCACAAGCTGGCTTGGACCGAGTTTCCCAGAAGCAGATGTGAGGCGAGGATTCATGAATTACCTTAGTTCTGCCTGCCATAACAAAGTACCACCCATCAAGTGGCTTATAAACAACTGAAATGTGTTTCTCACAGTTCCGGAAGTCTCTCATCAGGGTTCTGGCTGGGATTTTCTTCCAGGCTGCAGACTGCCATCTTCTCTTTGTATCCTTGCATGCAGGAAAGGGCAAAGGGCTCTCTGGCCCCTTCAAAAGGACACTAGTCCCATCACAATGGCTCAATCCTTATGACCTAACCACCACCCAAGAGCTTCCTCCACCTTCAAGCACCATCACACTGGTGTTAAGATTTCAACACAGGAATCAAAGGGAGAGGGGGCACAAATATTCGGCCCCTCATCTGCTGATGTGATTGATTAAATACATGCTCCTAGAGGGCTCTGGCAAGTCCTGTTTCCACAGGAAAACAGAAACAGGGAAAAAGCCCGGCAAGGCTGCCATGCCAGGCAGCTGGCACCTTCACCCTCATCTCTCAGGGACATTCTGAAGTGCAAGTTCTGCCTCAGAGCTGGGTCAGGGAGCTGGGCTTCCATCTCCTTCCTCCACCCACCATGGGCTAAGTGATTTCCAGGGTTTCAGTCCCAATTCCAGCAGCCCAAATACAGTTTTCCTAAAAGGAGCTTCAGGTATCTACTATTGTCCACAAAAGCACATCAAAGCCAGTAGGAACACAAGAAATATAAAAAAAGGAATTAAAGGGGATTGGGGAAGCACTGTTACCTATTCCACATGCCCTAATACCAAAATTCTACTAAGAAGTATGCCAAGGAATAAGTTGTGGATGGACATGCACAAAGATTCAACTACAAGTGTTTGTTGTCAAGCTATTAAAAATGGATGTGCCACCTAGGATGCATTTGGTTTCAAATGAAAGAAAATGCAGTGCAAACTGGGTTTGGTAATAGAAGCTGCTGGTTCACATACAGAACGGTTCAGAAATAGTTGGAGTTTCAACCCTCACTTTATCTGGGCTCAGCTTCATTCACCAGTGTTCCTGGCTCTGTCCTGTTCCCTGTGTTGAGTCTGTCCTTAAATTGGCTTTAAAATGACTTTTAAAAATATGTGATTGTTGCTGTTATAGAAGGACAGAGATTTTGTTTTTCCCTAGACATAAAACACAAGGACTGAGCTTCACTCCATCTGAATTAACCTGGCTTCTTTGCTCACTCATGAGCAAATTATGGCAATGGGCACAGTGTTACATTGATTGGCTAACACCAAATAGCACTTCTTCAGAGTGGAGGAAAGGAAGAGAAAGAAATTCCCCCCACCTCAAACCACATACTTCACAATGAACAAGAGGAAATACTCAACAGCCACAGGGCAATACAGGGCAAAAGCGGAAACAAAATAAATACCAACAAATAGGCACTGGTTTTACTGGTTGAAATATAATCATTGCATGGAACAATATCTACCCATTTGAAACATGTAACAACATGAAATATGTTTAAACATGCTTTATAGGGAAGAAGTAGATTATAAAACTCTTGGAAGGCTATACACCAATTCATTAACAGAAATGGTATTAACAGAGTAGCATTTTATTTGACTTTCATGATTTTTTTTATGAATGTGCACAAGTAAAAATTTACTTTCTTTTTTAAATAGATAACAAAACGTTTTATGGGTTGAGTATACCTTATCCACAATGTTTGGGACCAGAAGAATTTCTGTTTTGTTCTGTTCTGGAATTTTGAAATATTTGCATATATATAATGAGATATTATGGGAATGGGACTCAAGTCTTCACATGAAGTTCATTTATGTTTCATATTCCCCTAGTCTGAAGATGATCTTATATGATATGTTCAGTGCCACTGCACTTTAACTGTGCCCTGTCATAGGTCAGGTGCGGAATCTTTCACTTGTGGCTTCATGTCAATGCTCCCAGAGTTTCAGATTTTGGAACATTTTTTCAGACTTGATATTTTCGAATTAGAGATGCTCAACCTGTACTTTTTTTAATTTTTTTTAGTTGTTGATGAATCTTTATTTTATTTATTTATTATTTGTATGTGGTGCTGAGGATCAAACCTAGTGCCTACTCATGCTAGGCAAGCGCTCTACCACTGAGCTACAGCCCCAGCCCCTCAACCTGTACTTTTCAAAGGAGACAAAGTATCCATTTCTATTACCTTCATGCTTTTTTTAATATCTATTTTTTAGTTGTAGGTCGACAGAATATCTTTATTTTTTTTTACGCGGTGCTGAGGATCAAACCCAGTGCCTCACGCATGGAGGCAAGTACTCTACCACTGAGCCACAACCCTAGCCCCACCTTCATGCTTTTTAAGGATCTGCATACTTCCTGCATAATTCTTTGTGTTGCCTATTTATTCTCAGAACTACAAAGGCTAACATTTTTTTGTTTTTGTTTTCTTAATGCAAGAAATAGGTTCAATGACATAAATGACATGGCCAAGTTGATATTAAAATCAAGGGATCTTGGTTACCATAGCAATTCCATTACAATTTTCCATGTTCCTTTTCACCTTTCCCCAGAAGATAAGGAACCTGCACACTCCATACCTTCCTCCAAACAAAATCAGCACTGAAGAAAGGGGCTTCCCCAGTGGGCACCAAACAGACTCACCATCCCAAAGATCTGCCATTCCCTTCTGTTTCATACCAGCAGTCCTATAGTTGAGCCTTGAAGTGGACTGTTAGTCACACCCATAGATGCAGTTCACCAGATAGCTCCAGAAGTGACACGTGGCCAACAGCTGGCAACAGTACTGATGCACATGAAGCCTGACTCCATATTCATGTTGTTCTAGTCAGCTTTTCACTGCTGTGACTAAAGGACCCGACCAGCACAATTATAGAGGAGGAAGAGTTTATTTGAGGGCTCCTGGTTTCAGAGGAGCCTCCCTAGAAGGCCGGCTCTATTCCCTGGGGCTTGAGGTATGAGTGAACACCGTGGCAGGAGAGTGTGGCAGAGGGAAGCTGCTCACGTCACGGTGATCAGAAAGTAGAGAGAGAGAGAGACTCCGCTTTCCAGATACAAATACATACCCCAAAGCCACGCCCCGATTCCCACCTCCTCCAGCCACACCCTACCACTTCAGTTACCACTCAGTCAATCCCTACCAGGGGATTAAATCACCGATTGAATTAAGACTCTCACAACCTGATTATTTCTCCTCTGAACCTTCTTGCATTGTCTCACATGTGAGCTTCTGGGAGACACCTCACCTCCAAACCATAACAGATGTGTTGGTTTGTCAATTGTTAATTATTAGTAGCAGTATAACAGAAAATTGATTCAACTATAAGAAAGTTGGAACTTCTCTCATAGCTCATAGGCCCAAAGATGTGCTGAGCTGTCTTTTCCTCCCTCTCACTCCAACAACAGAGATGTCACTTCGCAGCCTTGAAAATAACTAAAGTGAAACATCAAGACACCAGATGTATGTCCTTAGTGAACTGCAACAGATGAAATTGGAGTAATTGTCACACCCTTCCCTCATTACACCAAATCTCTCAGAACCAACAGGAATAGTCTCCTTTTATCCTTTGCACATTTTTTCTTTGGAGTGGTAGACTTACCCAAAATAAGGAACATAATTTTAGACTGCCCAGTCAATATGAAAACCTAGAATTGTGAGAACTAATTGAAACAGGATTTTTTGGTGAGGGTTTTTGTTTGTGTATTTGTTTATTTGTTCGTTGGTACTGGAGATTGAACCCAGGGGCACTCTAACACTGAATTACATCCCAAGTCCTTTTGTGTTTTGAGACTGGTCTCACTAAATCGTTCAGGGGCTCACTAAATTGTCCATGCTAGCCTCAAACTTGTGATCTTCCTACATCAGCCTCCATAGTTTTGGGGATTGCAGGTATGCACCACTGCATCCAATGAAACATATGGTCTGTTAGGGGAATCCACCAAATTTCTGTAACTCCCACATCAGACTTCTTGGAGGGTATTTTCCTGATACATGGATGCATTGAGTGCTGTGGGTTTTCCTTTATATATAGCTACAATGAATATTGGTCTTACCCACTTGTAGGTACGTGTAAAGTTTACACTACTATACTTTTTTTCCTTGCACTTAGGGTTCATGCAACTAGTTTTGGCCATTTGCTTGTGAAGCGGCAGCGATATGTGTCATTTTAGAGCCCAAGGACTTAACTACCAGTGAGACTCACCATTTTCCCACACCTACATCAGCAGTCATGGAAGTATGTACTGAGATGGAGGTGCCAGGAGGTTGAAGAAGCCTTTCTCACTGAGCCATTCCTTGGAGGAATCTTCCCAAACCCACAGCCAACATTAGATCAGTGAAAAAATTAAATGTTGGGCTAGGGATATTGCTCAGTGGTAGATCATTTGCCTAGCATGCACAAGACCCTAGATTCAATCCTCAGCAGTACACAAAAAAGTAATAAAATTAAATGTCTGGCAGTGAGACCCTGTCTCTAAATAAAATGCAAAATAGGGCTGGGAATGTGGCTCAGTGGCCGAGTACTCCTGAGTTCAATCCCTGGTGCCAAAAAATAAATAAATGAAAAATAAATGTCCGGGGCATGGGGATATAGCTCCGTGGCAGAGCACTTACCTAACATGTGTCAGGACCTGGGTTCAATTCCCAGCACTGCATAAAAAAAATTTTTAAATGTCTATGTTGTAAAGATCCAGAAATCTTGTGATGATTGCCACTATGACACAATTAGGCTACCTTGACTCATATAGGTGCTTATAACAGATCAGGCACTATGTAAGCCACTTTGTGTGCCTTATCTTATTTAGTCTTCCAAACAACCTGATGAGATAGATTCTGTGAAAATTTCACTTCAATGTTGAAGAAAAAATGGGAGGTAAGTGACTTATCCAAGATCACAGAGCAACTAAGTGACAGAACCAAGATTAGAACCCAGGTCTAACTCCAATGCTTGTATTCATGACCACTACACATTGCTACTGTGGGCAGAAATAACATAAAATAAAGAAGCCAAAGCCGATCTACATGATAAAGAGCTGAATTAGAAGGAGAGAAGAGAGAGGACAAGAGAGCCTTCCAGGATAGGGCTGAGAGAGAAACTTGAGCATTAGATGGGAAAGCAGGCAATTTCGGGGAAAGGCCCAAGGCATCAACTCCCAAAAAAATACCCAACATCTTAGCTTCCTCTATGGGGCAGAGGGGTGGTTAAAAACCACACACACACACATATGAGTAAACAAGTAGTTCTCATTCTTGAATTACATTTGTGTTAAAGGAACATATTGCAATAAGGAATGTAAGAAAGTTTTGCTATTTTAAATGCTAAGAGCAATTGCCTATTTCCCTATCAGATGGGAGACTGTAATTTTTCCTCACAAAATATTTTATTTCCAATAACTATCCAGATGCCAATCATCACAGAAACCCAACAAAAGTTTCTGAAAAATGTTACTGATGATCAAATTGCCTGGAACATAATCTGACATAGTGTTTCACTGGATGATAAGTTAAAGAATTCACAGCAATGACACTGAACTGGAGGATAATGGTGTGCCTTATAATGCCAACACAGGTTGCCACTTATATGAATTTTTTCAAGATGTAATTATAATAAATACATCCCAGAAGTTAAGATCATATATCTAAATCCAAACTTTCCATCCGCAAATATGAGAGGTGATTCTTTAGGAAATTAATATTCATATTTTTAATAATGTTGGAAGTTTGCTACATACATGCACACATTTATGTATGTAACATTTTATTATGCCATAGAAAATTCCATTGGAAGAATTAAAATAAGTATACCATGTCTCAATATTTTCAACATTTAACTTCTCCTGAATACTCACCACAAAAAAAAAAAACCTATTTTAATTTTATCCAAAACTATGAGTTTGCTTTAGAATTCATGGAATTATGTCTTCATTTCTTAACTTGTCACAGTTCCAGAATCCACTGCCTTCCCCACCTGCATTTTCATTCCTGGTTTCAATCAATTTCTTTTCTTTCTTTTTTTGTCTTTTCTTTTTTTTTTTTTTTGGTATTGGGGATTGAACTCAGTGATACTCGACCACGGAACCACATCCCCAGCCCTATTTTGTGTTTTACATAGAGACAGGGTCTCACTGAGTTGCTTAGCTCCTCGCCATTGCTGAGGCTGGCTTTGAACTCACGATTGTCCTGTCTCAGCCTCCCTAAGTGCTGGGATTACAGGTGTGCACCACTGGGCCCAACTCTCAATTTCCTTTCCTTTCTGTCATAGTTTTCATGCCTCTTGAGTCATATTCCTGCAGCTGAACTTCAGTCAAAGACGGCCTCTCACCGGAACAGCGGGATTAGAGATGCCTCTAAACACACACATAAATGCCTCAAGGAATAAGCAAAGAAACTGGAAGTGGGTTATCACTAACATAGTAGTGGCAGACAGCTGTGTGCACAGCACTACAGTAATTCCAAACCCCTTGATGTCCTACATAGTGTTACCTTTTTTAAAAGCAATTAAAAATCAAAGAAAGAAAAAAGAGAAGGAAGGAAGGGAGGGAGGGGAAGGGGTTGGGGTAGACTCAATAAAGAACAACTACTGGGCTGGGGATATAGTTCAGTTGGTAGAGTGCCTGCCTTGCATGCACAAGGCCCTGGGTTCAATCCCCAGTACTACAAAGAAAAAGAGAACAGCTACTCATTCACCCTTTTCTCCCCACCTCTCTTCCCAAGGAATTGTCACTCTAGTGTGACTTCCAGCATGTCAACACACACCTTGCCTGCACTTATTCCTAGTCCCTTGCAAATGTTCTTCTTTTTCCAATTCAGATCCTACGTATCCATTAGAGCCCAGTTCAGGTGCCACTTCCCTCAAGAAGCCCCCAGAGAGCTCAACCCACTGGGATCTTTCTTGCTGTCCATTTCTATTGCTCCCATCTTCTTTTATCCCATACAGAATGTGGTTATTTTGTAAGCATTTCTATGAGGTTGGTATTGTTCCTAGACATCACAGCCATCTCTTATACATCATTTTTCCCTCAACATATGTAGCTTAACATTGATCACAAAACTGAAATGTATTGTTTGGATAAGTACATAAAATAATGAAATATTAAAAATAGAATCACAAAAGCAGAAACTTAAGGATGAAAATCCAATGTCCTTGACATAAGAAAATATTGATCTTAATTGTAGCAAACCTATCCCCAAGGACCTGATTAGTCATGTAAGAACCCATAAAGAAAGTATTTTAAGATATTTATTGCTTCTAGAGAGGACAAAGTGTTACAGACGTGGGCTTTGATTGTGACCTACTAACTCATTCTCTGAAGCAATATGGACTGGAAAAAGCAGCTCAAAAATCATGCATAGACCGGATTTCTTTATGGAGAGACATGTATGGAAACAAGGGCACCACTGTTGTAGTAATATTGATTTTCTGGAACACTTGGTTTCAGTAGTACTAGCTTTCGTCCATTAGGCAGCAACCACTGCTGAGCATGTCAGACAAAAATTCTGAAACCCAATATTAATGCACTTTCATGAGAAATTTTGAAATCCAATTTAGTTGTGTGTGTTACTTAACAGAAATCAAACACTAAAAACAAGCTGAGTACCTGACAATACGGGAATGGGAAGCCTAAATACAGTGGACATTTGACCTTTTCCTCTTCTCCTATCCAGCGTAGCAGGCATGCTGCTTGGGCAAAGCTCCCCCTGCAACACGACACAGCCAATCTGCAAACCTTATCTCCACCACCCCCAATAGTATGAGTCCATTAACTGTAGGCAAAAATCAAGCTAACAAGTTTATGGCATTCCCTGGCTACAATGACTGGTATGAGTTAGTTCCATCACTGTGAAAGCAGGGCTTTTGTTCGATAGTTTGGGGACAAGACCTCTGTCTGGCAAGCTGATGCCATAAACTGACTTGTTCCCCCAGAATTCATATTTGAACTCCTAACTCCCAATGTGATGGAAGTGTTTGGAAATGAGAATTTGGGGAGGCAGTTCAGTTTGGATAAGGTCATGAGGGTGGGACCACAATGATGTAACTAGTGGCCCTATGAAGAGAGACACCTGAGAGTTTGGTTCCCCTGCCTCCCTCAAAGGCACCAAGGAAAGGCCATATGAAGAAACAGGGTTGGGAGTGCTTGAAACCCAGAGAGAGAACCTCCCCCACCACCAGACACCCTGCCAGCACCCTTGTCTTGGAATCCCAGTGTCCAGAAATTTAAAAAATAAATACATGCTGTTTAAGTCTCATAGTTTGCCATGGTGGCTGTGAAACCTGGAAAAGGAGAGTTGTGTTATCCTCTGAAGAAAGTCAGCCTGAGCTTCCTTTTTGTCCAACATCTTGACGAGGCTCCAGTAACCGCTACTGCTCTCCAAGCTTTGCAGTGCCGCCCAAGGACGGCAAGAAGAAGAAAGATGCTGGAAAGTCAGCCAAGAAAGACAAGGACCCAGTGAACAAATCTGGGGGCAAAGCCAAAAAGAAGTGGTCCAAAGGCAAAGTTCAGGACAAGCTCAACAATCTAGTCTTGTTTGACAAAGCTACTTATGACAAACTCTGTAAGGAAGTTCCCATCTATAAGCTTATAACCCAGCTGTGGTCTCTGAAAGACTAAAAATCTGAGATTCCCTGGCCAGGGCAGCCCTTCAGGAGCTCCTCAGTAAAGGACTTATCAAGCTGGTTTCAAAGCACAGAGCTCAAGTAATTTACACCAGAAATATCAAGGATGGAGATGCCCCAGCTGCTGGTAAAGATGCATGAACAGGTCTAATCAACTGTACATTTGGAAAAATAAAACTTTATTAAAACAAAAAATTAATTAATTAAAACTAAAATTAAAAATGAAAGAAAAGAAAGAAAGTCGGCCTGAGGATGGAGTTTCCTGGACCAGGGCACAGTGCCCAAGGACACAGAAACAATGCTCTAGTTATATCACTTCTGATCCCACTTCAAGTTTGGGTTTCTTTCACATGCAAACAAAACCTCTCAGCTTATAGAAATTATAAATGCACGGGGATGAAGTCCAAAAGAGAATAAGAAAACAATGGATTTGAGGAGTAGAGAGTTTGTGGGTTTACTCTTATTTCAAAATCAGATTCAGTCCTGTGCATATGTGTCTGTCAATCCTCATTTTATAAGGATAAAACTGCAAATGCAGTTCTGACATTGTTTGTTCCATAAATAAAAAACTCGAACAATAAGCAAACTATTAAAAGAAAAAGGTTGCTTCTGAAACCATTTTCCTGTACAATATAAAATTACGAAGGTTGACTAGTACAAAATAATACCTTGTTCAACACTTGAAGGGCAAAGAGACAATCTCTTATCCAAGTTCACAGAAGAGAGGGAGCCACAGCTGAACCCAATATAAATAACATAAGATCTTGCCCTCAATTATAGTAGCATCAATATAGTTCATCAATAATGTGGTCACAATATTAGGAACACACTAAGGATTTAATATTTGTTGAATTTTATGAGCAACAATTCAGTTAATCCTATGCAGTATATTTCATTTCTTTAGTAGTGTTTATTCAAATGCTTCTGTTGAAAATTCAGTTTGAACATTCCAGTATGGAAATGTAAGCAATTATACTCCACTGAATAATCAAGATCAAACTGGCATCTCATGACTACATCTGGAAGTCCTAGATCTGTTAAATGTTGTACTTGATAGTTTTTTTTTGCCACTCAAGATTCACTCTCCACCGTTCCTCACCCTGCTGACTTGCACACAGGCTTCCAGTTGGTCTTGGCCAATGAAGAGGGTTGACCATAGACAAAAGAGGAGAATAAACTGGATTCCTCCACAGAAAGTCTCCACATGCTGGCTTCCTCCTGACACCATCCTCTTCCAAACAGCCTGCCCTGTGCCCAAATTCTAGGAGCTACTAACTCCACCAGCCCCAGCCGGCCCAGAGGTAACAAGAAGCTCCCACGTATGTCCCACTGTTTCTAGCCCTACCATACGGCACAATTGCCTATAATTCTGTTCTACAACTATACAAATAAATCTTTTAAGTTTACTACAAATTACTCAATTATGGTGTAACATTTGATTTTTCTGGGCTCCCCACTGATACAAATATGATGCCCAATCGATTTTTAATGCACCTTGAGTTATGGAAGGATATAGAAAAGTTCTTAGCAAAATAAGACCTGAAAGTTCTGCAATGGTGGGAGCTATGTCTCATATTGACATAGTGGCAAGGTTTTATATCTTACAGTAGAGATATCTATTTGTTAGACCTCCATGGAAACCAAAAAAAGGAAAAACATCTTAAAGTCACTACCTAGTGGAAAGGCCACCCTGGTGTCATTTCTGTCCTCACTACCCTCAGCATTCTAAGTCCTTCTCCTACCTATGAGTGTAAATGAGTAGGTGAGAGAGAGACAGAATTAATGACATAGAGGGAGAGACAACTATAATGCACACTCAACTTTGCAGACAAAATCATAGTGGAATCTGGGGGAAACAGAAACAGAAGGGAGGTGATCATCTCAGGGGAAGGGAAAGGATTAAATAGACCTAACTTTGTTGGTAAGGAACATATATAATAAAGAGAAGTTGTGTCTATGGCAGAACACCTACCACCTCCTGAAGGAACTCCATATGGAGATATTCTGATACTAAATCATCATAGATTTTGTATATAGGTTGTACCTCTTCTCCATGGCACAACCCTAAGGAGCTCCATATACTGTGCTATTCTACTGAAAGCCCAAATACTCATATCCTGCATTCCCATAGGGTACATTAGGATGCTGTTTTCAACCTAAGGTTTCTATAGTTTGAATTCCATCACAATGAAGTGAAGAACAGAGTATACCTTTTTGAGGTTCTATAAGTAGGCTCTCTCAACTTACTTATGATCATCAAAAGCTTCCCAAGTTTCCCCAAGTGAGTAACAATTGGGGAAAGCAATCTGTAATTGGGATATATGTGCAAATTTAATTCAAATTTTTGAAAACCTAAAAATCCTGATCTCCAGCTTTTTTTGAAAAATTTCATAAGATTGAGCAACCCTAGGTTCACATTTCCAGAATGCCACCATCACTGAGGCCAAGTGACAGCCTTGCTCATTAGACAAGGCCTGAAATCTCCTCTTGCCAGTCTCCACCATTTGCCTCATTAACTTACTGTACATTCTGGCTTCTGGAACTCTGAGTGAGGCTTGCTTGAATATCCAAAGAATGAGTTCCCTGACCTCCCACTTCTCTTTCCAGGAGGAAGAACTACAAGATAATTGCTATTTGGTTGATTAGAACACCTTGAAGTTTTACTCTGCTGAACAATAGTGAGCATAGCTGGACACTCATGATTGGGGACAATCTCCTTGACCATAACAAGTAGTATCCACTCGTAATTTTCCTATATTATAAGAAGACTTCTAAAGAAAACTCAGTTGTTTCAATTCCATTCTCCATCTCAGTAAGATCTAGAGTGTTCCAAATTCACATTTTTTGAAAATTCTTTAACTTTAAATTGCCATGTTGTTTTATGTTTCACTCTGTACTGGAGTCAGAATGGGTCTCTGAACACATTCACTCCTCTACTTCACCCCTAATCCCATCCCTGTGAGATGCTGAGAAAAGTGCCCACCCCCTCAGTTTAGCCCCCTTTGGTTTGGAAGGTCCCGATTTGCCCCCCGTCTACCTATCTTTGGAGCCTTATGGCTAGTGCCTACAGGCTTCTGATAGGAACAGATAAATACAAGAGCTTTTCCTCGTAATGAAATAAGGGGCATCTTTTAAACCCTGTCAGTAGTGGACAGCCACTTGTCATACTACCACGATAATCAGACACATGCACAGCCTTGGTTAACCTCTCAGCCTACTAACCACTGGAAGAAGAAAAAATCTGTTAACCTTTCCCTCAGGCTGACACAAAGCTCTGAAGACCATTGCTAGGGTCAGATAGAACACTGGAATGGGAGAATGCTAGCTTGGCAATAAGAACCAAAAAAAAAAAAAAATTGAAAGGCATTTTTGGAAGTCACAGCCAGTTTCTAAAATATTATGACTGCTAGAGCTGAGTGGGACCTGAAACCTCATCCAACCTCTATTTAAAGGTGAGGAAATGAAGCCCAGAACCATTAAACCTGGTGGACTGCATGCCTGTTGTGTCAATCTCTGTAGCCAGCACTCAGCCCTGTGCCTGGAATTGATAACAGGTGGTTGATTCATTTGTTGGTTCAGTGAATACATGGCAAAACTGAACTAAAACTCAGAAGAAGGGTTTTATAACCAGCATTTCCCAAACCAAAAGAATATCATCAAAATGACCTAAGGAAGTTTTTAGATAGTTCCTTGGACTGCACTCCAGACCTCTTCAATCAGAATCCTCAGATGTGGCAATCTGTTGATGTTAACATCCTCCTCTAGTTCACAGTCATGATCAACCAGATTTAAAAACTATTGCCCTGAACGATACCACCTCTCGACACCTAACACACCTAAGACAGGTAGCATTTATTTATTTCGCTATGTTAGGTGGCTCCGTATGGAGTTCATCTTTTAGACCTCAGAAAAACAAGGTCGTAAGTCATCACCAAAACTTTTTTAAAGCATAATACACAACTTAAGGCAGTCACAATTCTTGCTCTGACTTGGATTCAAGAGTGAGCTTTGACTTTGAAACAATATGATTTCAGAGCACTAAAATGGAATGGGATTATTCAAAAGAAGGATATATATGTAGGTACATAGAACTTCATAGTAAGACTTTTGTTGTGCAGAGTGAAGAGATGCCACACAGTCTGTGCAGAAAGGTCCTGACAGATGCTGTGGACAAGGATTCAGAAAATAGCATAACCAAATTAGGTAATGTTAATAGTAGGGTATTATTTTATTCAAAAGATAATAGTCTGGGCTGGGGCTGTAGCTCAGTGGCAGAGCACTCTGCCTAGCTTGTGTGAGGCACTGGGAAGTCACACATAAAAATAAACAAAATAAAAGCATTCTTCCCATCTACAACTACAAAAAAAATTTTTAAGAAAGATAATAGTCAACTTTTATGCCAATAACAACTGTGTGTGTGTGTGTGTGTGTGTGTGTGTGTGTTGTTTGCTTCTTCCCTCTTAGAAAGCTTTGTTTCCCATGAGGTCTGGCAGTCATTTGGGGCCCATTGAGACCTACCCAGGATCTAGCATCTCCTGCAAACAGAGATGCATGGACTGTCACAAATCAAAGGATAATATGATCACCAGACACCACTTTCAAATGGTCATCTCAAAGATAAATGCACTTAGGCTCACAAGGTTCTTGAAGCTACAAAGAAGAAAGATATGCTGTGCATCTGGTCCTATTACTAACTTCCTTGGTTTTCATTTGTGCTTGTACCCACAATCACAAAAGCTTTGCATTCCAATTCATTCGTTGTGTTTATGTACTAAAAGGAAATATTAAGCCCTCTCATTTTTTTCAGTCTACATTCCTATATTAAATAAAAGGGTGGAGGGGGAAACATAGTAATACCTCTTTCCATCCTTGCTTAAAGCCAAATCTCTAAGCTCTTATAATTAATATATTCCAAAAGGCAAGTCTGCAAGCGGAAAGACTGCCCTGTCCTGAGGCACCATCAATAACACCTCCCTCTCCCGACACCCACATCAGAGTCTCTAGTGGCCTCAGCCCACAGAAAGAACACTACAAAGTCCAAACACAAGTTTTAAATTATCCAGCCCCCTCAACTCCTAAAAGATAGAAAATAAAAAGTGAGGGAAGGAGAGACTCCGTGGTGGTAAGAATAGTGCTAAAGCAGAAACACAAGCCAATAAATGTAAGAAAGTTGCGCGTCGGGGCCGCCACGGAGTCTTAAACCAGGCCTGTTGTGTTTTGATCTTACAGAAGCACATATGGTCTCCCATTAGCAGGTCTCCGAGCAGTGGGCCACGTTACCGTACCATATGTGCCGATCCCAACAACAGGGCTGATTTATGTTAGTGAACGCAACGGTTTTTTCTTTGTATTTCATCTCCTTGTTATTTCAAGAGAATTATAAGGGTAGATTTATTCTGCCATTACAAAGAGGCTTCCTAGAGTTTGTTTGTTTAAAGTTGATAGTTTCCAGTAGGGTGAGGCAGATCTGTTCCCTGCAAAAATTTGGTGAAAGCTGGAGGTACTTTCTCCCTCTCCCCAAAAATGAAAGCAGGTTTACCCTCATCTCCATTTCCACTCATTTTTGAACCACGGCTACATAGCCAAGGCAAGAATATTATAGAAACAGGCCATGTGTGGTGGCACGAGCCTGTAATCTCAGCTAATCAGGTGGCTAAGGCAGAAGGATGACAAGTTCAAAGCCAGCCTCACAATTTAGCAAGGTCCTAAGCAACTTGGCTACACCCTGATTCAATTGAAAAAAAAAAAAGGTGAGGAGGGAAGCTGAGGATATGGTTCAGTGTTTAAGTGCCCCTAGGTTGAATCCCTAGTACCAAAAAAACAAACAAACACTGGGAATGTGGCTTAGCAGGAAAGCTCTCACTCCTTGGGTTCAATCCCTAGTACCACACATATACACACAAAAAAAGTATGTATGTATGTATATATATATATATATATATATATATATATGTATATATATATATACACAATATATAAAATATACTTCATATATATAAATATATATACACATATATATAAAATATACTTCATATATATAAATATATAATATTAATATATATTAATACATAATATATATTATCAGAATATATATAATCATAAATATATATATTTAATATATGTATTATCAAAATGAATTTCTAGTTTGTAGAAAGGCAAAAGGTAAGAAACATGGGCATCGTTGGGAGGAAGACATTTTTAGACTAGTCTCTAAATTTTATCCAACTATCTTTACCTCCTACACAGACTCCACTTACTTCCTCCTCCTCATTACTCTTTACTCAAAAGATCAGGAATGAGAAGCTCTGTTGTAGTTTGGATATGAGGTGTCCCCCAAAATCTCCTATGTTAATACAGGGATGTTCAAAGGTCAGATGATTGGATTATGAGAACTGGAACCTCATCAGTCCATCCTAGCTTGAACAGACTAAGTGATAACTGTGGGCAGGTGGTGGCATTCCCTGGAAGGATTTGTCTTTCCTGCAGCCCCTTCCCCTCCCTCTGCCTACCAACTACCAAGAACAGAGCAGTTCTGCCTCATGTTGGCCCAGAGTAATGAAGTGGGTCCACCATGGACTGAACCTCTGAAACAGCGAACCAAAATAAATTTTTCCTCCTCAAAATTATTCTTATCATGTATTTAAGTCACAGCAATGAAAAGCTTGCTCACACAAGCTCTGAACTGGCAATAAAGTCAACAAGTGTTTAAAGGAATCTTGATTATTTCACTAACAAATCTCATTGCCTTACAATAGAAAATAAAGTTCCTTTTATTCTCTTTGAAATTAAGGAGGTGATTTAAAGAATCAAATCATTTCCCATGTCATCACACTGCATTTTTCTCTGTAATAATGCAATATTATATGTACACATATAATTATAATATGTATATAACATTATATGTTATTTAAATATAATGCACAACTTTACGGGTACTTGTCACATTTCAAACCATGATTAAAGTCTAGAGGTCAATTTTGTTGCAATAAGATTGCGGTTTTATTTAAAGAGATCCAGGAAGCACTAGATTACTTGGGTTTGGTGTGTGTGTGTGTGTTTTAATTAAAATTTGCTTTGGAAAACATATCCAAACATATAATGTCTCTTAAGAGACATTATAAGGGACCTTCTATTTTTACCGAATGACCTTTTGATCATTCATTCCCTTTTCAACCCATGTCTTTTTTTTCAAACCTTTTTAACATGTAATAACTGTACTTATTAATGGGGTACATTGTGGCATTTTAATACTTGCATGCCGCATGCACTGATCAAGTCAGATAATTAGCATTTCCATCTCCTTATCATTTCTTTACAATTGGAGACTTCAGGCTACTCTCTTCTACTTCTTCACAAAATACATAATAAGTTACGGTGAACTATATTCACTCCATTGTGCTGTAGAACACTAGGACCTATTCTATCTAAGAAACTCCATCTTTTACATAAAAGTATCCTGAAAAGCAAAATAAGGTGTTTGAAAATGCAGAGATCATGAAGAGATTTAGATTCAGATTTAAGTTCAAGGTCAGGCTTTGTCATTTATTACTTGTGTGATTTATAGTGGTTACTAAACTCCCAAATTTCATTTCTCTCGTCAAAAAATGCAGTTATTAATACTATGTCATGAAGTGATAAGTGAACTCAATGAGATAGAGACTTAGCAAAGTACCCAGCATGTCAGGAAGCTCAGTATAAACTGGTTTCCTGGAGGACAGAAGCTGTGGCTGTTGACAGAGTTTAGACCATGACGAACACTAGTTTAGAAAAGTATCACATCCTACTATCTCTGTCTCTTACTACAGTACTGTGCACAGAACAGACAGACAATACTTACTGACTTGAGTAGCACCTGTAGCACCCTGGGCACAGTTAATTAAGTCATTTAACAATATCTGTCAGGTACCTATGCTGTTGCTGGGAGTATATCATACTCAGAAGATAAAGCTCTGGTGAAAGAGAAACTCCTTACTTTCATTGAGTTTTCATGTCAATGGTGGGAAGCAGATAATCAACAAGCAAACAAATAAAATATTTCAGATGATACAGAAATACAAATTATGACACATTAAAAAGAAATAGAAGCCGGAGCCAGGCACGGTGGCACAAGCCTGTAATCCCAGCACTTAGGGAGGCTGAGACAGGAGAATCGCGAGTTCAAAGCCAGCCTCAGCAACGGTGAGGCGCTAAGCAACCCAGTGAGACTCTGTATCTACATAAAACACAAAATAGGGCTGGGGATGTGGCTCAGTGGTCAAGTGCCCCTGAGTTCAATCTCCAGTACCAAAAAAAAAAAGAAAGAAAGAAAGAAATAGAAGCCGGGCGCAGTGGCACACGCCTGTAATCCCAGCACTTTGGGAGGCTGAGACAGGAGAATCACGAGTTCAAAGCCAGCCTCAGCAGCAGCGAGACACTGAGCAACTCAGTGAGACCCTGTCTCTATATAAAATACAAAATAGGGCAGGGGATGTGGCTTGGTGGTCAAGTTTCCCTGAGTTCAATCTCCGGTACCAAAAAAAGAAAAAAAGAAATAGAGAATGATTTGAGGTGACTCTGACATGGAATCGCTACTGAAGTCACTTCTAAAGCAATGCTGTATCTGAGTATTAGGATAAAAGGAGTGAACCCCAAGAAGACCCAGGACAGAGCATTCTGGATAGCAAGTGTTGAAACCCAGTTTCAGGCACAAGCTTCCAATATTTGAATAGCAGAAAGGCACCAGTATGACACAGTGAGTCTAAATGGGATGGAGCCAGATAGGAAGAACAAAGCAACAGCAGAGGCTGGGTAAGCTAGTGTGTATCATTCCGATCTTATTCTAATCAGGACAAGAAGGCATCAGAAGGTTTTAAATAGCTTCTTATAAAAGATGCCTGCATGGTGCATCATTATGTGATGGAGTAAACGAGGCTATAGCTCCTGAAAAATTGTTTTATACTAATATCGCACACTGTCAAAGCAACCAGGTACTTCTTTGGTTGACAGAGTTGTTTGATCCAAGGAATGCATCTTCTCTATTAAGGAAAAAGAAAAAAACAGGACTTGCTTTTAATTTCAGAGAGCAGAAAATTGCACTAAACTTATCACTTCATTGAAACTGATCACTTCATTCAGTGGAAGAAGGCGCTAAAGATTTAAGGGGGTAAAGTGAAGACTCTTGCTTTGAATCCCAAATACCTTCTGAATCAGAAAAGTTAGAAAATCTTAACCTCTGTGATAACTTTCCTCTACCTTGAATTAAAATTTAAACACTGTATTTACTAGAGTTAACACTCTAATCTCCAGGAAGTAAAATTGTATTAGAAGCATCTAAGCCTCAACAATCCACAAAAAATGCAAAATTCCTTGGAAAAAGTAATGTGCTATTCTAGTACTGCTTCATTTCATGTCTCATCAGGAAAACAGAAGCCACTCTACATATTTTGAACAGAGGAAACTTAATACAGGAAATAGAACAATCTGGGAAGAGTTGCCAGAGAAAAGAGGGAGCAAGTGAACCTAGTCAAAGGTTAGTCATTGCAAGAAGTTGCTCCCATTTCCAAGCCTTAAGGAGCAAATGAGAAAATATTTGAGTCCATGATCTCCATACCCCTGAGGCTTCTGGAGAAGCCATCGTTGGTGCTGTTGGAATCACTTCCATGGTTCTATAGAAGGTCGAAAACCTAAAATTGTCCAAATTGAACATTGCTGCCACCAAAGCAAAGGCCACAGGTGCTTTGTAGATGAGGCTGCTGGGACATGGCTGCCTGGGAAGGAAGCCACGAGTCTAGACTTGCCTACCATCACCACTACTTCTGCTACACTTCCAGAAGCATAGAAAATATCTTCTTCCTTCCTTCTGCCCAATATCCTGCCAGTGCCTCCCATTTGCAGAACATAACTAGAAGCCATTTGGCAAGACAATTTTAGAAATACAGTTCTCAGACTTCTAGCCCCCCTCGCCAGGAATATACAGAAGGTCACAGAAGAATGGAAATGGAGCCAAGAGCCAACAAATAAACAGCACTTTCCCCTGTAAAGACTAGATGACCAAAAAGAAACAGATTAAAGCCGCTGATCAAGGCTTCATTGGAAATACACGCTCTCGGGCTGAACTCTCCCGTCCATCAGAGTGTTTCCGGGAGAGTGGCACCGCTGCTCCAGTGCACAAACAATTTCAAAAGGCCCAGTCAGGAAGGGGAGGGCTTGGGGGCAGGAAGAGAGTCCTTCCTGGATAGGTCAGGAAAAACCTGCTGATTGACAGGAGGCATGTCTCCTGGTGACGTAAGCATCTGGCTGGCCGCTCCGTTTTGTAGCTGCCCTGATTGCAGCTACCCTGACCGGTCCCTCTAATTGGACATCCTGGACCCTGATCTGACCTAACATCCTCTTCAGATTTCTGCTATTAGAAATCTTAGGAAACCAAGGTAAATAAAAGCTGGAAACATTGTGTCAAGTGTTTGGAACCAAGGGAAAGAAAAAGGAAAATCTGAACATCCAAGAAGTACAGGAAGACAAGCTCAGGAGACAGGCAACAACCTCAGTGTTTCCTTTGCATCCCATCTTGTTACCTTCCTACACCAATCAATCTATTCAAGAAACCAACCAAGGCTCATTCACTCCAAAGTATAAATGATTGATAATAGCTTCATGAACAGACAGTATGGTAGGCAGGAGAAATTTAGGAGAAACATCAACTAAAGTCATTTTTTAAATAAATAGTCCTTAAGATGCTCCATCTGCCAGGAAATAAAATCTTGTCCTCTACCTCACACAATCTAAGCAGAGAAATATATACCACAAATAAATAAAATGCCATGTGGAAGATATTGAAGAGATGAGTACAAAGGAGTAGTAGCATGAAAACTGATCTAAAGCAAAGTTTCTCATCCTCATGTCATCCTATTGACATTTCGGACCAGATGTTGGAAGCGGAGGACCTTTCCTATGCATCATAGGATGTTTAGCACCTTTCTTGGCCAGTAGCACCCCCAACTTGTGACAACGACAAATTTCTCCAGACATTGCCAAATGTCTCCCAGGGAGCAAGATTTAAAGTAGCTTAAACTTAAGCTGAGAAAGTATATGTTGGAATTGCCTAATGAAAGAGGAAGGGAGAGATTTTGGACAGATGAATCACGTGCAAAAGCATGAAGGCAGAAAACTGCAATGAGGAGGGGAATGGAGGGATATGAAGCTGGAGGCAGAAAGTATTGAACATGCCAGGCTGAAAGTTGGAACTGTAATCTCTAGGCAACAGAAAGTCATTGAAGGAATTTGAGTATAGCAGTGAATTATTCAAATTTGCATTTTGGAAGTATACCTTTGGTAAGTGAGTTGGTAATAGGATAAAAGTAGAGGAAATTAAAAGAAGGGAATTCAGTTTACTATTATGGTTTGGATATGAGGTGATCCCCAAAGCTCCTGTGTTATTCAGTAATGTTCAGAGATGAAGTGAGTGGATTATGAGTGCAGTAACTTAATAAGTTCATCCTAGTTTGACAGAACTTGGTAGTAACCGTAGACAGTTGGGGCATGGCTAGAAGAGGTGTATCATTGGGGGTGTGTCCTGGAAGAGTTCATATTCTCAGCTTTCCTCAATGAGGCCATTCTACCATAATATTTTGCATCATCTTGGGCCCAGAGCAATGGAGTTGGCTGTTTATGGACTGAGACTTCTGAAAATGTGAGCCCCAAATAAACTTCTCCTCTTCTAAGTTGTTCTTAGAGGGTATTTTGGTCACAACAATGGAAAGCTAACTAACACACTAACTAGATAATGAGGAGCAATATGAAGCCCATAAAAGCAAGATGAAACAAACCTGAGAGGGACTCAATAGAATTTAGTACTTGAAGCCAGGCACGGTGGCGCAAGCCTATAATTTCAGCACTTTGGGAGGCTGAGACAGGAGAATCGTGAGTTCAAAGCCAGCCTCAGCAAGGGCGAGGCACTAAGCAACTCAGTGAGACCCTGTCTCTACATAAAACACAAAATAGGGCTGGGGATGTGGCTCAGTGGTCGAGTGCCCCTGAGTTCAATCTCCAGTACCAAAAAAAAAGAAAGAATTTAGTACTTGAGTGAACATGGAAGACAAGGAAGAATGCCAAGAACTAAAGATTGCAGATTTTAAGTGAGGGGTAAGAATTGAGTCCTTTTGTAGATATGGGAAGTCTGAATTTGTAGGACCTCCAGGTCAAGATATCTACTAGTCAATCTTAAATGTGTGCATAGGGATGTGTTTATGCAGATGTATGTGTGTATATGCATATATAACCTTGTTATTCAGGAAATATTTGTGCAAGATTCATTTGGGAGTCTTCACAACAGACAGCAATTGACATGTCCATAAGCAACATCATGGAGAGAGAAGAGGAAAGACCTAAGGACAAACTTCAGGGATCATTAACATTCAGGAAAGAGAAAGGTCAAGGAAGAAGAAAAATCATAAACTGATTCTGAAAATAGAAGAAATAAGTATTAGGGTCTGAATGCTTGTGTGTCCCCAAAATTGACAGGTGGAATCCAAATCCATAGAGTGATGATATTTGGGGGTAGAGCTCTCATGAATGGATTAGTGCCCTTATAAAAGAGGGCACCTTTTATTATGTTCACCTCTGAACATTACTGCATTAACACAGGAGCTTTGGGGGTCACCTCATATCCAAACCATAACAATAAACTGCATTCCCTTCTTTTAATTTCCTCTACATTTATCTTATATACCACTCACTCACCAAAGATATGCTTCCAAAATGCAAATTTGAGTAATTCACTGCTCTACTCAAATTCCTGTTAAATGACTTTCTGTTGCCTAGAGATTAAAGTTCCAACTTTCAGCCTGGCATGTTAAATACTTTCTGCCTCAAGGGAGCTTCTTTGCCTCTTCTACTATGTGAGGACAAGAGAGAAGGTGCCACATATGAACCAGTAAATGGACCTTCATCAGACTGCCAATGCCTTGATCTTGAACTTCCCAGTTCCGGAGGGAACTGTGAATAATAAATTTCTATTGTTTATAAGCTATCCAATTTGTGGAATTTTGTTTTATTGTTGTTGATGTTGTTTTAATAGCAGTCTAAGCAAACTAAAACACAAAAGATAGCATAACAGCAGCTAAAGAAAGAAGTTTGAGAGGAAAGGAGAGATCAATGGTACAAAGAAACAAAGCCAGGTGGGACTGAAAACAGGCCCCTGGATTAAGGTGATCAGGAGGCCCTGCTAACCTTTGCCTTGGTGATGTCAGCAAGGACCAAGGATCTGATTGTAATGCTCAGGAGAGGAGATGGAAAGGGAGACCATGGATTCTATAAATGTAGACAACTCTTTCAAACCATAGCATTATTATCTCAATGCTGAGGTTGAGCATTCTTGTAAGCTGAAGAAAATAGACCCAGAGAGGGAATGATAAATAGTTGTCAGTCCTTGAAGAAAATAATAGAAATGAAAGATGCAGTTGGTTCAAGGCACTGATCTGAAAGGAGGAAAAGATGTCTCTATACAGAGAGGGATTTGATGTAAGTGGACATGGGCAACAGATGTGCAGGCCACATGCAAAGAATTAAATCAAATGAAGTCCTTTGAAGGGAAGAGATAGGTTGATAAGAAACATCTAGGATGGGCATTCCAGAAAGGAGTTAATATTTCTAATAACTATTTTAGGAAATTGAAGAGAAATCAGAAACACAGAAGGCTGATCAGAAGCCTGAGGATACCATTGAACTCTTAACCCCTTTGTTTTTAGGAGGATCCTCTGTGGGGATGTGCTATTTGTCTGGGCTGCCCTCAATCTCAAATAAACATAAGAGGGGAAGCAAAAGCTGCTCTAGCTTATAGATTTGCAGGAGAGTTCTGGAGGAAGGTCCAGACATACAGGAACTCAGAATGCTGGTGAGAAACCAGGTCAGGTGTGTAGGAGAAGTCCAAAAGACAATGACAGGGAACCAATGATGAAACATCTGGTGAGAGCAGGGTGGATTAAAGATGCACCCAGACTCTAACACCTTCCATTAGAAGTCTCTTGAGTCTAGGTAGACTTTGTGACAGTATTGTCTCATTGAATATGATGGAAATAAAATGATACCAGGCAAGCTTCCAAGGCTCTTTAAACATTGGCAGCTTCTACTCCTGGTCTTTGGAATACTCTCTCACAGCCCTGAGCCCTGAGCTGCAGTGTAAGGAGTTCACCTACCCTGCTGGAGAGACCACACCAAGAGGCGCCAGGGGCCTACCAGTCCAACCATTTGAGCAAAACCAATTTAGACTTTCCAGAAAAGCCAAGCACCATGGAGGGACCTAGTTACTAGTTGAGTTGGGTCCAAGTTCCAGACCCACAGAACTTCAATGGAATATGATGAGAAGTTGTAATGGAAAATAATGAGAATAAATTTCAAGCTGGAAATTTCAGCAATGAGGCTGACTCATATTTGATATAAGCCAAGGTCTTACCCTGGCAGAGGGCTGCAAAAGCTGAGTGTATTACACAGATTCTGTATTCTATAATACAGATTCTGGCTGTATTATGAACATGGAGGAAAAAAATGAAATGCTCAGGGTTGGGGGACCTAACATGGGTTCAAATTATTGCTAATCATTCCTGGCTGTTCTTACTCTAAAAAATAATAATAATAACAAGAATTCAAGGGGGAGAATTATTCAATAGCAGTCACCTCAGCTGCCACTGTGATGCCTGGTAACACATAATTAGAAAACAAATGACAGATTAGTTTAATAATATTCATTAGCAACTAATAAAACTGACAGTGTTTCCTATTGAAAGCAGGTTGGGCTATTGATTGATTTTAAGTAAACTATGCTCCACCCTCTTCTGGGCTCCTCCACATCCCTCCCCACCTCATCTTCCTTCCAGCTAAATGAGATGAGGTACAGTGGGAGAGGACTGTATGTGGGTCATAAAACAGGACATAAAGAGTAAGATGGTTGAGGGGACAAAGAGACCAAAAAGTAGGGAAGAGGCTCCTGGAGATCCAGAGAAGAAGAGAAAAAGGGAATGAATTAAACCTTTCTCTTCCAGTTGTCTCCAGACATCTAAGTGCTGTCAAAAGCAAAGTTCCATTTGCCCTGGGGAAGAAATGGTTAACAGAAAAAAATCAGTGCTTCCTTTCAGGCATTGTTGTTCTTTTCATTTCCCTTAAAAAAAAATTCTCCCAAGTAAGAATTTTAACGATATGCAGAAATCATAGCTGTCTTGCTGAATCGCTGTAGGACTGACCCCCCTTGACAGTTCTTAAATTATTCAGCTATCAAGGGCCTGCTAAACATTAAATTAAGCATCCTCTCTCCCCTGTCCTAAACCATTAAGTTATGCAAATGCACAGATAATGGGGCATATGACAGCTGGAGGCATTAATCACGCAGCTCTGTCTCTGGGCTGTTGTTATGTAGAAACTGCATCTGCCAACAGACCGAACAGCCACAATTAGATCTCTTAATGGAATGAGGAGCCGCTACCTGGCCCTCCTCACTCGTGTTGGGTTGTAGACCTGGGAGTGAATAAGGCACTTGGGAGATCTTGCAGCTCTCATTCTTTCTCTGCCCCCTCTCTTTCACTCTCTTTTAATACCTGCTCCTCCAATTGAAATGAAAAATTACCTGTAATTGTTATCATTTGCAAACAAAACCTGTCAGAAGACAAACCTGCTGTTTACAATGGATGTTTTTGTTGTCCCTGGGAAGGTTCTTCAGGGAATTTCCTTCTTTTTTTTTTTAAAAAAACTAATTCTCTCTTCCAACGAAGATTGGGGGCTTGGGAACAGGAAGCAGCAAATAGCTTTCCCATTACAACCTCCAAATTGCTGCCTTAAAGGCAAAGACAGAACACTCACCAGCTTACCTTGCGCTCATTTGCTCATTCGCAACTGCTTTGCTCCCACCAAGACTAAATTGTCAAAGAAAGCCAGGCACGAGAGCCTAACCTGTGCTCTGCCAGGCTCCCCTGTAGGAAGTCATGAATTAGACCGACAATGGAGACATCTCATTATCTTCCAAAGAACTTTCCCACTGTTTCCTCAGGATTTAACACACTCAATTTATAGCTGATTTTTTTTTTAATCCAAGCTTCTATACAGTGGCCAATTGTTTTGTCCTTTGTCAATGTATTCTATTTCAAGGACAGTATGACTGGTTTTACAGGAGTTTGGGATCAGCCAACGTCTGCCATTTACACAGGACTGAGTTGACGTATCTCTTAACACCAAAACCTTAACCTCCTGGGAACTTCTCAAGAACAGTATTCTGTGGTTGCACAAAGTAATTACGGGTAGGTGGGGCTCAACGAGGGGGCAGCTCATAATCATCACTCCCCAACTCCCAGAGACACCATTTTTTAAGTTTCATATTCTCAGATTTTGAATTAAGGAAAAAAAAAGTTCTGTTGAGCAACATAGTTTCAGATACCACTGTTCTCAAATGACACTGAGGAGACTTTTGAGCTTAGTTCCTGGCAACAGTTACTCTATCTCAGATCTGCCCTGTTTTCTAAAGATAGTCATCCAAATGGCTAACAATCAAAGAGACCATGTTTTCTCCCTTCTTCAAAAGTTCTCCAACACTATTAGAAAATCTACATGTATTTATGAGCAAAAGGAATGGAGGGGAGGGATGATGATTTGCCAATAATTGAAACCCGCCTGCCCTCTAGCTCCCCCATTTCTTCCACTAATCACCATTTTAGGCCAATTAACTCTGAGCTGGGGTCAGCACTCCACAAGGGCAGGCCTCACCATTGACCTTGAAAATGTTTGACTTGTGCAGGGGAAGAATGCAGGTAATTCACAGGAATCCCTAATTACTACTGAGGGGAAATTCACACAAAGGTGTACCTGGTAAGGCTCAGTAAGTCAACCCTTCCATGGCACTCCTTCCAAGCATTCCAGGCCTGGTCATGCTGTCTTTTCCTAAACCTTCAAGCAGTTCTTCCTTCTAACAAACTTCTAGAATCTGAAAAAAATCCAGTCATAAGGTGACCTAAATTGGTTTCAAATCCTTGTTCCATCACAACCCCAACAGCTGTGGCACTGGTCTCTGTTAGGTCGGGTCAGGGTCCAAAATGTCCAGTTAAGGGGACCGGTCAGCAGCTGCGGAGCAGCAGCAAGCCAGACCCTGACGCCACCAGTAGACACGCCTCCTGTCAATCAGCGGGTTTTTCTGACCTATCCAGGAAGGACTCTGGCCTTCTCTTCCTGCCCCCAAGCCCTCTCCTTCCCTATCGGGCCCTTTCGATCCTCTGGGCATGAAAGCCCCAGCGCCATTCCTCCCAACACACCCTGATGGACAGGTAGATTCGGCCCAGAGCATGTATTCCAATAAAGTCTTGCCCAGCGGTTTAATTCATCTCCTTCTGGTCGTCCAATCTTTACAGTCTCCAAGATTCTGTTTCACTGTTTTCCAGTCCTTCTCCCCAAAAATCTCAGAGCCCCAAATGTACCTCTTCATGAACTTTCTCTACCTACAAAGTATAGGAGAACTCTAACAATTCCCAGAGATTCATAGTTAGAATGGACCCCTGTATCAAAATACAGAATAAAAGAAGAGCAAACAGAAGTTCATTAGCATGTGTATTCCATATATACATGGGAGATACCCAGAGAAAGAATAATTCTCCAGAGGTGGCTTTGAATTCTAGCACACACAACATCTTCAAAGAAGAGCAAAATTTTATAGAAGAGACAAAACAAAGGCAAAGGACTTTGAGTCTCTATGAGGAGCAAGTTGTAGAAAAGCAAACCAATAGTGGATGAAGGCTGATTAGTTAAGCTTGCTAATAAAATTTCCTCTGGCATTCCAGGCCAATGAGCACCTAAGGTGTTTTTCAGTGGTTAACCTCGGTTCTCCCTCACAGAAATAGGAGCAAGATACCTTTTGTCTTCATAAATTTATGTCCTGCTTTTAGGCAAAGAGAGGAAGGGCGGACAGCTCTTCTGCTTCTAGTTCTTATTTGCCTTCAGGTCAACCATCCTTCCTTTTTGGGCAGGCATATTCTGGTCCCCCACAGTTCCCCTAACAACCTATGGCCTAACGGAGGGCAAGTTTCATCTTCATTCATTCTTGCCTGTGTTGTCTGTGCTAGGGCTTCTCAAACTTTTTTTTTTTTTTTTTGGTACCAGAGATTGAACTCAGGGGCACTCGACCACTGAGCCACATCCCCAGCTCTATTTTGTGTTTTATGTAGAGACAGGGTCTCACTGAGTTGCTTAGTGCCTCGCCATTGCTGAGGCTGGCTTTGAACTCGCCATTCTCCTATCTCAGCCTCCCTAAGTGCTGGGATTACAGGCGTGTGCCACCGCACCCAACTAGGGCTTCTCAAACTTTAAAGTTCTGGTAATCATGAATCAAAAGGAAACAAGATGATTCAGCACATAGCAGGTGGGGCCTAAGGATCTGCATTTGTGACAGATTCCTGTGGAGCCAAAGCTGCTGGTTCAGGCCACACTTCAGTGGTCAGGCCCTATACAACTTCTGAACAGGGCTTCTGTGCCAGATCCTCCCTGCTTTAGTACACAATACAAGGTTGAAGGGCTGACTTCCCCAACACCACTGTTAAGTGGCTAGCTGCTAAGTCTGCACAACAATTCTCCCGTCTAATAAACCCACAGTAGAGCCTCTTATACTTAGGCTATTTGTTATGATAAAATGTATGTGCCCAAACAGCTACCTAACCCCTTTAGTTATATACCTAAAGCCACACCTGTTACTCCCAACAGGCCTAGCAGGGGGTTGTTGTTTTTTTTTCCCCTGGTGTGCTTTGTAGCATTTCCTACTCATTTTAAGTTACTCCATTCACATATCCATTTCTTCACTTCTTATTTATTCATCTCTCCACTGGAAGATAAGGTCCATGAATGCATGTCTGCCTCGGATCCCATCACCTCATCAGTGCAGATTGCAGGGCGTTGCATTTAGGAATAAGGGGCAATTCGTCTCTACAAATTCCAGCAGTTTCACCCACTCTCTTGTGCAGAGACTTTGGTACCACTCCTGTTCTTTCTGTCTCAACACTGTCTCCTAAGAATGGAAAAGGCAGAAAACTAGTGGAAAACATGTTTTCATCCTGGAGCTGCAGCAAGGATTCATCAGGCAAGTGTTTCAGCTGCTTTTAACCTCAGTTGGTTTTGAAAATGTTGGAGTCCTCTGGAAGTACTGATTTGCATGCAAACAAACAAATATCATTCTTTTGTGACGATCTTTATGTCTAAGGATCCTAATCCCTGCTGTGCTGTTAACATGTGTTTCAAGGCTCAGCCAAGCCTTCCATTTTTGTCTCCAATGCTTAAACCTTCTAGGAAAGCTGTTTAAGAAAGTGCCCACCCATGAAGTTTGGTTTGGAGGAAATAAAGCTGAGAGATGATTTCAGTAAGGCAGCTCAGAAACTTAATATTCAACACTGCAGCAGATGTGATTTGCATTTCCTAGTAAGAAAGACTAGGCCTCCATTAGGAAACTGAAGGAGGTTTTACTGTTTTCCTTAAGATGCATTACATTACATAAATATCAGATTAATTGAAGAAAATTGAGGAACAGGGTAGAAGGGGCAAGTATAGGCCTGTTGGCCTTCCACTCTGCATTTTCATGATAGGGAACAGACAGACATGAGTTGTGGGAATAGGAAGTTAACAGAACAGTTCTATAAAATGGGTCCCACAGTGCTGACCCCCGCAGGTTTTCTTCTTTAAAAAAAAAAAAAAGCAATTTACCTGCAGCCCTGCCTGACTTAAGTCAGCAAGATGTGTTACATTCCTCAGCAAACAACCTGTTATCTGTAGGAGAAATGTGAGCCCAAAATGCCAATAAGAACACATGTTGACCTGAAGAACACATGCTGTCACATTCCTGCTTAAGGATGCAGACCAGATCCCAGATCTCAAGGAGATAAGAATAATCCCTCCTACCATAAAATCTGTTAGGAACAGGTTTCAATTAGAACTGGTCAACATAGGCCTAAGTATCCTAGACTTGTCATGCACAATGGGACTTGAAAGTCTGATGTCATCCTGCTTGTGTTGGAATTAAGTCATTCAGTCAGTCAAAAGTCAAGAAGTAGACCTGGGCAAGACTTCCGTAAACTTCCCTGGGTCCCCCCAAAACTGGAGGGTAAGAGGGGCACACCGTCCTTCTCTGAGAGGACTCACTCTCCCGTAAAAGTATCCCCTTTTTCTTTTTGCTATCCCTTCTAATAAACTCGTGCCTGCTGCTAGGCATGGTGACGCCCACCTGACCCTCAGTCACTTGGAAGGCTGAGGCAGTAGGATCACAAGTTCAAGGCCAGCCTCAGAAACTTAACAAGACCCTATCTCAATATAAACAATTTAAAGGGTTAGGGATACGGGACTCGGTGGTAAAGCACCCAAGGGTTCAATCTCTGATGCAGAAATAACAATAATAATAATAACAACAATAATAACAAAACCTCATATCTGATATGAGTGACACATCTGAAATTTTTCTGGCAATAAAGGATTGCCAGGGCAGCCTCAATTTCTGGGAAGGGGAGGGAGTAGGAGGGTCAGGCCTGTGCCTGGTAACACCAGATCTTTTTTTTGCTTAGAAATATTTTGGAGTAACTGACAAGAACCTAATTTTTACCAGCTTAAGTGGAAACAAAAGAAACTGAAATGCTTGCATAACTGAAAGTTAACAGAAAGTGCAGGCACAGCTGGGTCCAGACTTTCCTAAGGACAGGTGCTACAAGAGCTATCATTTTCAAATGCTTCAGCATAAACAGTATGATACCATTAAATCTATAGTCTGTTTAATGGGCCCATACTGATAAATTTGACCTGATCAAATTTTATGCTTCTTCCACCATTATTCCACACCCTTAATATCCATTCCCACTCATGTGCTCTGGATTTCTGCTTGTATAAATTAGAAAACTCTGGCAGTTCTTCCAGAATGTAGTATACATCTTTGTGGATCATACTTTGTATCTCACCTTTACAGGATTGGTGGGACTTGGGTGTAGTTAAAGATCTAATATAGTAGAAAAGAGAGGTAGTGGGTTGGGTCTTGAGGACAATTAGCGTGTATTGCATGCAAACTACCTCAGAGGAGACCATTACCATCTCCTCTGGTAAGGCAGGGTTAATTCCTTCAGACAGGAATTAGGGAGGCTACTGTTAGCAAAGGAAATTCAATGTCCCCAGCTTCAACAGGGTCTTCCTACATGTCCCCGTTCCATCTTAGAGGATCCCATCCTTTCCCAAACAGTAACCTTACTTTAATAGCAGTGGCCCTGAAAGGTTGGAAATTCAACTTGTGCTGAAATTCAGTCACTCAAGAGATGAGGTCCTGTGTTTGATTTTCAGCAGTTTCAACCCTGTAGCAGGAGATAAGGCCCTCCCTCGGGAGAAACCTAGAAACTCTTAGATCATTTATGTGGCACTTGAGCTGGGAATTCAAATCCCTAAGCTCATTGTTTTCTTATATCACTTTGTCCCAGGACATTAGGAGCAATGAACCAATGTCTTTCTATTCCTTAGTTTTAAGTATCATATACAAAGTTACTTAGCTACTTGCTTTATACAAATATTGATTATGAGTATCCAGTAAACATATTTTATCTATTAACAGTTCACATCTGGAATATCAAAGCTCTCCTTACGACTGGAAATAGTAATTAGCATCTTTAATTAGATTAGAGAGCCAGTTCCAGATGCCACAAAGCCAAGTCAGTAAACTGATCCTTAAAATCCTGTTCCTCTAGAACCACTCTCAGGACCATAGTCTATTAGGCATTTCTCCAGAAAAATGGAACCAATGGGATATATCTGGATTTATCGTGGAAACTGGTTCATCTGATTATGAAAGTCAAGAAGTCCCCTGTTTGCCATGAGGAAGCTGGAGAACCAGGAAAAATGGTGGCATAATGTAGCACAAGTACAAAGGCCTCAGAGCCAGGAGCTCTAATGTCTGAGAACAAGAGAGGATGGATGCCACAGCCCAAGAAGAGAGAGAATTCACCCTTTTTCTGCCTTTTGTTCTTTTTACCCCTCAACAGATTAGATAATGCCCACCAAGAAGGCCTCCCATCTTCTTTACTCAGTCTATTCATTTAAATGCTAATCTCTTCTAGAAACACTCTCTCAGACACACCCAGAAGGGTTTTGGCAGCCTTTGAGGCACCCCTTAGTCCAATCAAGTTCATACATAAAATTAACCACCACAGACAAAGAAAGGAAACTGGTCTGGTTTTTGCTAAGATCAGGGAGAGGTTTCACACAAAGCACGAGGCTTGGGTGGATTAAATCTCTCTCTCTCTCCACCCCAAAGAAAGGACACCCCAGGCTTTCTTAATTTGTTCATCTATGGGGGCAGGAAGGAAAGAAGGAAGAATGAGGCTTAGGCTGTCAGCAGCCAAACATTAAAATAATGAAGTCAAACTACTACAGACCTAAAAGAACAGATTTTGAAATTCATAAAGATAAAACAAATTGATTGAACCGTGTGTCTCCTGCATGCAATTAAATGTTCCTTTAATTTTCACCAAATCTCTCACAAAATATACCTCTCTGCCTGGATATATTTGCCTTGCTCTTTAAAGATCTAAATGTTTGAAATCTTTGCTTAAGGACACTGATGACAAGATTTTTTTAATGCAGGCAGATGGACCATCATAACAGAGCATTCAAGCGAAAGAACCATTGGTCCAGAGGCCAGAAAACCCAGCCCCGGAGTAAAGAACAATTCTCATGAGGCATTCTGTTTAACCTTGGATTTTGGAACTAGATGCCCAGGGTGGAATCCGGCTCAGCCAAGAGTGACCTTGAGCAGATATTGAACTTCCTCATGTCCCAGTTCCCAGTCTGAGAATTCACTCACTCTAACCCTCACCACAGCATAACAAGTGAGACATGCTCAGAGCAACCCTTAGTCATAAATAAGTACTTGATTAATATTCGCTACTATCATATTTATAATAACTGACATTATTATTAATGCTTCCTATTATAAACCTTTTCAGCTCTGTTCAACCTCCCCTCTAATGGTCCTCTCACTTCATGGGGAAGAGGGTAAAGTTGAAGAAACTCAAGCAATACAGAAGGAATTACTGAAGAAACTACTCATAGAATAAGTGTGAAACTTTCTTGATATTGGTATTAAAAGGGAATTTTTAAGGTTGTAAGTCCAGTTCTTTATTCCTTAAAGTGAAGTGGTCGCTATAATGATGTAGATTATTTAGCACCTTCTCTGTTTGTTGGAGAAGCGTGAAATCTCTTATGTTTCCTTAGGAGGATAGTCTTCAGTGAAAAATTGCTATTTGTGAAGAAACTATTGACCATGATGAAGAGATTTTATCCACATCTACAAAATGATGACATAACTGGACATGACTAAAAGGTTTGGGCAGGCCCGATTCTCAACAACAAAACCCAGAAACCAATGTCATGACACTAGTAAAAATACCCAATGGATCACAGATCACCAGTCTAAGCCTTATTTCATGATCCAGCTCAGGAGCCTTGAAGGTATTTCTAATCAATTGTTTAAGTGTTTAGTAGAATGACCCTTTTCTCAAACAAAATCTTACATGGAACCAACTTACAAAAACCAAAATATTGCCGAGTCACATTGGGTTGAAAAAAAGCATCAGGTGGCAGTTTGTTTCACCCAGTAGAGGCCCCTGGGCTCTTCAAGAATTTTTCAGGCTCCATGAGGGCCCCTGCTGCCTATAAATTCAGAAATCAGGGATGGTAGGGTATGGCAATAGAAGGGCTGGTGTAATTATCCCCAAAAGACTGACCACTGTCTAAAGGGACTTTTTATAATCACTAGATGATACTAACTTCTAAACTGCATTAACTCAATATTGTTAAACTTCTAAATAAATTTAAGTGGAGGATCTTAAAGAATACCAGATCAGTTCCAGGAGAACTGAAAAACCTACATTTTCTTGGTACATTTCAGTTGTGCTTTAATTTGCAACTTTATGTACTTTCTGATGTCTTTCTCATTCCAGTAATCTTTGATGGTAAAGGAAGTCTAGCCTGTGCACTGTAAGCTGTTTATTTAGCAGCATAGTTGGCTTCTACACACTGGATACAAGTAACATCCCCTACATGGTATCAACCTATAATACCTATGTCCCTAGGGAACCAAAATAACCTCAGATTGAGAGTCATGTTCTAGACTGACCCCTTCCAGGCTATTTCCCATGATGGCAAGAGAAATCTAAGACAAATCTAATCGAGGACATCTCTGACTTGAAGTTCTCTGTTCATTTATTTGGTCATATGATAAACATCTGTAATCACCTCTCTATGCAAAACTTCCACCCAGCCTTCACAGGGCTCCTATGACTTTAGCCCCTTGGCAATCTGACCTTACCTCATTAAACACCTGAGACATCCATGTCCCTCCACCATCTCAGCTATCATGTAATACCTGAAGTTTTGTTCATACTCTTAGAACTTTGTATTTGCTTTCCTGTATGTCTATAAATTCCTTTCTTTAACACATCCACCTACTTGGGAGCTTTTTTAAAAGCATTTGACAAAATTCCATCCATGTGCCAAGTTCTGGGGATAGGTTTTGTTACTTAGCTCTCCATCAATGTGCTAACATACTTAAGACAAACAACTTCAAAGGAAGAAATGTTTATTTTACCTCAGAGCTTCAGTTCATGGCCACTTATCCCTGTTACTTTGGGTCTGCAGCAGCATAGTACGTCATGATGGGAGTGCTTGGCAGAGGAGGCCTGTTCACCTTGTGGCAGCCAAAATGCAAAGAGAAAGGAGGAGACTCACATTCCAGTTCCTTCCTAAGGCATATCCTCAAGGACCTAACCTCCTCCCCTAGGCCTTACCTCCTAAAGTGTCCACCACCTCCCAATAGCACTGCATTGTTGAAACCCCAATCTTTTGCATGTGGGCCTTTGAGAGCCACTCTGAATCAAAACAGTTAGCAAACAAGACAATGCCTGCCTCACCCTAAGGCTCAACTGCCACTGTATGATCAGGCTCCCTTCTCTCTGCCCTATTAATGATTGATTTACTCATCTGCTTCTCCTTAGAGATTGAAACTCCTTGATAATCTTCTGTATCCTCTGTGCCTACTATATCTGTTTAAAGAATGAATTTAAAGAGTCGGGCATGGTGGTGTATGCCTATAATCCTAGCACTTAGGGAGGCTGAGACAGGAGAAACACTAGTTAAAAGCCAGCCTCAGCAACAGCGAGGCGCTAAGCAACTCAGTTGCTATCTCTAAATAAAACACAAAAAAGGGCTGGAGATGTGGCTCAGTGGTCGAGTACCCCTGAGTTCAATCCTTGGTACCAAAAAGAATGAATTTAAAGTTAATGTTTTTTACATTTATTCACATTCAAAATATTGAGGGCTACAACAATATTGTTAGAAGCCACTAGGGAACAATAGCAGAGAAACATAATCCATAAAAAAAAAATCTTCAACAGGAAAAAGAAGAAACACTAAAATATATTTCTCACAATACATTATAAGGTCAGCAAAACAACAAAAATATTAGGTTGGAAAAATAAGTAATCAGCTAACTTTGGTTCTACTGGCTTTAAGATTGCTAGAGAAAAATAACAATGGTAGAAGTTCATTTTGAGCCTTTTCTTCAAAAACTTTGTACCAGCCAAAAGCTAGGTATTAGGCTAAATCTCTGCTGGCTTTTCTAAATTTGTGTCCAGACAAATTGCAAACATCACACCATCCAGTGGTCACTGTGAGCCTGCTTTTAACAGGCTGATTGATTTTTATAATGTTCCAGGCAATTTCAAGTTGTCAGTAAGAACTAATTCTATCTCGTTACTGCCTTCACTCTTGGCAGCTCTGTGACCACTTATTGGTTTTTTGTCTTCATGTTCATTTTCTTCTAATTCTAAAATCTTTTTTCCCCCTCTCTAGCCCATTCAGAGGTCTGAAGCTATAATCATAGGGAGCCCCCCCAGCACAATTAGAGGTGAAAATACTAGCTCTTCTCATGGGCTCCAAAGTTGAACCCTAAAGACCCATACCCCACAGAACCTTCTGCCAAACAAAACCCATCAAAGCCTATGCTACTGTATTACTTAATCAATCCAGCAACCCCATATTTGAAGTTCTTTCCAGTTGATATTAAACCAACTTGTCAATCTGTAATTGCTGAGTTCCATGCTTTGCTCTTCATCTCGTGGAGCTTGGGAATACGAGCTGCCTGCGCTGGCTCGACCTCTCCATCTGCACCTCCATGCAGTCTAAAAGAGGAGTTGTTTATGAACAGCCTTACTCAGAAGCCATATGGCAGGCGAGGCCTCACAGTCACAGAGATTTCAACAAGTACATTATCCAGTGGCAGAAATTAAGAATATTCCTAGTAGGGCTTACATACTCAGAATCAAATTCTTGCCATTAAAAAGAAACATTTACACCACACACACTTCTCAGGCAGTGGAAACTGCTGTAAGACCTGCGCTCGAATGTAGCCCACCTAATATTATAAATAAACTACCCTATGCCTTTTCCCTAGTAGATGAGACCTGTTTCAGGAGGAAAGAACGACAGATCCTCTGACTTACCAAGATTATATACTTGATACCCCACATGATAACTGAGAGCCAGCCATTATTGTTCATATAGAACCACAAGATGTGATTTTGCCCTTGAGGAACTCAAAAATCAATCAAGGTCCTAAAAAGTGAGACAGTGCCATAAAAGGGGCTTAGACTCCAAAGGCTGAATGTTTTCTCTGGTAAGTGTATGCTAATCCATAACTGGGGAGATATGGGATGAGTAGAGGAAATTTGAATTGGGCAAAGGAGAGGAGGGGATGGGAGGGGGCTCGAGGGTAGGAAAGATGGTGGAATGAGACGGACATCATTACCCTAGGTGCATGTATGATTGTACAAATGTAGTGACCCTACTTCGGGTACAACCAGAGAAGTGAAAAATTGTGCTCCATTTGTGAAAAATGAAAGAGCATTCCACTGTCTTGTATAACTGATTAGAACAAATAAATAAATACATAAAATTTTAAAATTGAAAAGTAAAAGAAAAAAAAGAGGTTACCACAGAGGAGGCAACCCCATCGATTGTGCTGGAGGTCAATGTCAGGCAGAGTCCCGCCAGAGTCCTACCAGGAAGTTCAGGGTGTGCAACACTTTGAGAAGGGCCAAGGCACAGCCCAAAGTAGGCCTGAGGGCTAGGTGGCTGGAAAGTCTCGTTATTCTGTAAGCATCCGAAACAATTTTTGGCTCTGACAAAATATTCGCCTTTCTTAGCCTCACATTTCCCTTCAGTTCTCTCCTCATTCTAATTCCCCTCTACTGCAAGATTCCTTCCAAGAAGTGCCCTGGCTAGCTGCCCCTCTCTCTCTGCTCCTCTCCAATTTTTGTCCCACTTGCTCTATCAACTTTATGGATGGCCTCCCCTTGCCAAATTCAAGGGTCCTATCTTTGTCCTACGTGTGCAACCAGCAAAATGTGGCACAGCCATTGGCTCCATTCTCCTGAAAACACCTTCGGCTTTCAGCACTTGATATTCTTCTTGCCTTGGGCTGCTCCTTCTTAGGCTCCTACTCACCCACTGCCCTATAGGTTTGGGGCATCACACATCTCAGTGCTCACACTTCTCTTCACCTGCACTCAGCCCTAGATGTTCTCATGCCACTTGACTGCATTAAGTATGATGACTGTGCTGACTCCTCCAGATGTGTTATATTCAGCCTCTACTCTGCCTGAGCTCCAGACCTGCATCATCATAGATCACATACAACCAAGTACTAAGTACTTCCAATTGCATCTCCAACTTAGCTTGTCCAAGATTGAGCTCCTGATGGACCCAGCAAACCTGCTCCTTCCACATTCTCCCTCATCACAGGAGAAAGCAAACCCAAACTTCTAGCTGCTGAGTTAAAACAAAAGAGTCATCCTTAATTCTCTCATATAACTACATCTAACTTGTCGAGACATGCTGTCTGTACTTTCAAAAGGCATGTGGAATCCAATCCACCCTCACTTCTTCCCCTGTGACCTCTTTGGTCCAAGCTATCACCTCTTGCCTGGATCTTGGCATCAAGCTGTCTTGGGTCTCCTCTGTTCCCAACCTGACCCACCCACAGAGTCTATTCCTACCATGGCAAGCAGATGGTTCCTCTTTAAAATGTATGCCTGTCCCATCATTCCCCTGCTCAGAACCTCCCCAAAGTGTCCCATGTCACTCAGGGCACAGCCACATTCTGCAGAGCTCTATGAAGCCTCATATGGCTGACCCCACGATTCAGCTGGCCATGGCTCTACTCCCCCATACCCCTTAATCTCATCTCCTTGGTCTTCCTCAAATGTATCAAACACTCCTCTACCTCAAAATCTGTATATGTGCTTTCTCTCCCCAAGACATTTTTCCTCCGATACCTTCACTTCCCCTCAGGCCGCTACTTAAACGTCACCTTCTCTTCAAGGTCTCAGCTGAAGTCTATTCACAATGGCACCTCCTCTCTCTTCCCTGGTGTATTTTTATCCAAATATCTACTTCTCTAATGTACTATGTGTTCATCTTTATATTTCTTATCTATGTTGCCCTCTTGACTGGAATGGAAGCTAAGGACAGCAATCCTCTGTTTCATATGCTGTTGTTCCCCCAGCAACTGGAACAGTGCATAGCACCTAGCATGTGCCCAGCTATAGTGAGTGGAACAGACATGGAAAATGAATCCAAGAGGATAGAAAAGCTGGGTGCAGTAGTTCATGAGTATAATCCCAGCTTCTTAGGAGGCTGAGGCAAGAGGATTGCAAGTTCAAGGCCAGCCTGAGCAACTTAGTGAGAGCCTGTCTCAAAATATAATAAAAAGGACTGGGGCATAGCTCAGTGTAGAGCACATGCCCAGCGAGTGTGAGGCTTTGGGTTCAATCCCAGTACTACGCACGTGCGTGCACGCGTGAACACACACACGCACACACAAAAAGGAAAAGAGAAAAGGTATAAATAAGACTTTTATCCTCTTAAGGCTCTGTCTTAGTATTTGAGAAATCAAAAAGTCTTTCTAGAAACTGCTTCCAGACTTAGCCAGTTTCACATGGCCACCTAGAGATGCAAGGGAAGCTGGCAAAAGAGCAGGATTATTACAGATGGCCTAACCTCATAATCCATCTGCTAGCCCTAGAGAAGAGACCTTGTTTCTCTAAGGTCAGTGATCTCCACCCTTCTCTGAAAAAATAGGGGTCTCTTGGTGAAAAAACCGTGGGGACAAAGGTAGATTGCATGGGCAATAAGAAGTGAGCCTCAGCTGCCAGTGACCGTCTGATGATTTTAATGTCCACAGGCAGGTCTTAATGGCACACAGGATGCATATCAGCTGCCAACCTTGACTGCTGGTGGCAGCTGGAAGTGCCGCATTGGGGAAGGCCAATGACTGACAGCTCATGGGACCCAATGAAGTAACAATGAGTGCAGTGCATGTGGCACAGGAGAGGAGCATGTGGCGCAAGGGCCCTGCAGTGTAGATCCTCTTCCCAGCTGCAGAGCCCTCAACCTGTGACAGGTGAGCATCGGTTCATTCCAATGAAACTGGTTCCCACACTACTGTGTCTGCTTCCTTGATATCCAAATGTCACCTGCTCACATCGTGGAGGAAAGGATGAAGCTCTGGAGAGGTGAAGGCAGCTGGACTCCCACGTTCCTTCTGACATCTGATTGAAGCACACATGATATAAGCCCTATGCTGTCCTCACTGAGTTCTAAATATGACATTGGACTATACTAGACTCACAACCCTGGAATAAGAACTGGAGATAAATCAATTTGGAAACTTTGTATCTGAAAAATTATCTCAACCCAAGCACCAGTATTTCTGCACCATTTTTAGTATCTCTTTTTACAAACCATTTTTCAAGGCACTACTAGCAATAAGTCTGGAACGTTCCATTTCCAAACCTGAGCAAACTTTTACGCAAACTTCATCTTCCTGGGCCTTAGGAGTCCAAGAAAAACATTTAATGTATTAAAAGATCTGCACTTAAAAGGCTTACCAAAACACAAGCTCTGAGACAGCAGGGACTTTTGTCTGGTTTGTCATTTGCTATACCCTATACCTAACCCAGTGCTTTCAGTGAATATTGCACAAATTAGTGTTGGGAGGGTGTCTGTCCTTATGCTACATAAAATGTCCTGCATCAGTTTTCCCTTTAGGATTAAGGTCTTGAGGTCAATGGTGTGCACCAGGAGGATGACAGGACCTGTAGGAGGATGGTAGGTTGATTCAAAGCCACCTATTCAGTTCTACATGAGAAACTAAAGAGATGAAGCAGCAAGAGAGCTAAGTATGGGCTCGTAGGAGCAGCTCTCCTTATAAGGAGCCATGTCATGCTAGGAAGTTGCTTAATAAAAATAGCCAATACTTATCTAAATACCAGGCCCTGTTCCAAACATTTTGTTTATATTACCCCACCTCCCAACAAGGCTATAAGGCAGATACAATTACTGCCATGTCCTTTTGTCCTTTTTTTTTCCCCCTTTGATAATGCCGGGAATTGAACCCAAGGACCCAACGGCACTTAACCACTGAGCCACATCCCCAGCCCTTTTTATTTTTTTATTCTGGGTCTCACCAAACTTTCTTAGGACCGCACTAAATTGCTGAGGCTGACCTTGCACTTATGATCCTCTTGCCTCAGCCTGTCTAGTTGCTGGGGTTACAGGCATGTGCCACCATGCCCGGTTAGCCATGTCCCTTTAACAGATGAGAAAATTGAGGTACTGAATTACAGCAACTGCTTAATGTCTCCTACACAATTAGTGGCACTTATACTTTGAACCTGGAATCAGGTATATGCATGGCATCTCTACTGTGTGGTAAGTATGACTTCCAAGGGTCTCAATCAGGAGATTGAGATCACTGCCAAAGCAGGAATGGGAAACAGGGAGAGGGATGATGGATCACTGGTTTCCAAACCACTGATACGGTTTGTTTTGCAAAGTTCCAGAGATCTGTTTCATGATGTGAATATGCTTTACTGAACTGTACAATTAAAATTTACCATCTTAGCCATTTTAATGGTATATGATTTTACAAGAAAACTAAGAACTTTAAACCTAGCAGCTCAATATGTAAAACAGAGATGGAGCTACCTGATTTAGCAGGAGCAGTGGTCCAAGGTCCCAACCTCTAGGCTTCTTGTCCCAGACCCACCTCCTGCCCCCACCAAAGCAGCCCCAAGGGGTTTCCTCACAAGACACATTTAAAACCCCTAGACATGACAACTTCTAAATTCTCTTTAGGATTCCAAAACTTCAGATGAAGTCATACTCTCAAAAATCTCAAAAGTCCTCATGGTCCTTCCATGTATAATCAGGCCATACTCCTCACCATGGTCCCAGAACCCTCTCCTTTCTCCACAGATCAGGCCATGGCCCACTGATGTTGCCATGTCCCAAGTCACTCTCTGCTTTGTAAATCCTGCTCCAAGCTCTCCTCTTCCGTTGGACTCACAACAGTCGGCTAAGCTTCTCTTTATTGCCGGCTTCCTCCTTGTTGTGATGTGCTCAGCCAGCCCAGCTCAGGAGGCTGTGTCGCTCTCCATCTCAGTGGTGGGTGAGGGTCTGTCACTCCTCTGTCACTCACCTGTCACTCCTCTGGTCTACCCAACTCCTTCTCCCTGTCTATTCTGAGAGCTTCACCAGCATAAGGACCCTCAGATGGAAGAAGGAGAGGGAGGAGTTGGGAAGAGACTGGCACACAGCGCTGCAGCCTTCTGCACTGGCTCCCATTCAGGGGAAAAAGTAGAAAGGAGATGCTAACAAAGGCAGCCTCCACCATAACTGATTAGCCTGTGGCCCAAGCACCAGAGAACGAGAAAAAGAAAGTAAAAGGGAAATTTACATCTTTAATTTAAAAAAATAATAATACTGTTAAAATATAGAAAAATTATTACCCTTGCCTGTGAAGCTCTTTGCTTCTTCCCAAAGCAACCAGCTTCCACTACACACACATCCCACCAGCACCCACGCTGGCCTCTGCTCAGTTCAATACCCATGTTACACCCTGACCCATGTCACTTGGATTCCACAGAAAGGAAGCAGAATAGAAAAATGATGCATTTGCAAGGGAAATACACACTCCCTGGTTTAGATCTGCATCAACTCCTTTGCCCACCACAGGAAATTATTTGGCTACCCAAACAGAGAAACCCATTTCTCTCTTTGTTGGGAACACGGTGATTATACACATGAGAGGGAGTAAATAAGATAAAGAACATAATGCACGCTAGATTTTTCACTGGGTGAGCAGAATGAAAATCATTTGAACGTATCCCTGTGGAAAAAATAATCAATTTTTCATAGACTTGTTATAGGTTTCATAAAATATATTGCACACATATTTTTAAAAGTAAGAAAATGGCTTTTTAATGATACTTAAAATATATGGCATGGCAAGAATTATTTAAAATGTGTTTCTGAGGCCTGAAGTTTGGTACTGCCTGCTAAAATATAGATGATTTGGATAAGCCTGTCTTCTTGGGATAAATGTGAGACCTGGCTCATCTTATTATAAAGCTAATATGAAGGACTTGGAATTCAGGCAGTTAAGTAATTGGTATAAATCCTCCCAAGATATTACATTCCCTAAATTTCTCCTGTTTAGCAGTCACCCATTGGTCTATGTACATTAAGTAACTACTCTTAACCCAGAGGCCCGCAAAACACTGTTCACACAGACAAAGTCAACACGGGGCAGGGCGAGCACAGTTGTCACCAGTAGCAACATGGCCACCATGCATTATGACAGATGCTTCCCAAGAAATGCCCTAGGGCCAGAAACACAGACACAGGATCAGGGCGATCTGTGTTCTCAATCCCTCATCTAGGCAAAGTGGTTCAGTCTGCATGAACAACTGGCTGTTTTCCACAATGGTCCATATTCTTCCCATAGGACACATCTCCATTCCAAATGAAGTACTGCCCCATATCCTTGCCCAGACATATAAGCATTTAATATTGGTCTACAGGGTACAGGCAAGAACATAGAGGACACGCTCTGAGCTCAAGAATGTAGAGGACAGACAAAACTGGGAAAACAGATATCCTCCAAGCCATGGCTGGTGGGTCACGAGGGCCCTGTCCACAGAGCATGGACTGCCCATTTGTTGTAGCTTCAGAAAGCTGAAGTTTTTCTCCACTCTGCCAAATAAGGACATGCCTGCCATGCACCCAGAGTTTCATATGTAGTCATTCCACAGTATCCACAGGGGTTTGTTCCCACAACTCCCCAAGGATATTAAAATCCATGATGCTCATGTTCCTTACATAAAATGATATAGTATTTGCATATAACCCATACATATCTTTCTGTGTACTTTAAATCATCTCCAGATGACATATAATACCTAATATAAAGTAAATGCTATGGAAATAGTTTTATGCTGTATTGTTTAGGAAATAATAGCAAGAAAAGTCTATGCATGTTTAATATTGATGCAATTTTTTTCAAATATTTTCAATCCATAGTCGGTTGAATTTGTGGATGCCAAACCAAGAGACGGAGGGCCAACTGCACAGGAATGATCAGATGAATAGATAAGAGAATGAGACAGTGAAGATTTTTTTAAAATCTACCTGAAACAGATCCGATATATGAAGATCTAAATTTTTTATTTGTGAGGCTGGGGTTATGGTGTAGTGGTAGTGTGCTCACCTGGCACGCGTGAGGCACTGAGTTCGATCCTCAGCACCACATAACAATAAAATAAAGATATAAAAAATAAATAAATAAATTTTTTATTTTTTTTAATTAGTTACACATGAGAGTAGATTAACATCTAAATTTACCCCAAAAATCATTACAGTTTTTTTCATTATACAGCAAGTTAAATACTATTATGTGATGCTGCATCTAGCACCTTGCTTTGAGGAGCTATGAAGACATTGAACATCACCAACCTCAGGAAATTTACAGCCCAGCTAAGGCAAAGCAACAGCCTCAGAACTGGGAACATGTTAATTCTACTACACCACAAGTTTGCAGAGGAGAAGGCTACTTTAGGTCCTAACAGGCCAAGTGAACTTCAAGGAACTTTAAGAAGGACATTGAAAAGGCGTAAGCTTCAGATTACCAAAGGACTGGAGGCTGCATTTCAGAGAGGTCAAAAAGCAGAAGCTTAGATTTAAAAGCAGAAATAACTAGTGTTTGCTGATAAGGATGGCAGCACCTGCCTTAATCTAGAGCTATAGGAAATAGGGTTCATTACAGGGTGGGACTTCCAATAACAAGCTGCCTGAGATGTTGATTTGTTACCTAGGGGAGTCATTCTGGGATTTTGAGGAGTGACAGGAAGTTTCTTCAGTATGGTGAGACTTCACCCCAGGATTCCTTCAAAAAGCATGCTCCCCCTGACATTGAGTTAATGATTTCATTTGCACTCAGCTTTTCAATATCCCATCTCAGTGGTTCCCAGCTTATGGACCACAGGGTTATGGCAAAGGTCCCTGAAGTCATATAAGCACTGCCTACAGAGCAACGAATGACTTGCTCTCAGTATATTGCCACTATTTTGTTCTAATATATGTAGATACACTGTGAGACATAAAATGCAAATTCATTGGAAAGCAACAGTAACCTGAGTTGCCCCAGGCATCAGCCTACGGCAACACATGGAGTCACTTTGACAATAACCCAAATGTCACTGACTCCAATCTTCCCTGCTGTTCATGCAGGGCTTGGGTCTCCAGTAAAATGCCCCCTCAAGCATTTCTAGGAGCTCCCAGGGATTTTGCATGTGTGCCTGGAAACAAATCCATCCTCTGCAGAGAGCCACCCGGTGGCGCTGTGCCTGCGCAGCTCCGTGAAGCATTCCCCAGCCTCAGACTCCAGCAGAGCAAAGCTGCAGGATGCTTGATATGGCATAAGAGGGAAACACCTCATTCTTCTTTTGAGCTAGTGTTCCAAAAACAGTAATGTTCGTGCCACAATATTTCACTGAGGATTTTTTTTTTAGAAAAATAGCTCCTCCAATTTTTACTTTACAGCCCCTAAACTATAAATGAAAAATTTAGTATAGAAACATGAATCCAATGGAGGTTGGTCAGAAAGAAAAATAACAGGGACAGATTCCATGCTACACAGTACTCAGAACTGCCCCTCTCATCACCTGCCGTCAGGATGCAATCCTCTTTGACTCAAATTAAATTTCTGGATATGAAAAGAAACAAAGAGTATAGGATTTTCATGGCAGATTGTGTTGCTTCCTCTTTTTCACTTTTGCAAATAAACATCTATGAGTAGAGAAATGGCTCCATTAATTATGACACATATCATAGAATACAGGCCATTTATTAAAAACAATGAGGTTGACTTATAAATATTGCTACAGAAGATTCCCTGAGATGCTTTAAGTAAAACAAGACAACTGAAATGTATCAGGTATATTGTGGTCCCATTTTTTAAAATGTAGGTAAAGAAGATGTACTTGTGGATATGTATGTATCTTGAACAAAACCTATTGAAGTACTGATACTCTTCAAATTTTTGATGAGTGCTTTCTTACTCCTCAGTCCTTTATGGAACTGATCAGGAGGTGGTACACAGGTTTTAAGTCCTCAAATGGCCAAATTGTCTTGCATAAGACAAAAATTAGTCATGGGTGAAGAGACGCCAAAAGTTAAGAAGTATAAGAAAACAGGTGCCTGGTGCTTTTAAAAAGAGAAGAATTGAAGACCCTAGAGCAATTGCCACAAGACTTGGACCACAGGAGCAAAAGCTGGTGTGTTTTGTAGTCATGTACCCTGTGACCTATTCAGAATCCTAAAGGTCTAGAATACCCAGTGTGGTTTGTGTTTCTTTTCCATGTTTCTGTGCTGCCCGAGAGGCGAGAGTAAGAAGCCCAGTTTAAGGTTGCAAATGTATGAAAAATGCCAGGAAGGAGACCCAAAAAATTGTCTCAGTGGTTACTTCTGTAAAATTAGGTTAGCTAGTGGTAGGCTTTGTTACAATGAACATGGATTGCCTTTATAATTTTAATAGGCATATATTCAATTTATAGTTAGGATCAGGACTATGGCAGATGAGAGGAGAAATAACTAGGATGAAAAATGTAAGATGGTGCTGGCTTTCAGGGTCTAAATACCCCTTAAATTCCTTCACCTAGCCACCTTCCTTCACCCTAGTCCTGGCTCTGCATCCCCTCTTCCTGTAATCTGTCATAGCTCTGAATCTCATTTAGATTCAAGCTGAGATGCTATCTGCCACACATACTATATACTTCATCATTTTAGAAAGCATGTATTTCACCAATTGTTCATAAGTCTCTGAGGAAAACAAGATAGGTGTTATAATTCCATTCTATAGAAGAGACATCATGGAGGTTAAGGGACTTGTCCAAGTTTGCACTGCTGCCAGGGGACAACGCACTCCACCCAGTTTAGTCACCCAGTGATTCCTATCTGCTCATGTTTCCGTGACTCCACACAATCAAAACCATCCGGACTCTTATCTCTGAATGATGAACTCTGAAATGAAATTAACCCAAATGTTCATATCACCCATCAAAACAAGAGACAGAAGCCCACAGAGATCTCTAGCCAAGACACTCCTTCCTGAGGAGGAGCACCTCTGAGTTCTTCATTAATGACAGCCTTCCACAAGGGCCTATAAGCAAGTCCCTGGTTGTGTGCTGGCACCAGGTGTGGACCACGGGAACTCTTTGGGAGTGAGTGTGGGGCATCTGTCCTGGAGACCTTAGACTAGAAGAATCTCTGAGTTGGACAACTCCAGCAAGAACTCATGCAGCTTCTAGTGGTCATCACCTCTGCTTTTCTTCCCAGAGGTAAGAGGGGAATAAATACTATAGCAGCAGCTGCCTAGAGCCTAAAGTTCAGCCAGGTGGCCTGAATTGTTCAGGAAGTTAGTTCTATCAGGCCTGAAGTACTCTGTCCATCCAGCCGTGTTTTAGGGTCCCAACACTGCACTTCATCAAATGAATATTCCTCTCTCTGCCCTCTACCATTATTTTTCTTGGTTCTATTGATAGGTGCTTTGAAAATTAAAAGTAAACAATTTAAATTGGCAAAGCATACTTAGTTTCCAATTTTTATTTATTTATTTTTCCTGGTTTGCTAGCCTAAATCATACCCAGCAGAGTTCATCCCGTTCTTGCTTTCCCATTCCTCTAAAAATGTGCATCCCTTGCCTTCCTGCACTATTTAGACAAGGCTTTGCCTCCCTCTTCTGTTGAAAAGAAGAATAGCGCACAGCAAACACAAAACGTGAATCTGAGAAAATGTTAAAATGAAACTCTATCCTGGGATGTTTATATAAGCTGTGTAAGGTGGCTTTAAAGAGGGTCTGGTATTACAGTACCGTCCTAACACTTGAATTAATACTTCCCAGAAAAAGTAAACTTTAAATCAGATAAGATCAGATCAGGATAAATTGCATGCCCACCTGAGTAGCTGAACAAAATCAATGGAGTGATTCTTTGGTCACTGAACTAAGAGATTCAAGATTGATTTTTTTCCCCTTTTAGTAAAATATGAAACTCCCTGGTAACTTGAAGTATTATTGGAGTCCTGTATCTTATAAGGATTTATGTGGCAAAGCTATAGCAATTTGTCTAAAAACTTTCTTTCAACTGCTGTACAGATGGCTGAATTTGCATGATCTCGTCAGGCAATGAGTTTTAAAAGCATTAACCTCAGAAACAAGGAGGGGAAAGGTTTCTTGCAAAGTACCAGGGTTCTCAATCATAAAATTAAATATTCCTTTGCAAACTCAGTTATATCCTAATCAATTATGACCTCTTGCAATATTCAGTGATCTGCAGGGAATTTTGAATTTCTAAAGGGCTTCATATTGCCCTAAATGTGCTTGTAATGGAAAATGGCTTTACAGGAAGTTTTTCCTTCTGAGGAAGACACCCACACCATAGAATATAGTGAAGCCCTACTGGGCCCATCTTATTTATGGGTTGCTTCCCCAGCACACTGTACTGCTCATCTTAATGAAGCCATTAAACACTCTCATTGTATTACACACTTCACTTATACACAAGGTAATAGTGAATGACCATATCCTCATCTATCAGGTAAGGAAATTGAGGATCACTCCTGAGCTGAGAGGAGTGGTACAGGCCTACAATGCCAGAAACTACGGAGGCTGAGGCAGGAGGATAACAAATTTGAGGCCAGCCTCATCAATTTAGCAAGATCCTATCTCAAAATTAAAAAATAAAAAGACAGAGTATAACTCAGTGGTGGAGCACCCCTGTGTTCAATCTCCAGTACAGCAAAAAAAGAAAAGTAACTTACCTGAGAGATTTAGAGAGGTCTCCATCGCAACCCCCCAATCCTGCTTTAGTAGCCCAGAAGTCACAAGTCAATTTGCAAGTGAATGGGCATGGCTGTGGATCAATAATTGATTTACAAAAACAAGTGTCTAGCCATAGTTTGCTGACTTCTATCTCAGAGCATTCAGAATACCATTCTTTTTTTGGGGGGTGGGGGGAGTTGTTAACAGGGATTGAACTCGGGGGCAATCAACCACTGAGCCACATCCCCAGCCCTATTTATTGTATTTTATTTAGAGACAAGGTCTCACTGAGTTGCTTAGCGCCTTGGTTTTGCTGAGGCTGGCTTTGAACTCTCTATCCTCCTGTCTCAGCCTCCAGAGATTACAGGCACAGAATACTATTTAAAAAAAAAAAAAAAGACAGTAACACTTGCTATTTGTCACCTCACTAAGTTCGCGCCTCAGTCAGGCAACAGGAGCATTTTCCAAGCACCATGAAACATCACTCATGTCAAGGGATAAAGTCAAGGTTAAATCTTCCCTCCCCCTCAGGGAGTAGCAATTTTAAGAACAGGTCCAGCTTTGTTATCTCCTCTGTCTACACAACTGTATGACATAGATCGAGGATATTAGTAAGTCAGGCACAGACAGATGAGCAAAGCTTTTGAATGGTCAGTTGGTGTATATAGTGGACAGAATTCCAAGATAGCATCCAATATTGTCATCACCTGGTGGATACATGACTTCTTCCAAATATTCAATCACACTAATTTAAACACTGCTCTGAGAGGATTTTGCAGATAAAGTAAAGGTCCCAAACCGGTTGATCTAAAGGTAGAGAATTTATCCTGATCAAATCAATTGAGCTTTTTAAACTTGAGTCTAGAGGTCAGAGATGAGTCAGAATCAAAGTGGAAGGAAGATTCCACATAGGGAGGGAGAGTCTCTGGCCAGAAGATGAAGGGGGTCATGCAGCAAGGAATGTGGGGAGCCTCTAGGAACCGAGAGTGCTCTAGCCAACAGCCAGCAAGAAAACTGGTCCTAGTCCTACAACCATAAGGCCGTGAGTCTACCAACAGCTGGTGAGCTTAGAAGAGGACCCCAAGTTGCTGATGAGAGTGAAGCCTTGGCCAAGCAGACAGGAGAATCCAGACATGCCGTATCTGAGCCTCTGACCTACAGAAACTGTGACATAATCGCTTTATGTTATGAAAAACTGTTATTTGTGGTAATTTGGTACACAGCAAAATAAAACAACAGAGAGGTTAGGAGGGTTTTTGGGGGGGACGAGTGTTTATTTTTGTTTGTTTTTGCAGTACTAGGGATTGAACCCAGGGAAGCTTTACCACTGAGCTATATCCTCAGCCCCTTTTTATATTTTGAGTCAGGGTCCCGCTACATTTCCAAGGCTGGCCTCAAACTTGTGATTCTCCTGGATTATATGAATGTACCACCTCTCACAGCAAGGCTAGGGTTGGTTCAATGTCTGAATTATTCCTGAGGATGATGAAGTTCGACAATTTCCAGTTTCAAATATAGATGGGTGTGTCTCATTAGAGTCACATTCACTCACTGGATGTGGATTCTCACGAGCTCTGGACAGAACGCACAGCTCTCTTCTTTGGAAGGTGATTATCCATATGCTAACTGCAATGAGGTTTCCAAGACCAACTTGCAAGCTCCATTTCAACACACCTGGCACGTGCAGATCCTCATACCAGGTATTGGAGAGGCATGGATGAGAGGGGATGAAAAGATAAATAAGGAGTTAACATCTTAGATGAGAGACTGATGCTTGAAAAATTAAGTTGGGAAAGTATAATAATTAATATGTAAGAAGACCAAACCAGAGCTCAGAAAACAGAAAAATGAATTCGGAAGAAAAGATGGACTTCACATGAGAGGATGCAGTGAAAGTCAGGAAATAGAAGCACATGGCATCTTAAAGGACCAGAGAGAGGTTTCAAGTGGAAAATGATGTTGAAGAGTGCAGAGAGCTTATACTATGCTCTATGTATGACTGAAGCCCCCCAAACTCCCTGCATCCTGAGAATTCATAGCTCTCACCACCAAGGCATCATCTGGGGGTGTCTATTTTATTCTCCTTGTTACTCCCTCATGACGATGGTTCAGTTGAATCCAGCCATGCATTCGATTTGCCTTCTGTCCTCTGGGAATGTCCTTGCAGAGTGCATGAAAAGTCACTCAGCATCAAAGATCAGTCAGCCATGGATGCGAGAGCCACTGTCACCTTATAGCACTTAAGATTGCCAGTGTCCTTTTAAAACCTCCCCCAGAGCAAGATACAGAGGTGGGGGGAGCTGGAGGGAATGAGAGCACATGGATTCAATACAGTGAGATTTTCATTCGCACCAGCTCCCAAGCAGCCTGTTAACAGAGATGTTTAATTGATCTTTATTGAGCAGAACCTTCCCTTCTGCTTATAAAAGAAATGATAGTTCTTCCTCCCTAGTTCTATCTGAAGAAGTTAATAGCCTTAGTTTTCTCTTACAGCAGAAATACTTAATGACCAGGACACTTTCATAAATAGAGTTTATTGTCCAAAATACAAGCCACATTCTAATCAGCCTTCACTGTTAAAGATGTCTTGTTTGCAGCTGTTGATTTTTCAAGGGACTTTTCCCAGCTGACAAGCACATTGTTCTTGCCACTCAGGGTCTGCTGGCCAATTTAACAAATGCCTTTGACAAAGCAATCTACAGATATTTTCCAAAGACCCTCAGAATGTCATACGAGGTATCAATTTGATCTTTCAGGTAGGAGCTCCCAGAAGAGGCCTGAGAGCCAGTACATAATTTTTTTGTACACATTGCCTATGAATATTTTTCAGTATAAGGGGTTCACTTCATACTTTCAGGACTCAGAGATACTCCAGGCTTCAGTAAAAATAGAGCCACTGCTGGCTAGCTATGAAGAGCAGTTGAGAGGGAAAGCAAGACTCTCCAAGTTACTTCAGTTCATTGTTAAAAGGCTTTATTGATATTAGCATTACTTCTTTCAATAACCTTTGAACACAACCAGCAGGTATGCATATTTCCATTTTACAGCTAGGAAATTTTGCATTAAATGTTCCTGCTAGCATGTTAGTAGGGGAATAGATTTGCCAGTAAACCAGAAGCTGGTATTTGCTTCTACAATAAACACTTATGATTTGGGGACTTGTTCAAATTCTGGATTTTTGCTCCTCCCTCTGGCTTCTGCCACTCCTTGCCCACTACTCCAATTTACAGTCTTCAGCATGGTAGGTTCCATAGCTATAATTCCTGAACCAAATTTTGAAATCTGTTATATGAAAAATTAGAAGTGGTTTCTGGCAGACAACTAGAAAATAATTTTGAAACCATAAGAGTCCAGAAAAATCTAAGACACTTCAATAGTGTGATTTTAAGATATCCCCAAATGGCCCGCAAAGGAAAGTGAGAGGAGAGAACCGCCTACCACTTACTGACACAGGAGTAAAACTAAAGCAATTGTAAGACCTGGACCTGAGGTCTCACCTTGAACTTGAACAAGGAGAAAAAGGGAGGAGGATTTGCCCCCAAGATTCCAGCTTTCATTTCACTTGCTTTCATGGTTGAACCCTTAGGACTAGTTTGGTGTTGTTACCAGGTCTTTGTCAGGTGGTATGGACTGAATTATGTTCCCTAAAAAATCCTATGTTGAAGACTTATCCTGTTGTTTCTCAGAACCTGACTGCATAAAGAGGGAATTAAGTTAAGGCCCTCATCCAATCTGACTGGAGTCTGTATAAGAAGAGGAAGAAACACCAAGGATGAGACTGCACAGGGGAGAGACCATGTGAGGACACAGCAAGATGGCAGCCATCTACAAACCAAGGAGAAACCAAACCTGCTGACACCTTGATCTTGGACTCCTAGCCTCCTGAATTGTGCAAAAATAATTTCCTATTGTTTGAGTGTGTAGTTATGGTAGCCCTGAGAAACTAACATGCTGGGTAGGCAGCTGAGGTTCCATAGTACTTGGGAGAGGGCAGGAAGGCATTTGCAAATGGCAAAGGAGCTCCTCTAAGGACCTCTGGCTTCTTGCCCCTGATTGGACAGTGTCATCACCACCTGGAAGTTTCCATGGGACTTGGAAGCCCTTTCCAAGGGAGTGTTTGACTGAGGTTCCTGTGCCCACAAAACTGTCAGCACACGTCAGTTCCTTCCTCTACCTACTGTAAGACCATTTAAATCTCCCGGATCCTCTCCCCATCCAACACTTTGCCAGCCCATTAGGACATCTCTGCAATCAGGTCCCCGACTTGAGCTAGGCTCCATACTAAATGTTTTACATCTGTTTTCTTTAAAATTTTCCATAAATGCTATAAGACTGTTATCCTAATCATACAAAGACAGGTCCAGAATAAGTGTCCAAAATAACAGAGTAAACGAGGCATAAAGAGAGATGAACTCAAGTCTCTCTGTCTTGGGATGGGAAACCACAGTTGCTTAACTTCCAAGCTCCTGTGCCAGTGCATTCCCTGGCAGACACTGGGACAGACTCATTTCCATATCTTCTCGAGCAGGGATCCTCAAATTTCAGCAAGGATCAGAGTGGCGTAGAATGGACCACAGGCCCTTTCCCAGCCCAGAGTTTTCAATGCAGTAGGTCTGGGATACAACCTGAGAATGTGCAATTCCAACAAGTCTCCAGGTGATGTGGCTGTCACTGGTCCAAGGACCACACTTTGGGAACCACAGACACCAGACAGTGCCTAACTCACAGAAGTGCTGATTGCTCATTTTTCTCTTGAACTCTCAGACTGAGTTTTTCCAGATCAGGCTTATGTTCAGCATTTCCCTGCTAGAGGAGCAGGGACTGGAGTGTGATCAGTGCCTATTAGGGACTGACGGTTGTTGGTCCCCCAGCACTGAAATTTACATGTTGAACTCTTAATCCTGAGTACCTCAGAATATGATGTATTTGATTCGGTTCCAAGATGGCGGCCTAGACGGACTCCTCCATGCTAGTCTCTCTGAGACTGGAGCTTGAAGTAGTGGAAATACAGTCTCCCAGCCAGCTTCTTGTCATCATCCTAGGGCTCATCATCCCCTGCAGGAATTTCACCTGCGTGTGTGTGCACAGGGCCACCAGGCAGCAGCAATTGCCACAAACAGCGTGAATTCAGCGGCGAGCAGCAGAACACAGTGCAACAGCAGAGCGCGGGGCCCCAGCCCAGGGCACGAGCCCAGGATTCGCCCTGGGCGGCGGGGCCTGCTTCTACACGGAGTTCCTGGCTCCAGCGCCCACCCAACCACGCAGGACCCCTAGCAGTTGCTCCTGTGGGCAAACGTCTCCCTCGCGGGACCCCCAGCTACTGTTCTTTGTGGATCTCCACCTAACATGGCAGAACTTCCTGCACCAGGGAATGACAGACAGCATCTTGGGACAGACTTTGACTTCAGCACAGCACACCATGAAACAGCGTCTTCACCAGCGGCCCAGACCGTCACCCTGCTGCTGAAGCAGTCCGCTTCCTGGTAAGACCCACACCCAGGACATCCTCCACCCAGTGGGGATAGTCCAGTAAGCAATAGACAATGCCACCTACTGGAGGTGAACAGAAGCATACCTGTTTATTTACATTGAGACTTTTTTTTTATTTTTATATTTTATTTTATCCTTTATCTTTTTCTCCTAATATTCCTCTTATTTAATCTTTTTGTCTTATTTCTCTGCTGTTTTCTTCTCTCCTTTCTTTCTTTTTCCTTTCCTCTTTTCTCTATCGCTCTTTTCCTACCCTCTAATCCCCAACAGTTGTAAACCAAGTATCTGTTATACAGTAGGATATAGTAGACTGGGATTTCTGAACAGTAAACTAGAGTGATATTATATAGTCTTGTAACTCCCACTTGCATAGGTTTTATTTTTCTTACTCCCATGTCTCCTCACTAGCTGTACTCTCTTTTCTTCCTCCTTACTGGTCTTCCCCAATTGTCTGTCACTCTTTCTAGTAATAGCCAACTTCTCCTGGATTCCTTTTTCATGTTTTCTAAGATCTAATAACCATATCCTCACTTCCTACTACCCCAACATTCTATCCTACACCCCACCCTCAAGTTTCCCTAGCCCACCAAAAGAAACTATAGACCCTCGTGCAAACCTATTGTTTATATAATACATTTTAAAGGAACTCATAACTGTTGAATATTGTGACTACACTCTAAATGTATTTGGGAGCTTTTAGGAGCTACGTGGTTTGAAACTATATATTGTTTGTATTGAGATCAATCAATATTGGTCCCCACGTCAAAGGAGAGGTATTGAAACCCTGCAGGGGAAATATAATTGGAGTAAAAACTGTAACACCTTGGATCAGCAGAGATAAAAGGAAAGACACACAAACACCATGAAAAAACAAGAGAAGAAAGTGCCTCAAACAAACCAAGACACTACACTATTAGAATCCATGGTCAGTACAGCAGAAGAAATGACAGAACAGG
>CM053399.1:114405983-114423515 GCA_028644305.1 Xerus rutilus
ACAATAAGTGCTGGCGAGGATGTGGTGAAAAAGGCACACTTAAACATTGCTGGTGGGATGGCAAACTGGTGCAACCAATCTGGAAAGCAATATGGAGATTTCTTTAAAAACTTGAAATGAAACCACCATTTGATCCAGCTATTCCACTCCTTGGCCTACACCCTAAAGACTTAAAAACAACATACCACAGTAACGCAGCCACCTCAATGTTTATAGCAGCACAATTCACAATTGCTAAACTGTAGAAGCAACCCAGATGCCCTTCAATAGATGAATGGATAAAGAAACTGTGGTACATATACACAATGGGATATTATTCAGCAATAAAAAAGAATAAAATTATGGCATTTGCAGGTAAATGGATGGAATTGGAGAACATTATGCTAAGTGAAGTAAGCCAATCCCAAAAAACCAAATGCCGAATGTTCTCTCTGATTAGTGGATGCTGATTCATAAGGGGGGTGGGAATGGGGAACATAGGAGAAATGGAGGAACTCTGGATGGGGCAGGGAGGATGTGGGGGGAGGGAAGGGGGAAGGGGCGTAGTAAAGATGGTTGATTGAGATGGTCATCACTACCCTAGGTGTATGTATGAAGACACAAATGGTGTGACTCTATCTGGTTGGCAACCAGAGAAATGGAAAAATTGAGCTCTATATATGTACTATGACTTGAAATGCATTTAAATAAATTAATAAAAAAAAGAATATGATGTATTTAGAGAATAGGTTTTTAAAGTAGCAATGAAGTTTAAATGAGGCCACTAGGCTGGGCCCTTATCCAGTTTGGTGTCCTGATAAGAGGAGGAAATCTGGACACACAGAGGCACCAGACCCAGGCACACCCAGAGGGACAACAGGGTCGCCATGACCCTCTGCAAGCCAAGGAGAGAGGTCTCAGGAGAAACCCACCTTGGCAGCACCTTGATCTCTGGACTTCCAGCCTGAAGAACCCATGTGAACATTAATTTGATTATGGAAAACACGCAGTCTCTGGTATTTTGGTATGACCACCCTAGCTAATAACACAGCATCCAAGTAAGGAATGCAGAATTAGGCCTAGGATGGGCAACACCTACAGATGCTTGCTACACGCCCAAAGCTGCTCTGAACACATTATGTATATTAGCTCAATCCTCATGAAGTGAGCACTATTGTTAGCATCCTTGTTTAATAGATGGATAAACTGAAACCCAGAGGGGTCCAATGACTCACTCAATGTCATATATGGAGCATGCAGAGAATCTGGGATTGAAGCCCAGCCTGATAGTTCTCTGTTCTATCTCAAAGCTACTACTCCCCATTACGCCCTGTTGCTCCTCCACAAGACCTTCCAAAACTGGTCTTAGAGACAGGATAAAGACAAATCTGAGGATGCTGGACCTCACTCTTTTGAGACAAGAAGTCCTGAGCTGGGAGGCTTTGGAGAGACCAGGAAAGCTGGTTCTGCCTGGGCCCAGGATGAGTGCATACCATATGCATTGCTGGTGACGGGAGAGCCAGAGGCAGGAAGGCTTGCCCCAGCCTGGTCCCCAGCACTGCCAGAAACTCAGGTCTGCTTTCATGTTGCCTTGTGTTCCTCTGGGCACGTGGGCCTCTGTGGGCACTTAGAGCTATGCACTGCTGTGTAATGACAGGCGTACAACCAGAAATGGCTCCCTGTCCCTCCAGTAGAACTGTCAATAGGACAGGCAGAGAAAAGATTCCACACCGATACTCAGGGAAATCCTCATCTTCTGGAGCAGGGCTTCTAAACCTCAGCAACAGTGTCATTTTGAGCTGGCTAATTCTTCGTTGGGATGCGGATGGGTTTGCCACCTTCAATCCAGATGCCAGCATCACACCATTTACTTGTTCAACCGAAAATGTCGCCAGACTTCGCCAGATACCCCCTAAGGGACAAAATTACTTCTGCTGAGAAGGACTTCTGTAACCCTGTAAGAGCAACAGAAAGATATTTCAAGATGCTTTTTCCCATCTGTTAGGAAGTTGTCATAATAATATGTGCCAATGTTCTATGATGTGAATTAGGCTGCCTTATACAGTGTTCAATCTGCCCAACTGCACTTGGCATCCTCCTCTCTTTCTCTTTCTCCTCAGCCTGACAGGAGAATGAAGTAAATCTTTCCTACCTTTGATCACTCTTTTCTATTTCACAAACTTGTAAAATGTAAAAAGGAACCCTAGAGCTGGTAACACCATCAAAATCCAAACTTCCTGACTTAAACTTGCAGTTGGGTTTGGTATTGACCTCTCTCCACCCTGAGGCAAAATTCAAAAAATAAGTCATGCTGATCCTTCTGATTTTTCTAGTCCAGCCATTAATGTGTGACAAGCATGAGCTGCTAATAACATTTTTTTTTCCTCCCTCATTGCTGAAGCAATAGATAAAACAATTTTATAGCTCTGTTTCCCTGCCCCTTAAGCAGGCTGTATTAATTAGGAAATAAAGCAGGGACAGGGTGTGCATTAATGGGCTATTAATGCCTGCCCATGGCCTGAAGCCAAAGGCCAAGCGATTTCCACCACCCAGTAAGTACTCTAATAGCCAATTAAAGCCCATCCTAAACCGGCTCCTTTCTCTTGATCAGTTGTTTTTTTTTTTTTCAAATCTAAAAAGTCATGAAGTTTCCAAGTAGGAAAAGGCCTTTTTCAAAGCACTTGGCTCCTTCTCTCTTCTTGAAATAAAACAGAAATCCCCCCACAGAAGATAAGGGGAAGAAATCAAGGAAAGGCGAGGAGTGACAGGGGCTGCAGCTGGGCCCTTGAGGCCACCCTTGGCCCTCTCTTGCTGGAAGCAGGAGGCCCCTACAAGTGCAGTTATTTACTCTGTCCAAGCTGCAGGAGGAAAAGAGACTGGTATTTCTGTGAGAGCTTCTGTTTGAGAATGTGTATAGTCCTGTTTATACCTTATCTTCTAACAACACCTGCCTCTTACAAAAATGAGAACTAGAGTAATGCACACAAGTGCTCATTTGTTCCCAGGCTGCTGCGGGCATGTATCCATTGTCTCATTTAATCCCCATAGCAAACTCTCAAGGGAAGGACCCTTATCATCCCCATGCTGAGATTAAATGATTTACATAAGATCACACAGCTAGGGCATGGCAAAACCAGTTTCTAAACACAGACTGTTCATCTCCAATTCAAACACCACAGAACTGGACTCTGCATACAGTTCTCTTTAGTTCACCTTGACTTGGTGCAGGGCCCTGCCTGCAAAGAAAGTAGGTTTGAGTATTCACATAGCAGACATTTCTGCCCCTGGAGGCAAACATCTTGCTCTACCAGGAAGCAGTGAGAAAGGTCAGAGCTAAAGTCTCCTATGCAAAGTATAATCTATAATCCAGCAGCATCACCATCACCAGGGAGCTTGGAAAAGCAGAATCAGAACCCTACCCTGGAACTATAGTACTGGAACCTGCATTTAATAAGGCTTGCATATTAAAATTGCATATGCATATTAAAATTTGAGAAGCACTAAACTGGAATCCAAAATCCCATCCCTAGGGTCATATTCTTCTCTGCAACTACATACAAGGAAGCAAGGATTCATTGGGCACCTGCTCTGGCTAAATCACTTTGATATCACACTAGCTCATTAAATCCTCACCAGAACCTGCAAATAATATGAGGTTCAGAGTTCAAAGCACCAAAGTCTCCATAAAAGAAGATGATCAAGGCTGCATTTGAGCCCAGAGCATCTGTCAAGAAGATGTAGCATACACCACAGCAGCCCACACTGTATGTCAGGAGAGCAAGCCAGGGTCTCCAAACAGAGTTCACACCACTCTACAGACACCACAGAAGCCAGAATATCAAAATATTGCCTTAACTGAAAATCTTTCTAAGAACAAAGCAAGAATGCCCATTCTCTCCACTTCTGCTTAACATACCACTAGAAGTACTAGCCAGAGTAGTTAGGCAAGAAAAATATTTTAAAGCATCCAACTCGAAAAGGAAGAATTAAAATAATCTATTCTCGAATGACATGATCTTTATAAGTAGATAACCTAAAGATGTCCACCCCCCAAAACAAAAATTGTTAGAACTAACAAATAAATTCAGCAAAGTTGCAAGATAAAAAATAAACACAGTGGGGTACAGTGGCACACACCTGTAATCCCAGCACTTTGGGAGGCTGAGACAGGAGAATCACGAGTTCAAAGCCAGCCTCAGCAACAGCGAGATGCTAAGCAACTCAGTGAGACCCTGTCTCTAAATAAAATACAAAATAGGGCTGGGGATGTGGCCCAGTGGTCAAGTACCCCTGAGTTCAAACCCCGGTACCAAAAAATAAAAAAAATAAAAATAAATAAAAAATAAACACACAAGCCAGGCACAGTGTTGCAGCCTATAATCCCATTGACTCAGAGGCTGAGCAAAGACAATTGCAAGTTCAAAGCCAGCTTTAAGAACTTAGCAAGGCCTTAAGCTGCTTAGCTAAACCCTGTCTCAAAATAAAAAATAAAACAGGCTGGGAATGTAGCTCAGTGGTAGAACCCTTGGGTTCAGTGCCCAGTACTGCAGACAAAATAACAACAACAACAATTAAAAAAAATAAGTCTTACAACTCAACAATAAAAAATAATGTAATTAAAAATAGGCAAATAACTTAGGCTAACATTTCTCTAAAGAAGATATACAAGTAACTGACAAGCGTATGAAAAGATGTTCAACATCATTAATCACCAGGAAAATGAAAATTGAAACCACAAAAAGATATCATGTCATACCCATTAAGACAGCCATTACCAAAACAAACAAACAACAACAAACTAAAAAAAAAAACACCAGAAAGCAAGTGTTGGAGAGCATGGGAACCCTTATACATTACTGATGGGAATGTAAAATGGTGCAGTTGTTACAGACAACAGTATGGTAGTTCCCTCAAAAAATTAAAATAGATTACCATGTGACCTAGCAATTGAACTCTGGGTATATAGTCAAAAGAATTAAAAGCAGAGTCTCAAAGAGCTATTGAACACCAGTGTTCAAGGCAGCATTATTTACAATAGCCAAGAGATGAAAATCACCCATCATCACATGAAAGTCTATACAAAATGAATGTGGTCTGTACACACAATGGAAAATTATTCATCCTTAAAAAGGAAGGAAATCCTGTCATACACTACCACATGGATAAAGCTTGAGGACATTATACTAAATGAACTTGAGCCAATCATGCAAAGATGAACACTACTCGATTCTACTTATGTGAAGATTTAAAGCAGCTAAACTCTTAGAAGCAGCCAGTGGAATGGTGATTGATAGGAGCTGGGGGACAGGGGACCAGAGGGAGAGGTTGGGGGTGGTTAAATGGGAGTGGAGTTTCAGTTCAGCAAAATGAAAACATCCTAGAGATCTGCTGCATGGCAATGTGCACATAGTTAACACTTCTGTGCTGTACCCTTAAAAATGGATAAGATGATAAATTTTAGGTTATGGATTTCTATCATGATTTTTTTAAATCCTCCACCCGACAAAAGGAAAAAAGAGCACAAGGCAAATGTGAGAAGTTAATTCATAGTACCAAGTCTTTGAATTTGGACATTTAAAGAAAAAAGCCTGTTTTTCTGGGCTGGTTACAACACTGCATACCAGTAGTAGTAGAGAGTGAACAGAGGGCGTCTCAAGGTCCCTTCTGGACTTAGAATTTAATGCCTGTTTATTGAGAACCTCCTGGTGCATTTGCTCAGTACTACATCAAGATGGAGTTGTTCTATGCGCCCTAAAAGCTTATGATCTAAGAAGGCCCAAGAAATGGATGAGACATAAAAAATGCCAGAACAATGCAACAGCCTTAATCAGGCTGTCTTTGCTTTTCTTTGCTTCTAAGTCACTGGCTTTAAATTTAATATAGTGTCATGTCTTTATTTTTCTTGAAGTTTTCTTAAAAGATCATATAAAGATTTTCTTCCATGGTAAGACTTTTATATTGTATTTTTCTTAAAATGGAGTATGGTACATTTACCCTTCATCAGACGATTGCTTATAACTCACCTTGCTTTATTAAGAACACTGCTAGAGGCGTCTATGCCCCGAGCAATAAAAATGTATTTTCAGGCCCATTCAAACCAATGAAAATCTGAGTCTTCTGAGCACAAGATAATGAAAATTCTCTAGATCGGTGTCTTTTACTACTTTTAATCTGTTAACAGACCCCGAGTGTCTCAGATGAAAGGTACTCTACCATGAATTGCTATTGTTAATAGCATTCCATCCAGGTAACTCTTGATTATTCCAATTTTTCACAAATTTGGACACTTTTACTGCCTCTATCACATCTCTAGGGGGCAAGAAAGAAAAGAGACCTGTGCAATTTATTTCTCAAAATATACACAGAAATATAATTGCACACACATACAAGAAAACCTTATAAATAATGAATGAGGAGAATGGAATGCCAATAATAGAACCACTCATTTAGAAAGACAATGCTTGTCACAAAATGCCCCCTCATCAACATGGACTGACAATGTTTAGGGACCACCAAACCAAAGATGGGTATGTACAGAAATCTGGACTGTCTAAAAGGTAAGTTGTTGACAGCCTCCTAGATTTTCCAAAATGGCTCCAACTAGACCCCTCCTGTACCCTCATCCTTTGCAATGTGATGTTACAGCTTCTTTCAACAAGAGGTGGGGTCTGTTTTGCCATCTCTTGAATCTAGGTTGACTGTGTGGTTTGCTTTGCCCAACAGAATGGAAAAGAAATCGTGGGGAGTCACACCAAAGCCCAAGAAACCTTGCAGTTCCTGCTCCCCCACTAGGGGGAGCCACTACCACAAGTACACACCCCAGCTACCTGCCAGACAGAGAGGTGGCCCAGTCCATTCATCAGCCCTGCTGACAGCCAGCTGCCCTCACAGCAAGAGCAATGCCAGGGGATAGGCTGGGTTTTCACATGAACATGCTGAATAAATTTCTGTGCAAACGTAAGATTATTTTTCAAAAGCATTTCTGATATTCTGAATCCCTTCATGAACATAGTAAAAAAATAATACTTCAATGATTACTAGAGAGTAAATGATGCAAATTGAAATTGAGAAAAAATACTATTATGTATCTGTATGTGTAGCTATAAAATATATAGATACAGTCTTAACTTACAATTTTTTGACTTAATGATGGTACAAAAATGATATACATTCAATAGAAATGACTTTGAATTTGGAGTTTTGATCTTTGTGATCACAAGAGTAGACAACCAGCCAGCTGTGGCAGCACATGCGTAATCCCAGCCAGCAATTCCGGAGGATCAGGAATCAAGGACAGCCTTGGCAACTTAGATAGACCTATCTCAAAATTTAAAAAAAAAAAAAAAAAATTAAAGAACTAGAGATGTAGCTTGGTGGCAAAGTGTTCCCGTCTTCACTCCTCAATCCCAAATAAATAATAAATAAATAACGAACCAACTAATACCTACAAAGTACTGTGTTGCTAAGCTATGAGGTTCGGTAGGTTAGGTGTATTAAATAATTTTTCCAAGGCACACTCATGCATTGCTGGTGGGACTGCAAATTGGCACAACCACTCTGGAAAGCAGTATGAAGATTCCTTAGAAAACTTGGAACGGAACAGCCATTTGATCCAGCTATCCCACACCTCGATCTATACCCTAAAGATTTAAAAACAGCACACTACAGAGACACAGCCACTTCAATGTTTATAGCAGTATAATTCACAATTGCTAAACTGTGGAAGCAACCCAGATGCCCTTCAATAGATGAATAGATAAAGAAACTGGTACATATACACAAGGGAATATTACTCAGCATTAAAGAAAATAAAATCATGGCATGTGCAAGTAAACAGATGGAGTTGGAGAATATCATGCTAAGTGAAGTAGACCAATCCCAAAAAAACCAAAGGCCAAATGTTTTCTCTGATTAGTGGATACTGATCCATAATGGGGGTAGGGGTGGGGAGCATGAGAGTAATGGAGGAATTCTGGATAGGGCAAAAGGGAGGGAGAGGAAGGGAGGGGGCATGGGGGTACGAAAGATGGTGGAATGAGATGGACACCATTATCCTGGGTACGTGTATGAAGACACGAATGGTTTGACTCTACCTTGTGTAGAACCAAAGAAATGAAAAATTGTGCTCCATATGTATACTGTAAATTGAAATGCATTCTGCTGTTTTTGTTTTTGTTTTTTTTAGTACCAGAGATTGACCTCAGGGGCACTCGACCACTGAGCCACATCCCCAGCCCTATTTTGTGTTTTATGTAGAGACAGGGTCTCACTGAATTGCTTAGCGCCTTGCCGTTGCTGAGGCTGGCTTTGAACTCGCGATTCTCCTGTCTCAGCCTCCCAAAGTGCTGGGATTACAGGCATACGCCACCGCGCCCGGCCATTCTGCTGTTTTTTAAAAAATAAAATATAAAAAATAAAAATAAAATAAAATGAGAAAAAATAATTTTTCAGCTTACAATATTTTCAACTCAGAATGGTTTTATCAGAGCACAACTCCATTGCATTGTAAGAGAAGGATCATCGGCATTGAAGACATCTTTCTGAAGAAAAACAGGCTCAAATGAAAAAACAATCCAAAGTAAGAAGAGTGAAGAAACTAGTGGATTTACCACAACTAATGGCCTCCAAGGTATAATGGAAAGTAGAGTTTATGTTTGGTTCTTTGTATAATTTTGTTCATAATGCATTCTATGATTTGCACACACTTGAAAGAAAACAAAGCATTATGATTATCAATATGGAAGGATGCCCAAAAATGTAGCCTGGGGCAGAGGTCCACTTGCCTTGTTAAAATGAATGACAGGGCTGTCCAAAAAAGCGAGGAGGGGTATGCAAATCTCCCTAGTACTTGGGAGTAGGACTCCTTTGGGAACCATCCTAGAGCTGGTACTGACCTTCCCTAGGGGACAAAGAGGGCAGAATCCTGAGTGTTGTGAAGAGGGAGAACAAAGAAAGCCTGGATGTGTAACAATATGGGGACTCAGTAGGTGTGTCTTAGGACTTCTCTGGGTGGCTGAGCACTTGCCTAGCATACAAAAGGCCCTGGGTTCATCCTCCACCTGGCAAAAGCAAAGGGAAAAAAAAAAGAAAAGCAAGTTTTAAAACTTCCGGAGGATACAGAGCTGCTCTTTCTCCCAAGCTCCTTGACACAAGTCAGAATAAATTACTCAGGGTTGGCTCATTCCGTTGCTTGGTTGCCTCATTGCTTCCACCAATCCAGAGTTGATGGACACTCTCTCAGAGTAACCCCATCTCCCTGGGCCTTACAATTGCTATGGAGAGGTGAGACTGTAACAGGGGTCCCTTCCATGCAACGGAGGTCCACTTAATGCTTTGATTATAAACCACTCGTGGCTTTTTTAAAAACTCACTTTTTTCAGTTTTTCTTCCCTATTCTTCCTCTTCCTCTCCCCAATTGCAAGGAAAGCAAGATTAACATTCTTCTGTCCTAAGCCAAGTTATCTGAGCTTCTGCTCACTGTCCACAAGAGTAAAGAAACTCCAGCACCATTACAGAACAGCACCTCTTTCAGATATTAGTTAAATGATAATTAGATCTAGGGACAGTGAGATCTGGAAAACAGCCTTTGTATCCTCCTTTTAAAAGCCTTCTGTTCCTCATGGCAGTTAGAATGGCAGCCTCTGTGACTCCAGTCCTTGCCTTTTTCCTTTGCTAGTAAAGCAAGAAATTTTCTTCCTTTTTCTCCAAACCTTGTCCTCTTTAAGGGATCCACATTGGAAACAAGTGAGCGCAGGACAGAGGACAGGTAGCTAATTATCAAAGAAAAGGAAATGAGTAAATGGCACTCTCCATCACCCAGCTGCCAACAGCCTCCCAGGGAGGGGAAGGATCACACAAGCAATCACCCCCTGGACTGCTGTCCTCCTGCCCTTTTGGTCACTTTTGGTCACATAGGCAAGATAAGAGGAAGAGGGGACATGAGAAGAAAGGAAACCAAAAATCTACAAAAGGGGCAAGACACCCCCACTCCCTCACACACCAGCTCTGGACCCCCTCCTCTCCAGAGGAGTCTCTCTCTCTCTCTCTCTCTCTTCCTTTTAAATAAAATTTACTTTTTGCTCTCACCTTGGTATTTCTCGGGTGTTTAATCTTCAACACTCAATCCAGATTTTCAAGACCAGTTTCACAAAGACCAAGCCCTTGGCATTAAGACCTCCAGGAGTGGGAGGATAGAAGCAAGCTGTTAATCACAACCAGACTGAGAAGGAGGACACACTGGATGGATCAGCTGGGCGGACCTATGATGTGGGGCTGAGCCCTGAAGAGCCTAAGGTACCAGGAAAGTAAAGGGAAGGACTCCATGAGCCAGTCAAGCCCCATAACATGGACAAGTGGTTCATATATCTTACAAAAATTAATTAAATTTACTCTGAATTTTAAAAAAGATTTTTTTAAAAAAGGTAACATAAACCATGTTAGTGATTTTAATTACCATTCTCAGTGAGCTCTGATTCCAGCCACTGGGAAACAGAAAGTGTAAACCTGATATTTTCTCAGGAAGCCCCAGACCTCGGGTGTCTCTCATTATAAAAGCATCTTATTTTTTGCATTTTCCAGTGAAAAGTGACAAAGTATACACCGCCAAAGATGCTACTTTAGTGTAAGAATTATTTTGAGCTAAAGACACTTAAAAAAAAGAAAAAAGAAAATGCAAAAAATTCTAATCTCCTCTCTTCTTCCTGAAAACAGGAGATTAAAATTCCTGTGTGACTGAGACTTCATCTCACTCTAGATAGAATGGCAACCATCAAGAATACAAATAAGTTGGGCGCAGTGGCGCACGCCTGTAATTCCAGCACTTTGGGAGGCTGAGACAGGAGAATCATGAGTTCAAAGCCAGGCTCAGCCATGGTGAGGCACTAAGCAACTCAGTGAAACCCTGTCTCTAAATAAAACATGAAATAGGGCGGGGGATGGCTCAGTGGTCAAATACCCCTGAGTTCAATCCCCAGTAACAACAACAAAAAAAAAGAATACAAATAAGGAGTGAGGATATAGCTCAGTTGGTAGAGTGCTTACCTTGCATGTACAAGGCCCTGGGTTCTAATCCCCAGCACCACAATAAAAAACAATGCAAATAATAATAAATGCTGGTGAAGCTGTCAAGGGAAAGGAACACTTTCATATTATTGGTGGGATTGTAAATCAGTATGGCACTTGCTCCAAAGACTAGGAATGGAACCACCATATGACCCAGCTATTCAACTCCTCAGTGTTTATCTAAAAGAACTAAAGTCAGTATGTTATAAAAGTACACGTACACTCATGTTTACAGAGGCGCAATTCACAACAGTTGTTAAGGAACTAGCCTAGGTATCCATCAGTGGATGAACGGACAAAGAAAATGTAGCAAATATACACAATGGAGTCTTAATCACCATACAGAAGAAAGAAATTGTATTATTTGCAGGAAAACAGATGTAACTAGAGAGCATCCTGTTGAGCAAAACAAGCCAGAGTCCAAAAGTAAAGGATTGTATGTTCTCTGTCATATGTGGAAGCTAAAAAGGAACAAACAAACAAAAAGACCTCATTAAAATAGAAGGAAGACCAGCAGAGTAAAGAAAGGGAACTAAGGAAAGGGAAGAGAGGAGGGAGAAGGGAGGTACTAGAGAATAAAATAGACCAAATTATGTTATGTGCCTATATGAATATATCACAATGAATCCCACTATTGTGTATAATTATAATGCACCAATAGAAATTTTTAATTGTGTTGCATTATAAGAGATTAATTAAAATAAAACTGGTCCTCAGATATTAAAAAAAAAAATCTTGTCAGCATGGTGGTACACAACTCTAATCTCAGCAAATCAGGAGGCTGAGGCAGGAGAATTGCAAGCTTGAGGACAGCTTTGGTAACTTAGTAAGACACTGTCTCAAAATAAAAGATCAAAAGGGCTGTACATGCAGCTCAGTGGTAAAGCTCCCTGGGTTCATTCCCCAGTACAATAATAATTATTACTATTACATTATTATTATCTTTCTGACCTTCCTTTAACCTCTCCATACAATTTAGTTACTTCTTCACTATTGCTTAATATGAAAGTCTGGGCTTTGCCATGTCTTTAGGTCTTCATTTCCTTGTGAGCATTCAGATGTTTTGTTCTCTTAAATCTACTTTTTTTTTTTTTTTTGGTTTTGTTTTGTTTTGGGAGAACAAGGGATTGGACCCCATCAACCCTATTGATTTATTTATTTATTTTTCTTTGAGACAGAGGTCTCTGTAAGTGGCCCAGGTTGGTCTCAATCTTGAAATCCTCCTGCCTCAGCCTCCCTATTAGCTGGGGTTCCAAGTGTGCACCTCTGTGTGCAGCTCCTGTTAATCCATCTTATGCCAATTTAATTCTCATGCCCACAAGGATGCTAAGGCACCGAAGGTAAAGTCTGGTTCTCATACACAAGCAACATTCCTAAGAGCAAGTCAACCTCTCTGTCTAGTTATCAAAGAAACAGCAATTTATCCCAATGCTGAAGGAAAAATTTGTTAACTTGGCTTTTTGAAACAGTATGTAGGTCTTTGTCCAAAATGGTATGGGCCTAGGGGTTGTTTAAGAAAATGAGCTGTCACAAAAAAATTTTTTTTAAATCTGATGTACTCACTCAAGAACCTGACCTTCCCTTATGACCCAGATGCACTGCAAGAAAAGAGGGAGAGGGAGAGGGGCAAAGGAGTCAAAAGCTCCTGACCCATGGATTCAAAGGGCAATGAACCTCCAAGGGTCAATATTTGTGCTTTAGTTATCTTTTCCTCACTGTGACCGAAATACCTAACAAGTACAACTTAAAAGAAGACAAGTTTAAAAAGAATAATAATAATAATAATAATAATAATAAGAAGAAGAAGAAGAAGAAGAAGAAGAAGAAGAAGAAGAAGAAAAGAAGAGTAGGAAAACAACTCACAGTTAAAGTCATCAACTGACTTTACAGCTCTGAGCCAAGAGGAGGCAGAACATCATGGCAGAAGGGTATGGAAGAAGAAAGCAGCTTGGAATGAAGCAGAGAGCTCTGCTCACCAGAGACAAAGTATAAAGCTCAAAGCCATACCTCCAGTGACCCACCTCCTCTAGTCACACCTCACCTGCCTCCAGTTACCACCCAGATCAATCCACTGACTAGGTTAAAGTTCTCATAACCCAATCATTTCACCACTAAACTTTCCAGCATTGTCTCACACATGAGCTTTGGGGGACCCCCCCCCATATCTAAACCACAACAACATGGAAAACCAGAGAAAGGGTTTAGATATGGGGGTTCCCCCAAAGCTGGAAAACCAGAGCATCCCAATCAATGGGATGCTCAGAGCACAGGAGCCTGGTCTACTGGGGTTCCAGATGCCACCTTGTCTGCCTATATCAGCCCCCTATCCTCCTTTACCAACTCCTTCCCACCACATCAAAGAGGCCCTGGGGAAAGCCCTCCCTCTCCTCTCTTCCCAAGGTCCTTCTCTTTACCTTCCTCTTATTTCCCTCTACCGCTGGATTTCTTGACCTGCTTCCAATTACTCCTCCATGCATCTCCCCTTCAGGAACTGCTCATCTTGGAGGCCCTGATAATTTCTTGGCTGACAAGCCAGTGGTAGACTTCCGGATCCTTATCTTCCATTATAACCAAGCAGAGTGAATCATCTTAAAAATACCTTTATCCATATCCTCATCCATAGGTTTAACCAGCTGTGAATGGAAAAAATTTAATAAAACAAAATGTGTCTGTACTGAACATGTATGTTTTTCTTGTCACTGTTCCCTAAACAATACAGCATAGTAACTACATAATGGTATTTACATTATAGTAGCTTTATAAGTCATCTAGAGATGAATTAAAATACAAGAAAGGATGTTCATAGGTTACATGCAAATACTACTACATCAGTTTATATAAGGGACTTGAGCATCTCCAAATTTTGGTATTCAAAGGAAGTCCTAGAACCAATGCCCCCCGGATACCAAGGGACCATTGGATATGACTTCCTGTTAAAATCCTATTTATTTATTTATTTATTTATTTATTTATTTTTGGTACTGGGGATTGAACTCAGGGGCACTCAACCACTGAGCCACATCCCCAGCCCTTTTTGTGTTTTATGTAGAGACAGGGTCTCACTGAGTTGCTTAGCACCTCGCCATTGCTGAGGCTGGCTTTGCACTTGGAATTCTTCAGTCTCAGCCTCCCAAAGTGCTGGGATTACAGGCATGTACCTAAAATCCCATTTAAATTTCTTACACAGTGACCTCAAACTCAACTCACTCACACTAGTCAATGTCCAGTAGAAAACAGCCCATGACAGGTAACTCAATACAGCAAGTTTCACCTGTTAATAGAAAAGCTAGAAGGTCAAGTGGATAGCTATTGAGCCCAGGGAATCCCAACAGCCACCCCTTGGCTAGAAGTGCTAACAAGGAAGTGGTGTCACCACTGCCAGGGCACAGAGGAAGCAGCACCTGGTGATGGCAGGCCTCCAGGGGCAAAGCAGAATAGCCTGTGCAGAGAGGAGGGAGAAATACCTGACTTTTGCCTTCCTCCTGCGCTCTGACCTTGGGCTGATGCTTTCCTTGGTTGAACCTACCTGGAGAGGAGCGGCAAGGAATTCTGGGAGGGCGGATTGTAGGTGCAGCCCTACCAGAGCAATGGAAAGGCAGGGAGCATATCTGAATCACACTAGCCATAAAAGCACAATGCGCACTCCTTCCTGTACCCCTAACCCTTTGAGGGGACCGTCTCCCCCTCCTCATGCAAGTTAGACTTTCCTCTTCCTCTCATTTCCTGCGTCTCGTTATCCACCCACTGAGCTTGTCCATTTCTCTTCCTCACAGCCACCGCATTACTCACCTTTACTACTGCAGCATGCACCCTTCCCTGTTCTCCTATCATCTCCAGACTCCCCTTCTAATCTCCTCGTCCTCAGCTACCTCCAGTTGGAAAGAATTTTCTGAAATGCTTACCATCCATCACTTTGCTGCTTACAATCCTAAAACGGCTCCACAGTGCCCTCAAGTTCAAGTCCAGATTCCACAGCAGCTTCACTGCCTCTCTAGACACTCTGTATGGCAGTCCTTAGCCCTCTGGGCTCCAATCTTCCTCAGTGTCACTGCCTTGAATTCCCTGGGGCAGCTCTTGAAGTGTGGACCTTCACATGGGCTGTTTGCTCCTTCTGCATGGAACACACCTGTATCCTCCTCCCTCTTCTGACATCCCTCCTCATGTTGGCCTTCATGTCAGCTTTTCCAGGAAGCCTCCCCAGTCTTCCTCTCGTGTGTTCCCCTGCACCTAACACATATCCTGTGTGAAGGTTACCAGATTTAACGACTAAAACATGCAAGTTTAACTGGCCATCCTGTACTTTATCTGGCAATCCTAACTGGTAAGCATTTGTTCCAGAGTATTGCAATTAAAGATTTACATTTTCATGTCCCACTAAGTTCCAAATTCCTTGAGGATAATGATCTGGTCATTATTGTTCTCCATTTTGCTAAATGAGTAAGTAAATGTGCAAGCAACTTGAATGGATGGGTAAGTGATTGTTGATGGGTATTTTTACTTGAAATTCTATAGGACTTGCTGGGCACAGTAATCCCAGCAACTCAGGAGGTGAGGCAGGAGGATCACAAGTTCAAAGCAAGTCTCAGAAACTTAGCAAGTCACTAAGCAACTTAGTGAGACCTTGTCTCAAAATAAAAAATAAAAAGGGCTGGAGAAATGGCTCCATGGTTGAGTACTCCTAGGTTCAATCCCCAGTATAAAAAAAAAGGAAGGAGGAGGAGGAGGAAGAAGAAGAGATGGAGAAGAAGAGGAAGAAGAAAAGACAGATAAATAAATAAATAAATAAATAAATAAATAAATAAATTCTATAGGGCTTAACTTCAAGGCTAAACAGGAGAGATGCTTCAGAGACCAAAAGGCTAGTGACCATTAGGCAGAGAGGTTAGTTCTAGGTCAGGCCTTTGAGCTGTAAGAGAGGAGCTTAATGGAAGTTTAATGGAAGGAAATATAGACTGGAGGGAAATGACAGGACGGGTAACTAGAAATGATTAGGTAATGCTTTTAGCCTGAACGAAGCTACCAGAAGAATATGAACTGGTTTTGGGGACTGCTTACTGGCCTACAGTTCTGAGAGTCTTCCATCCACCTCTAAAGTTTGTTTGCACTCTTGCTACAGAGGTTAAAGACAGTGAAAAAGGCTGGCAGGGTGATACTGGTAATGATAAAGTGTCTTATTCTTTTTTATATCAGAGTGATTTCTAATATAAAGTATAAATATTGCTATTTTTAGACCTAGTATATAAGAATCATGCAGGTAACAAATATGAAAGAAGTTGACAAGGTAGAAGAAAAGCAAATTTGAGCACTCCCTGTCCAAGGGAGCAGCCTCCAATGCTTTCAGACCACTGTTACCACCTGAATGCAGGCCAGAATTTCCTCCTTCATTAGGGAAGGATAGGAATTGAGATGAGGGTGCTTTCTTTTTTAAAATAAAATCATTAATTTAATAATAATAAGGTATTAGTTCTAACAAAACGCAACCATAAGTTCATTCTACAATAGAATCAACGTGTACCTCCAGGCTGAGTTTCTCTCACCCTGAAAACCTCAAGCAGATGTTGATTCAATTTCCTTAAGTCTGTGGTACAGCAGCAATACCCAAGGTGCTCAGCAAGGAGGGAGGCTGCACGGATCTAAGAAAGCACTTGCTAACTTGCTTTTGGAAGAAATCTTATATCAATCAGGCATGAATGTAGAATAGTTTCCCGTGGTCATCTACTGTCATCTATATGTTCAGTCAACATGAATATCACTTAGAGAAGGTTGGTGGTTGATACAGGGAAGATTCTGAAAATGTGGTACATTGAGGGCTGAAATCCAGCAAGTCTGCATCTTTGCTCTGTATCAGTGGTTTATATATTTATCTACATCTATCCTCCTTGGTTTGCAATCACTGTCCAAGCCCCAGCCATGCTAGCCTCAGACCCCAGAAGGAAAGTGTCCTGGGCACTACAGCGAGCTACTGCTGAAGCCTTATCTAACTTCCTGTCTAGGGGAACCTGCTGCCAATTGGGGGCTTTCCCATAGGCGCCCTCCTGTGGTCACTTGCGGAGACTGCAGCCTCTGAGGACCAGAATACTGGTGGTTCAGTATTTTTAAGTATCATACACCAATTCTCCCAAGAAAAAGTCAAGCGATAGATGTCCTCCGAAAGATGCCCAAATTTCTTGCCTCTCTCCTTAAATTCCTCTTCTTGATAACTCCTACACTACCTTTCAGGTCTGCCTAAATGTCACCTCCCACCTCCAATCTGGACTGGTTGTCTTTGACATAATTGTCACACTTACTTTACTTTTTATATTGCAACCATTTACTTATTCACTGTCTGCCTCCCCGACTAGGCTGATCCATGAGGGTAAAAGAAATTTTTTGACAAATTGCCTAGGTTTCAATATGGTTTAGATGGCATTGGCCTCACTCACTTCCAAGGGAGGGCCTTGATTTATTTCGGTCAACTAGCATATCCTTTCCTCATTGGTTCAGCAGTGAGAA
>CM053399.1:114429358-114530714 GCA_028644305.1 Xerus rutilus
TGGCTGAGCAGCAACTTTTAAAGGGTTTATCATCCTGTATTATTCCAAGCTGTGTGATCTTGGACAAGTTACTTTATCTCCCTCCTGTGCCTCACTTTCCTCCCAGAACAGTGAGAACACGAACAGAACCTCAAGAGTTGATGTATTCAATAAACTACGTTTGTATTAACAGGGAATTTTGAGGGTACATTTAAACATTTTAAGCAAGAGTTGGGTGCAGTGGCGCACACCTGTTATCCCAGTAACTCCAGAGCCTGAAATAGGAGGACTGCAAGTTCAAGGCCAACCTCAGCAACCGTGAGCCCCCATGAAACTTAGCAAGACCCTGTTTCAAAATAAAAAATAAAAAGGAGTTCGGCGCAATGGTGCAAGCCTGTAATCCCAGCCCTTTGGGAGGCTGAGACAGGAGGATCGTGAGTTCAAAGCCAGCCTCCGCAACAGCGAGGAGCGAAGCAACTCAGTGAGACCCTGTCTCTACATAAAATGCAAAATAGGGCTGGGGATGTGGCTCAGTGGTCGAGTGCCCCTGAGTTCAATCCCCAGTACCAAAAAATAAAAATTTAAAAATTTTAATAAATAAATAAATACAAAGGGCTGGGGATGTAGCTCTGTGGTAAATTTAGTGTCCTGGGATTCAATCCTCAATACCAAAAAAAAAAAGTTTTTGTTGTTTTGTTTTTAAAGAGATAAGGTCTAATTCTCCACCTTCTGATTCTGGCCTGGCCTTGTGACTTGCTTTGGCCAACAGGCTGCAAAAGAAGTGATTCTATGCAACTTCCAAGCCTCAAGAGCTTCTGCTCTCTCCTTCTTCAACATCACTGCCACTTACAGAAGTCTGAGCTAGCAGGCTGGAGGTAAGTATCCCAGCCAAAAGCCAGCACCAACTGCCAGACATGTGAAACCAGGTTAGACCTTCTGGCAGCAGCTCAATCACCAGATGCCTTCAGTTTTATGAGGGCTTCCGGGACCAGCAGAAGCACCCAGCTGAGCTCTGCCCAACCTGCTGACCCAAAGAATAATGAGCACAGAAAAGGGTTAAGTTAATAAGTTCTGGAGTGTTCTGTGATACAGAGACAAATAACTGATATAACTGGTGCGATTTAAAGCAGCATCCAGAGCATATCAAATGCTATGTAAGTATCTATTAAAATGCAATAAAATTATCTTTTTACTCCCAGCACCTTGCCTAAAGCATGCAGAGACTCTTAAAAATGAATGAGGAATTTTTGTCTGGGAAAGATTAGTATCTGACTTCGGTGTCTGATTTGGAAAATAAGCTGCCAAAATTATTCTCTTCTGACAACCAGAAGAGACAAATGGAAGATGAGTTGGACTGTAACTTCAGAATGAAAGAAAAGCAGAACATGTAACCTTCTCTCCCTTTTCTCCTATTTTATTCTTATACTTCTGTAGGTGGAATTCACTAAAATTAAACAGCAAATAGATGCAGTGGAAGCCCCCTGCAGGCACATCCATAATCTGTTACAATTAATGGGAGTCAAGTAGTCTCTTCTCTACTAGGGAGAAGAGAGGCAAGAAGGAGAACCAAGCAACAGCAGCAGACTCTGAGCCCAATGCCGGGCCCCTCTTCCAGAAGGCAGCAAGTTTCAATGGCTGGCATTTAAATTAAACATTCAGTGGCTACTCTCTTTTGATGTTCTGCCGTCTCAGGCTCCCAATATGAAGGTCCAACCACACAGGTGACCCAACAAGAGAGTACACTTAAGATAAAAAATTAGAAGAAATTAAGGATGTGTAATTAGAATTCACCTCCCAAGCTTACCCATCCTATCATGAAAGTAGAAGATATCACAAGGCAATAATGTCAGAAAAGCTAGAAAATAAAGTTTAAGTCATCATGCAACAAATATTTACACAGCACCTATGACCATAAGTCGCTAGAACAAGTGTGAGGGAGAAGGAAAAGACCAAGGAGAGTTAACTGATCCCAAACTAGTGAGAGATGCTCCGCAGGGAATTACAGCCCCACTCCAGTAGGGCTAACAGCCAAAGCCTGTGGAGACAGCACAGCAAGTAATTCTTCTGAGAAGGCTCACAGGTTTCAGAAGGGACGTGGGAGACGCCAGGACAGGGAGAGGAAGAAAGAGGGCATTACAGCAGCTGCAAGGCATGGAGGCAGCGGGCAAGTTCTCCAGCCTACTTGGCGTGTGGGGTTCTCAGACAAGGTGGCAGGGGAGAGCAGCAGGACCTAGCTCATACAGGGCAATGCAGATTCACTCTGCTAGGAATTAGACGAGATCCTTGAGCAATGAGCAAGTTTACACAACAGATCTGAGTTTGAGAAAAAAAAAGAACTGGCACACAGAGGAGCCCGAGGGTGAAAAAACTGGGAGACTGAGAGACCTGCTGGAAAGCTCTTACCAAAAACTTTCTAGGTCAAAAGAAACAGGGCCTGTCCCAAGCCCAGCACTGGGGAGCTTCAAGCTGTTCCCTCACCATTATAATTTAGGTGTCTCTGCATTAACTGGCCTGACCAAGCTTCTTTACTAACTTCCTAGGCATCCTGTGGCATGCACCCCCAGGGGGAGGTCATGCAGGGACAGTTTCTCCCAAATACATCTGCAGAAAACCTTCTCACAGAGGGGATTAGCATTCCAGAGACCCGCACCCTGAAACACCAGTACTCCCCAAGGTATTGGAGGAGGGGTGTGTGATAGGGAAGGGACAGCTTCAACAAGAGGCACACATCTCACGGTGGTGGCAAGGGGCAAGTGTGCCAGAATGTCAGGCCAGCGGGCAAGGAGTTGACCTGCTCATTTCAATCTGTCCCTTCCAAAACGATGTATCAGAAACAAACAGGTAAAAAATAGAGAGTACATGAGATGAGAAAAAAGCCCATGAAATACAGTCATAGATCCCCATGGTTTAAAACCACAGTCTCCACTTACACAAATCAGAGCTAGCTGCCTCACACTACACTCAAAAAGTAAATTCTAATCAGTCAGAGAGGTCTAAGCTGGATGTCCATATATGAAAACACAACCAGTCGAACTCCACATCATGTACAGCCACAAGAATAGGAAGCTATATTTCATGTATGTACAATATGCCAAAATATACTCTACTGTCATGAATACCTAAAAACAACAATTTTTTTTTTTAAAACACCAGGGATTGAACTCAGGGGTACTCAACCACTGAGCCTCATCCCCAGTCCTATTTTGTGTTTTATGTAGAGACAGGGTCTCACTGAGTTGCTTAGCGCCTCGCCGTTGCTGAGGCTGGCCTTGAACTTGCGATTCTCCTGTCTCAGCCTCCCAAAGTACTAGGATTACAAGCGTGCACCACTGCACCCAGCTTAAAAAGAACAAATTTTTGAAAATATATTTAAAAAAAAAAAAGGTCTAAGGTGGATGTGCTGGTGCATGCCTATAATCTCATGCCTATAGTCTCAGGAGGCTGAGGTAGGAGGATGGCTGGTTTTTGTATAGATAGTTAATAATATGGGCCCATCTTTGAGTGTGAGTTAGTAGAGGAGAGCTCATTAGTGAGGAATTTGGAAAAACTTTGAGGAAGCACCCTCAAGGTTATTGTTCGGGGCCATCTGGCGCTCTAACGAGCTCTTGGTGCCTCAAAACTTTCAGCCTTTGATCCTGTGAGTTTTGGAACCTGGCCAGTTCCCACCTCACAGAGATTTTACAGCCTAAGGCCAGCCGCATAACGCTGGACTGCATGTTGGGAGGGGTTGCTGTGTCTTTTTAAGTCCTCCAAAGGAGAGAGAGCCAGAAGAAGGGGATCTATCTGGACCAGAGAAGAAGGGATCCATCTGAAGAGGAGAGACTGAATCCATCTGAGAAGAAATTTCAACCGGGGAAGAAAGAATCTGATGTTTTGAGTAAGAAGGAAGCTGATGATGAGAAGAAGGAAGCTGACTTGCAAGGAAGAAGGCAGACTCTCACCTGTGTTGTTTACCCTACCCTCAGTGTTGCTGATTTTGCTGATTTTACCCGAGGATAGGTGTTGAAGGTGTTGATGCTGTTGTGAGTAAAGAAGGAAGATCTTTAATGGTGCTTTGAGGAGAAAGACTCTGAAGGTGATCATGGTTCTTTGAGGAAGAAGACTCTTACCTATGTGTTTACCCCATTCTTGGTGTTGCTTATTTTACCCAAGGCTGGGTGTTGGAGGTGATGATGATGCTTTGAGTGTACTTGCAAACCCGTGTTGTGTTATCTGGTGTTGATTGGTTAGTGCTTATTGGGCTGGAGCTGCTCTCTCTTTCTGTTTTTCTATATTATTGATTCATTATATACAATATCCAATACTGCAAAGTATAACTGTTGCTTGCTTTGTTATATTGTCTCATATTAAAGCTTACAAAACCCATCCTGTTGTGAGGCTGGTGATTCACCCCACGAATCTGCCTAGATAAATTAGTCTGAGCTCAGCAATTCTTGGTCATAGATCCAGAGCAAGACAGTTTTATTAACTGAAAAAAAAATCAATTTTAAAATCGTATGTGATTACAAAAATCTGAGTAAAATCATGAAGATCTACCATCCCCTTCCCACAGAGGTGGCTGTCAACAACAAGCTGGGAGGCTAAGGTTGTGGCTCAGTGGTACAGCACTTGCCTAGCACATGTGAGGCACTGGGTTCAGTCCTCAGCACTGCATATAAATAAATGAATAAAATAAAGGTCCATCAACAACTAAAAAAAAAAATTAGTCAAAATAAGTTGGTGTGTGCTTCTCAGTGCATTTTTAGATATATAAACCTGAATGTGTCCAAATATGTATATAAGTATTCACATGTGTAAATGTATATACTTATGTAATATTTACATATACAAATGTGGGTTTCATAAACAGACTAATAGACATGTCCTTTTCTACACTTCTTTTTTCCTTTTGGCCTGCTGACATACACAGTCATCTTCCAGTGTCTGCTCAGACACCCTCACCCTCAATGTATACACTATTCCTTACTGTTTTAGTCAGTTTTGCTGCTATGATCAAAATGCCCAACAAGAACAATTTTAGAGGAGGAAAAGTTCATTTGGTGATCATGGTTTCGAAACTCAGTCTATAGACAGCTGATTCCATTGTTCTGGGCCCGAGGTGAGACAGAACATCAAGACAGAAGAGTGTGGCAGAGGAAACTACACCCTGCCTGCCTACAGTTACCACCCAGGTAATACCGATCAAGGGATTAATGCACTGACCAGGTTAAGGCTCTGACAACTCAATCATTTCTCTTCTAAACTTTCTTGCACTATCTCACTCATGGCTTTTGGAGGACACCTCACATCTAAACCATAACACTTCCTATGCATGGACCTCCTACCTTTCCTCAGATCCCAACCAACAGGCATGGGGGCGCTCTGCAGATTCCCCATCCTACCATGAACCCACAGTGTGTCAATTCTGTGCATACCGCTGCGTCCAGCAGGGTACTGGGGGAGTGTAGCTGCCTAGACATAAACAGCTCTGGCAAGTCCGCTTTGAATTTTGATGGGCATTGCAAACTTTGCCCCAGATTCATCCACATTTATACTTCCCTCCAAGTGCAGTCCTTTGCCAGCACCAGAGATTTATCAATTTCTTTTTAATTTCTGCCAAAGGCAAAAAATATCTCATGATTTTAATCTACATTTCCTTAAAAACTAATGAACTTGGGCATTTTTTCATTTGTGTTAGTCAGCTATATTTTTTCTGGGTTGTTTACTCTGACCATTAGCAACCACATTTTGAGCTAATTTTTACTTGGTCATCCTTTTCATTTATTTGTGGGTGCTTACCTATATTAAGGATGGCAACGTTTCTGTCACACAGTGCAAATTTTTTCTCATGTCTGACATTTGTTTTTGTTTTGTCTTCACTATGTAAAGTTTTTAAGATTTTTGTGAAATTAAATGTCATTTTTTACTTCATTGCTTTTAAGATTAATAGTTTGTTTTGAGTTAAGGCCTTCTATATTCCTAGGCTTAAAAGACTCACCAACATCATCATCATCATTATTATTATTATTATTATTATTATTATTATTATTATTTTGCTTGGTATTAGAGACTGAACCCTGGCACCCAGGGGCACTTTACCCCTGAGCTCCATCTGCAAGTTTTTTCATTTTTTTATTTTGAGACAGGGTCTCACTAAATTGCTGAGGCTGTCCTCAAAATTGTGACCCTCCTGCCTCAGTCTCCCAAGTCACTGGGGTTACAGGTATGCATCATTGGAACCAGCTTAGAACGTTTTGACTAATTAGAATTTATTTTTGAGTATAGCATGATGCAAATAACACTAATTTGTGTAAATGGACTGTCATGGCTTAAAACAGCTTTTTTTTTTTTAGAGTAAAGTAACAGAATTTATTTTTTAAACAGAGAGGAAGTGGAGCTCTTACAAGGGAGGGGTTCCAAGTAGGTTGCTGCAAAGTTGCTAGGGGGTTAAAAGGTATTGCTGGAAGTGGCCTCTTTTTTTTTTTTAATTTATTTATTTATTTAAATGCATTTCAAGTCAAGTTGTAGTACATATATAGAGCTCAATTTTTCCATTTCTCTGGTTGCCAACCAGATAGAGTCACACCATTTGTGTCTTCATACATACACCTAGGGTAGTGATGACCATCTCAATCAACCATCTTTACTACACCCATTCCCCTTTCCCTCCCCCCACCTCCCCCTGCCCCATCCAGAGTTCTTCCATTTTTCCTATGTTCCCCATTCCCACCCTGCTTATGTATCAGCATCCACTAATCAGAGAGAACATTCGGCATTTGGTTTTTTGGGATTGGCTTACTTCACTTAGCATAATGTTCTCCAATTCCATCCGTTTACCTGCAAATGCCATAATTTTATTCTCTTTTATTGCTGAATAATATTCCATTGTATATATGTACCACAGTTTCTTTATCCATTCATCTATTGAAGGGCATCTGGGTTGCTTCCACAGTTTAGCAATTGTGAATTATGCTGCTATAAACATTGAAGTGGCTGTGTCACTGTAGTATGCTGTTTTTAAATCTTTAGAGTATAGGTCAGGGGTGGAATAGCTGGATCAAATGGTGGTTCCATTCCAAGTTTTTTAAGGAATCTCCATACTGCTTTCCAGATTGGTTGCACCAGTTTGCAGTCCCACCAGCAATGTTCAAACAGCATGTTATAAATATACTTTTCATCTAATTTAACACACAGTTGATTCTCAAGTCAACATTGGCATTTATAAACTTCTTTAACTGATCTGTTGTCTTTCCCTGTGCCAGCGCCTCAGTTTAAATTAACAGGCTTTATATAACTATAATAGATTATGTGTTAAGTTCATCCTGTAACATTTTCTATTTTAAAAGTTTTTCGGCCATCCTTTTGCATTAACTTGAACAGGTAGACATTTGGATTGATTTCTAGATATTTTATACTTTTTTTTTTTGGTACTAGAGATTGAACTCAGAGGCACTTACACAATAAACTACATCCTGAGCCCTTTCTATTATTTTTTATTTCAAGATAGAGTCTCACTAAGTTGCTGAGGGCCTCACTAAGTTACTCAGACTGACACTAAACTTGAAATTCTCCTGCCTCAGCCTCCTGAGCAGCTGGGATTAAAGGCATGAGCCACCATGCCTGGCAATATTTTATAATTCTTGGATCTGTTGTGAATTCCATCTTTACTGTGTGTTTGTTACTTGTGGAGAATGGAATCAAAACTGACTTTACACACCAATTTCTAAATGATCACACTTCTGCACTTGATCATTTCTAAGGTTTTCTGCTGGTTCTTGCACTTTTTTTTTTTTAAATATTTTTTTAGTTGTTGATGGACATAATGTCTTTATTTTATTGCTTTGTATGTGGTGCTGAAGATCGAACTCAGGGCCTCACGCATGTGAGGCAAGCGCTCTACCGCTGAACTACAATCCCAGCCCTGGTTCTTGCACTTTTAATATAGAAAGTCACATCATCTGTGATTTCTTTTCATTTTGTTTTTGGTGTAGTAACTGAAGAGCCACACAGGCCCTAGAAGGATCCCTCATGGTGCCCACCCACAACATGTTCATACCCAGGCCAATCCCACTTCCCAGCTGTGACTTTCTCCTGTCTGTGCCTCTGTCAGACATGCTTCCTGTCTACTTGACAGGGCAGCAATGGCAATAAATACAATCCTATGTGCTAAGTGCCTAGTATTCCACCTGCTTCATTTTAGTTTAGTCTTCACTAGACCTATCACATGCTTCCTTCTCTTTCCTAAGAAAGCAACAAAGGTGACCTCATATCTGGATAAGGAATCTGCCACTTGAACATCCTTATGATGATAAAATTAATATCTAATGTATGTTAAGCACTGTGTGTCAGGAACATCCAAAGTGCTTTACACAGTAATAACCACAAATAGTAATTTTAAGAGCCAACACGTGAGGAATGCTCACAAGGTGCCACTGTTTCTAGTGCTTTATGCAAATTAACCAGCACAAAAGCCCATCCTCTTAACCCACTTATTATATACTCTATGTCACAGGCATTTCCATTTAATCCTCATGACAATCACAAGACACATGTGCCATTATTATACCCACTATACAGATGAGGAAACTGAGGCTTAAGGCAATCCAGCCATCTGCCCAAGATCACATGACAGTGGGTGGTAACACGGGCTTCGAGGCCCAAGACACTATGCTGTCCTAACTGCATGGACTCAACTCCAGATTGCCAGTGCCACAGGAGTGGTTAGGCTACAAAATGAACTTGGGGACTTGGAGGGTGGTCTCATCTAGTCTCAGAGCTCCCTGCTGGGTCACTGATTGGTTGTTGCAGTCCCCAGCTAGCCACTCAGAGAGGCTCAGGAAAGGGGCTGCACTACAAGTTAGGGAACACAAAGGGAGAAGAGGGTCATGACAAAGATAAAAACAAAAAGTGAAGACAGCAGCAAAGTGCAAACCATGATCTGTCTCTCAGTATTCAGGGCCATTCTGCCAAACTATTTCCATAGTTGAAAGGAGAGTGAAGAATTTCCTGAGAGCTCAGTGAGCACAGGAACAGCTAGAGTCTCCTGCTTTTAGTAAACAGAGAAGACAGAACCAGTACCTGCTGTGGACTCCAGTAACAAGGTCCCTCAGGACACATCAGCCTGGAATGACATTTTTTAGGCAGGTGGCTGACAGGGTGACAGGAGTCCTCCAATTTTATGTCTCTACTCCTCCTGAGAAATAGTAGAACTATAGCTAATAGAGTGCTCTCCACTCCATAATAACCACCAAATGTTTCCACTCATTCAGTTTCTGAGCACTTTGGGGGAGTCAAGGATGGGGACTTATTCTTCTGGGTATCTCAGGAGCCTAAAACAAGGCTAGCCCAGAGTGGGCACTCAGGAGCCATCTGCAGGATGGATGGAGTGGTGGACAGATGAATAGGTAGATAGGTGGGTGAATGAATGTCTGGCTAAATGGCTGAGTGAATGAGAGCATAGGAAGGTAGATAAATGAGTGGACAGATGAATGAAGATGGACCAATATCTCAGACTTCTGCATGACTTTCCTTTCAATTCCAGCATAAGTCATTGCCACCAGGCATCCCATTATCTGCTCCCCAACACAGTGTCTTTCTGGGACCCTTCCCACCTTTCTAAGTCCCTACAAGTACTCCCGCCCACTTCTCTCCCTAATTCTACTCATACCAAGGCTCAAGCTCATCTGAAAGTTCTCCCTTTCCCTCCAAACCAACAATATCACCCTGCTCTAAGCTCATGCCACATTCCTTGGCCCTTGGCCCTGAACTCCTTGGACCACTTCCTGCTAATCATGCTTGGCTCCTGCAAGCACTGATATCCCCACCTCCACAGAGTACAGGATGAAAGTTTCCCCAAGACGGAGCCTCTGTTGCACAGAACCACAGAGTAGGCAGGAATGTGCGGTGTGCTTCCCTTCCCTCAGATGACACATGATGCGGAACCCAAAGGCCAAGACATCCAGCCAAGCCCAACTCCCCCAGGGCTGTGGCTAGAGGCTACTGCATGCCAAGAACTCATAGGAGCAAGCAACAGGCATTTTAGGGGAAAGGTGGCAGAACCATGCTGCTTTCACCCCAGCTGTCCAAAGTCCACCCCACCTCTCAGCCATGCATGGTTACAGAATCATGACAGCAAGTCGTGTCTGAAACACACATTTCCAAGTCAGAACTGAGGCATTGTGTTTTCTATCCCATGTGGCCCATGAAATAAACAAAGTACAAATTCCACCATTACTGTGGGGCATATATTTTTGTTATAACAGTAAAATTCAAAGATAATGAGCACTAAAAATGAGGGTCCTAAGCCATGTGCAATAGCACAAGCCTGTAGTCCCAGCTATTAAGGATGCTGAGGAAAGAAGATTACTTGAGCCCAGAAGTTCAAAGCCAGTCTAGGCAACAGTAAGATGTCATGTGGAAAAAAAAAAACAACAGTCCTAGTTTGATAACTGAGTATCAACATAAACACCCACTTACATACTGCACACACCACGCTACCAATGGCAATAACACCTGGGACACTTGTCTGGGCTCCATGTTCTTAGCACTAGGTGCCTCACATCTGCATTTTGGTGAGAAGCCTGCTATAGTGGGTTGATAATGACCTCATGTCCATGTCCCAACACTAGAATCTATAAATATGACCTATTTGGACAGAGTCTTTGCAGGGATATATACAAGGATCTGGAGATGAGATCATCCTGAGCTACCCAGGGTTGGAGTGCTGAATCCAATGACCAGTCCTTATCAGGGAGAGAAGAGGATCCAAGCAGAAAGGAGAAGGGCATGTGAAGACAGAGGCAAAGAGTGGGGTGAGGCAGCCCCAAGCCAGGACCACCTGGCACCACTAGAAGCTAGAAGAGGCAAGAAATGGATTCTCCCCTGGAGTCTGTGGAGTAAGCAAAGCCCTGCTAACATCTTGATTTCAAATGTCTGGCCTCCAAAATGGTAAGAATTTCTAGTGTTTTAAGCTACCAAGTATATGGCACTTTGTTATGGCAGTCCTAAGAAACTGATAAAAAGCCAGGTGCGGTGGCGCACGCCTGTAATCCCAGCACTTTGGGAGGCTGAGGTAGGAGAATCGCGAGTTCAAGGCCAGCCTCAGCAACGGTGAGGCACTAAGCAACTCAGTGAGACTCTGTCTCTACATAAAACACAAAATAGGGCTGGGGATGTGGCTCAGTGGTCAAGTGCCCCTGAGTTCAATCTCTAGTACCAAAAAAAAAGAAACTGAAGAAGAAAAAAACTAATATAAGACCCATACATTTTCTGTAGCCCTCCCAGGTGATGGCCCAATGCTCAAGACATGTTCATCAATTACTTAGCCAGGAAAAAGTAAAGTAGGAGTACACCTGTGCCACAGCCAATCCCACTCCCTTCAGGCCTGAAATGGGTGCATCTGTCTTCCTGTAGTAAGGAAGGCAGCCAGGCGTGGGCGATTGTAACAGGGGACTCCCAGAGGAGGACTCAGATAAAGCTGAAAGTTTCCAGCAATTCTTCCCAGTGACACACAGAGGAAGGAGGGAGTAGAAGGCGCCTATCCCAGGGGGCAAACAGATTCTTCCCAGGGCAATGTCTTTAGAGTGAGAAAAGCCACCACCCATTGAGACCTGAATCCCAAAGTCTGGGTGTTAGCAGTAGAGTGCAGCAGAGAAGAACTCACCCCCCTGCTCACGGGACGCACACACTCAACAGTATGTCAGTGTCTCAGAGAAAGATGCCTAAGTCTGTTTTCCAAAAGTATATGGTTTTCAATTCACAAGAGGTATAAAACCTATTGACTTACACATAGAATCCTTGAGAATTATCAATAATCTCATAAATCTTCTGAGATTTGATGGAGCTGAGCTTCTCCATAGCTGCTGTCCCACCATTGTTCTTAATCCACTCCAGGACCAAGCCCATAACATAAATGCTAAAATAAAAATTAAAACAAAAAGCCATTAATGCAAATTGTTACCTTTCAAGCAAATTGTTACCTTGCATGAAGACAAACTTAAACACATTATTAGAAACAAACAAGATAGCTGGACACAGCAGTGCATGTCTATAATCTCAGCTTCTAAGGAGGCTAAGGCAGGAGGATCACAAATTCTAGGCCAGCCTAGGTACTTTTAGTGAGTCCCTATCTCAAAATATAAAAAGGGTGTTGGCTCCATAGTAGAGTACCCCTGGGTTCAATCCCCAGTACTGGGGGAAAAAAATTTAAGGAAAGAGACAAGATAAATGCAGATCACATATAAATAAGAGTACGTCATGAAGAAAGGACTAGAGTCAATGCAATTCTAAATCTCTTAAGGGCCATTCAGAAAAAAAGGTTTAATAAGACACCTCAATGGATGTCACATCAGTCCCTTTCTGTCCAACTCAGCTCTTTTTTTTTTTAATCTTTTTTTTTAATATTTATTTTTTAGTTGTAGGTGGACAGAATATCTTTATTTTTATGTGGTGCTGAGGATCGAACCCAGTGCCTCACGCGTGCTAGGCGAGCATGCTACCACTGCGCCATAACCCCAGCCCCCCAACTCAGCTCTAATGCAAACTCTCCATGACACTTGGAACATACTTCCCTGTCCCCCCAGTGAATCGTGAGTCCTACTCCCCTACTTCTTCCAGGGTTAACTCTTCACTTCCTGAACTCTGGTCCCACAGCCCCTTACCCATACTACCTGTATAGCTTACCACTCACTCCTTTATTTTATACTCCTGTGTGCCTGTGTTTTGAGCTATGGTCTTAAAAGGCTGGAAGCTCACACTGTTCAACTTTTCTACCGCACAGTCCCAGCTCAGAGCCTTCCACCATGCAGATGTGGTACGGCACAATGGTTAAGGCCATGCCTCTCAGTTACAGTCTAGACTCCAGTCCAAGTGCTGCTGCTTACACACATGCTACACAAGCTCAGCCACCTAGGGAATCTACGCCTTGGCTTTCCCACTATGATGGACACCTGGCATTTTACCTGCCCTTCTCTTCTGAACTCCACTCTCCCACCCAACATGCAAATTCCCAATAAGCCTTTTCCCCTGGAACATGGGCATAGATAGTAGTATAGATAGTGGTCTAGATAGTAGACCTATCTAGACCAATCAGAAACTACCCTGAGGGACTGGGGACCTAGCTCAGTGATACAGCACTTGCCTAGCATGTGTGAGGCTCTGGGTTCAATCCCCAGAGATGTTTTAAAAAAAAAAAAAAAACGTAGAAACTTCCCTGGCATTTTCTCTCATCTGGGAATGAGAAGAGAGGCAAAATCATGGGTTGGTGATACTGTAAAGTGTAAGGTAAGAGCCCTAGGAGGATCTCATTTCTAGGAAGCATCTGAAAGAGGTTCAGCTGAAACAATTGAAGCCAACATTCCAGCTGAAAGAAGCAAGAAATGGAGAGCAAACCAGACACCTATAATCTCAGGGACTCAGAAGGCTGAGATATGAGGAGAGCAAGTTCAAGACCTGCCTCAGCATCTTAGTGGGCCCCTGTCTCAAAAACATAAAGAAGGCTGGATATATGGCTTAGTGGTAGAGCACTCCTGGGTTCAATCCCCAATACAACAAAAATGAAAAGAAAAGAAAAGGAGAGCATGATGGTATGGGATCTGTGTTCCTGGCTCTGAGAGGCCCAGCTGCACCCCAGTCCTTCCTGCAACGTGCTTTGGCCCAACCCTTTCTGAGCTGAGCATGTTAACTCCCTATCCCCTGCAAGACCTATGTTTAGCACAGGGCCTGGCACAGGCAGGTGGGCCACACAAATGGCAGCTAGTGGTGTCTTTGGTGTTAGATACCCAAGACTAAGCTGAAAACATACAGAATTGAAGAATATGGATGGTTCTGCCCAGAAGTTTTCTGAATGTCCCATCTTTAAAAAGTTACTAAAGGTTCCATGTGTCCTTCATGGACTGCAGGTCAAGAGTGAGAGACACCACCCTCCTTGAGTTGGGAGTTCAGAAGTCGTCAGCTATGCTGTCTCCAGAAGGTGCAGGACAAGAGTCCTCTATAGGAATTCTGCAAAAATTTGATGGAACTCAGTGCTCAGGAAAACAGGGTGATTCTGACTAAGCCCAGCTGCCCCTCATTTACTGACACCTTCAGTCTACCAACACCAGGACAGGTGCTCTCAGGAGAGCCCAGGTCCAGAAGATGTTCTAACAGCCAGAGGCTTGGGACAGGAAGTCCCTAATACTGACTGGCTCTTTGACTCTCTCAAGTGGGTGGGCCAAGAACTCAGGTTATATTAGCTTTTCATCACTGTGACATAAGTTCCGGATAAGAACAACTTAGAAGAGGAAAGATTGATTTTGGCTCATGGTTTCAGAAGTTTTAGTCCATGGTCAGCTGGACTTGCTTTGGGCTCAAGAGGAGGTAGAATATCATGGCAAAAGAATGTCAGCTTGTGGCAGCCAGGAAGCAGAGGGAGTAAGAAAAAGAGGGAGGAAGGAGGAAGGCCTAGGGAGAAGATGCGGTCCCCAAGGGCAATTCCCCAGTGACCTACTTGGTCTGACCATGCCACACCTACCTACAGTTCCCATCACTTCCCAGTAGTCTCTCCAGCTAGCAATGAATCAATCCACTAATAAGGCCAGAGCCCTCATGATCCAACCATTTCCCAAAAGTCCCACCTCTGAATATTGCTGCACTGGGGACTAAGCCTTCAGCACATGAGCCTTTGAGGGACTGTCCAGATCCAAACCATAACACCAATGCTTGGTGCCCAGAAGGTCCGTGGGCAGACAGTAGCACCCAAATGCACACAATGGCTTATCTCAAAGCTTCCCTGCTGGCTCCCCTGGCAGCCTAGGGAGGAAAGAGCAGGAGGCAGGGAGAAACAGAGAACAGCCCCGAATGATTCAGTCTCAGCTGTGGCTCTCTGGCTAAAGACTGAGGAGTCAGAGCGACAAAGGAAGAAGAACAAAGTAAGAGAACAGAATGCACCTTACTGAAGTCTACTTTTATTGTTCCCAATAATCTTGAGGTAAGAGCCACCATGAAACATTTTACAAGTCGGGCGCGGTGGTGCACATCTGTAATCCTAGCACTTTGGGAGGCTGACACAGGAGAATCGTGAGTTCAAAGCCAGCCGCAGCAACGGCGAGGCGCTAAGCAACTCAGTGAGACCCTGTCTCTACATAAAACACAAAATAGGACTGGGGATGTGGCTCAGTGGTCGAGTACCCCTGAGTTCAATCCCTGGTACAAAAAAAAAAAAAAAAAAATTTTACAGATGAGGAAAGTGAGGCTGAGACTCCTCCAGAATACCACACTGCTATTAAAAGGGGGGAAAAAAGGTAAGCATTTGAACTACCATGGGAGAGTGCCCATGGTATATTGCTGAATGGGGAAAAAAGGAATTCACTTAAGTCTGAATGAAGTTCAAGTTTCATTTACACAATTAAATATATGGCTCAGCATATAATCAGCCCTCCATACGTGAGAGTTCATTATCCATGGATTCAACCAATCCTGGGCAGAAAATATTTGGGAAAAAAGATTGTGTCTGCACTGAACATGTACAAACCTTTTTTTCTTATTATTATTTTATGTACAACACAGTATTACAATTATTTACATGGCATCTACATTGTACTAGGTATTACAAGTCATCCAGAGACCATTTGAAGTGTGCAGGAAAATGTGCCCTGGCTATATGCAAATACTAAACCATTTTAGATAAGAGATTTAAACATCTGAGAATTTTGGTATCCATGGAACCAATCCTGGATGGACACCAAGGGAAGACTGGATTTGCATATGCCCACTTAAGAATCTATCAGGATATACAACAAGCGGTTAAAGTAGTTACCCTGGTGACTTGCTCACTTGGAAATCTTTGCTAAAAGTATGTGTGTTACTTTCAAAAAATTTCTTAAAGCAATACAAACTACTGCTGCGTGCCAGGGCTTTAAACAGCACACCCCAGAAAGCCCTGTGGAAAACTCTCCCTAGCTGTTCCAAAGATTTTGATTCTGCAAAGGAGCATTTCTGGACTTGATGTTGTAGCACAGTTTTCTCTGGAACTGATGAAAATAACCAGGGATCAGAGCACTTTTCCCAGAGCTGGTTTCATTACGCCCTGCTGCGGATTCTAGGACTCCAGGTTTCTTGCATCTCACCCAGGGTAAGGGAACCTGGGGCAAGCAAAGTCCTCTGAACAGACCCAGAGACTTCATCTGTACCTCCCATTCTGGTAAGAAAGGTAGTTTGGGTTAATCATTTCTTCGTTTCATATTTTTATTAAAATAAAAATAATTGAATTAAAAATGTATTAATTTTTCTCATACTGAAGCTCGGGGCTTTAGTTAGTTATGATAAGTAAAAAAAATTTTGTGGGGTTAGAAGGGACATTTAGGCATCTTTTCCTCTGCCCACTAATTGGATTTAATGTGTTCTACCAAAGGGTTAAAGAGAATGACACTGTGGCCCTTTATTCCACCCCAGTTCATTGCTCAGGGCTACAGAGAGCTATTTGCAGCCCAGTTTATCTAGCACAGTTAAAACAAAGTTCTCACGGCCCATGGTATTTCAGCTCTGACAAAAACAAATAAAACAAACAAAATAAATCCATGGCATATTTTCAAAGCTGGAGCCCTGTCTACCTATGTGTTAGGAAGTATGGTAGGTACCTTACAAGCCTCCCAGCCAAGGACAGGGGAGAGCATCCAGCCTAAACCTCTCTCTCCACGTGGAGAAGGTTCTCCCTGGGGACTTCCTCTCCTTTAGTGCTGAAGCACTACAAATGAACTCCACGTATTTCAACCCACAGATTCATGGTTATTCCTCAATCCTGCAGAATTATACAGAACTTGTCTTCTTTTGTCTTCTTTCAGGGTAAAAAAAAAAAAAAGCCAAGCAACCTCCAGGGGATATGTTGAAGTCAAAATTCATCTAATCCAGTATTTTTCATCTTCTACATTTACACATTTTTAATATTATTATTAGCCATCCCAACTTGCCCTAAGACATTTTTCAATTATCACTATTTTGTCTGTCTGGGAAAGAAATTTTGGCCCTTTCAGCCCCGGGAAAGAAATCCTGTTCTCCGTAAGTGGTGTCCCTAGCCCCAGTGCACCAGCTGAGGGGTTCAAGGTCAATCAAGGCCCACACAGGGGCTGGAAGGGCTTCACTCTTACAGGATAACTTTCTGTGTCTCCAGCCATTTTCATCTCCCATTATTAATCTCACTGTTCTCACTAAGCCATTTTCACCCTAATATTAACAGCATAAAAATGTGTTCAATTTTTTAAAATATGCTTCAAGGTAGCTCTTAGAAAAAGTGCCTAAGGGTACAACTGTTCACCCTGTCCCTCTGGGCTGTGCCTTGATTAGAACTTGCTGGCCTTGAAGCATATTTCAGGGACAGTACTCATTCCTGTGCCCTCCCACCTCCTCACTTCAAAAGGCAGAGGTGGCTTTGGCTTCCCCCGAAGGACTCACCTAACTTTGAGACAGACACCCCAGCTCCATCTCCAGGTAACCATCCAAGTAAGGAGGGCCCCCTTCTCCCTCCTGCTCCACGCAGGCTGACAAATCCCCTCCTCCAGGAGCCCTGCACTTGAGGTCTCCCATTGGACCTTCACCACTGAGCCTGCCCAGTCTGCCCCTTGGCTGGCCAGTAAACAGTGGTGCTATCTCACTGCCTACAGCCCCAGTGATAAACCAAAGGAGTAAGAGACAGAATTCAGCCCACCCTGACACACTCACATTTCAGTAATATTTTCAGCCAAGATACAAGAAAGTGAAGTTTAGAGGTGACCAGGAAAGTTAGCCCCAGGTATTTGGGGCTTTTAGGTCATGGCTCATAGAAGCACACTCTACTTTAAAAAGTCACCATCTCTTTAATAGGAATAGTAAGAACTCCTTGAGGAGTCCATAGTGACACAACCAAAAGTTACCTGAAACATGGAGGCGTGTTGTACAAAGATTTGTTTTCAGCCTGTACTTTGTACTCCAGGATGGAGGGGCATTCTCTGAGGGCAAACCCCAGCAGGTCATCCCGAACAATCACCACCGTGACTCCAGCAGAGCCAATGTTCTTCTGAGCACCAGCAAAAATCACACCAAACTTTAAAGAGAAACGTATGCTGCTTTAGAAGCATTTGTGGTCGTTTTCCATCAACATATGCAAACTTTCCAAGTTCTTTCCAAAGCATGATTTTTTTTGAGGAAGTGATTCCACTCCTGTTTAGAGAGCATCCTACGGTCTTCAGGAATCTCCGGGAGATAGTAAACAGTGGTCGGAGCACCCAGGCCCATGGCCTGGGCCTCACCAGGAAGGGATTACTCAAGTCCAGCACTGTAAAGGCCACACTCATGGCACACCTCTGTTCCACACCCAAACCAGTCTTTAATACTGGGCGTCTGGGATGAGGGTGTAGCTCAGAGGAAGAATGCATATGCTTGGCATGCACAAGTGCTGGGTTCAGCCCCAGCACCACAAAAAATATATATATAAAAGTCTCTAAATACCCTTGGCAACCAAGAGAAGTAACACAATTTTTTTTATCTCAAAAAATTTATCTCAGGCTGGGGTTGTGGCTCAGTGGTAGAGCACTTGCCTAGTATGTGTGAGGCACTGGGTTCAATTCTCAGCACCACATAAAACATAAACAAAATTGTGTCCATCTATAACTAATAAAAATATTTTTAAAAATTTATCTCTACAATGTTTAATTTTTTTAATAATTTCAAATGGTAAAATTCTAAAAATCTTTTTAAATTATTGCATTTTTAAATTTGGGCAGGACAAGCTCCCAAGGCCAAAGAAATTTTTAAAAAACGATAGACGTTTAACTGTACTTCAGGAAATTTTACAGAGCAAAATATACAATCCTTTCCCATTTCATCCAACGAAACCTATAGGAAATCAAGTGGGGGTGAGGTGTGACTTAAGAGTTGACATGGTTTAAAATTACCATACCTGGTATGATAAAAAGCACACTATAAGCCAAATATGGTATATCTGTATAATAGCCTTTTTAAAAAAGCTGAAATAGCCTTTAAAAAAGTAAGTTTTAGCCAGGCGCAGTGATGTATGCCTATAATCCTAGCAGTTCAGGAGGCTGAGGCAGGAGGATGGCGAGTTCAAAGCCAGTCTCAGCAAAAAGCGAGGCAGTAAGCAACTCAATAAGACTCTGTTTCTAAATAAAAAATATAAACAATAAGGCTGGGGATGTGGCTCAATGGTCAAGTGGCCCTGAGTTCAGTCCCCAGTACCCTAAATTAAAAAAAAGTTAAGTTTTCATACTTGGTACAACATAATCCTTAAAGACATGGAAAGTGACATAAGCCGGACACAAAAGACCAAATATCACAAGATTCCATTTGTAGGAAGTTCCTATAGTCAAAATTCACAAAAAGAAAGCATAAAGGTGGTTGTCAGGGGCTGGGGACTAAGGGTTTGGGTAAGTGATTGTTTAATAGGTACAAAGTTTCAGTCTGGAGAAAGGAAAAAGTTCTGGGACATGGGCAGTGGTGATGGTTACACAACACTGAATGTTCTTTTAAATTTTTTAACATCTATTTATTTATTTATCTTTGCATGGTGCTGAGGATCAAACCCAGTGCTTCACACATGCTAGCACTGAGCCACAACCCCAACCCTGAATATTCTTAATGCGGCTGAGCTATACATGTAAAAATGGTTTAAACGCTAAAATGTTACATTGACAGTTATTTTAATACGCTAAAAAAAAAAGCAGGGCTGGGACTGTAGCTCAGTGGTAGAGCGCTTGCCTCGTGTGTATGCATGAGGCACTGGGTTCCATCCTTAGCACCACATAAAAATAAACAAAATAAAGATATTGTGTCTATTTACAACTAAAAAAATATATTTAAAAAAAAAAGTCGACTACATTTGGTTAGTTCAACTGTTGTTTTTAAATTCTTTGCAGATGGGCTGGGATTGTAGCTCAGTGGTAGAGCGCTTGCCTTGCATGCGTGAGGCCCTGGGTTCAATCCTCAGCACCACATACAAAGCAATAAAATAAAGACATTGTGTCCATCTACAACTAGAAAAATATTTAAAAATAAATAAATAAATAAATAAATAAATTGCAGACATTCTCCCCCTGGTTCCATGCACCTGGTGCAGTGGTGGGCCACTGGCAAGCAAATGTCAGCCTTTCAATGACATCTGCCCTGGCTTCAAGAACTCTGTCAACCCAAGACTCCCATGGCCTTTGCTGTTCTCACAAACACCAGAATCTCCCCCCAAAAGAAACCAATCCTCTTCTACTATACCTTGGAAACATCCACTGGCTTGGATAAGAAGTTTGAGGACATGTCACAAACCAGTACTGCTCCCTTGACATCAGGTATAAAATTAAACTCCACACCATGCACAGTCTCGTTTGCACAGAAATACACATAGGAGGCATCTGGGTTGAGGTTCCAGGTGCTTGGATCTGGAATTTCTATCACAAAAGACAAGTTTGAGACTCTGCACTTTTACCCTCCTTTCTTATATAGATTGGTGTTGGCCAGGAGACTGACATTGCTCCCCCTGTAGTAAAAGGCTGATCTCAAAGCATTTCACAAGTGAAAGCACCCTGCCAATCACTCATTATTACTACCGACATCCTGCAAGGATAACTGGTCACACCCTTTTGAATTTATTGGGCACAAATAACCTTCAAAAATGGCATGGTGGTCATTATGCACAACTACAATACACAAGCTAAAAAAAATACAAGAAAAAAATGGCATGGTGGAGGCTCCATGTAGAGCCTACATGAATGTAGCTCATTGGCAGAGCACCTGCCTCACATGTAGGAAACTGAAGGTTCAACCCCTAGTACTGCCAAAATAAAAAGGCATGGTGGCCAGGCACAGTGGTGTGCCTGTAATCCCAGCAACACTGGAGGCTGAGGCAGGACAAACTCAAGTTTGAGGCCAACCGTAGCAACTTAGTGAGACCCTGTCTCAAATTTAAAGGGCTGCAGATGAGACTCAGAGGTAAAGCATCCCTGGGTTAAACCCTCATAACCAAAAGAAAAAGAAAAAAAGCATGGTGGATCTCTGTTATTTTTTCTTGTCACCCATCCATCTATCCTATGTCCACTGAGAGTTCAGGAGTTTCTTCCTGAGACCCCAGCCCACACCATCTCTTCAGCAAACATGGTTCCAGGGCAGTTGATTCAATCTACAGCCCAAAAGCTAGAATGTGACTCAAATACAGCCACAGGGACTTGTTCAGACTGGGCATAAGACATGAGACTGTCACTGGGAATTCTCTCACATATGAAACTTGGGAGAATATAAGTAAGGTCAGAAGCAGGTGTAGTCATTATTCCAGAAAGAAGGGACAGCTTTTCCTGGCTTTGGAGGAAATAACAGAGAAAACAAGGAGACACCAGGGCCCAGAGGCATTGTTGGGACCCCTGATCAAGCTATACCTAAAGCCAAACTGGCTGTTGGATTTTTCACCTACATGAGCCTATCAGTACTCTGTTTTGCAGAAGCTTCTTAGTAGCCTTCTATTAATACAACCACCCAACCTAAATGGTATCAAACTAACTACTGACAAGGGCAGAAAAGCATTAAAATCAATTGTGTATCACCCTGTGTGGGGATAAGCCACCAATCTGCACATCACTATCCAGCCCACCTCCCAGAACTTACTTATATAACTCCCAAGTTTAGGATGAACAATGTTCACAGTCCCAAATTTCCTGGCTTCCTCTGCAGCCTTTGCTGACCAAGATCCAGTCACCACGTAGTCAGCACACTTTCCAGCTTTCAGGCCAATCAGGTTTAATGGGACAGCACTGAACTGGCCACATCCACCTCCTTGTACAAAAATCACCTTGTAGTTTTCTGGAACAGCTCTGGACAGAAACATAAGTGACAGTACATAAACAGATTTATATGGTCAAAGATGGAGAATGAGTGATACTCTACCAAGTACTTTATCTTGGGTGGCTTTTCTGCAAGAAATACAGTGAAGTCCCACTATCACTTTGTCTCCCCCAATTTAGTCATTTACCTATTTGTTCATTGGACAACTATTTATTGGGGACTATTGTGGAAGCCTATATCTGAGCAGAAGCATTTCCTCCTTTTCCTAGTAACACACCCTGCTATTCTTAGGGAATCTGCCCTCATAGCTCGCCAATAGGATTCAATTCTGAGCTCTTTGCTCGAACTTTCTTTTGAAGGAAAAAATAAATTTGTAGGAGCTAATACTGAAACCACTGGTGGCCATCTGGCAAAGCTAACATATATGAAAGCAGAGCCAGGAGATAGAGAAGACCTTCCTGATATCAACTGTGCTCCTAAATCCACCTGCACTTCTCTAAGAGGTAAAGATTGCATTTTTTGCTAAAGCCAGTGAGTTGGATTCCTGTCACTTGTGACTGAAAGTCCTGGAACTTTCTATGTCAGGTACCTTGCTATGAATCAGGAAGACCCTGGGGAGGGATTTTTGATGATGACTTAGACCAAGTCATATAATCACATACACGATATAGATCAAGATTAAGAACAAAATTTTTTGACTTCAGGATGGAAACTTAAGATGATAAATTCTAATGGCTACAGGCAGTAGAATACTACCAGCTTCAGGGATCCAAGGCCAGGGAAGCTGGACCTAAGCCTTCGAGTAGTCAGAGATTAGGATAAGAGATACAAAAGGCAGGTGGCCAGGAGACAGTGATCCAGCACAGAGATACATAAATAAGAAAGAACAGGCAACTAGGTAGGGTCTTGGGGAAAGGTGGTATGCAATATCTTGTTCTAACTCTGCCTGGCCTACATGCTGTGGCCAATAAAATAGTGAAACAGCCATGCATGTCTTAGGAGATGCTCACCAGTTATTCAGACACAAGGAAGTTAGGCTGAGAACTAGTCGGATGGAAAGCAGGCACAAGTCCAAGTGCAGGGGTGCAGACAGGAGCTTGGTTAGGGGGTTAGGTCCATAATTAAATGCTGGTTCTAGTTAGAAGAGGCCTATAGCCATCTGGTCAATGCCTATGTCTCAGGCTAAAGTTCCAAATATCTCCTCCTTCATTATTCCATGAAGGTCACATGGGACCCAGTGGGCAGACATGGGCAAGATGAGCCAGATCTGAACACTTACAGAGCAATCAGTGGGCCCCCGTTTTTCCTCACAAAATTATCTCCAACCCTGCCCCATCTAATCAGCTTCTCAAAGCACTTTAAAAAGCAAATTTATGGCTGGGCATGGTAGGGCACACCTGTAATCCCCCAACTCCTGCAGCTAAGGCAAGAAGATCACAAGTTCAAGACCAGCTCCAGCAACTTAGTGAGGCTCTAAGAAACTTAGGGAGACCCTGTCTCAAAGTAAAAAATAAAAGGGGTTGGGATCCGGGCACGGTGGCGCAAGCCTGTAATCCCAGCACTTTGAGAGGCTGACACAGGAGAATCGTGAGTTCAAAGCCAGCCTCAGCAACAAAGAGGCATTAAGCAACTCAGCAAGACCCTGTCTCTAAATAAAACACAAAATAGGGCTGGAGATGTGGCTCAGTGGTCGAGTGCCCCTGAGTTCAATCTCCAGTACCAAAAAAAAAGGGGGGGAGGGGGGTTGGGGATGTAGCTCAGTGGTAAAGTAACCCTGGCTTCAATCCCTAGTACTAAAAGAAAAGAAAAGAAGTAAAGTTTTGAAATAATCAGGACAATTCAACTTTGTTAGCCAGAACTAACCCTAAATATTGATTATCCCTGACTGGTGGGAATACAGATCATTTCAGTTTAATTTGTAAACTGCAGTCTGTTTCTGAACTTTCCACCATGAATGTGCATTATTTTTGTGAGTAGGAAAAAAACATGTGTTTTGAAGGGGCTAGGGACATAGCTCAGTAGTAGAACACATCCCCACCCACCAAAAAAAAAAAAGCCATATGTATATGCAACTATATCTACATATGTATAAAATCTCTCATTCTCTCCTTTAAGTATTATCAAGGCAGAGCAGTACCTGAAGTTGAGAACTCTTAAATTTCCTCAAATCCTCTTACAAATAGTTTCTCCAGACATTCTGACTCAGCGAATCTGGGTGAGCCTTTAACTTTTTAACACCTACCCACAACCAGGTAATTGACAGATAGCAGAAAGCTCCCTCCTTAAGAATCCCTGAACTAGATTACAGTTACATATGCTAAAAAGATGACCATTCTTTGTCACTTAAGGCCCTTTCAAGCCAATTTAACTGGCACAATGCTAAGTCTTTCCAAGGTATAATGATTTCACATCTTTGGAAATACCATATAAAATAAAAATGGCACACAAATGCAGGCTGGGAAACACATAAAAAAAACATTATGTACTAATAGTGAACCTGGGAGAGGATTAAAAAGCTTGTTTTTAATCATGGAATATTGTAGACAAACACAAAATATAGATAATAATATAACATACATCCAAGTTTATGAAATACTGAACAAAAGTAATATGATTTGGTCTTTTTTAGACTTACAACAACTCCCGCACAAGATTCTCTGCATTGTTAATAATTTTGGTGAAATCTGATGACCTGTGACTCATTTCTGTGGAAGATAAACAACAACAAAAATGTCTACAAAATTAGCGAGAAAATAGTAAAGAAAAATATCAGTTACTTTGCATTTAAATTGTGGGCCCAGGTATCCCCCACTCAGTGTAGGGAATAATCAAAATTGATTTTCAAGTTGTGCACATTTTAGACTTACAGTCAAAGCAAAATAATTTTTCAAGTCACATGCAATAAACAAAGCCAGTTAAACTCATCATTAGGTTCTCATTAGATTCTGCATACCATGCCTTGCTCACAAAAAGGAATCCATGGGCAGTGGTTTCTTTTTAGGACAAAGCACAAAATTCCGGGCTGTGATTTCACTTGACAGAAATCTAAGTATATGTCACAAACCCACAGGAACAGAAGTTAACATGAGTTAACCCTACGGTCTCTCTTTATATATATATATAATATACATATATATTATATATATATGTATGTTTAGTTATAGATAGACACAACATCCCTATTCATTTATTTTTATGTGGTGCTGAGGATTGAACCCAGTGCCTCATTCATGGGAGGCAAGCGCTCTACCACTGAGCCACAGCCCCAGCCCCCTATGATCTCTTCATACCACGCAGCCTTTGGAACTTTCAAAACAAAAAATTAAATAGAAGAAAATTAATTTTCGAACTCATAGGTACTCTTGCCCAACAACACAGAGGAGAGAAACTGAACAACAAAATTACTAATGTGTAAGATCTTCATAGAAGGCTTGTGCACTTTTAAACATTAGTAAGTTCGTATTTAAGTATAACAAAAACGTAAACGTCTGATGGTACTGTTATGCAAATGTACAGGATCTTCTGGTCACAGCTTATGTGATTAGCAAAAAAATTATAAAACAGTAAGCTGAGATGTCTAAGTCTCTCACCAGCATTTATGCCATCTTCAAAATTGTTCCTAGCAAACCCAATTATTAAAGTTTAAATTTTGTATCTACAAAAGCCTGCTGGGAACCTGTAGAAATTCTAGGCTGAATTTAAATTAGCTCCCTCTGAAACCAGGACCAGAATCCAAAAGCAAATCTTACCGAGAACACTAATGCCAACTCCTTTGTAGTCTAATAATTCTTTCTGAATCTCTAACAATACCTGGAAGAAAAAAAAGGTGATTTCAACATGCTGTACACAGCTTTCCCTCTGTACGTATGAACCTGGGGGGGAGGAGGGAGTCCACACACAGGCCTGTGAAGTTTCCAGGCTTCTGTCCTAACCCACAGCCAAACCTCCTCCTCCCACTTCCCACAGGAGCCTCACTGATGCAACTTACACACAAGTTGAGCCTGAAATGAGGCAACAAGATAGATGCTAAGACATGCTTTTCCCAAAGACATGAATTTACCAATTCCCTAGAAAATGTTCCCTCCTCATTCCTCATTTGCCACTCCCTAAAAGTTAAAAGTACAGGATGCATAAAATTCTGGGTCCAGGGAACAACCAAAAAAAAAAAAAATCAATTAGTCCCTAATTATAGAGATACAGTTAAATCAATTTTCCAGTCTTTTTTTGTCTAAGGTGCTAGATTAGGACAGGTGAGGTGGAAAAAAAAGGAAGAAGGAAGAACATGCTATGAATTAAGGTTCATGCCAGGGGTTGGGGCTGTAGCTCACTGTAAAAGCCCCAGGATTGAAGGAAGTTGAGGGTGTTATCCCTGGGTACCAAAACAAAATTAGCAAAATGCTGATAGATGGGTACCTGAGAGTTCACTGTATTATTCTCTCTCAACCTGACTGAATTGAGGATTTCCATAATAAAAAATATAAAGAAAATGAAAAACTCTAAAAATGAACACAAAGAACAAGAGACCCTCTGTGGACTCAAATGGGAGATTGCTTCTTTAAAAGATGTTACATAAGGAAGATATCATTAAAATACAAGCTGAACTGCTGAACTTGTCTGGAAAAAATATTTTAATAAGAATTAGACAAAGATTGCCTCAATAGTGAGGTTCAAGAATGTGTCATGTTTTGAACGGTGGAATGTGTATTCGCTAGACTGGCTGATCAAATTACTCTGACTTGATCAGTACACAAGTACACATGTGATGAAATTTTATAGTACCCATATGTATACACAGTTAACCAAAAATTTTAAGAATAAAAGTAAACTTACATGGATCTTTCATTTAATAAAGAGAAACAAAGAAAACAATCCAGACTCGTTTTTACTTTTTTTGTTGTTGGAGACTAAACCCAGGGCCTCACTTCACAAGTGTTAGGTAAGCCTTCTACCACTGAGCTACACTCCCATCCCCAGAATCATCTTTGATTCTGCTTTAAGACTATTTTTCTTCTAGTCAGTATTCCTTGAAAAACACAACTATAACGGTTTCTAACTAAAATCATCACAGAGAGTTTTTAAAAAGACTTCTGGCCCAAAACCACACACCCCTATAATACAGTGACTTTTTTTCATACTGCAGAATGCAATTGTTTTTTGTGGCTCACAACTAATTTATTTAATGAAATAGAGCAGACTAGAGCAGAACAGAATATAAAAACAGTGTATGTCACAATTAGGCTAAATATTATTTCATAAGACCTTTTTTTCCATTATAATTATAATGCATGTACTTCATCATTTTGTAAAACATATTTTTCACTATTGTGACAGAGGTTCAAAACTTTTCTGCTCTTTACAATTCAACTAAATCAAGAAGACACCCAAGAAGCATCATCTGCCCCACCGGGTTACAGGGCAACAGAAGGGGAAAAATAATTAATAAGTAAGTGTATTATTTATGACAAATGCCATGATAATCAATTTCATAACAAATTACACTGGGAACAAATACTTGGAAGACTCCAAAATACAGGTAGGCATGAGGGCGCTACAGGAACAATTTCCACAATTCTAGCAGCGAATCTCACCTAAAATGAATAAAAATAAGCCGTGGGGGCTGGGGATGTAGCTCAGTGGTAGAGCACATGCTTAGCACGTGCAGGACCGAGTTCAATCCCCAGTGCCGCTGGGGGCCGGGAACCATGTTCTCAGCTGTGGTGGGCGCTGCATCCGGAAAGCAACATGTCCTTTCCCCTCTCACATTGTAAGATTCTCTGTTCTTACCACCACACAGAGAAGGCTCTGTCCCAGGGAGATTTCTAGTGTTTAACAATAGATAATTGTAAAGTACTTGGCTATGCCCCCACGCGGCTGCACATTATCAGACAAGCGGCGGCAGCTGGTTTGTCAAAGGGTGCAAGGCACATCAGAGACGTCGCCTTCTTCAACAGTTGAGGGGGTTGGGGGAGGGTGCTGTTGGGAGGCAGGGGGCCGGGGGGGGGGGGAGGGAGGGGCCAGAGCCAGGCTGGGCGCTGGGAGGGCAGAGGTTGAGTTCCACTTGCATTTGCTCTGTGTGGTGGTGGCCCAGGGAAGAATCTAATCTACTTGATCCAGAACAAAGTGAACACACTGGACTAAAGCAGACCAATGCCTACTAGAGTTCGAATCATAGAATGCCTTTAGAGGACAAGTAGGTTTTAAAAACACAACAGACAGGAGAAAGGATAGGTCAGTTCCGTGGAGGACAGGAACTGGAGGGTTTTCAAATCTAATTTCTGACGAGCAGTATTCCCAGTGATGGCTGAACTAAACAAGTTGCGAGTGAAGGCACACGAGGGCCCTAAATTTGCAATCCCCTTCAGTAGCGGTGAACCACCGCGGTATGCAAAATCTATTATCTGCTCATCCCCTTGTATCATTCATTCACAGTGCCCATTCATGCATTCCAGGCACACTGCCAGGGATCGCAGCACAGCTGAAATGAGAACTTTTTCTTTTCCACCGCGCCCCCTTTCCCGCCTGCTCCAGTCCAACTGGGGAGAAGGCACGGCCCCGGGATCTGCAGGAGAGCTGCACCCGGCCGGCAGAGCCAGGTGCAGCTGCAGAGACATGCCCCGATGAGCTTCCTTTGCCAAATGCATTCTTCCAGAATCCTTCTCGCAAGAGCTCCTGAACTCCGCGTGCATGCTGGTTGCAGAGAGGCTGGAAGCCAGGAACCGGGCACCCAGTGCAAGGATGCAAAACCCACCCGGGTATGCCATCCTAATGAGACCGAACTCCCAAGCACACCGCCGGAGTCTTACCGAGTGAGGCAGTTTGGCGGGCCCGGGCCCGAAGTTGATCACTTGCTTCAGAGCGTCCATGGTGCAGCAGCGAGAGCAGCAAGTCAGTTAAACAGGACAGACCGCGTGGAACACCAAAGACTCTCTGCAGCTGCCGCACTAGTCAGCGGCGGGCAGCAACCCCTTTCCTTCTTCCAGCGCCAAGCCGGCGCCCCATTGGCCTACTGTCGCAGGCCCTGCGTTGATTGGTTCTCAGTAGGAAGTCCCCATTGGTCTCATTCACCAGCCCATTCTGGATGCGATTGCTCCTCCTCGCTTTCTGGGTTTCGGCCCCCTTTTCGTTCAATGCAAGGCGCTTGGGAGATTGCACCAGCCGGCGGGCTTGGCTGAGCTCCCTTCTGAAGATTGTGTGCGGCGAGAAAGGTCTGCGCCTGCCAAACTGTGTTCGCGCCTCTGAACCCTGCGTCGGTTCCAGTACCCCAACTCTGACCCAGCCTGTCTCTTTGGGCCAGACCTTAAGATGCGATGCAAATCAGTCACTCCTAATCCAGTCGCCTCTCCTCCACCAGCCCCTGGACTGGGCTCTGATGCTTTTTGTTCTAGAACCACAGTAGTCATTAATTCACAAAACTTGTCTAAGCATCCTCAGAAGCGCCAGACTCCAATGGATAGGCAAGACACCCAAGGAGGGACGTGCAAAGTGAAGAATGGCCAAGGGTGGGAGAGTGTGAGTTCAGAAACGTGAGGAGATTACTAACAGGAATGTGATACACAGAGGGAGCCACAGTGCAAGCCAGAGGAAGGAGGCACTGAGCCAAGCTGGGCACAGAGCCAGCGCTCCTCAAATTTTTCCACGTAGGTTCCCCTCTCGAAAGAACTCCAGTGGAGACTCACATGGAGATCTGAAACAAGAAGGCTTCCTTCTCAGCAAGAAAAGAATTCCTTTGAAGTCCAGAATTTCATCATTTAATGTGAATTTTACATCTACTTCATAATTTAACTTAGTTTCTCTTGCTACGAAAATATTTTCCCAAGGTCTTTAAGTGAAATTTGGAGTGGCATTTTTGCAATCACAGAAATGAAATTGGAGAAGCAAAGGGCTTGCAGCATGGCTGGAAGGGAAGGGCAAGGCTGGTTAAATATGTGGCCGGTTGTGCTATGATGCACTGCTCTACCACTATTAAAAATAATTTAATGATGTAAGATATGCCCCATGTGAAATAAAAAATAATAAAATAAAAGGTGTTTCCCATCACCTCAACAATAAACCATTTCTGCTTGTACACAGCCAAAAAATAATGACACCCCAACTAAAAAAAAATTTTAAATTTTAACTCTCACTTTCTTAGAGTGACAATTTCTACTCATTAATTGTCCTAAACCAGAACATAAACAAATGCAGTCAGATTTGCTCATTTAGCTTTCATTTGTTACTCAACACATTGTGCATTGCTACTATAAAGCAGTGAAGACAGCAGGAATGGTACCTGCCTTTATGAAGCTTCTGATATTTTGTGTGTCTATATAGAATAATTTTCCATTTTACAAATGTCACCCAATCAATGAGGCCTGCACAAATAACTCTATTAATTTTTTCATGTCTTTTTTGTTAGTGGAATTTTCATTTGTTCCAAAGTTTCAGACTTACCCAGTCCTTTTTATTTATATGTTGAGACAGGGCATCATTAAGTTGCTGAGGTTATTCTTGCTAAATTTTCCAGGTTGGCCTTGAACTTGAGAACCTTCTGCCCCAGCCTCCTAAATATCTGGGATTATAGGCATGTACCACCATGCCCATCACAATAATCATGTTTTTTTAAAGTTGGATTTTTTTTAAAAGTGGGGTGAAGACAGGCCTAACAACCACCAAAAAACCCTGAAGTTCCAGGAGCACCAGTGTGCAGCCTGTAAGAGCCTGTGGCTGCCAAGGCCCTTCTCCTCTATTCTGCCAAGGTTACATGCTTCATCGGGCACTAACATGTTGCCCTGCAATTAGAATCATTTGTCAGCTTTCACTGACAAATGATGCTACAAAAAATTTTGCTTCTATTCAACTTGTATTAGAGCCAGTCACTCTTCTCTTGATTTGCACAACCATCCAAAGTTTGCAGGAGACCTTGGCAAGGTGCAGATTGTGCAAGGGATGTGTTTTGTGGAGGGAGAAAAGGAAGTTAGAGGGACAAGGTGTAGCATACATTTGTTTCCCAAACTCACAGAGCTGGAAGGAATCTTGGAATGTCATCTAGAATCATCTACCCACTCATTCTGACAGGCAACCTCTCCCACATTGTCCTGAGGCAGTGAGGAGGGAAAATTGTATTCCCTGTAAATCAGCACAAAACCGTTCCCAGAAGACTGGCCAAAGATTTGGGAAGAAGTTTACAGCACTGAGAAACAGAACAAGAGAATTTTTTAAAAAAAATAATAATGCTATTTATATGGATTCTGTACATCCCAGCATACTATAACATGTATCATCCAAATGGAACTCCTAAGTAACAAAATGACTCAGTGTCCCCCAACTGGTCCCTCATGTCTCTAATCTCTAAATGGAAATAAATTTCCTTAGAGAGTTAAAGATAATTAATGAATCCTAACCTGATGTACTGACCATGTAGAATTCAGGAGACGAAAGAAACTGCATGGATTCTAAACTCTTCAGTTTACAGATCAAAGAAAATTACCAACTGTCCCAATGAATAGTAAAGGCAACAGTATCCACTCTTTCAAACAATACAGGATCATTTTCACATATCAAAATGTGAATTATTTTCAGTGTGTTGTGTGTGTGTGTGCACGCATGCGTGCGTGTGTGTTGGGTGTTGGGTGTTTGTTACTGGATTGTCAAATTCAGATCACAAATAACAGGAACAACTCCTTCACTTTTTGAAATGATCCAAGAGGATAAATTGATGCTGAGCCTGTCCTTCCATCTGTAGCTTCATGGATATAATTTTCTGTACCTTACTGGTAACATTTTTTTTCCATTTCATAGAAGGGAAAGGTAAAACCTTCAAGCATTTTTTTTTCTTTTTCTTTTTTGAGCAGTGCTGGGGATCAAACCCAGGGCCTCATGCCTGCTAGCTAAGTGCTCCATCACTGAGATACATCCCCAACCCCCAAATCGAGGATTTGTCTAGGATCACCAAGATTCCAGTCATTGAACCAAGAAAAGGACACCAAACTACTATATTTCCTTTCTAGAGAGTACAGTTCTTTGTGTTATGCACATTACCCTATTTTTAAAAGTGATTTAAATTCTCCCAAGAAGGAGCCATCTTAGAAAGGTACAAACTGAACCTGAGCATTCAGATAAGATCTAGAAAATGAAGGGCGTGAGCAGGGGAAGCCATTGCAAAAGCCTGTGCCCTGCCCTGTCCTGCCCTGCTTCCTCAAGATGCTGCGGCTCCCTCAAAAAATGCTGCATCTTTTCCAGTAGGAAGACAGGACTTCGCCTCTGGATTCTCATCGGTGAAATCCTCTTATCCTGACAGCCTTGGATTTGTTGCATGGTATCTTCTGCAGCCTTGGCTAAGGCTTTCCTTTGTTCTCTGTAGATCTTTGGCTCTTTCCATGTGTTTATCACCAAGTTAGCTGTTGCCATTGGCCTGGTCTTCGATCTTTCTGCAGCTGCTGAGTGTCATAGGGAAATGGTTAACCATCCTTAGGCTGTGGCTCAGCGGAGAAGCTGTTGGTTTGCAATAAAAATCTTGGGATGTGTTTACACAGAAGATCAAGTAGTTGTGAGATTGTTCCTCTCTACTTTTTGAATATTCACATGTGGTTTTGGTTCCTGAAGAAATCCCTGATGCTTTGTTTTTGCTTTCCTAGGTCTTCTTACCTAGGAAAAATGTTAATAGCTTTTGTTGTTTAACAAGAAAAAATTTTTTGGTACTGGTGATAGAATCCAGAGCTCCTTCCCTAGCCCTATGAATGAATTAATTAATTAGTTTATTTATTTTAAAATTCTGAGACAGAGTGTTACCAAATTGCTTAGGGTCTCGCTAAGTTGCTGAGGCTAGCCTTGAACTTGAGATTCTCCTGCCTTTCAGGTTGCTGGGATTACAAATGTTACCACAGCATCCAGCCATTTTTTTTACACTTTTTTTTTTTTTTTTTTTTGTTCCAGGGATGGAACTCAGGGGTACTCGACCACTGAGCCACATCCCCAGCCCTATTTTGTGTTTTATGTAGAGACAGGGTCTCACTGAGTTGCTTAGCATCTCGCCATTGCTGAGGCTGGCTTTGAACTTGCGATTCTCCTGTCTCAGCCTCCCAAAGTGCTGGGATTACAGGTGTGCGCCACTGAGCTAGGCCAGCCATTTTTAAATGTTCAAATATTACAAAACTTTAGAGTGTAGTCATCAACCGTCCAGCCCTCCAGGAAAATTTTAGTTTAGATTCGCATGGTTTAAAAAATCAAACATAAAACATGGTTTGAAACTTTCCTTGTCCTTCACTTTCTAGGTCCCACTCCAGCTCCACTAGTAGCAAATTTTATGGGTTCTTTTGTATCTTTCCAGAGTTTCTTTAGCAAATATAAATACATACTTGTTCCACAGAATGTAGCATACTACATGCACTGCTTTGTGTCTTTTTATAACATTGCAAATATTAAGCATATTTTGATTTTTCTGATTTAAGAAAAAACAAATTAGGGACTATATGCACACATAACGTGTAGGTGCATGTGGATACACGCATACAACCACACTTTTGTTTTTTTATTTTTTTGGTCTTACTAAACAAGATAAAGTATTTGAACCAATAATTATTTAACACATTCCACAGCTGGACCTTACAAAGAAATAAACCAATGAGGGAAAAAAAAACTCTATTTCTGATATAACAGTTTTGGATGGGAAGATGCTATTGATAGATGGCAGCAGAAGGTGGGGGCAAGTGACCCCAACTAAGTGACAGAACTGCCCAGGCACATCTCTTGCTTATTCAGAAGACACTATGAGACTCAGTTGTCTTTAGAACTAACCCAAGTCCAGGATTCCTCTCCTATGGGCATTTCCACTCTTTGACTCTTTCACAACGAAACAGAAATCACAGCATTCCAAGAGACAGAAAGTAGAGAATATTTTCTTCTTTACTATTAAATATAGAATCAATACAAATAAAATTATCAGCCTCTGGGAGTTAAGACTTGTCAACACAGTACAAACACAGGCTCCAGAGCTGATGAAGGTAGCCAGCCTTGGGGTCTGTTTTGGTTTTGGTTTTAGTGCTGTAGTTCGAATCCAGGGCCTTGCACATGATAAGTACACCACTGAGCTACATCCCCTTGCCCAAGCCTTGGTTTTTGCTAAATAGTTCATTAGAGACTCTAAAAACACAATGGATTCAAGAAATCCTCTGATCCATTTTGTTATTTCTCCAACATAAAAATTGAAAACTCACAATGTCAACTAATGACAATCTTTTAAAAATTTCTTTTGGCATCCCCCGGATCCCCACCATATACACCCATTTCAAAGGAACAAGCAAGCATATTTTTCAGAGGGACTTAGTCCTTTGAAAAGACACCCTACTATTTTCCTTCATCACAACAGACAAGATATTTCTTGAACACAGAAACCCTGGTATATTTTTCTTAAGAACAAATAGTCCCAGTCTCTTAAACATCGCTTAGGTTGCTATTTTGTGGGAACTCATACCTACACAGGGAATTTTTCCAGTGTCTTCCATAATAGGAATTCAAACCACTTTTCAAACTGTAGAACCAAATTTCTGGCTTGGTCCCCCTTCTATCTTTGGGCTACTTCTACCTTGGGTAATTCCAGTCTTGGAATAACCCCAAACTATTTGACAATTCTTTGTTTTGCCTTTTCTACACCCTACTCTGCTATGATTTCTTTATTAAATTTCTGGGTGTTTAACTAGGGAGATATAGGGTATGCAGTTTCACTCTGACTTTGTTCCTCTGGCCAACTAAGGAAGAACAAACCGTTAAGCCCTTCTAAAAGATGTGAGCAAGAATTGAGCAAAAAAACTGAAAGCAGAGGCGGAGTAAAACCTAAGAGAAGACTCAAGAGCATAATCAGATTGACAATGAGGTATTTGAAAGAACATAAGAGCTGAAAGTGCCCTTTTAGACATTGTTGTCTAACCCTACATTTTACAAAGGATTTGAAAGTAACTCCCCCAAGATCATGGCCCATTAATGGTTGAAGTAAACTGGCACTCCCTCCTTTGTTCAGTGTTCAAGGAACCTTTTCCTGCTATTTCTAGTATTCTCATGAAGGGAAGGCAATAGCTTAATTGCATGACTACTCCATCCTCCTAAGAGAGCCTTCTTCACTCTGTAGAATGCTCGGCAGCCTGTGCTGGATGCCCTGAGCTGCAAACCTAAAATCTTTGAAAGTAACAGAAATGCAACTCCAGATCAGGGATGTAGCTCAGTGACAGAACATTTGCCTATCATATGCCAGACCCTGGGTTCAATCCCCAGCACCAAAAAAGAAATGAAAAGAAATCCAACTCCAACAAGGTTAGCAGAAGAGAAAAGAATCCATTGACAGAATCTAGACCCAAACCTCAGAATGGGTGAACAAAATGCCCAGATGCTAGGAGTGTGCATCTGTGAATGTCTTTCTTTCCTATCTTTTCTTCTCTCATGCATCATTCCATTCACTCAAATTGGCATTCATCTCAAGCCTATGACCAGTGACTGTGCCATCTTTGTCATTAGAGAAAAGACTCCCTTCTCCTGTTTCTAGGTTGAAAATCACCTCAGAAGGACTTCAGTGCATTTGGGTCACACATCCACCCCTGTACTCTGAGATGCAGATTGTGTTAGTCGGCTTTTCATTGATTTGACCAAAATATCCAACAAGAACAACTTACAGGAGGCAAAGTTTTGTTTTGGCTCGCAGTCTCAGAGGTTCAGTCCATGGTGGGCTGACTCCATTTCTGTGGACCCAAGATGAGGCAGAACATCATGGCAGAATGGTGTGGTGGAGGAGTGCTGCTCTATTCATGGCAGCCAGCAGAGGAGGAGGAAGAGGCCACAGGGAAGGTGCACCATTCCAGTTACCCACCTCCTCCATTCATACCCACCTGCCTACTGTTGCCACCCAATCAGTCCATTCAAGCTAGATTGGATGGATTAGATTATAGCTCTCATTTACCTCTGAATATTCCTGCATTAACACAGGCATTTGGGGAGGGGGCCTTATATCCAAACCATAACATAGAGCAATACAATTGGCAGCACCCAATGAACCACTATACCAGTGTGAGGTGGAATAGTTCAAGCCCTAATGGAAGTGTTCTTAGCAGAAAAGAGGCAGAAGCCTGACAAGGTAAATATGGTATATCAATCTCACCCTTCCTCCTCCTTTACACAGAGCTTACCAGTGACGTCATCTCAATTTTTGTCAACATACAGAATCTTGAGATGTTTGGGGAATATGAAATGTCTCCAAGATATTCCTAGTTACTATCCACACAGGGAGTCCTCTTAGAATGAGGTATCAGCCCACTGAAATCTATGTTTCAATAGAAAATGAATGACTCACATTTTATCTCAAACCAAAGTGTGAGGTGAGGTTACAAAAAAAAATGTTTTATTTTAAATCAGTAATCTATCATGGCTCTGAATTGCATATGCCCTTATATTGCTAGACTCAGAAGACCATACATCATTGAAAATATCATTTAAAACATTTTATCTATCCTAGAGCTTTGGCAAAAAATATAACAGCAACAAAATCTTTCTTGCCCTTCGTGCCCTGTCATCTAAGATTGAATTCCTGAGATTTAGTAGTTTTATTTTTCTAACTTGGACAATTCAAAAAGAATAAATAATATCTCACTCCTCCTTTTGTTAAAAAAAAAAAAACTTTGTTCAGCAAAAATTTTAATAACACGTCAGTTCCTTTTATGAGTTTCTTTGTCCCAAAGACTTTTAGTTACATGAGTTTTCCAACATCTCACTTTTCTCAAAGTATATGAACGCAGGCAGTGGTGGACATTCAATACTCTTCCCTCCAGGACTGGCGACTCATATGTTGGCTGAATAATATACTATATTTTGTTTATCCATTCATTCATCAGGGTACACTTGGGTTGCTTCCATCTTTGCCTATTGGAAATAATGCTGCTATGAACATGAGTGTACAAAGAACTCTTTGAGACCTTGCCTTCAGTTCTTTTGGCTATATATCCAGAAATGTGATTGCTGGATCATACGGTAATAGCATTCTTAATTTGTTGAGGAGCCTCTGCACTGTTTTCCATAGTGGCTGTACTGTTTTTCATCCCCTAAAGTAGTGTATAAAGATTCCAATTTCTTAACATCCTTGCCAGCCTTTGTTATTTTCAATTTTGTTTTTTTTTTTTTAGAATGTTTCTTTTTTTTTAGTTGTAGGTGGACACAATGTCTTTATTTTATTGCTTTTTATGTGGTGCTGAGGATCGAACCCAGGGCCTCACGCATGCGAGGCAAGCGCTCTACCACTGAGCCACAATCCCAGCCCTGTTTTGCTTTTTTGATAGTAGCCATTCTAATGGGTGTTAGGTGGTATCCCCAGGATTTTTTTTATAACTTTATTTTTTATGTGGTGCTGAGGATAGAACCCAGTGCCTCATGCATGCTAGGCAGGTGCTGTGCCACTGAGCCAGAACCCCAGCCCATCCCCAGGATTTTTAACTAGAACTGAGGAAGTCATTCTACGACAGAAACTATACTATGGAGGTGAATTCTAGAGTCAATTGAAGTACTCTTTCATACACAAAGGAAGACAATGTGTGTTGAACTTTTAGGATACTGCGTATTCCTACTCTGCTCCCTCCCAAATTCTGAGCCCACCGAAATGTCTTCATAGAAGTCCAATAGGCACCAAAAGAATTGAAATATCAGCGCTAGCACTTTCTTTTTTTAAAATACCAGGGATTGAACTCAGGGGTACTTAACCACTGAGCCACATTCCCAGCCCTTTTTATTATTATTATTATTATTATTATTATTATTATAATTATTATTATTTTGGTACCAAGGATTGAACTCGGGGCACTCGACCACTGAGCTACATGCCCAGCCCTATTTTGTATTTTATTTATAGATAGGGTCTCACAGAGTTGCTAAGCACCTTGCCATTGCTGAGGCTGGCTTTGAACTCCTGTCTCAGGCTTCCAAGGCATTGGGATAACAGGTGTGCGCCACCATGCCTGGCTTATTTTTTGAGACAGGGTCTTGCTAAATTGCGCAGGGCCTCCCTAAATTTCTGAGACTGGTTTCATACTCCCAATCCTCCTGCCTCAACCTCCTGAGCCACTGGGATTACAGGCATTCACCACTGTGCCTAGCAGCATTTTTCTTTTTTCTTTTCTTTTAATCTTGTATTTATTTATTTTTGAGACTGGCTCTTGCTAAATTACTGAGGCTGGCTTCATACTTCCCGATCTTCCTGCCTCAGCTTCCCAAGTAGCTGGGATTACAGGTATGTGCCACCACATCCAGCTTTTATTTGTTTTCTAAAATTTATTTTTAGGTGGTATGTAGAAACATAAAAATGTCCATATTAAAGGGATATGATGTGAGGTTTTGATATCTGTACACATTGTGTAATGTTTAAATCAGGTTAAACATAATTTTCTCCTCAAACATTTATGATTTATTTATGGTGAAAACTTTCATAATCTTTTCTTCTAGCTTTTTGAAGTGTACAGTACATTATTATTATCTATAATCACCCAACTGTGCAATAGCAAACCAGAACTTCTTGCTTCTGACCTTCAGCACTTTTCTTCTTCCCCCCAAAGTGGAATTTACTCAGAAGGCAATGGTAGGTCTGCTATGCCCCACTTTATGACAGAAGCAGAGAAGGTCCTGGTGAATTTACAATAGAAAAAGCACAAGATCAAAGGGAAGTCAGCACGCTGCCCAGCGACAGGTGAGATCCAAAGCAGAACCAGAGAGAGGCCATGCCTGCATGGTAAACCTTTTGCCAATCTCGCCAGGCTGAATAAGTCACACTTTCAGTTTGGGAGAAAGAAGGGAGTCTGCAAGAAGAGCAAAAGTTTAGTCCCCAAAGCCTCTGAGAAACACACACTCGTCTTTTATGGACTTGGGCTGACACTGGAAGGGAGGGAATATTTCTCTCTGCTGCCTCTTTACAGCCCAGCACAGCACAGGCGCAGCTGTTCTTTCTGGAAAGAGTGCTGCATGCATGGGAATATTTCAGGATTCTTTCAGGAATCCTCCTGAGGTCACTGATGAGAACCAAAGGCTCTGAAACGAGTCAGAAGAGAACACTGGTTGAATTTACTCAAGGCTATACGTGCTGTGTCCTAAAAATTCACTTTCTAATCTGTTTTCCACCTTAATTTTCCCAGGTAGGATGTTCAGTAGAGCTCACAGGAGATTATGCAATAAAGTCAGATGAAATCATAGAACTACTCCAAATAATAAATACCAGCAATATTAAAATGCCCTGATTTGAACCATATGAAATACTTCACATTATTAAATTTTCAAGGAGGTATTAAAGTCTAAAAAATGAATGAAAAATTAAAAGGTCCTTTTTCTTGGAGGCGAAGGTCTAAAAAAATTTAAAGCCAAAATAGAAATCTAAAAAAATTTAAAATTCTAAAATTTTCCTGTCCAAGCCAGGCACGGTGATGCAAGCCTGTAATCCCAGCACTCAGGGAGGCTGAGACGGGAGAATTGCGAGTTCAAAGCCAGCCTCAGCAAAGGCCAGGTGCTAAGTAACTCAGTGAGACCCTGTCTCTACATAAAACACAAAATAGGGCTGGGGATGTGGCTCAGTGGTCGAGGGCCCCTGAGTTCAATCTCCAGTATCAAAAAAAAAAAAAAATTTCCTGTCCAATTTCTATAAGTGCAGGGTCAGTGAGAGGGGTTCTCATTTAGAGATGGTGGTGAAGTCTGACTTCTTTGGCAGCTGCAGTTTGTACAGAAGAATCTCAGCTTCTAGCTCTTCCAGAAATCAGTGTCTTGGCCAGTAGTCTGAAATCCAGGACTAGCGGATATAACTGGAGAATACAGTCTTACAAGGCAAGCTGCTGGCACAGGTCCAGGGCTGGTTGATGGCTGTCTTGCAGGGTGGCTCTCCTCTTGAGCTGCGGCTGCTCAAAACCATTAAAAGTAAACCCACTTGTAAGAGACATCTCTGGCTGATTTGAGGTAAGATTCTGCCAGGGCTAGCAAGCACTGTGCGTCTTTCACACAGGACTCTAAAGTCCCTGAAGAAGTGAAGCAGTTTCTCATTTCCCCCTGAGCCTCTCCTGACAGAAGGCCCCTGGTGTCTAAGCTTGTAGGGCCATTGCAGGCTCAGATGACCAAGGGCCACATTCTCCAACCTAAAGCCAAGGGTCTGTGACTTCCCCCTTAGAGAGAAAGGGTGATATGGAAGAGACAGCTGGAAAAGAATCTTCTTTACTTCTATTTATTTATTTATTTATTTTACTTATTTATTTGAGACAAAGTCTCACTGTGTTACCCATGGTTGGCCCAGAACTCCTAGGCTCAAGCAATCTTCCTTCCCAAGTATGTAGGACTATAGGTGTGAGCCACTGTATCCAGCTTAGGGAAGAATATTTTATTGGAGAGAACAGTTATGAGTTTCAAGTTGATCAAACATGGGCATGAAAAACCCCTAAATGACCAAAATCATTGTGATTTTTATGGAATGATTTAACTCAGGTTAAATGGTAAGTTCTAACATGGTCCATATTATTTTTGCGGTAGTGGGTATTGAACTCAGAAATATTCTACCTCTGAATTACATCCCCAGCCCTTTTTATTTTGTTTTGAGATAGGGTCTCACCAAGTTGCTGAGGCTGGCCTTGAAATTTTGATCCTCCTGTGTCAGCCTCCCAGGTGGCTGTGATTATAGGCTCAAGCTACCACACCCTGCATAACATAGTCATTATTTAAAAAGCAATCATTTCTAAGGGATGGCAAAATCACAGGCAGTCAAGGGCTTTATTTATTATTATTTTTTAATTTTTAGTTGTAGATATACACAATACCTTTATTTTATTTATTTATTTCTATGTGGTGCTGAGGATGGAACCCAGAGCCTTACACGGGGTAGGCAAGCACTCTGCCACTGAGCTACAGCCCCAGCCCAAGTAGTTGTTTTTTTTTTTTTTTGGTACCAGGGATTGAACTCAGAAGTGCTCAACCACTGAGTCACATCCCCAGCCCTATTTGTGTGTGTGTGTGTTTTATGTAGAGACAGGGTCTCACTGAGTTGCTTAGCACCTGGCCTTTGCTGAGGCTGGCTTTGGACTGGCGATTCTCCTGTCTCAGCCTCCCAAAGGGCTGGGATTACAAGCGTGAGCTGAAGTTCTATTTTATCTTAAAGCAAAAGATCTAAAATTTTATTCCCTAGTAAAAGATTCAGGGTAAATCTACTCCTAGTGAGAGAAAACATCAAACATCTTGTCTATTGTACTCAACATCTAGGCCTTAGAGACTATGAACTTCACTCTAAAATAAAGGATTTCAGCAAAATGTTAATTTAAATTTTTTAATATTTAAATTATTTTATTTTATTTTTTAATTAAAAAATGTTTTTGTAGTACTGGGGATTGAAAAAATCAGAGTTTACTGAGCTACGTCCTCAGTCCTTTTTATTTTTGGAGATAGGGTCTCACTAACTTGTTACCAGCTGACCTTGAACATAAGTTTAGTGATGGGATTATAGGGATTTGCCACTGCACCTGGCTAATATTTAACTTTTTAAGAAACAAAAATAAATTGAATGGAAAACATACCAAAACATTTAGAGGCACTAGCCAATTTAAACTTACAGCTACACTAAGGAAAGGAAAATAACTACAGAAAGTGATATAAACCCAAGTGTCTATAAAGAACAGAAAATGAAGAAGAATGTTTCACGCACATGGGCTGTTCTAGTCCCTTTGAAGAAAAGAGCAGCTCAGGCTAGGATATCACTCACTACTGCAGCCTCTCTTATATATGGTTCTGTTCTTTTGTGCCAGTAAATATTTTGGAATAAATACTTGTCTAGCAAAGAGTGCCAAAAGCCACACAGTGTGGAAAGAAAACAGATTTGGAAGCAACAGATCTTGCTCCTGCCTTGAAGTCCCCTAAAAAGTTAATCAATTCTTCTGGGGCCTCATTTCTTCTTCAAGATAAAGACTTTTCCCCCTACAGTTTCTTGAGACTTGGAATAATGTATGAAGTGTCTCTTGTCTGGTATACAATAAAGCACTCGATTCTCAGGAGAGTTAAGTAATGTTTGACTTTGGTAAAAAGAAATTGAGGCTGACTATCAAATTGATTTTAGTGTATTCAAATCCTACTCAAATTTTATCATTTAAGGTCCTGAACTAGGACTATATAGTTTAAAATTTTGTGGAGATCTTTTTGTGTTTTTGTTTTCTTAAAGAGATAAAGCCTCCTTCACATTTCAAGGATTTTGAGGACTGTCTTTCTAAGACATTTAATAAACCAACTAATCTTCACAGGCCTCTCTGGAACAAAGTTAATGATTATTTAATCTATAGGAGGTATTCTTATCTATTCCTAAACTGTCAGGGGTAGTGTTGAGAGAGGAAGAAAGCAAGGAAGCTTTTCATAGTTTACTCCATTTACTTCAGGGTTGTTTGACCCAGAAGTTCATGGGATTTTTTTCTTTTTAAATCCACACTGGTTTAAAATTTACAAATTGTACTAAGAGAATACAGGCATTAGGCCGAGCTGTTTCAACCTCTGCGGTACATGTCGGTTTGGGAGCAGCCAGGCATAACAAGTGCCTTAAACCACAGGGCAAAGTCTCCTGTTTTCTAACTTTTTGACCAAATCATGTGAAAATACAAAGTTTTAAAAAAGAGAATCTAATGAGAATTACCATAAGACTATTAAGAGTTAAAGAGGTCAAGAAAGCTAGGCTTTGAAGGGAATGAGGGGAGAAACAAAAGGGGAAACATTCAGGAAATGATATTGACAAAATTATATCGTGCCCATGTACAAATATGTAATAAATTCCACCATTATGCATAATTAAAGTGCACCAATAAAAATAGGGAAAACAGAAAAAAAAAAGGAAAGCTAGGCTCAGATGTAAGGCGTAAATGTAGAAATGACTTTGGGCCATAATAAAGCAAACCTGTGAAAGATTTGCACTATACCACCAGTAATGGCTTTGTCAGGGGTTCACAGAACAGATGTTTGAAACCTTGTAGCTGATGTTTTCAAACAATAGGACATGACCTGTTAGGGGACTGTGAAACAGTGACTTGTAAGCAGAATTTTCTTTAAAGGAATGAAATGGAACAAAACATATCAGAGGGAGACGCTAGTTATACGATATATGAATTTCCCATTCGTTGTATGTGCACACAAGCGGGCGTGCACATATTTTACTTTGCAGAAAATATAATTACCTGGTAAGTTGCTGTCCAAGAAGTTTGAATACATTATGTAGGCTCCACCAACACTACAAAGTCCAAAGCTCTGAGAGAAGTTTACATAGTAAAGCTCATTTTCATTCACATAGATAAGGAAATAGTACAGACACATTCTGAAGGATAAAAAAAATGAACACAGGGCATAACATTATGCATTTTAATTTGTCAAGTTTTATACAATGAAGATGAGTCAAGATAGGTCTCAAATCCCATCTCATCTTAGCTGAGCTGACATGAGCCTAAGGACCTCACTTTTATCCCGCCCCACTGAAGTTATCTGAGGAGCAAACTTCCCCAAGTGTAAACAGCAAGATCCTGTTTTTCTAAATACTGGCCAACCATCTTGAGAAGCAATGCACAGAGATCCAAGTTTGACCTAGAGTAACCTAATAAGGGAAAGTCCCTGCCTAAAACCCCATACATATTACTTCCATCTCATGCATCTAATGTAAAACCTGGGAACAAGCATATGGCACATGCACAATAAGCATTATGGGCAAGGGACAAGAATCTGTCAATTACCCTTTGCTAGTATAAACCACTCCTAGGAAAAAGTCCACCAAAGGTGAACAAAGGACTCAAAAGTGCACATAACCCCTGATCTGATCCCCTCTGAGTCATTGGCAGACATCTTGGTCCTGCCCCTCTGTGCTCTGGCAATGTATCTTCCCCTAATAAACTCTATTAACTGCTACTCCTTGTTTTGGTGAATTCTTCTCACTGCCTATGCACTCAAATTCACCCAGGTTCACAACAGAAGAGGAATTTAAACACTTATCAAATATTAAAAACAGACTTACTTTAGAAAAAATTCAAACAACCCAGAAGTAAATAGAGTAAAATATGAAAAGCTGCCTTGCATTCTTCCTCTCTCAACACAATTGTTTTAGTAGAAGAAACTACTGTTAACTTAGTATGTACTAATACATGACTACTGTCTAGGCACACACAGACACACCTATGCAATACATATCTGTAACCTGGTTTGAACAATATGAATGTAAACTGGAATGTGATTATTGTGCCACTTGTTCTTCCTGTCAGTATGTCTTAGAAATATTTTCATATTTTCAAATATTTTCAAGCTATTTTATTTATCTGCTGCAGAATATTACATGGTAGGAATTAGAATTTTTTTCTTTAACATTAGTAGAAATAGATCTTCAATGCATACTTTGTGTTTATATATAAATTCCACATTCTCTTTCTTTCTTCTTGTTTTCTTTGGCGTTCTTTGGCCTCCAAAGTGAACTTAACATATTATCTATGCATTTGATTCTCTATAATGGACCTTTCTTTTAGATTTTAAAACCAAACTTGAGAAATCATGCATACTGTACACCTTACTTAATCCAAATAATTATTTGCACTTTTAGAAAAGTCATTGAAGGCCAAACTCAAGTTAAATAATCTGTATGTCCTAAATTTTACATGACTCATTCCTGAATAAAGAAATATTTGTCCAGTATCACTTGCTGTCTAGTAAGTTAGATTGTCAGAGATGCTTCAGTAAATTATCTCTTTTAAAATTATAATTTAATCCTATCGGAGATGCTCTTGTCAATAGTGAACCTTGTGCCATATGTAGTATTAGCCTAAAAGCTTAAATAATAATGGAATTGGTATATTCTAATTCAAAAATTTCTGCATTTTTGTACAATTATGGTTTCTAATTTTTATTTAAAAAATGCTTCAATACACAGTTATACCTCTCAGAGAATATTTGCATGAATATTTAGGATAAATGGCTACATTGAGTTGTTAGGTCAAAAGCAGACAATTTTATTTATTTTTTAATTTTTATGTTTTTTATTTTTTTTGGTAGTGGAGATTGAACTCAGGGGCACACGACCACTGAGCCACATCCCCAGCCCTATTTTGTGTTTTATGTAGAGACAGGGTCTCACTGAGTTGCTCAGCGCCTCGCCGTTGCTGAGGCTGGCTTTGAACTCGTGATTCTCCTGTCTCAACCTCCTTAAGTGCTGGGATTACAGGCTTGCACCACCGCGTCCGGCTGACAATTTTAAATATTGACAAACACCACCAAGTTGCACACCCAAAAAACTATCGATTTATATTTCCTTCAACAACGACTGAAAGTACTAATTTCCTCACATTATCTCCAGCCCTATTATCAGTTTTTCAATGTCATTTTTTTGGGGGGTACCGGGGATTGAACTCAGGGGTACTCGACCACTAAGCCACATCCCCAGCCCTATTTTGTGTTTTTATTTAGAGACAGGGTCTCACTGAGTTAGAGCCTCGCCATTGCTGAGGCTGGCTTTGAACTCGTGATTCTTGTCTCAGCCTCCCAAAGTGCTGGGATTACAGGTGTGTACCACCGCACTCAGCTTTCAAAGTCATTTTAATGTATTGAAAAATAACTCAGTAATTTTTCTTATTGCTTTAAGCTGAATGTTTTTACCTGCTATATTTCTTTTTCATAAAATATTGTGTAACTTTTGTCCAACTTTTTGATTTCTTTGCAGTCATCCTTTTTTCATGTGTGTTGCTAGGGATTGAACCCAGGGCTTTGTGTATGCAAAGCAAGTTCTCTACCAACTGAGCTATATCCCCAGGCCCTGTAGTCATTCTTTATATTACGTATCTTAAACCTTTTGTTGTATTATGCATATTTCCCCAACCTTTTTAAAAATTTTTTTCTTAGTTATAGATGCACACAATACCTTTATTTTGTTTTTTATATGGTGCTGAGGATCAAACCCAGTGCCTCACACATGCTAGGCAAGCACTCTACCACTGAAATACAATCCCACCCCCTATTTTCCCAATCTTTTATTTATAGTACCTGCTTTTGTGTATAGTTCTACATTGTAGTATGCTGATCTCAAGTACTTTGTGTATAAACTAAGGTACTTTGTGTATGAACTTAAGTACTTTGTATATTAATTAGGTCAAATGGTAGTTCCATTCCAAGTTTTCTAAGGAATCTTCATACTGCTTTCCAGAATGGTTGCACCAATTTGCAGTCCCACCAGCAATGTATGAGTGAACCTTTTTCTCCACAACCTCACCAACATTTATTGTCACTTGTATTCTTGATAATTGCCGTTCTGACTGGAGTGAGTTGGAATATCAGTGTAGCTTTAATTTTCACTTCTCTAATTGCTAGAGATGTTGAACATTTTTTTATGTATTCTTTGAGCATTTGTATTTCTTCTGTGTTTAGTTCCTTTGCCCATTTATTGATTGGGTTATTTGTGGTTTTGGTGTTGTCTTCTGAGTTCTGTTTGTCCTGGAAATTAATGCTCTATCTGAGGCGCAGGTGGTAAATATTTTCTCCCATTCTGTAGGCTCTCTGTTCATGTTCTTGTTTCCTTTGCATGAAGAAGCTTTTTAGTTTAATACCATCCCATTTGTTGATTTTGATTTTACTTCTTGTGCTTCAGGAGTCTTATTGAGGAAGTCTGTTACTGAGTCGATATGGAGATTTAGGCCTACTTTTTCTTCTTCTTTTTTTTAAATGTTTATTTTTTAGTTGTAGGTTACAGAATATCTTTATTTTATTTTTTTATGTGGTGCTGAGGATCGAACCCAGTGCCTTATGCATGCTAGGTGAGCACGCTACCACTGCGCCATAATCCCAGCCCCCTACTTTTTCTTCTAATAGGCACAGGGTCTCTGGTCTAATGTGCCCAAAGGACTTAAAATCAATATACTACAGTGACACATCCACATCAATGTTCATAGCAGCTCAATTCACAATAGCTAAGCTATGGAATCACCCTAGGTACCCTACAACAGATGAATGGATAAAGAAAATGTGGCATAGATATACAACAGCATATTACTCAGTCATAAATATGAAATTATGGCATTTGCCACTAAATGAATGGAACTGGAGATTGTCATGCTAAGTGAAATAAGCCAGTCCCCAAAATCCAAAGGCCAAATGTTCTTTCTGATATGCTGACCCACAACGAGGGAGGTTATGGAGGGTAGGGAGGGGAAGTATAAGAAATTCACTGGATTAGACAAAAGGGAATGAAAGGAAGGGTTGGGGGAATGGGAATAGGAAAGACAATAGAAGGAAGTGGACAAAACTTTCCTATGCTCATATGACTACACAACCAGTGTAATTTCTCATCATGTTCAACTACAAGAATGGAATCAAAATTGTAATAGGCTTCACCCCATGTATGTATAATATATCAAAATATACCCTGCTATGTATATCTAAAAATAATTTTTAAATGTGGATCATTTTAAAAAATACTTGCTCTACATTTTCTTTTTTTTATGAAGTGTGATCTTTTCTTTTTTCTTTCATGGCTACTGGGTTTTGTGTTTTGCTTAAGGATGCTTTTCTCACCCTCATTTGTTTAAAAAATTTTTTACAACATGTTCTTCCAGTTGTTTATTTTTCCATGTTTAATTCATCTGCAATTTCTTACTCATGGATTAAAATTAAGTGTGCTCCAAATAGTCAATACTTTCACTATCACTTGCTGAATAGTTCAATTTTCCCCTTATTTTTGAAGCCATTTTTCAAACATCAAGTTCCTGTATAGGTACACATTACACTATACCTGGGTTCTCTGTTCTGTGCTTTTAGCTGACTTATTTCTGTGCCAATAGCACATTTACCCCAGCTCTACAAATAGACCTAATACTTAAATCAAAATTGTTTTGTCTTCCAGATGAACATTACAATCAAGTCATTATATCCATTTAAAAATGTTTGCTACAAGTGTATGAAATTGCTTTAACTATCAATTAATTTGGCAGAACTCACATTTATTATCTTGGGTCTTCCCATGCATAAATATGGGATGCCTTTCCATTTTACGGTCCATTATACACTTCAACATAGATTATTTTATTCATATAGGCTTTGTATTTCTTGTCAACCTTATTTCCAGATATTTAGTTCATGTAGCTATTGTGAATGGTGCTCTATTATCCCCACACATTTCCTAATTGGTTATTACTGGTGTATATAGAACCGTTAGTGTGTTGATGTGCATGGACTTCCTACTAAGTTTTCTCATTGGCTTAATAACATGCCAGTAGATCACCATGATGGCTTTTCATCTTTTTTTTTCTTTGTCCCAAGAAACCTTTATTTATAAAACAATGAGTTACCTCATTTGTTATCCATATACTTTTTAGTACTATTCTTTTGTCATCTGAATTAGCAAGAATTTTTCACCAAGTTTACTTGCGTAGATTTCATACACATTTAATCAAGCTAAGGGTTTCCTCCTATTTCTAGCTTGTTAAAGGATGTGAATTTATTAAATGCTTATTCAGCATGTAAGATAGAATGATTCTTGAATCTGTTAATTTAGTGAGCTAGTGTTTATCTCGGCCATACTGGGGATCGAACCCAGGGGCACTCTACCTTTAAACTACATCCTCAGCCCTTTTTATTTTCAGACTGTCTAAGTTGTGCAGGCTGGCCTTCATCTTGCAGTTCTCCTTAGTCACACAAAGGGCTGGAATTACAGGTGTGCGCCACTGTGCCTGGCTTCAGTAATTGTTAACTCAGACTTGCATGTTTTTGTATAAATTCTATTTGAAAATATACATTTTTTCCTCACAGCTCAACTCAAGTTGCTAATTTTATTTTTGATTTTTGCACTTACATTGAGTGAGTCTGGTTTAGTTTTCCTTGTGTGTTATTTGTGCTGTTTTGGTATTAGGATTATGCTAACCATACTGAATTAATTAGAAAGCTTTATGTTTTCTTTTCCATCCTCTGGAATGGTTTACAAATATATGTATGTCTCTCATCTAATATTTATCTTTTTAAAAGTTCTTGTAATGTTTCTTCATTTTCTACCTCAATTTTAAAATCTATATTTTAAAAAATCATAATTCATCTAGTCTTTCAAATTATGAAGTTATGCAATCATATTTGCAGTAAATTGTAAATATCATTCTTTTGTGATTAAAAATGTCTCTATTTGTAGTTATCTTTTCAAAAATTATTCCCAATAGTTGCAACTTTTGTTTTTACCATTTTTTCCAAAGGGTTTTTTTAAACTGGTTTTTACTTTCAAAAAATTCCTGGTTTCACTGACCAAAATTTGCCATTTTATTAATTTCTGCTTTAGTTTAATTCCTCACTTTTACTTTATTTTTTGGCTTCTAAAGTTAAATTGCTATTTCACCCATTTTCTTTTCTTACTTCCTAAAAAACAAATCAAAATCTAAAAGCAAATTAAAACTCTAAATCCCTTGGGTTTAGGGTACTTTTGTTTGTTTCTTTTTTTGCTTGTGTGTGTGTGTGTGTGTGTGTGTGTGTGTGTGTGTGTGTGTGCTGCCGAGGAATGAACCGTGGGTCTTGTGCAATACTGAGCAAGCGTTCTACCACTGAGATATACCCTTAGCCTCCAGTTTTTATTAATTCTAAATAGCTTGAAATTTATTTTGATTTGCTTTAAAATGAATTTAGAAGATAATTTAAAATTTTCCAAAAGGACAAAACTTTTGCTATTTTTTATTACATTACACAATGTTATATGTATGATCTTCACATTTTGTTTCTTTTCCCTCCTATGAATCATAGATTTTCTAAAATATGCTTTGTATTCATAATGAATACAAAATATTTGATTATATCTTCCTTGTCTTGATCAGTTGATGGGCAAAAAGGATCTGAGTTGAGTAAACAACAGTAAAACTTTTGGGGATGGCAGTTGTGCAGTTTTATGCATTTTAACATATGTAAACAGATTCATGTTACCACCACATCAATCAGGATATAGAACACTTCATTACTGGGGGGGGGGGGGGGACGGACGGACACACAACTCTCTTGCACAGCCACTTTGTAACCAACACTCCCACTCCAACATCTGGGAGTCACTGTCTGTTCTCTGTCACTAGTTCTGTCTTTTCCAGAAAGTCATATAAATGGAACCATACAGTATGTAACCTTCTGAGACTGGCTTCTTTCCCTCAGCCTGTTATATGCATACATAATTTATTCCTTCTCATTGCTCTGTAGAAGTCTATCATATGGATGCACTGCTTTATCAATTTACATTTTGGAAGACATTTTGGTGATTATGAATAGAGCTGCTATAAACACCCATACAAGTGTGTGAATATTAAGATTTCATCTCTATATACCCACGAGTAGGACAGTGTCTTATGGTATGTGTATGTTTAACTTAAACTGCAAAACCCAAACCAAGTGACTGACCGAATCACTTGCATTCTCACCAGCTATGAGAATTCCAGTTACTCTTCATGCTTAACCAGCACTTGGTATTATTTATTTTAGCCATTCTCGTAAGTGGATGGTGATAGATCTGCTGATTTTGAAATGAAATGAAATTTTAAAACTGCAGATATAAAATCTTTTTATTTTTTGGTACTGGAGATTGAACTCAGGGGCACTTGACCACTGAGCTACATCCCCAGCCCGATTTTGTGGTTTAATGTAGAGACAGGGTCTCACTGAGTTGCTTAGTGCCTTGCTGTTGCTGAGGCTGGCTTTGAACTCGCGATTCTCCTGTCTCAACCTCCTTAAGTGCTGGGATTACAGGCTTGTGCCACCGCGCCCGGCTAGATATAAAATCTTTATGCAACAGTGTTCTTCTAAAGTTTCTAGGTCCTCTTTAATGGTTTTCTCTTTGGGTTCTATTTAGTCTGAAGTCAACACAACACATCTACTTTTGTTAGCATCTGCCTGCTATATTTTTGCCTCTCTTCATAATCGATGACAATACTTTAGATTTATCTTTCACAAATAATAGATTTTGTATTTTCCATTAAGCTTAAGGGTTCCAGAATTTGACTTATTCACATTTACTGTGAGAAAAGAACTTGGTCTTTCTACTTATGGTTTTGGATTGTTTTTTTTTTTTCTCCTTCTTTCTTGTCTTTTTGGTGGATTTTAAAATTCCATTCCGTTTCCTGGTAATTTAGTAGCTATTAAAGTTGTTGACATGTATTTTGTTCTTTTTCCTCTTGCCATGTGGCAAGTCTGAACTTCATTGTTCTCTTAACTAAGGCATGGCCATGTGACTTTCTTTGGCCAGTGAAATGTGAGTAGTAGTGACTTACATTACCTCTAGGCAGAAGCTTTTAAATCACATAGTATGTTACATCAAACTCTTTCCTTGGGCACAAGGAATATTCCACATAATATTCTACTTGGCTGGCTCTCAAACTGAGGGTGATATGCAGTAGGAACTCTAGCCAACTTGTCAAATAGCATGAGCACAAATAAAACTATGTTGGAAATCAAGATTTGGGGGTTACTGCAGCATCACCTAACTTTGCTGGCATACCCTTAACTCTAAATATATTTTTCTATCAACACCAAGAATAAAAATTATCTCTATCCTGCCCTTGAATAATACAAGATTCTGCACGTCTTCACTTCCTATATCCTGCTCTGTCTCCATCCATGTTAGATTTTAGCTGGACTTTTTCACATATGCATAAATATTTATTTAACCTTTTTTTAACCTCTTTCTGTGAAAGGGGATTGGCAGGTCACAAAATCAGAGAGATTTTTCTGATTTCTTTGTTCATCAGTTTCTTTGAATTGAAAATCCTTCATGATTTATTTTTCAGTTTGCTTAGTAATTCTAAGTAATCTAGTTACTGATCTAAAGTCTAATACCAACCTGATATTTGTGTTGTCTCATTAGTTCAATAAATACATATATACCAATTATTCTGTTATCCTAGGATTCTCTCTTTTTATACTACCAATTTTCTTCAGATTTGATGATTCTTGGCTATTCATATTTATAGATGAGGGCCTAAGATTAAACTATAAAGTACTTTCCTCAGCCAAATGAGAATTCTGGTTAACTTTCAATGAACACAAATTCTGATTTTAGGCACCTCTGGCAATTATAAAGGGAAGTGTCAGGTCACTAGAGCAAAAGAACGTGGGTTGCAACTTCAGTTCCTCCTTGTAGTCATTTTGGATAATGACCTTATTCTCCAATCCCAAAGTTGCCTATGTCATAACTTCCACTTGAGATAGTACTTCCTTTGCTCTGTTGGCAAAATCCAGAATTAGATGCTCCAAAGACAAGAATTATAAAGAATAGCTTAACTGTTCCACGTATTAATTAACTGGCCCTTCAATAATCTACTTTTTATTTTCTAGAAATTACACATTATTCATTTTCTGGTTTTCCAACTCTGCTATTAATTAATTTTAAGAAAAATTTTTAACATTTCTCCAGTCATTTCAACAGGATTCTGGAAGAGCAAAAGAATGTGTTAAGTCATTCATGTCATATTTTGTGTTACATGCAAGTTCCAGCATGTGGTGGATAATCAGAATTTTTTTAAAAAAGTCAGTCCTCTCCTATCTTGCTGATACTATGAAAATCAAGAGTTACTTTAAGGCTAGAGATGACAACTACCTCTTTGAAATTAGACTGATTAGAAAACAGAGGCACTCCTTTAACTTCTCTTTCCACCTTTATGTCCTTCCACACTAACCAGTCGTCTTCCAATTCTGACAGTACATAATTGATTTTTTACCTCAATTTCCCAGATCCTAAAAACATGTTGTCCTGATGTACGCAGGCGAGCCATCTCAAATCCAGAAACCAAATCTACATCCTCATCTGTTCAGATTTATTCAAGTCTTACGAGCATATATTATACTCCCACCTTGTCTGAGATCCCGCAGCATAAATGCGCCTCTTATTCTTCTTCAGTTAGTTCCTTCCTGTCATTCCATAAAATTTAAGTCCTTCTTATTCTAAAGAATTTCTCTTTAGCAGTTTCCTCTTATCATCTAAACTCCTTCAAGGAGTAACCTATCTTGTCTTCTCTGTCCCCTCAGGGCAGCCCTGTCCCATCCACTTACTGTAATTTTTCTGTCAACCAATTCACTGAATTGCCCTAAGGTCACCAGGATCTAACTGCCAAAATCCAAAGAACATTCTTAAATTCTCCGCAGTATGACACTATATTTTGTTTCTTTCTTCTTGAAACATGATCACTTGTATCATTCAGAATCCTTTCTTTACTTCTTATTTGGCCTGTCAGTCTCTGCAATTCCCAGCAATCTCAACCACTTTCATGATTTTAGCTAGTACTTATATGTGCTGATTGAAATTTTGACACCACTACTCAACCTTAGTCACACAAATGGAGTACATACTCCTCCTCCTTCCTTACTCTCATAACAAAGTGCTATCTTATTTCCTAAGATTAAAGCTTATTTCCTTCCTTCATCCATACTTTATTTCAGACCTCTTTCTCTTCTGATTATTGACTAACTCAGAAGTTACCAAATTGGCATATGGTGTAAACAGTTGCTAGGAACTCCTATTTTAAAAGGATTCTATAATCAAACATTTTTGAGAATGGCTTTCAAGTATTGAGGACTGAACCATGGGGTACTTTACCACTGAGCTATATCCCCAGCCCTTTTTATTTTTAATTTTGAAATAGGGTTTCACTAAATTGCTTAAGGCCTCACTAAGCAGGTTGCTGAGGCTTCCCTTGAACTTGTGATCCTCCTGCTTTAGCCTTCCCAAGTCAATGGGATCACAGCCATGTACTAACATGCTCAGCTACAATATGACTCTATTAAAGATTCTGAATGAACACTGGCTGACGTTGTGTCGAGAAGTCGTACAGTGAAGAAACTAGCTTAAGGGAATAGGAATATGGCTCTGGGTAGAGTGTTTGCCTGGTACGTATGAAGTCCTGGGTCTGATCCCCAGCACTTGCAAAAAACAAAAACAAAAACAAAAACAAAAACCCCAGCTTAGTTTTATTTAAACCAGTATCTCCGTTAGATTTGTCCACAAAATCTTTTCAGTAGGGGCAAGACAGTAAGTGGGAGCTTAAGTTCTTTAATTAAAAACCCAGCAGTTGTAGTGATGTGAACTTGTAATTTCAATGACTCAAGAGGCTGAGGCCAGCCTGGGCAACTTAGCAAGATCTTGTCTCAAAAAATAAAAAAGGCTAGGATTTTAGCTCAGTGGTAAAGCATCCCTGAGTTCAATCTTCAATACTAATAAGTAAATTAAAAAAAAATTGTTTAAAATGTTCCTCAGAGACGTGGAAAAATAATCTCCATGCTTCTTTAGTCTATTTTCCATACTAAGTGATCTAATATGCAAAGCTAAGCCTGTTATTTCCATTCTTTATTTGCTCACTTTTCTCTGAGGAAAGAGAACTAGTTCCAGGCAACATGAATTTTAAGACCAAGTCTCTTCTTCCTGGCTGCCAACTTGAATGTCACCTGCCATTGTCTGATGACATTCCAGAACTCTGCACTACCTGTGTTTGTGATTCCCTTCATTTGTTATTCATCAGCTTCTAATTAGTTTAAGACTTAGCTTAGGTATTCACATGATAAAAACACAGGTTTTTATCTTTTTAGATAAAAACATGACCTTTAGTCTCTTATATGACCTTTCTTAGTGTCACAGCTTTTCTTTTCCCCTACACATTAAATTGCCTCAGTATTCCCACCATGGAATGGAACACACAGTATTAAAATATCATCTTAAGTCCCTCTACCCTATACACTAGTAAAGGGCCAACATTAATGGATTCAAGAGTATTGTAGTAGCCCTTTGATAACAATCAGGCAGGAGTGTTTAGGAGAAATCAGACACTCTCAGCTTTTCTCTTATCAGTCTAGTTGTACTATAGGATTTATTTGTGCATATTTTAGCAAGGAGGGATGGTTTAGTCCAGATATGTGGTCACACTTACATACTCTGCCTTTGAAGAATTCTCCCTGGCTGGGGTAGAGGACAGGTGTGCTTTCTTATAACACCCCTGTCCCGCCCCTGCACCTCTAGTGCTCATTGGCTTTTCTCTTGCCATCTTCCTTAAGCCGTTCCTCTCTTAGCAGGGAAACTGGATAAATGAATGAGAGCACTGGTTCTGGTTTAAAATCCAGCTGTACTGTTTTTGGCTGGGCAACTCTGGGAAATTCACACAATGTTTCCTCAAGCTCATCTACAGAATGGGCATAATAATAGTTTCCTCCTATATAGGGCTGCTATAATCCATGACATGATTGATTAAGTATCTGGGTACATGTTTGTTGCTCTGATTAGAAATCAAGACATGTCAAATGATTTCTGGCCATGTGATTTGCATTTCTACATTTAATTTAATCAACTGATTAAACTAATCCATTTATCCACTCTCATCCCATTCTAGTCTCCTTCCCCTGCATTGCTGCTATTGTTGCTTTCTTCCTCCACACAGTATTAGTTCCATAAGGGTAAAGGCTTTGTTTTCTTTGTTGCTGAAAGCCACCGTACCCAGTATTGTAAATATTTGTTGAATCGTGCAAAGTGTCAAAGGGCAAAATATACCAGACAAATCTTCCTTTAATGGCTTCCATTCCTATATTTTAAGCAGACCATATGCCATAATAAAAACATAAGAAAATTTATTAAAATTTGAAGGCAAAAACATAATTTCAGAAGGTTTAGACCTAGGTCAAGCGTGATACAGAATGGATGCTTTCTTGAATTTCAAAATCAGATCCAAGAGTATCACTTTCAGAATGTTCTAGTGGACTGGATTTACTTTTATTTGTCTTGGATGAAACAGTCACTATTCTACTTTCTTTCTTGACAGAAATGTAGTTTCTTGAAGACTCACTTTTAATTGACTCATGAACCAAAGACTTACTTTCCCCAATTCCTTTGCTTTTCTGGGTTATAAACGAGTCAGTGTAAGAATGCAGTTCCTTCCCAGGCTGTTTCTTAGCAAAGTATTTTTTGGTATATTCACCTGCTTGGGTCATTTTCTCTGAGGGAGATCTGCTATTTCTAGATAATTCTTCTTCTTCTCTTTGATTTCCAGTTCCAGAAATCCTATCTGCTAACGGAGAACATGTTCTCGGCATGAATTCTTCAAAAGATTCCTGCCTCTGCTCCGGAACTGGGTCTCCCAAGTTGTCTTTGGAAGTTCCTGAGGCCTCCTGAGTAGAAACTGGAACATGGAAGGAGTCGAGAGGCAAAGGAATTCTAGCATCGCCTGTGATTTTCTGAAACTGGAAAGGAAAACAAAAAGTTAGTTATGAACAAAGCTAACCATTAAAGAGTGCAGAACTTTAGTGTAATTCTGTAATCTTGTTATTAAGCCATCAGTTAATTGCTCAGAAGATTTTAGGGTCAAGGGCTGGGATTGTAGCTCAGTGGTAGAGAGCTTGCCTTGCATGCGCGAGGCACTGGGTTCGATCCTCAGCACCACATAAAAATAAATAAATAAATAAAAGAAGATTTTAGGGTCATTTTTCCCCACTAACTGTATCTTGGCAAATGACTCCAAACTCAAAATGTGTTATATATTCAGAGCTAAGTCCACCACATTTTCAGATTTTGTGTTTAATTACTGTCCATTTCGCTCTCCTTCTTTCAACAATAAAACAAAACACCTATTTCCTAAGAACATGAATTTCTTTTCTATACTCCACACACATGTACACAGTATATACAATGTGGAACTCAACTGAGTTCTCAAACTGTCAGTTCCTGAGACCAGTCTGAGATTGGCTAATAAGAGATGGGGCTCCAGGTAAGGCAGGGGAAAAGCAGCAAGGGAGTCCTGTGGCAGACAGGTTTTCCCCTCCCATTCCTATAACCAGGTAACTGCCAAAACATATTGCCTCTTAGTTATATCTGGACTACTTATTTTTTAAAAATTTTCTGTATCAGTACTTGTACCTTCATTAGTGTTCCTTCATTGTAAGCTGACTGCATACAAATAGAAACCTAGATAAAATATGAATAGAATAGACATTTACAAAATTTAAAAATTTAGAGTATTTTCTCTAATCTTTCTTTCTTTACTGAAGATAATCTGCTTTAAATTATAAACTGTCAAAATAAGTTTTCTTATTTACAATAATACAATATTATGAAATGGGCACCAACTTACTAATCTCAGACATGGAAGGAAAGGACCCTAAAGAGGCTTCTGGCCCCCAAGCATGGGAACTATCAGACAGAAACTGTTCTCATCTTCTCTTTGATTCAACAATTCACTTTTACTAATCTTTCTTCAATCATTAAGTTCTGTCCACTTACTTGGATATTCTGCATTTGTCCTAGGGCATTCTGCTTTGGCTCTGCTTTTTCTTCTTCGAGTGCCTTCTTCTCTTCTTTAGGTGCACTACTAATAGTAGAGTTCATCTGGGGACGACCTAGTAAATGAAAATCTGACTGATCTATACCAGCCATTGTGGCAAGTTGTCCAAGCCTGCATAAGAGGAGCAAAGGAGAAAAAGGTAAGGATTACTGTAATCTCATCAGAATACCTCAGATTTCCCTACTCCTATAAGCATGAAGTTCTTGTATAAATACTATGCTTCTAAGATCTTAGAAGCCATTATCTTACTCCAGATCATAAACCCAATCTCTTTACATATCTCAGATCTCCCCATATTCGTGCTTGAGGTCCATACTGTATCTCCAATCCTTTCAGCACTCCATATTCCCTCCAACTATGTATTAAATACCTCTTGACTTTATGTTCTTAGTATCACTCTTCCATTTCAAGCTCTAACTTACCAGGGGCACCTAGTGTCTCTTATCCCCTAACATTTTACCATTTTTCCTACAATTTCCAAGAATGTGCATGTTTCTGTTCAACATCAACCTGTTCACCTACAAAACATCACTCTGTCAACTATCTCCAACTCTTTCTTTTACCAAAATCATTCCTGGTTGAGAACCACCAATCTATATTTGTATCTATATCTATCCTGGAGATTGACAAGCATTATAATAGGACAGAAATATCAATTTAAACTTATTCAACAAGATGAATAAAAGGCAAGAAAATTCCTACACATTCCTGAATATTTTCAATAATAATTACCTTTAATTTAGTCGGTATGAAGAGATATACCTACCAATTACCACAGCATTACTTTTTTATGATGGACTCTCTACCAAGGCAGAATTGCCATTTTGCATTTTTTAACAATTTTTCATTTAAAAAATAAAAATAAAAAACAAGTATATTACTTATCATTACACACTAAATAGAGCTTATAGCTCTGAAAATCACTCAGGTTCCTTAGCAAACTATGATTAAAATCATGGAAGGAAAAATGCCCTAGACAGAAATAAACTAACCCAGCATCTTTAAGGAGATCCAAGAAAGCATGAAACTTCTGAAAAGAATTCTCAATACTGCCCAAAACACCTTCATCATCCAGGATCATGCTCGCCAATGACTGTGTATGAAGGGCTTCAGACAAAGTGAGATTTATATTTCTTAACTGGGCATTTTCATATTCCAGCTACAAAAGAAGGTTGAAAATGTGTGACACAATTTTCATACTTTGTCATCTAAAGAAAAATTTTTAAGTAATAAAACAAATAAAATATTTAAAAAATATAATTAGTTTGTAAATAATCTAAGTCTTCACAGTAATGACAGTAAGAATATCACATAACAATCAAAACTTGTAAACAGCTGGGCACTGCAACACACCTATAATCCCAGCAGCTCAGGAAACTGAGGCAGAAGGATACTGAGTTCAAAGCCTGGCTCAGCAACTTAGCAAGGCCCTAAGCAACTCAATGAGACCCTGTCTCAAAATAAAAAAGGACTGGAGATGTGGCTCTGTGGATAAGTAACCCTAGGTTCAACCCCCAATACCAAAAAACAAACACAAACAAAAAAACCAACTTGGAGACATCTGACAAAACTTCCTACGTAACAGGTAATATGTAAGCTGAAGTTATTATTTCATTAATGATATTTCAAAAGATCACTAACTGGTTAAATTTATACCAGATCATTCTACTTTAGAAAATTAGGTGCCTAAGATTTCCTCTTAAATTAGAAAATGAAATAAGAGACTGATTTAAGCAAAGTGTATTACAATTCTGCTAAATGTTAAGGATTAATTAAGTTGAGTGTGATTTAAGACTTGGAAGTCTTACTAACTTGTTAACTGTATAACTACCAATACCTGCAACCTCCTTGTTGGCATCTTAAAAATAATTACTCTCCTGCATGCTGATGCCTCTCATCATCTACTTATCTAAAACCATACACAAACACAGCACTAGTTTCTCAGAAAGATCATTTCATTTGCAATGTACTTTTTGCCTTATACAATCAGCTGTTCAATATTTCTTGATTGACTAAGTGTCCTTCAATCTAATGCATATACTGCCAAAAATACCTCCTCATACTCTTTGTAATAGTAAATTATATTTATACAGAATGTTCCAATTTTCACGCACCTTAGTCTAATTTACTATTCTATATAGTATAGATTTTTATCTGTCATTGCATTTGTGGCTGTTTCCACTATCTTACACTTATTTAAATTATTCACTTTTATACTATTGCACATATAGTATAAGCCTAGTAAGAAGTACATTTCATGTGTCAGAAAATAAACTGCAGTCATATGAAGGCCTAGAGACAAAGTAATAGACTACAATTTTTACATTTTTTAAACATACTTTTAAAAACATAATCACATGACACTAAATGTAAATAAATACAAAGGTTAAAATAATGCAACCTACTATAGGGACACAGCCACATCTATGTTTATAGCAGGTAAATTCACAATAGCCAAGCTATGGAACCAACCTAGGTACCCTTCAACAGATTAATGGATAAGGAATATGTGGCATATAGACACAATGAAATATTACTCAACCATAAAGAAGAATGAAATTATGGCATTTGCTGGTAAATGGATGGAACTGTAGAATATCATGCTAAGTGAAATAAGCCAGTCCCAAAAAACCAAAGGTCAGAGAGAATATTCTCTCTGATATGTGGATGCTCACTCATAACAAGAGAGGGTAGGAAGGGGAAGTATAGCAGTTCATTGGATTAGAAAAAGGAGAATGAAGGGAAGAAAAGGGAGGGGAAATGTGAATAGGAAAGATAATAGAATGAATTGGACATAACTTTCCTATGCTCATATATGAATACAAGACCAATATAACTCCACATCATGTACAACCACAAGAATGGGATCAAAATTATAATGGGCTGCACTCCATGTATGTGTAATATGTCAAAATACACCTACTGTCACATGTATCCTAAAACAACAAATAAAAAAATACATATCTCAGCAAATACTGTCAAGAAAAAATACAGCTATGACATCAAAATAAAAAAGCTTATCCATAAAAAAATAATGCAACCAATTTGCAATCACTATTATGTTCTCACTTTACACTATATTTATAAAGTTTATATGTAAGTATGTATATATGGCTTAGAATCAAATCAAACCAAAACTAAAAAACAAAAAACTTTCAGAATATAAAACTTATTTACCTCACTGACTCTTTTATCAGCTTTAAGTCTTATTACTCTTTCTTCTTTTAACTGCTTTAGGCATTCCTCCAGTTTTCCCTAGAATGAAGAACGTAAATATTATGACTAATTCACACTATGATCCCTCACCCCAAAGCTCTTCCAGATACAGATTCCACCAAGTATTTACGGGCAGAACCAGAAACGAACTCAAATACTAGAATTACAGTCTACTACTTGTATTATCATACCATGCTAATGAAATTAGTTTCCAAAATATACCAAGTTAGCACCTTACAAATTTATTTAAATCTCATTGTTTCCAAGAGATTTGTGGCAGTTCACCCTAAGGCATATACATGATATAGTTAGTGAGTCATAAATGAAAAATAAAGGCCATGAAAGAAAATTCTGTTATTTGTAGGTCCCTCATAATAGGAAATTTTATTAACATGCTTAATAGACCTGAATTATGTAATTGTAAACTACAATGCATTTTTAAAAAGTAAATACTTTCAAAGCACTTTATTATATGTCAAGCATTGTTCTAGACATAAGAACAGTTTTCTAGGTATCATCTAATTTAACTATCAAAACTTTATAAGTAAAGTATGATTATTGTGTTATTTTATAAATAAGAAAACTAAGGGAAAAAAAAGTAGATTGAGCTCACCCAAGATCACATCATTAGTTAAGCAGTAGAGTCAAGTTTGAATTCAGGAAATTGGGTCCCAGTCTTGGTTACAAATGTGGTAATTTTCCCCTTCACCAAGGTAAAAAAGATAGGATGCAGATGGGTAAACTCCTTTATCATTTTCAGGAACTAAGACTCCAAAATTCTTGAAAGTGGGTGTCACTACTTATGATAGGTAGAATCTTAAAATGACCCCCCAAGAGTTCCTCTTGGTGGGTTACCCTCCTGCACCTCCTACTATTCAATCAAACACTTACCTAGGTGTTGCTGTAAAGGGAAGCAATTAAAGCCCCCAAAGCAACAGACCTTAAGATAGGAAGATTACTCTTAGATGGATGTGACCTAATCAAGCAACCAATTAAAAAGGACCAGGCTCTTCCTGATAAAAGATATCAAGTAAAAAAGGAATTACATACAAGAGAAATTCTCCATTGCTGGCTTCATTGGAAGTAGAGTGTTGTAGCAAGAAATACAAGGAGGGGATTACAGAAGCTGAGACAGTCCCCAAACTGACAGCAAGCAAGGAAATGGGACCTCTCAGTCCTAACTATAGAAAGGCAACTGTATTTTGTTGTTGTTTGGGATTTTTTTTTTCCTTTTTCTTTTTCTCTTTGGTACTGGGGATTGAACCTGGGGGCCCTTTACCACTGAGCTACATCCAATGTCTACCTATTTATTTATTTTGAGACAGGATCTAAGTTACTGAGGGCCTTGCCAAGTTGCTAAGGTCCCAAGTTGCTGAGATTACAGGTAGATGAATAACACATGAATAGAAAAATGTTCTTTACAGAGCCTTCAGATGGTTACACAGCCTGATTGACACCTGGGTTTCAGCTTTATGCTCTGAGCAGAGATGCTTATTATGTCCTGCCCCAGACTTCCGACCTACAGAATTGTGAGCTAATAAGTGGGTACTGTTTAAAGTCACCAAGTTTGTAGCAACAGAAAATTAATACACTACTCAACCCCCAGGTTCATGAACAAAATAAATGACTACTGCTGTTTTGAGCCACTATTTTGGAGTGGTTGTGCAATAATAAATGAACAGAACATGTATAGTTACTAAATCAACAGGATACATTTTTACTTTAAAGGCTTTGAATATTCACTTAAACATAAAAGTTTCAACTTTAGGTTTAACCCTGGTTATGTGTTGAGTGGAGATGCTCTACTATAAACTGACATTAGGAGAGGAAATTGATAGCATTTTCTGGAGTGATCTCTAGATCATACCAGCAATTGTTTCTGATTTCCCTAAGGAAATGATCACAGATGTGAGCAAAGGGAACTATCAACATAATGTCAGAGAACTATATCTAACAAAACCCTAGAAGTAAAAGTTTCCAAATTGTGATTAGTTAAAACAAAAATAGCACATCCGTATGATGGAACATTCTGTGAAGCCACTAAAAAACAATGATAACAAAGATCTCATTGCTAAATGAGCTTTAGGAGTATTTTCAAAATTTTTCTGCATTTTTTTCTTTGAGAAATGGTTCATAAGGTTAAACATATTCTCTAATGTAGAAGAGTACTCAATGATATGACAAAATGTTTTGATACTTTCTTTTTTTTTTTTTTTGGTACTGGGGATTGAACTCAGGGGCACTCGACCACTGAGCCACATCCCCAGCCCTATTTTGTGTTGTATGTAGAGACAGGGTCTCACTGAGTTGCTTAGCACCTCGCCGTTGCTGAGGCTGGCTTTGAACTCGCGATTCTCCTCTCTCAGCCTCCCTAAGTGCTGGGATTACAGGCTTGAGCCACCGCGCCCGGCTTTGATACTTTCTTTTTTAAAAAAGTGTAGATTATAAAATATTCAGGTGTGCTGGACATGGTGGTGCATACCTGGATAGTTTATGATTTACTCTTTTTTTAAAAAAGGTGGTATCAAAATATTTTGTTATTGTAATCCCAGCGACTCAGGAGGCTGACGCAGGAGGATTACAAATTCAAGGCCAGCCTGAACAATTTAGCAAGATTTCATCCCAAAATTTAGAAAATTGGGGGCTGGGTTGGGGCTCAATGGCGGAGTGCCTGCCTAGCATGGATAAGGCACTGGGTTCCATCTTTAGCACCACACAAAAATAAGTGAAGGTTTTTTGTCCACCTACAGCTAGAAAAATATTTTTTAAAAAATTTAAAACTTAAAAGGACGTGGGAATGTAGCTTAGTGGTAAAGCACCTTTGGGTTCAATCCCCAGTACCAAAATAAGTAAAAATAAAATTCATAAAACCATGAATAAGTGCTTTTCCTTTCAATTAAATTTCTCATTGTTTCAAAATTTTCCTTAATAAGTGCTTTTATACTCAGAACATGTTTGAAAATAAGTAAATGCTCTAAAAACTTCAAATTCTTTGTTTCTTTTCTTTCTTTATTTGGTACTGGGAATTGAACTCAGGGGTTTTCTACCACTGAACTATATCCCCAGCCCTTTATTTTCTGAGACAGGGTGTTGCTCAGTTGCCAAGGCTTGCCTGGAATTTGCTATTATCTAGTCTCAGTCTCCCAAATATGTGAGATTAGAGGTGTGCATCACCTAGCCCAGCAGTAACTTCCAATTCTTCAATGTTAAAGCCAACCAAATATTTATGGCAAAAGGGAAAAAGAAACCGCAGAATTCTTCTTCTTACTATTCATATAATGGTTTTAATACTAAAAACTAATACAGAAATTTAAGCAATGATGCAAACAAACAAAATCCTCCAATCCTCATCATTGGGGAAAGGAGACTAAACTTTTCCATTCTTGACTGGTTCCAAATAGAACACCAAAGTACAATTACATGAAATGGTTTCTCCCTCTAGTGGAGTTAGAACGTAATGTTCCATTTTCATGAAAAAGTGATACCCCCTTTACCACTTCTTTAGGAGTAATTCATGCTCATTAAAGAAAATAGGGTATATGGAACAAACAAGTACAAAGTAAAATTACTCAACAAAATATTCTACTACTTAAATACAACTATGATAAAGTTTTGGAGTAATTTGCCTTCTCATTTGCTCCCCACCTCTTTTCTACACAATGCCAAGTTGATTTTTTTTTTCTAGAATATAGCTCTCATTATCCTGTATATTAAATTTTATGTCTCATTTTTTCCACTTAACATTGGAATCGATCATTTCTCCTAAGAGGATTTGTAACCTTGACTTTTTTAGTGGATTACAAAATATTCTATTGAGTTTATTGGTTCACTCAATCATTCCTTTATAGTTAAATATTCAGATTGTTTCCGATTTTCCACTATTATAAGATAACTACTTTTATGCATGATGCTCCCTCTTCAATATGCACAATTTTTTGCAGTAAAATATTAAAAAAGAAATTTTAGGGCAAAGCAAATGAACATTTTTAAGGCTCTGAGATACTGATATTCAAACTGCTATCAGTGATGGAGCCTATCACTTAGACACCATAACTATATTTGAGGGGAGGAGGGAAGTGAATTTTATTAAGTGTTTATCCTCAGCATCTCCTATGCCTAGCACAAAGCAGACAAGCAATAAATAAATGGTGAATAAGAGAGTCCCTATTATAAGATTTATGTGTGTGTGAAATAACATGTGTTTCTCTAATTGAATAGGTGAATAGGTCACTTACCACTATGCCACTATAAAGAAGGACATTTGTACTATGAAATCCAAGTGGATTCTTCTTCCCCATCATACACCAATGGCAGTTTAAAAATCTGCCCAAATTTAGTATGCTTTATGTTTGTGTCAACAAAGCTTTCTCCTCCTCTGGAGTTTGATACCCTTCTTCCTTCTCAGTCTTCCCTCCTCCCTTCTAACTGGGCTGAACACATAGTAATGTGCTTCAAGTTATTTTAAAGCTCTCAATCACACAATCACTGAAAAGTCTCTCAAATCTAGACTGGTTGCTCTACACTAAATTTATGATCCCTGAATACTCTATCATCTTTCTTTTGGGTTTATTCCCTGATTTTGCTGGATTACATACATCTTTAAATAAGGAAAGCTGTAGCATAGAAGGTAAATTTTCAAATTTGTTAATATACAAAATATCCTATTCAGCCACAACATAAGATTGACAGTTTGGTTACATACAAAACCCTAGTTGCAAAACTATTTGCCTTTAAAACTTTGGAAGTATCTTTCCAATGCCTTCTGGAATCTGTAATAGATGATAAGTAGCATGAAAAAGGTACACTTTATTCTTTTTTAGAAAACTGACCAGTATTTTTCATCCTCAAATTTATCTGTCTTCTCACTGTTTTGGAATTTCACAATGAAGAGTGTCTAATTATACGAGTCCATCTTCATTCATCTTGAGGCCTTGACTGACTGTTGAGACATTTTCTTACTTTTTAGGGGAATAATTTCCTTCCCTCCACCCGTGGCCCCCGCCCAGAGATTTCAGTCCTTAATCTAAAATATGAAATGCTTCAAAGTGTGAAACTTTGTAAGCACCAACATGATGCCACAAGTGGAAAATTCTAAACCTGACTTCATGTGAGGTCACAGTCAAAACACAGGCATATTGGGCTGCGGTTGTGGCTCAGTGGCAGAGCGGTTGCCTAGGATGTGTGAGGCACCGGGTTCCTTTCTCAGCACCACATATAAATAAATAAAATAAAGATCCATTGACAACTAAAAAAAATATTAAAAAAAAAAAACCAGGCATATCAAAAATTTGCATAAATTTATCTTCAGGCTTTGTGTATAAGGTGAATATGAAATGTAAGTAACTTTTGTGTTTAGACTTAGGTCTCATCTTCAAGATATTTCATCATACATGCATATATATGCAAATATTCCAAAACTGAAAAAATATGAAATCTGAGAACACTTCTGGTCCCAAACATTTCAGATAAGGTATAGGCAACATGTAGGAACATGTTAGACCTCACAGACACAGCCTCAAGACCACATCATTTGTCATATTTTCCATTTGTCTTTGTCTTCCACATAATGAGAGATAAATTTCCTTAAATCCTACTGAATTTATTTCAACAAATATACATATATTTGGAATACTCTACCACTGAGCTATATATCTCTGGTTCTTTTTATTTTGAGACAGGATCTCATCAAGTTGTGGGACCTGGCTTTGAACTTGTGATCCTCCTGCTTCAATCTGCTGAGCTGTTGGGATTACAGGTGTGTGCCACCACACAGGATTCAACAACCATATTTTAACCTCCAGAGACTTTCTTGCCTTCTGAAAATTCCTTTTTAAACTACACCCTATTCTTATTTTACAGAAGCTGTATTTTTATAAACCTCTCTAAGAATACCAAACAGGCCTTTTTCCTAAAATATTTTGTTCCCTCAATTATTATCGGCCCTACCAGGATGCATTTTTCATCTTGTTTTTCCATTGTCATGTAAGTTTTGCTGAACCACTTGGTGAACCACAGTTATTTTATATTTAAGAATAAAAGAGGGGGCTGGGGTTGTGGCTCAGTGGTACAGCGCTTACCTCGCATGCGTGAGGCACTGGGTTCAATCCTCAGCACCACATAAAAATAAATAAAAGAAAGATATTGTGTCCATCTACAACTAAAAAAAATTTAAAAAAAAAAGAATAAAAGAGTAGAAGATGATTGGAAACCAATGACTGGCTTCTTTTATGCTTAAAGAAGTGGGCAGCCAATTAGATTAGGATATCCCCAACTGAACTTTTCTAGGGTGTGAAATTCACACTAGTTACTCTATTTCTCCTCAGATAGTTTACTTACTTATTTATTTATTTATTTTGGTACTGGGGATTGATCTCAGGGGTACTTGACCCCTGAGCCACATCCCCAGCCCTCTTTTGTGCTTTATTTAGAGACAGGTTTTCATTGAGTTGCTTAGAACCTCGCCGTTGCTGAGGCCGGCTTTGAACTCACAATTCTCTTGTCTCAGCCTTCCAAAGTGCTGGGATTACGGGTGTAAACCACCGTGCCCAGCTTAGTTTACTATTTTTCAAAGTCAGATTACCTCACTCTAGGAAAGTGAAGGTTGAGGCTGGGAGTCAACTATCTACATAAAAACTGCAAGGAGAGACTCCTACTTTAGTCACATTTCTAATTCCACTTCCTCTGAGCTGTAGGCTGCGCCTGTGCATATTCCAGGTGATGATTTTCCTCCATTCTACTGGTTCAGTTAGATTTTCTTCCACCTGTCTTCTATTTTTCAAAATTGTGTTAGAATCTTTTCTAAAATGACTGGGTTTTTTTGTTTTTAATTTTGAGACAGGGTCTCCATAAATTGCTGAAGCTGGCTTTGAACTTGCAATCCCTTTGCCTCAGTTTTCTGAGCAGCTGGGATTACAAGTGTGAACCACCCCATCTGGCCTAGAATCTCTTCTAGACTGTTGATTGCTATGGGTTTACATATTTAGGTTTTTTTTTTTTTTTGGTACGAGGGATTGAACTCGGGGGCACTCGACCACTGAGCTGTCACATCCCCAGCCCTATTTTGTGTTTTTTAATGTAGAGACAGGGTCTCACTGAGTTGCTTAGCACCTTGCCATTGCTGAGGCTGGCCTTGAACTCGCGATTCTCCTGCCTCAGCCTCCCAAAATGCTGGGATTACAGGCGTGTGCCACTACACCCAGCTATATTTAGAATTTTTTGATGCCATCATTTTAGAGGGTTCTCAAAATGAAGAAGAACTTAGAGGACACTCGGCACATCTAAAATCAGAAATTCTCTATTTACATTTTTGAGCCTTCATCTTTCCCAATGGCTATAACCACTTTTAGAAACACATCTAAAACAACAATGGATTAGGATTAAATGATCATGGATTTTGTCTCTACTCTGCAATTTAGTAATAAACCACTGGAGTGCTAAAAAGTGCAGGTGCTAATTTATAGGATGAAAGGAATAATTCTACATGTTTTATAGATTTCTAACATTCTATAATGTTTTTAGTACTTATCTTAAAATTTCAACTATATAGATATTAACTTCAATTTTAAAAAATGAAAGTCTGGTGATTTTTATTTATTTTTTTCTTTCAGTGACAGGGATTGAACCCAGAGCCACATGCCTGATAGAAAAACACTCTACCACTGTGTGATGCCTCAACTGTCTTTCCATTTTTTTTTCCACCAATTAGTAATCTCCATAGTCACATAAAAATAGGACTAGTATCCTTCAACTATGGGAGAATATGGCAGGCCCCTGTCCAGATGCCAAAGCTGTAAGCACCTTGATCCTGGACTCCCTAGCCTCCAGAATTGTGAAAATTAAATTTCTATTGTTTATTTATCAATAAATAAAATAGATAAGTAAAAGGGATAACTTTTTATATTTGTAATGTGGGGGGCTAGGTGTGTAGCTCTGTGGTCTGGTACATACAAGGCCCTGGGTTCAATTCCCTGCACCAAAAAATAAACAAAACAAAAAATAAGGACTTTGTAGTATGCACAAAGAATAGGAACTCCCCCAGTTATGTTTCCCTTACTATAAGTTATAAGCTCTGTTTTAAAATTGAAAACAAATATATACAATCTTTTTTAAGGTGCAAAAATATTATAAAAACAAATTTTTCTTTTCTGATCATATAAACAGAAGAATGAAATGATATTAGATGTGAGGCATATAAAGTAACATAATAGAATATTAAATTTTTTATGAAAGGAGAATATCAAAACTTTTAATTTACTTTAGTTTTATTAAAAAGTTATATTTTCCTCTTATAAGAAAATTCAGCTAGACCATCAATTTCTTGGTCTGTAAAATAAGAACACTAAATTGGGTGACTATATTATACAGTATTTAGCTTCCTTGAGTTTATGATCTCCTTAAATCTAATATTCTATGATTCTAAAAATATATATATATATATTATTGGTGACATGTTTTGATTTTTATTTTGTAGTGGTCACATGTCCTTCTCTCATCTTGCTCTAAAATAAGAATATATTCAAAGGGATATGAATTAGAAAAGGGGGTAAACAGAGTCCCCATGCAAGCTGTCCAGAGTTGTTTCACAGTCAAGTTTCTGCCAAGTACCAAATAATTTCAAATAATCTTCCCTATATATTTAAAGTAGTAATTTTGTACCTGTAATGCTTCTTGTTTTAAACTAGTTTTCTCAGGCATTTCATGAACACTTTCTGAAGAATCATCAACCTCTTCAATTTCTGAGGATGAAGGACTCTCTACTGTCACAGTCACAGGAAAATCTGATTGCTTAAATAAAGAGGACAAGATTGTATGAGCAAGATCAACCAAATACCAAATATAAAAGGCATCCAATCAAAGTGATCTTTCTGAAATATTAAGTCATTTTCTATCAATGTTTTTCACTACTCCTTAGCCCAAAACAACCCATAACATAGTAAAATATGACTAACTCATTTTTGCTGTGTTATTGTTTGAATGTGAGGTGTCCCCCAAAAGCTCACATGTGAGATAATGTAAAAAGTTTTGGAGCAGAACTGATTGGGTTATAGCCTTAACCCAACCAGTGAATTAATCACCTGATAGGGATTAACTGAAGTGGTAGGGTATAGAAGGAGGAAGTGATTCACTGGGGGCATGGGAATGTGGAATATATTTGTATCTGGCAAGTGAAATCTATCTCTGCTTTATGATCATGACATGAGCCTCTTCCCTCTGCCATGTTCAGTCTCACCTTGAGCCCCAAGGAATGGAGCCTGCTATCTATGGATTGAGACTTCTGAAACTGTGAGCCCTCAAATAAATTTTTCCTCCTCTGTAATTGTTCTGGTTGGGTCCCTTTAGTCACAGCAGTGAAAAACCTGACTAAAACACTGTTACTATATATACATGGTTATAATTAATATCTGGAATTTCCCATGTTAGTTTAGTAAATTTCTTGCACATAATCAAGTGAGAAGCCAGGAGAAACATTTTTTTCTCAGGTCAATTTTATACTGTGGACAAGAAATTTACTCTGCATGATCAGACACAAAGAGTCTATAAGTACAATTTTTTGGAGGAAAATTCCTAAGTAGGGAACTGATAAGGAATTACAAGAATGATTAGTTAACAAGCTAAACTAACTAATAAACACTAAAATGACTTAATAAATCACATACACATATACAACTAAAATTGACCCATCAAAAAACTATCTTCTCATCCTTAAGCCCAAAGTAGTGAAATAACAATACTATTCTGTCAAGTTTCATTGGCACTGGAATGTTGCTCAATGTTTCCTATCATTTTGTGGGTCCAACTCCACAAAAAAGTCTGCAGATTAAAGAGTACTGGTATACATAACTATATGAAAAACAAGTCACTAGATGTAATTTCTACCACAAGCAGCAAACCATGCAGTATATGAAAACCCTCAATGGCAGAATGAGATGCACACCCATCTTTTAGGCAGGCAGGGTGCAGTGTACTGACACCCTGGGGTGCTCCTCTCTCAATCTCATTAGTGCTTTCATAGAAAACCTACAGTCTCCTGGGACAACTGGGAGAAGAACCCAATACTCTGACAGAACCAACTTGCTCCAAGACTGAGAGGCAGGAGGATACAGAATATGTGTGGCCGTGATGAAGGAGAAAGAAATGGTGTGAGAAAGCAGAGGCTCTGGCATTTGTTGCTTTGTTCTGGGCTTAGGATCTAGAATTTATATATATATATATATAAATAAATAACTATAAATATATATTTTTAAATATAAATAAGTATATAAATGTAAATATAAAAATAAATATATATATACACACATACGTATGTACATATGTATATATATATAATCAAAACAACATTTCTTGAAAACCGAAGGACATTTCTGAGTATGACAGCTCCATGTGTCAAGTTAGTAATGGTGGTTGAATTCATTTCACAGGGCAACAGTAGATTATGAACTGGAAAAATGGCTGCTTTGGCTACAGATGAAACCACAAGGCACATAGCATATGCCATATACATACAACTATACTGTGGTATTAGGAGAGCAACCTGCAAAGTTTTGAGTGGATTAACTTCAGGGAGGGAAATATTTCTTGTAAGGCTCTACTCCGTTTTAAAAAAGCACAGAGAATGATCCTCCATCTTTCTTATTCCAAGCCCCTACATACTGTAAATATGATAAGCACATACCTGCAGCTGATTAGATATATCACGAGTTTTGATTGATGGAAAACCCCTAAAAGGAAATCAACAAATTGTTATATTTTGATGTAAATGCACCATCAGTTAAAACCAAGTATTCACAGTTACTAGTGCTATTATCCATATAGAACTATGTATAGAAATAACCTAAAAATAAGGACTTAGAAAGCTCTGAGGGAGAAAACTGAACAGACTGCAGCATAATAATTTTGTGATAACTCTCTGGGAAATGCAATCCAATTCTATGCTCAGGATGATTGAAATTTTCAGTCTAACTTCTCTGATAATAATCACTCTCTAATTTACAACTCCTTGTGATCAGAGTGGACTAGAGATTACTAAGCATCCCAAGAAAAAGATATGAAAACACAAAGTTATAAAACTAAAACGTAAAATTTGGTGCCTCAGCACTAGTTTATTTAATACTAATTCATGTTACCAATTATGAATAAACATAGTAGTCAGTTGCCTAGTGAAGATTATATACATCAATTTAATGTAAGCAACTTACATAGTATCCATTTCTAGACCCATTTAGAATCAATTCTTTATTTTTCTTAAGTAATTATTAATTAATCCTCAATTTCTTGAATATTCAAGTCAGTAATTAGAAAATAATGTATAGTAGTTTAATGCATTTAACAGCCTGAAATTACAGTACACTTTTTAAAAACTTCTTTTGACAAAAATTATTACAAACAGCTATGCCCTGGGTAAGTTAATTGTCTAAAACTTATTAAATCTTTGATTCACTAAAATGAGAGTTAGGTCAGATGACTTAATAAGTCTAATGCATACTTCTTATCCACTTTGCACTAAACTATTTCCCATGCCTATAATGCCCTTTTCCCTATCCTTACATATCCAAATTTCTGCTTTTGTCCTGTAGGATTCAGCTCCACTACACATGGGTTTACTGAAACCTTTTCTTACCTGTACAATTAAAGATAATTTCAGTCTCCTATTGAGTCCCATGGGGTGACAACCTGTGTGACACTCAAGAGGTAACATGAAACTCCTAGTTATAATAATTTTTTTTTTGCTTCCCTAAAGGACTCATTAGGCAGAAGCCATATGTGAGTTATCTTGTAGAAACAAGCAGATAACTCTCACATAATAGAAGCTCCAAAAAAAAGGAATTATGAATGACTGAAAGATAGGAAAGAAAAATATCCTACCTGTTCCTTTTTGCACGTTCTGCAGTACGCCATGGCAAGAAACCAGACACACCAGGTGGTGGAGGTTCAGAAGCATATTCTTTACAAAAAGTGTGTTTTCTTCCACTATTTACAGGTTTCTTTGTTGTCAATCCTATATTGGAGACAGTGTTAAAAAGAAGGAATCCAGATGCAATAAAAGGCTATTGATTAATTATCATGTGCACATTCTTAAAAGGATTCAAATGGGCAACGGACAATGTCACTAAGGCCAAAAAAACAGGATTAATTGGGAAATTTGTTTTTTGTCTGTTTTTTTACCTGTGTTGGGAACAAACACAGTGTCTCATGTGTGACAGGCAAGCACTACACCACTCATCCAGCACTCAATTTGTAAAACTCTTACTAAACAGGCCAGCAATGTTTTAAGAATGTAAGTTCTCCAGAATAACAGGTTATAATTTTAACTAAAAGAAGTATATGGGACATGCAAAACATGCCAAGGTAAATACAAATATATTGCAAACAATAAACAATTATGTATCATGCAGAAACATTCCATTTATTGGATCTCAGAACATCTTGGGCATTTCTGAATCTTAAGGTCAGATCAAAATAGATATACCCATAACTCCTGCCCAACAGAACCTTGTGAATTAGAACAAAATTTCAACTGCAGATTAATTTTACTATGTAAAAACTATCAAAGTTAAAAGACTGAAGGTTACAGGGTAGTAGCTGAGTAAATGTTATCCTCTAAGAAATGACCTTGAGTGCTCATTTGATTTTACAGAAACTACAAAAGGAACCAATAAAACATTGGATAAAAGAGTGAACCTACATTTCAACAATGAAGAGGTAAGTATCTTTATATGAAATACTTGGCAGCAAAAGCTAGATCTATACCTTTATTATTTTTTTAATGTGGTGCTGAGGATCGAACACAGTGCCTCACACGTGCTAGGCAAGCACTGTACCACTGAGCCACAACCCCAGCCTCAAAGCTAGATCTATATATTGACACTTATTAGAATATATCAGATATTAAAAATTCACATTTAAGGGGCTGGGACTGTAGCTCAGCGGTAGAGCGCTTGCCTCGTATGCGTGAGGCCCTGGGTTCGATCCTCAGCACCACATACAAAGCAATAAAATAAAGACATTGTGTCCATCTACAACTAAAAAAATATATATATTTTTTAAAAAAATTCACATTTAAATATTTGCCTCTAACATTAGTGAGAACAAATAATATTCATTTATTAAAATGATCATATTTATCTTTCCAGTCTATTTTACTAAACAAGATCACTTAAGCAAAACTAGGATGGCATCTAAAATAAAATGTTTGTGGTAATGTAGGAGAAATACTTCATATACTGTAACTTATTGATAATCACCACACGGTCCTATGACATTTCTCTGGATACATTTACATGCCTCTTCAAATACATAGGAGCTCTGTTCATATTCTGCTTTTCTAGTTTGTTTTTTTTTAACCTAATTACATTTACACACAAAAAATGTTCCTGTGGATAGCCTTCACGTATATACCATTTCCCCTACTTTCAGAAAATAATGTAAACGTCTTTTTAATTAAAGTCAAAAGGATTTAAACTTATCTTGGCAGAAGATTATAAAAATTTTAATAAAACTTCTTATCCTCTTTCTGCATATACAATTACAAAATGAATGACACAATTCACATATCCAACCCCTATTCTCACTGAAATCTAACTATGCAGCCAAGACTCTGATTTGGCTTACCTCTATGTCTCCAAATAACTGAGGCAAATGCAAAAAAAAAACCCAAGAAAAATTACTCTTAAAATACCTCAGTGAGTTTGTAAACTTCAGCCACATTCCCACTTTTTATAACCATGCTGAGAAACAAATTTTTGTTTTTATTCTCAACTATGATGCTTTATTACACAACACTAGCTAATAAAATTAGAATTTTTAACAAGTTTTATGTAGATATATATTTTCTATTTTTATTTATAAACACCAACAGAAATACTTAAAAGAATGCTTTACATGATATAATCTTTAGCAATAATATTTAATTAGTGTGACGTCACTAGTCTCAATTTGTATATAATATTTGACAACTAAAACATCACTGTTCTGAAATAAGTTGGTAGATAAATATACCTTCTCTTAGTTTAATACTCAACTACTAATACATTTACTACTAATTATGACAAATATGTTGGTTAACAGTGAAGAAAAATATACATCTTTTAATAGAACAAGAAGTTACATTTATGAAGATGTTTACAGTAAGATTTTCTAAATTATTAAATATTTAAATCTTTTCTAGCTTTTTACCAGTTTAAAATATTGACCCAACTCAATAAAACCTTGTGAATGCATTAAGAAAGTAACTATTAATCATACAAAAATTTATTATGAATTGAAAAAAGAATGCCAAATTATATTTAAGCTATGTCAAATTATTAGACAACAAGAGAAAGGAAATATTTGACAGAATAATGGAACTGGGGGTGTTTTCTATTTTTATTTCCATATTTCTCATTGCTATTATAATACAATACATTAATAAAAGCTAAACAAAAATCTTCAAACAACTTTTTAAAAAAATTATGTTGAAGCCGGGTGCTGTGGCACACGCCTGTAATCGCAGCACTTTGGGAGGCTGAGACAGGAGAATCATGAGTTCAAAGCCAGCCTCAGCAACAGCAAGGCACTAAGCAACTCAGTGAGACCCTATCTCTACATAAAACACAAAATAGGGCTGGGGATGTGGCTCAGTGGTCCAGTACCCCTGAGTTCAATCCCCAGTACCAAAAAAAAAAGGTGAAGTACAGTTAACAAAAATTTCCATATTAACCTTTTTTTGGTATGTGTGCAGTACTGACCCAGGGTCTCACACATGCTAGATAAGCACTCTACCACTGAGCTACACACCCAGTCCTCATCTTAACCATTTTTAAGTGTATGCCTCAATGGTATTAAGTCAAACAATTTGTTAAAATTTCAGATTGAAGCCAAATAAAAGATTGCCATTAATTGTTCAGTGACCTTGATGTATCTAGCATATAACTAAAGTTACCACAAACCTTTAACTAGAAAGTTAGCAGATCATAAACATAAATTTACTTTTTTTCCCCTGTATTAGTTCTTATGGTTTTACTGTCTCAAAATTCAAAGTTATAGCCGGGTGCAGCGCTGCATGCCTGAAATCCTAGCACTTTAGGAAGCTGAGACAGGAGAATTGCAAGTTCAAAGCCAGCCTCAGCAACAGCGAGGCACGAAGCAACTCAGTGAGAATCTGTCTCTAACTAAAACACAAAACAGGGCTGGTCAAATACCCTTGAGTTCAATCCCTGGTACCAAAAAAAAAAAATTCAAAGTTATTACAATAAAAGGCCAGTTTTCTCATAGATTTAGAGTAACTTATTCTGTGTCATTTTTTCTTATCACAAAGAAAAATAATTGTGCTAAAGATAATTTGTTCTAAAAAATAAAAGTTAAGAACTCTTCAGAAATAACACCAAAATTTTAGTAGAATTAAATTACACCAAACTTTGAAATTTACTTCACTCATTGTTAGAGTTTATTTAAAAGGCATTTTCTCCATCATATTTGGTCACAAAATCATAGATAATTTAACTATTATTAGATTAAGTATTACTTGGAAAATTAAATATACATTATAACCAATACATAGAAAATATTTTATTCTAAAACATTCCATCTAGGGTCAATAAACTTATTTCCAACATTGTTTCATAAGAATTATATATATTTTAAGTTTTTCTTCATCATTTAAAGAATCAAGGTGTTACCCAATTAACTTTTAAGTAGGAATTTCAGAGGAGTGGGGGAACAGGGGAAAAAATGGAGAAAAATGTTGTTTACTACAGTTTTAAGAAAGGGTAATTCTCCATTTAAAAAAATAATTGGCGACACACATCTGTAATCCCAGCAACTCAGGAGACTGAAGCAGGAAGATTACAAGTTTGAGATCAGCCTCAGTAATTTAGCAAGACCCTGTCTCAGAATAAGAAATAAAAAGGACTGGAGAGGTGGTAAAGCACATCTGTGTTCAATCCCCAGTACCAAAAAAATAAAAATTAAAAACTCTTTTTAAAATTAAAAATTTTTAAATAATTAGGTTGGGGGTGTGACTCAGTAGTAGAGCACTTGCCTACCAAGCTCAAAGTCCTAGGTTCCCTCTGTAGCACCACAAAACAACAACACTCAAAAGCAGTGTCACCAAAGGGCATCCCAATTTCAACTGCAAAGTATGAAAGATAACTGTCAACTGGAAAACACTGAAAATAATTAACATTTTATGAAAAACAAACAACAAAATGGTTGATTTTAAAAATGGAAATAGTAGCATTCTTTTTTTGGGGAGAGGGGTACATGAGATTTAACTTGGGGTCACTCAACCACTGAGCCACATCCCCAGCCCTATTTTGTATTTTATTTAGAGACAGTGTCTGAGTTGCTTAGTGCCTCACTTTAGGCTGAGGCTGGCTTTGAACCCACAATCCTCCTGTCTCAGCCTCCCAAGCTGCTGGGATTATACACCACCACGCCCAGCTAGCATTCTTTTCACAATGATTCATTTACTATTTCTACATTCTATAAATTCTCATTATCTGTTTCAGAACAATTAAAGTCCTGATAAGATATACATGTAGTCAGTATTGGTGGTTGCAGACAGTAAGAGTAATTTTAACACATTAGAACACATGGAAGATATAAGTTTAAGAACATTAAAAAGACAAGACATATAGGGTTACCAATTCTAATAGTAGCTTTTCCTTTTCGACTACTTCCCAGAATTATAGTTCTCTTTTTCTGTTTAGCAGTTTTAGATGGTTCTCTCACTGATGGAGAAGTTATCCACTGGTACTGGAACAGAGATACAAGTAATTTCGGTTACTGGTAATTTATGAGGATTCAACCTTAACTGGAATTTATTAAAATATTCTAAGTTAACAAAAGGTTTGCAATTTGCAGTTCTAGGATTCCAAATTAGATTCACTAAATATTTTCAAAAACAGAAAAGCCACCTTATCTGACTGAAAACTTCATTTAAGAAAGTGCCCTCACAATTTTATTAAAAACAAAAGAAAAGCAACTGAAGAAAAATTCTTTCTAGAGGACTAAAACATGTTATACCTCTGACTTAGCACTCCTTCCATTCTGAAGAACTTTTTTGATAACTGCTTTCATCATAGAATGATCTAAAGTAAAATGAAAATTGAAATTGTAGTAATTTTTACAGTGAGTAGCTATTTCCATTTAAAAACAGTCATTGCTTTTCCCATAAAATTAAAATATTCAAACCAAAGTTGTGATATACCTTTGAAGCTGTTCCTCTCTTAGCCTCCTTTTCTCAGTAAATGGTACCACCCATTCGTACACATTATCACTGAGAGCATTTTAAAAATTACTATTTCCTTCATAGCTCACCTAATCTATCTGCAAGTTGTCTTCTTAGTTACACTTTGTTTCACCACCTTCAACCTTCCACCCTAAGCTAAGCCATAACCACCTCACTTGGACCACGGTGGTTCAAGTCTTCAAACTGGTCTGTTTTCCTTCTTATCCCTGCTGACTGAAATGCTACTTGGATCATGCCGTTTTCCAGCTCAAAATCCGCCCACGGCTTTCAGTTCACTCCAAATAGTCTAGGTCCTTACCTTGGCCTTTAAGACCTCACAGTATTAGGCCCCGGGCTAGCTATCTGATCACATAGGATACCAGATTCTCCCTCAATTGGTGCTACAATCATGTTGACCTCTTTGCTTTTCCTTAAATATTCCCTCCACTCTACCACCTTGTGCTTACATGCTCATTACTTCCTTGTTCTAGAATTGCTTACTCCTCTCTTCACTCAGGTCTCTGTGTATATGTCACTTTTCCAGTGATGTTGTCCCCTAACAAACCCATCTAATAGTTTCATCTGGCCCCACCTGTTTTCTTATTTTAAGGCATTCTTGCACTTCCTATCTCAAATTACACTACTTATCTGTTCCCCCATTAGGATAGAAGGCACATGAGAGTAAGACTTTGTCTAGCTGGTTCACTGCTAATAAGTTTAGTGCCTAAACCAGTGTTTGATGCATAGAAATATTCAAAAATTATTAGTCAAATTAGCAAATGAATGAAATGCTCTCTCCAAGAATTCACAGGTTCCATAAAAAATGGAAATAATGCTCTTGGTGGAAGTTGTTTTATTATATGGGTTCACCTGTATTCAGAAGCAGCCAAGAACAATTTACAAGTATAACTCATTTTAATTGACAAATCACCTGCTAAAAACATAAGGAAGTACAAGATTAGAGAAGTATAAGATTAGGAAGATAAACATATTAAGTTTTCAAAACTGTCAATACATGAACAAATTTTTTATTCTATTTGTTAATTAGTTAAAAAAAATAAGGTGACATACCAATGAGTGAATTTTTTCTTATATCCAGAATGACCAGAGTTCTATTGGTTTCAAGGGCCTCTAGTAAAGCTTTGGCTCCTTCATTGGTGAGGCCACACTGCTGCAGGTCAAGAGCTTTTGATGAAAGACAATAGGTCACTTGCCAACTCTATATAGGTTTAACAGTTCTCATTAATGTTGGAGATTCCTGAACAAGACTAGTCATGGCAGGTTTTTAATCTTGAGTATTAAAAAAATAATATTAGGAAAGCATATGGAAATACATACTCTGAGGGAAAAAAAAAGTGTCAACTCCCCCTAAAAACCCTCTTCTTGGGGATGGTGCTGTAGTTCAGGGGCAGAGTGATTGCCTAGCATGTGTGAGACTGGGTTTGATTATTAGCAACACATAAAATAAATAAAATAAAGGCATATTGTTCATCTGCAACTACAAAAAAAAATCAAAATTAAGAACTCCTCAGCTGGGTGTGGTGGCATACGCCTGTAATCCCCAACACTTTGGGAGGCCGAGACAGGAGAATTGCAACTTCAAAGACAGCCTCCACAACGGCGAGGTGATAAGCAACTCAGTGAGACCCTGTCTCTAAATAAAAATACAAAACAGGGCTGGGGATATGGCTCAGAGGTCAAGTACCCTGAGTTCAATCCCTAGTACCAAGAAAAAAGAAAAAAAAAAAAAAGCAAAACCTCTTCTTTGATATGCTACATTATCCATCCTTTAATTCTAATAAGTCACACGTTACACAACATATTTTATAACTGCAGAGTTGAAAAGCACTCTACACAATCTGTGAGAGAAAAAAAATCACAATGAGTATCAGTTCATAATTAACAAGGATGCTAGTGGCAGTGCAAACATCATAGGCATATACTGGATAGTACTCAGAGGTTGCACTGCATTCTTTTGACATGATCTTGAACTCCAAATTAAACTCAAAAAACTATAATGGAAAGGGGAAATTGGGTGCAATGGCACACACCTGTACTTACAGCCTCCCACTAGCTACTTGGGAGGCTGAGGTAGGACAATTAAAAGTTTAAGGCCACCTGGGCATCTTAGGAAGACCCTGCCTCAAATAAAAATAAGTGGCATATTAGGAAATAAGGCCTTGGGAAAATAGGTTTAGATAAAATTTTGGGAATAGAGCCCCCATGATGGGATAAAACAATTAGATAGGTTTCTATAAACCAAGAAGAGCACCTATATCAGACACTTGTTCTGTTAAGGGTCAAATATGTTGAAGCTACAGATCTGCCAGTGCCTTTGACTTCCCAGCCTCCAAAACTGTGAGACAGAAATGTCTGTTGTTTAAGCCAACCAGTCTACGGTATTCTGTAACTGACTCACTAAGACACTGCATGACACACAACAATCAGCATATAATCTCCAACTAGCTACATTAATAAAAATAACCAGCAAATCTCATTAGTAAACCAAATGTACACAAATTATACCAATGAAATGTGATTGTTCTCAATCAGATTAGGCCAGGCCAAGATTATATAATAATAGCCTTAAAACTTTTTTTTCTCTTTTTCTTTTTATGGTGCTGGGAATCAAACCCAGGGCTTTGCACGTCAGGCAAATCTCCACCACTGAGCTATAAACCCAGCAGAAAATGTGCATACTCTTTTAATCCAGCAATTCTAAGAAATAATCAAGAGATATGGACAAGTATATGTATCGAAGCACTGTTTATAACACTGAAAAATTGGAAACAGCTTAAGTATCTAAAGGGAAGAGTAACCTAAGTGTGTTGTGGACTAGATTAGCATGAGTGACTCCATCTTAGCTAAGGCATCCATTTTAATTCCTTATGACCCTGTGCTGACCCCAGAGCCTTATCAATTATAAATGATCATGAAAAGTACTGGGTCTGTCAGGTACAAATGATCATGGAAAGTACCAAATGTGTGCAAAATGTACGCATTGCCTCATATGCATTGTTTTGCTAACGGCTCAATTTAGCCTCTGGACCCCTGCTTGCTTGCAGCTATGCCAACCAGGATGTGGTTTTTGCCTTTAAATACCCTGAAACACTCAGGCTTGGTGCTGTTCCCTGCGGGGTCTTGTAGGGAGCAGTCCCTGCTAATGAAGACTCACTGGGACTGACCAGCTAATAAAGATGCTAATTTGGACATCACTGGGACTTGGTGTGTTTTCTGAGTGTTCTGCCCCATAACAAGAATATATTCGAACTATGAACAGTAACTTAAAATGATCTGGTAACTTTTAGGTTTATTGATTTGTTAAGATGCTCAAACTAACCTCACCATGTGACCCAGCTATCCCATTCCTTTTTATTTATCCAATTAAACAAACCCAGCATACTATAATGATACATGTGTACCAATATTTACAGCAGTGCGATTCACAATAGCCAAGTTATGGAAACATCCTAGGTGTCCTTTGAAGGATAACTGGATAAAGACAATGTGGTATACACACACAACAGAGTTTCATTTAGCTATGAATAAAAATAAAAACATATCATTTACTAGTAAAGAAAGAAGTGGAGAACATCATGCCAAGTCAATCAAGTCAGACTAAGAAAGTCAAGGGTCAATTATGTTGAAGCTAGAGAGAAATAAGAAATTTTTTTTAAAAAAGGAAGTATTCTCATGAAAATAGAAGGGAGAACTGTGGAATATGGTAAAGGGATCCAACAGGAGAGAAGAGGGATGGGAAAGAAGAGAAACTACTGAATGAAAGTGACCAAACTATGCTATGTGTATGTATGAACATATCACAATGAATTCCATTTTTCTGTATAACTACAATGCACCAGTAGAAAATAAATTAATGGAAGAGCAATAGAGGACTTTCCTCCATTTACTAGTAAATGATATAATTTTATAACTTACTAGTAAATGATATAATGCCTCTCATTTTAGTGAAGTTTAAAGTTTTATAACTGACACAATCTTGTGTTTATGAGTATGCAGGCCTCATACATACTGAGTGTAGACCACAAAATGGCACAGCATCTCTGGAAGACAATTTGGCAGTATGTACCTTTGTCTTTAAAAATATGTTACACTAATGTCATCCCACTATTAGTAATTTATCTTATAGAAATAATTCCAATGGACACAGGGATGAACACATACATTCTTTTGCTATACATTTACAACAGGGGAAAAGTACAACTATCTAAATAGCAAGGAATTAATTAAACTACTATGCATCAATATGAGGGAGTACTACATGAAACATTATAAAGTAAAAAAAGTAGAGTTACCACATAAATACAGTTATCTCATACTAGACAAAGGCGCCATAAACACACTGAAGAAAAGACAGCTTCTTCAACAAACAGTGCTGGGAAAACTGGAAATCCATATGTAACAAAATTAAATTAGACCTCTATCTCTCACCCTGAACAAAATTCTACTCAAAGTGGGTCAAGGACCTAGGCATTAGATCAGAGACCCTGCGCCTAATAGAAGAAGTAGTAGGCCAAATCTACATTGTGTCAGCTTAAAAAAACAAATTCTTCAACAAGACTCCTAAAGCACAAGAAGTAAAATCAAGAATCAATAAATTCGATGATATTTCTAAGGAATCTCAAACTAAAAAGCTTTTTCACAGCAGAGGAAACAATCAAAAACATGAACTGTGAGCCTACAGAATGAGAGAAAATCTTTACCACCTGCACCTCAGATAGAGCATTAATCTTCAAGATATACAAAGAACTCAAAAAACTTAACACCAAAAAAAAAAAAAAAAAAAAAAACCACTCAACAAAAAAACCCAATCAATAAATGGTCAAAGGAAATGAACAGACACTTCACAGAAGAAGAAATATGAACGGTCAACAAATACACAAAAAAATGATCAACATCTCTAGCAATTACAGAAATGTAAATTAAAACTATACTGAGATCTCACCTCACCAGAATGGCAATTATCAAGAATACAAGTAACAATAAATGTTGGTGAGAATGTGGGGAAAAAGATTCACTCATACATTGCTGGTGCGACTGAAAATTGGTACAACTACTCTGGAAAGCAGTATGAAGATTCCTTAGAAAACTTGGAATAGAACCACCATTTGACCCAACTATCCCACTCCTTGGCTTATATCCAAAGGACTTCAAATCAGCATACTACAGTGATGGCAGCCACATCAATGTTTATAGCAGCTCAATTCACAATAGAAACTATGGAACCAACCTAGATGCAACAGATGAATACATAAAGAAATTGTGGTATACATACACAATGAAATACTACTCTGTCATAAAGAAGAATGAAATTATGGCATTTGCAGGTAAATGGAAGGAACTGGAGATGATCATAAAATAAGTAAAATAAGGGCTGGGGTTATGGCACAGTGGTAGCGTGCTCGCCTAGCATGCATGAGGCACTGGGTTCGATCCTCAGCACCACATAAGAATTAAAATAAAGATATTCTGTCAAAAAAAAAAAAAAAAAGTAAAATAAGCCAATCCCCAAAATACAAAGGCTGAATGTTCTCTCTGATACTCACTCCGATACTCCGATGCTGACTCACAACAGGCGGAGTAGGGGGAGGAGTGGAATTTACCAGATTGGATAGGAGGGAGTTAGGAGAACAGAGTGGGAGATGGGAATGGGAAAGACAGTAGAATGAATCAGACATAATATTATGTTCATATATGAATACATAACCAGTGTAACTCCATATCATGTACAACCACAAAAATGGTTGAGTTATATTCTATGTATGCATGATATGTCAAAATATATTCTACTGTCATGTATAACTAAAAAGAACAAATAAAAATTTTTAAAAGAGAAAATATAAAAAAAAAGTAGGGTTGCAAAATAGCACCCTATAATTCCATTTTTGTAATCTCTTACATGTACAAATATTTCTGCCAAAACAACAACAAAAAAGTGGAAATATGTATGCCAAAATGAACAGTGATTATTTCTCTGGGTGTTCTGATTATAAGTAATATCCTGTTGTTTACTCTCTGTATTTTCTATGAAGAATATATTTATATATTCTTTATAAAAGAACAAACCTTTGGGCTGGGGTTGTGGCTCAGTGGTAGAGCGCCTGCCTTGCATGCATGAGGCACTGGGTTCAATCCTCAGCACCACATACAAAATACATAAATAAATAAAATAAAGGTTTGGAAAAAAATTAAAAAAAAAAAAAAACAAGAACAAACCTTTATAAAAGAAAACCTTTATAAAAGTTTAAAAGGCTTTTAAAAATATCTTGGGCTGGGATGTAGCTCAGCAGCAAAGTGTTTGCCTCACATTTGCAATGCTCTGGGTTCAACCCCAGTTCCAAAAAAGACACATACACAAAAAAAAACACACAAGAACCCCACCATAAAAATATCTTATGACAACAATATGGAGCCAAAAGCTAAGCACATTTGATAACTCAAAAATTCACCATTTTTGATTCTAGAAGTTCATTTATCTTACCTCTAAGCCATAAATCCTCACTAAGAGAATCTGCAAAAGCACGTGCCCCCAGGTCACCAACGAGGGAGTTGCAATTCAGTGTGATGCGCCTTAAGCCAGCCATGCAGTCAAGATCTGGTCTCCTATAGCGAAGGCTCTCAGCCCAGGTTTCTTCATGCCTTCTCATGGTCTGATACTTCAAAGATTTAACGGCGTGAAATTAAATGCTTAAATAAGGACACAGGAAAACTAAAAGGAAACTAAGTACAGCTGATTTTGTCAGTGTCTTACACACACACACACACACACACACACACACACACACACAGTATATTTGCTGGAACAATCATCCTGCCCTTAGTATATTAAACAGTACATTCTGACTTAGGGGTCCAGTGATCCAGCTTGCAGTCTGCCACTGGATAGTTGTGCAACTCTTGCCACTGGGTGACCTGTTGCTGATCAGTCATGTAAACTGATAATTCAATTAACTTTTAAGAATTTTATTTTCCTTATGTGTTAAGGCAAAGAAGTAGTTGTAAACTCTACCATTGCTGAACCTCAAAATTCTCTAGGCACTTGACTGGGCGTCCCACAGGTAAATATTTTATAATGTGATGCATTTATTAAGTTATACATATGAAGTTCTGTACAGATTTTATATACATTATAAGATACAAAAACAACAGATATCTTTAAATGATACAAAAATAGAGAGGCTCAAATACTTTGTTCTCTTACCCAGTGGATCTCATGTCCTTATTAGGACATGCACACCAGGTTTAGAGGCCTGGAATAAGCAAGGCCAGTCTGACATGCCTTAGGAAATCAATGGTTTGATTTTTAACCACAAGCATTATCTTAAAGACATAACCAGTTCTTTATATTCACAGAAGTTTTAGTAACAGGGAACACTGATCGTAGAAGAAAAAATCTTAGTGCAATCTTGAACAACAAAAAACTCAAAGCTCCTAGCATTCTAAAAGGAAATTTGTTAATGTCATTTCTCTATTAAGAATAACTATAAAAGCAAAAAGAGGAAATAACAGCAAGCAATTATATATTGCTACCAGTTATGTACAAAGAACTATTTTAGACAAATAAGATCATTTAATCCTCAGAATGACCAAAGAAAGCAAGTTTTCTTATTATATATATTTTATAGAGATGTTAAGAAATCTGCCCACAGTCACAAGGTATTAAATGGGAGAGCGAGGATTTTAACCTAGGCCATCTGGTTTCAGAATTCACACTCTACCATTATTTATTTTAAGGGTCAGAGGACTTGCTCTGTAAAGGCCCAAAAGTAAACATTTTCAGCTTTGCTGGTCAGACAGTACCTTTCAGAAGTACTCAACACTTCTGGTATAGGTTGAAAGTAGCCATAGTTACTATGTGAACAACTGGGCACGGTTGTGTTAAAAAAAAAAAACTGGTGACAGGCTAGATTTGATCCATAGATCATAGTTTGCCTATCCCTGATCTGTACCATCAAACTATAAAAAAGATTTCATGTCAAATTATCAAGTAATTGTAGGCCTAAATATAGTAGTTACAACCACTATAAAGTTATTAAGGCATGATTAAAATCATTTTTTTAAAAAACTATGTTTATAAAAATATTAAGATGATTTTTATTGGTTCATAAATTACAGCAGTTACATAAGTAATACAAATACTATAATGCACAAAATTTCTTTCAGTGCCCAAAACACATGTTCAATAACTAAAAATAAATGAAAGTATAATTCATAATGCATTATACTTTAAATCTCATCTAAGATTAAGTGCATATCTTTACTAAATGGTAAAACCCCAAGCTAAACACAGGTCACATTCTTTCACTAGAACGATAACTACAATCAACCATATGAATCACAAGATAAAAATCATTGCCATCTCACATTAAAGTATTACTGTGCTTCAAACACAATACATTTTCACAAACTTCTGCATACAAAGTCACCTTTAAGATCTTGGCCATGTGATCTGCTCCCTGCCATGTCAGACTACACCCAGTGAAGTTGACTGTCTTAAGAGTGATAGAGTTCTTTATAGCTTGACAAATAACTAAAAAGAAGAAGAAAAAAAGACACATATTAAGCCAAAGAGCCTATCAACCTGGTCAATCCTTTTTGGGCTTTTTTTTTTGGTATCAGGGATGGAACCCAAGGCCACTTAACCACTGAGCCACATCCCCAGCCATTTTTACCTTTATTTTTTATTTTGAAACAAGGTCTTGCTAAGTTGCTGAGGGTGGCCTCCAACTTGCAATCTTCCTGCCTCAGCCTCCCAAGCTGCTGGTATTACAGGTATGTGCCACCACACCTGGTCTCAACTTTCTTAAGTCTATTTTAGTTTATAGCTGTATTCTTAAAATTACTCTCTATACTCTTTCCAAAAACTAAAGGGTTGGTACATTCTAAAATATGTTTGTGACAAAATGTTATTCTAGGTTACAGCAATAATGTAATTCTATGAGATGCTAAAATTGAATATTCTCTATTCCCAATCACACAGTATATTGTTTTTGAGTCATCTGAAAGAAAAAGCATTAAAAAACACAATTTTTTCTATTTTTATTTCCAAGGACATACTTTGATCTTGATCATCAATTTAAATGTCAACTATAAACCCAGAGTTACATCAGATGCTCTTATTAACATAATTAGGTGGTATACCAAAGCACCTAATATACAAGAGCAATAGAAGATAGAAGATCTTAAACTCTGTTCTTTCAAATTGAAATGCAAGCTTCTTTACCCCTCCAAACCATGATTTTACACACTGAACACATACCAATTCTTCAGGACCTCAATCAACAGTTGACCTCTGTAATTACCTCCATCACCAACACTCTCCCCACCAAAGTTTGCTGGCCTTTTATATGCTCCCATAGTGCTCTGATTTTCTATTGTAGCACATACCACAGTGCATTAAGACTGTATTATTGATGCCTTACCCATTGAAAGATAATGATTTTTTTCCCTTTACATCTTGCTACTACTGCCCTTCCCATAAATATTTCTTAAAAGGAAAACCATAAAAGATGAATAAACACAAAAAAACAGAATACCAGACAGAAGAGGTTTGTGTGGTTTGTGGCTTAACACAACCTCAAGTTACTTCAGAGAGTATTTAACACGACAAGCTTTCATGGTAGAAGTGATAATGGATCGAGATATAGAGAGGCACAGGAGGCAGCTCAGACAGAGGCAGCAGCTAGGAAAAGGTACAAACAGGGATTATTAATATGGCATATAAGCAAACATGAGACCAGTCTGATGGGTCAAAAGTTAAACAAGATTTAAACTCACTTTCCAAACCTCCATCTCCAATTGGACAGTTTGCAAGAGACAGGTGCACCAAAGAAGTTGATTTATTCAATCCCTTTAATAGGAGAAAAGAGTTAAAAAACTTATTGAATACTTTCCCCTACAAAACAACTATGAAATGTTTGCAGGCCACATCGAAAAAGGCTTACCTTTGTTAACACAGTTAAATCCCTCTCTCTCAGAACTAGTCCATTTAACTCCAGGTTCCTTAGCACATTTGATGCACTTAAACAGCCTTTAAGAGCTTTACATAACTGGAAGGTCACATCTTTGGATCTTATAGCAGGAACGCGGCTTCTGCAAACTTTATTTATGTCAGAACCTAAAGCAAAGTTATTATAAAATTAGCAATCTCAATAATACAATTTATCATTAAAAAACATCACGCCTATAATCCTAGCGGCTTGGGAGGCTGAGAGAGGAGGATCACAAGTTCAAAGCCAGCCTCAGCAAAAGCGAGGCACTAAGCAACTCAGTGGGACCCTGTCTCTAAATAAAATACAAAATGAGGCTGGGGATGTAGCTCAGTGGTTGAGTGCCCCTGAGTCCAATTCCCAGTACCCCTCACCCCACAAGAAAAGCAAAAACATCCTTTTCCATTCTCTGTGCTCTGCAGCATCAGGGCTCACTTCTTCCACAGCACTGACCCAGGTGTTTGTGCTTACTTGCTGTCTCTCCCAATAGAAGGGGATATCATCTGGGGCAGAGGCACACTAAGCTCATTGTAGTGCCAGGACACTTTACACACATGACCTGCTTTAATCCTAAGAACTCACTTAGAGTTGCTTTAATACCTTTTTATAAGTGTGAGAATTGTAGTTCAAAAAGTAATTTGCCTCAGATCACACAGAATGTAAGCTCTGGAGTTCAATCCCTAGGCTACCTCTAACATCTATCTGTATACGTTCCTTATATAATACTACTCTTTAAAAAAAATTTTTTTTAAACAAGATCTCTATTAAAAAGATATGAAGAACAAGATACGAACAGATATGTTGGGTGACAAACTTTTTTGCTGCTTTGCATATGTCCATGAATGAACATGAAAGCACCACAAATACCGATTTGGGGGTTAAATTTAAGCATGGTGAATGTACAAATACAGAATCTGCAAATAATGAGAATCAAGTATACAAGATGCTAAAAAAAAGTTTTCCCTAATTGATAGGAAATGGACCACCTTTTGTTTCATAACATATTTTTCCTTCCTTTTTATTTTCAACTGTTTTCTACTTTTCTGCATTAAGCTTGTAATTAAGGATAAGAGAGGATTTTAAATTTAAGGTTCAAAAAAGAAAGAGAAACTAGGGACAAAAGCATTAAGGGGAAACACTTAGCCTATTAGACCATCCTAAATATATCCTGTGGGGCACAGAGTTTGTTATCCTCACTTGTATCCCCACATCAAAACTTTACCATTCCTCCAGCCAACTGCCTGAAGGGGGCAAAACTACAAGGGGCATCTGAGCTAGCCTCTAAAGCATATATCAAACATTCACACAAAGCAGATTAGGCTGGATTCATAGATTTACTTTCCCCATCACCTTTAACAAAATCTCTTCTATACTCATTTGATGGTTACTAATGGGAAGATGCTCTGAGCCTCTTTCAGGTCAACTTAGCAAATATGGTTTGAGTTCCTATAATGTACAAAATGCGGTGCTAAGTACTAGAAGGAATAACAGCATTTTGTCACATGTCGTCATTCACCTTTTTTTCCGAATAATCAGAGTCTGGATTTCTAATTACACTACCCTACATTTGTAAGTGGCTAATATTTGTAAAGGGCTTTACAAAATTCTTACATACACATTTTTTTTAATGCAGAAAAGGGTTGTTGGAATATATTAATTTCCCAATCGCTTCCTTTTTTTTTTTTTAATCAGGCAAAATAAAGACATTGAATGAAAGAGGTAACAACTGTCCAAGATTTAATGATGTCCCAAATTGTGCTAAGCGTTCTACAAACATCATTAACTCAGGGAATCCTTGCAACCACTTATCCTCGATCTTCTTATTGAGTCCATGCTACGGATGAGAACACAGAGACCTTAAATAATTTGCCCAGGTTCGCCTCACTGGTACAGCACACATCCTCCAGCATAAAGCGTCTCTTCTAAGGCCCAGGCTCCTCCACCTAGGACCTATCTAAAAACCCATTTAGCAGCACCCACCGAGGAGCACTGGAAGCGGGAACTACAAACCTGTTTCACCAAGCCACGGCTGGAAGAAGCTCTTGATGGAAATCAAGGGCAGATCTTTATTAATCTTGAGAGTGCTTAGAAGGGGCGCCCAGTCCACCACGCGCAGGCGGTCGGCATTGAAGTCAAGCACACCTTCCCGGAGGCAGGTGCGCACGGCGGGCAAAGGTACCGAGTCCTGCAGCGCGCACAGGTACTCATAGTGGGAGAAGAAGTCTGCTGCGCTGTCACGCCGCAGTTTCACCGAGTCGATCATGGCCAGAGGGCGGCCAGAAGCTATCCCGACCGCAGAGACCACTCCCGCTCCCACCAGGAGCCCCGGATCCCGCCCAGCCGCTCCGTTACCCACCGCCGGGAGGCTGCGGCCCCGTACAGTGAGCAGGAGCGGCGGCTCAGCGAGAAGACCAAGGCCAGGGTCCCCAAGCTAGGCCGGCGCCTCTACACCGCCTTCCCGCGCTGCCTCCCGCTCCGCGGCCGGGGCCGTTGGCACCCGCCTCACCGACATCTGCGGCACGAGACCACAGTTCAAGCCAGAGGGGCGGGTTCCGGCGGGGTGGTGTGCGTAGACGTTAGCGCGCTTGCGTGCGTCTGCACGCAGACCACGCCTTCCAAAGGGGCAGGGTCTGAGGCCAGGGAGGTTGGCCAAGCCCAGAAATAATAATGGTTGCAACGTGGAGTTTGCAATAAAGGGTTTACTGATTGATATGAATAAATATGTACATTGGATGTAGCAAGCCATTTTTAAAACATGGTCTAGTCCTGCCGGGCGCGGCGACGCATGCCTGTGATCCCAGCAGCTCGGGAGGCTAAGGCAGGAGGATCACAAGTTCAAAGCCAGCCTCAGCGAAAACGAGGTGCTAAGCAACTCAGTGAGACCCTGTCTCTAAATAAAATACAAAATAGGGCTGGGGATGTGGCTCTGTGGTCCAGTGCCCCTGAGTTCAATTCCTGGAAACACACCCACCCCACCCCACCCCTAAAATACAAACATGGTCTAGTCCTTGGGTAAATTATTAGGAGGTTTTCAATTACTGATTTCCTGGGAGTCAACTATACTCTCTCAATAGAAAAATTAAGATGAGGAACTTCCCAAATCCACATGTAAATCAAGTGACTTTAGTTTTGTTTTCTCTCTTTTCTTTGGAGCAGATAAAGCTAGAATTTAGCTTAGTTATTATTCTCAGTATTAGTGTTTGTTTTGTTTCTGGTTTTTGGTACCGGGGATTGAACTCAGGGGTACTCGAACACTGAGCCACATCCCCAACCCTATTTTGTGTTTTATGTAGAGACAGTCTCACTGAGTTGCTTAGTGTCTCCTAGTTGCTGAGGCTGGCTTTGAACTCGTGATTGTCCTGTTTCAGCCTCCCAAAGTGCTGGGATTACAGGCCTGCGCCACTCAGTATTAGTTTTTAATGTTAATTATAAGTTAAAGTGCAAATGTGTACTTGTGGGTGACTTCTGTGTCACGGAAAGCAAATCATTTATTTCCAATAGAGTCTTTTTTTAAAAGTTACAATTATGTTAAGTGAAACAGTTATTGAAAACAGTTTACTATCAAGAAAATTCAGAATTATACGCTTTTTTATTGGAACACTTAATTGTATATAAAATGCATCACCTTTGACAGAAACAAAATGAACTCTGGGAAGTAAACATAACAGTCTGTTTCAGTTTTTTTAAACAAAAAAGCTAAACTCCTGAGGAAAGTGTCTGTGCTTGCAGTAGTCAGGACAGAGACTTAATCAATAAGGGATATATAGCCAGGCGCAAACCTGTAATCCCAGCACTTAGGGAGGCTGAGACAGGAGAATCGTGAGTTCAAAGCCAGCCTCAGCAATGGCGAGGCGCTAAGCAACTCAGTGAGACCCTGTCTCTACGTAAAACACAAAATAGGGCTGGGGATGTGACGGCTCAGTGATCTAGTGCCCCTGAGTTCAATCTCCCGATACCAAAAAAAAGATAATAAGGGATATATGAACAATGGATTGTCATCCATTAAATCTTTTGTGTCTCTGTCAATTTCTACAAATAACCCTTAATTTCTGTAGTTTCTAGTTGCCCCACATACTTGTTGGCAAATTGTCAAGTGTTACATAAATTCAGTACTTTATTGTGTTTACATTGAATCATTTTGTTTGGTATTGATGATGATGATAGCTAATTCTGATAATTAATACTGTATCCTAGGCATTATTTTTAGGCAATAAGTACGAAGTTATTTCCTTTTCCTCAAAAAATATGCTATTGTAAATACAGTTTACAAATGAGAGCACTGGGGAACAGAGATGTTAAGTAGCATACAGCTCAGTCAATATGAGAACTCTGAGAATTGGCCTCAGAACCTGTAATTGTAACCCCTCTCTAGACCAATGACCATTTTCCTGTCAGGCTTTAGACATTATAGCATTCCTCTTTTACCCGCTGATTTCTGAATATTATACCTACTACCAACATACACACACACCAACATACACACGTGCATGCATGCTCAGACACATATTCCTCTAAAATTCCTCAGATATGGCTAGTGATGACCTTTCCATGCTCAAATTAAAATATATAGTAAACATTCATATATCCACCAATCAGTTTGAAATGAAACATTACCACTCCCGTTGAAGAGCCCTGTATAACTGCCTTCCGAATCACAACTGCAGTACCCTCTGACCCTGAGATAATTGCTTTTGTGACTTGCAAGTTTTATATTTCTGCTACATTTGTAAGTAAACAGCATGTAACATTCTAAGTTTTTGCCTACTTTTTTTTTGGTACCAGGGATTAAATTCAGGGGCACTCGACCCTGAGCCATTAGACCCTATTTTGTGTTTTATGTAAAGACAGAGTCTCACTGAGTTGCTTAGTGCTGAGCAACTTGCTGAGGCTGGCTTTGAACTTGTGATTCTCCTGTCTCAGCCTCCCAAAATGCTGGGATTAGCCGCATCCAGCTAAGTTTTAGCCTACTTTATTGTTCCCTTTGCTAGGTTCTTACTTGAGTTCATTCATTTTCCCTGCTATATAGGATTCCCATATAGCAACATAAATAATTCATTTGTTTATTTTCCTGTTGTTGAAAAATTTCAATCTTTTCCAATTTTCATTTCTCTTGCTTTCTAAATGTTGGTGTTCTTTTGGTTTCCATCCTCAGCCTGGACCTCTTCTGACATTTTGCAGTTTCTCTTGCTGATTTTAATCTCTGGATCCATTTGAACTTCCCCCTCAACACTAATGGATTCTGACAAAGATCTCTCTCTCCAAACATCAAATCTTGAGAATGCCAAAGATTTCTCATTACACTCAGAATCAGATCTGCATTCCTTAGCTTGGCATTTAAGCACTTTCATAACTGGAGGTGCTTATTTCTTACTATGTTCCTCCCTATGTGTCTTCTTTAGACACATAGAACTGCTTAAAGTTTCTGATATTGTCATTCCTGCCCAGGCCTTTAATCATGCTACTCCTTAGTGGTCTAACTTCAATTTTTTTCCCCAGCCTTGGCTTATAGGATCCATTCCAGAGAGGCCTTTTTCTCCTAACACTCATCTCTCCTCCTTGTTTAGTGCCTCACTTCTCTGCTCCCTGATGTTACAGAATCACACACTTAGTATATATAAGCACAAGCATTTTTTTTAACATCGTTTTCTTTCCATAGTCAAGGACCATGTGTGATTCATGCTTGTATTCCCTAAGCCAATCCAGCACAGTGTTGGTACAGAGGAAGTACTGAATGATGACTAATAATTGGAACAATCTCTTCTATTCACCCCACAAGTTATCATAAGCACCTTGTGGCTGGTGCCTATGGACATAGCTCAGGGAAGCCTTCAACATATTCATTAATCATTTAACATTTTAATTTAGATTTATTTTTCCTGAGCTTACTTATTTTCACTGAGGGAAGATTTCTGTCACAAGATTGTGGCAAGACTGTGGCACGATTGCCTAACAATCTCTTCTCCACTTCAATTAAATTATGGCTTAGTACTGGTTTTATTTCTTCTTTGGGCATCTGGTGAGTTTGTTCACCCTCATGTTTCCCTGAACACTGTAAATGAAAGGTGCCTCTGCTCAGCATCTCTGGGACCCTCTGAGAAGACAGGCTCAAACCTGGCCCAAGACAAAAATGCCTTGGCCTCCCTGCAGGTGATGACTCGGAAGTGACATGCTACTGGGCACTAGGAGAGATATGCTGTCCTCTTTTAAGGGGTCTAGTGACTGAATGCTGGTCACAATACAGCTAAAAGGCATCATGTTACCTCTTAATCACTGTACTCTATTCAGGGTCGTTCTTGACAACATTTTGCTTGACTTCCTACCCACTTTTCTTTCCAGTGAACCGCAATGCTCATGCCCTCTGCTCATCTCTGGAGTTGACCCTCTTGGTACCTGCTCCAGAGAAGCAGGTTTTGTTGGATCCAGTCTCAGAGAATGTCTACCTGGCCAACAGCATCGTCTCTCTTAATTTAACTGACATGTGGTCACTTTTCATTTTTCTACTCCCTTTCTTATGGGATATTCAGAGTGTCTATCCCAAATCTTCCACTATTTTCATGTTGCCACTGGACTTCATTCTAGCACAAGGCTTTCTTTTCTTTCCTTCTCTCTTGGTGGTGCTGGGGATTAAACCCAGGGCCTTGTGCACACAAGGCAAGCACTCTACCAATTGAGCTATAGTCCCAGCCCTGGACTTCATTCTAAATCCCTGCTCTCTCACCTGAAGAGGACATTGCTTATTTTAACAAGACACAAACTTCCTTGTCTTCTTTCTTCTCACTCTAGTTACCTTTCAAACTGTGCTCTGCAATGCAGCCACCACCACTACCTCTTCAAATCCTTCTGAGACTTCCCATTGCTCTTAAGATAAAGACAAAACTCACAACCATCTCCACCCCAGCATGGAGCCACACACTGGCTGCTGGTTGAGAACTACTACTGTTCTCGTAATATAAGGAGCTCACTTCAGAGTGCAAATCACTTTTGCATTAAGGCAGTGCAGCAGGCTTTCTCAGAACAAGATTTTCTTGATAAAAGAAGCAGTGTGCTGACTTACACATTCTACCACAAGCTCCTTACCACCTTTGGCACTGGCGCTTGAACTAGCACTAGTCTACAGAGTGCTGCATCCTCTGGACATGACAGGACATAATCTCTGCAGCATTGTCTTGTACCCTAGTTCCTTCCATTCTCAGTAGTCCGGCCCACCATGATCTCATTTCAGGCCCACTTACTTACATCAGCCTGTTGTCCATGCTGTGTCCCCTGCAGATGATGTCCTTCCTTTCCATCTGCACTTAATTCACACTCTATATCTTTTTCAGTTCACATGTCGCCTTGTCAAGGCAGCATTTCTTCGTTTCCTCCCTGATTCATCAAATCTCCCTGATTCATCAAATCTCCCACCATAAGCTCTTACAACGTGTAACTCTCATTCATAATCTTCATCCTATTTCACAATCATTTTAAGGTAAATATATACTATACTATATGGGGAAGGGATCCTGCATGTTTTGCCTACTCTTGTGCCCCAGCAACTAGCTGCCAGTACCTTACTGACAATATCTGTCAAGCAAATAAATGAACTCTACAATTAATCACCAGGACCCATAGGTTTATCCTGTTTAGCCTCTCTCATGCTCCTCCCTTACCTCTATTTGCATTGCTATTACCTGAGTTCCACACCATTTACTATTTTCCACCTAGAATACAGTTATTGCTTCAGAGAACAGAGTGTTTTCTACATTCAGGCTCTTCTATCGTTTACTATACCTCCACAGGTTCCTTGATTATGCCATTGTTCCGGAGCCTTGCCTGACTCTCATTGCAAACAGAATGTAACCCAAACTCTCAACATTGACATTCAAAACCCTCCACAATCTGACTCTCCTGTCTCTTTTGTGTAGTGGTTCTAATTATCTCTACATCTTTGCCCCCTTCCATCTCTGTCCATTAAAATACACATTCTTCCAGCCACTATCCTTATGCCTACCACTCTGGGAAAATTTCACTGAGAATCCAAGAAAAATATAGTTCCTTTCTCTCCTCTGAATTTGCAGAAAGTTTAATAGGACACATCTGAAACTTCCAAGAGCCATGTATATCTTATCTCTTCCTCTGGAATCTAAACTGTCCACAAGCTGGGATCTCTGTGTCTGTATTATGCACATAGTCAACCTTATCAGTAAATATTGGGTGAGTGAATGAGTCTCCATGAGAATGTGTTCACTGACTCTTTTTCCTCTTCAAAGATCCTATAAGAGAGGGTTAGGTTTGGACAATGTGCTGCTTCATAGTAACACAATACCCAAGCTCACAGAATTGCAAATAGCTGCTAAGAGCATCCCTGTAACTCTTTAAAACAGCGTATTCTCCCTCTCAAGTGGAGAGAGAAAGATCCAATATTTATTAAGTGCCTTTGTTCCTTTGGTATTTAGAGGCACTGAATTGCACCAGGATTGTATACTGGGTGAAATGTCCATATTGATTGTAATTTTCCCCAGGGAATACCTGCTATCTGCAGAGATATTCCATTACATTTTTTCTTCCTTTTAGATACACACACACATATGCGTGCACACACACACATACACACACACACACACACACACACCATTTTTTGTTACATACAAGGAGAAACTGAATAAAAATGACTTTGCCTTACATTTAATACAAGTTTAGGGAGATATTTTAAGTTGCATTGCCAAATTTACTTGGGGAATCTTTAACCATATGAAATGTGTTGAGGAGGTAACAGAAGTTCAAGAATTCTCAAAATTTCTAAGTACAAGCTAGCTTCACATGCAGGCATGGTAGCAGCCATGCATTAGTCAGTTTTTTGTCACTGAGACCAAAAGACTTGATAAGAACAACTTACAGGAAGAAAAGTTTACTTTGGCTCACAATTTCAGAGGTTCAGTCTGTGGTGGGTCAACTCCATTGCTCTGGGCCTGAGGTGAGGGAGAATATTATGGCAGAAGGGCGTGGTGGAGGAGCACTGCTCAGTTCATGACAGCCAGCAGAGAGAGAGAGAGAGGTGGCAGGGACAAAATATAAACCTCAAAGGTAGTCCCCCAGTGTCCTGCTTTCTCTAGTCACATCCTAGCTGCCTATAGTTAATCCATTCAAGTGTATTAATCTACTGATTAGGTTATAGCCCTCATGATCTAACCATTTTACCTCTGAACATTCTTTTTTAAAAAAATTATTTTTAGTAGTTGATTGACCTTTATTTTATTCATTTATTTATATGTGGTGCCAAGACTCAAATCCAGTGCCTCACACATGCTAGGCAAGTGATCTACCACGGAGTAACAACCCAAGCCCTGAACATTCTTACATTGCCTCACACATGACCTTTTGGAGGACACCTCATATCTATGTAACAATGATTTTGAGGATTTCGTATTAGTCGGCTGTTGCTGCCATGATGCTGTGAAACAAGCATAAGATTCAGTGATATGAACAAGAAGATTGTAATGATTATTTTAGACTTCTGGATGGCTGGGTCTTGCTCCATGTTTTGGTTCAGTATGAGGTCTGTTCCATACATCTCACTCTGGGGCCCAACTATGGGAGTGTGGAGACATTGGGCCAAGGTGGGTGAGGGCTCCACCTTAGGTCCTCTTGGCCGTGCCGTGAACATGGCTGCCCCCTTACCTCAAGTTTTATTGCCGAGAATCCGCCTTCCAGTGTACGTGGTAGCTGAATCATGTCTATGTAGTACAAGAAGTGAGCCCTTGTGTTGATGGTTGCTAAAGCACAATAGGTAAGTCCAACTGGGCAAGCTCATATAAAACATTCACTGACTACGTCTGCCACATTCCAAGAGCTGAAACATGTCACAAGTTCACAAAAAAAAACAAAAGAAGATTGCTGACTAAAGTAATTGTGTAGATAATTATAGAAAAGTATACTTTCAAATTTCTTCTCCTGTTTTTCTCAACTGCTTTTAAAAAGTATGTGCATAAATAATATGTTTATGTTTGGATTATTGTCCAAATAACGTATATAAATGTAGTGTATTTGACAACAGCAGCACAAAGGAGACAGTGAGAACAAAGTTGGATCCAGGCTTTTATTGACATCAGATTGTACCTGGAATTCAGAGGGAGAAATGAAGAGAATCAGATATGATAAATAAATGGATTGGCTTAAATTCTATAAATGTTCTCCTCTTAGCTTATGATTATATAAAGAAATAATAATCAAAATGTACTGTTGGGGGGCTGGGGTTATGGCTCAGTGGTAGCGTGCTTGCCTAGCATATGTGAGGCACTGGGTTCGATCCTCAGCACCACATAAAAATAAAATAAAGATATTCTGTCCACCTACAACTAAAAAATATGTACTGTTGGATGTATAATATGTACAAATGCAATAAAAACAAAAAGGGGGAAGAAATGGAACTATATAAGAATGCAGTTTTTATATTTCACTATAGTGAAGTTATTATAAATCTGAATTAGATTCTGATTAGATACGTTTTATAAGCCTTAAAACCACTATTAATTCCAAAAATACAGCTAGAGATCATTAAACAATTATTATACTAGAAAATATCTGCTAGATAGGTTCCAAGATGGCAGCCTAGAGGGACATGGGGTTCCTTGTCCCTCCGGGACCGGAGTTTAAAGTAGTGGAAACACTTTCTCGGCGAATTTTTAGAGGACACCTGACAGCTTTCTCCACACAGACCTCTACTTGTGTGCCCGCAGGGCTGCCAGGCCCTTGGATCTGCAGAGCTAGAAGGAAAGATACACAAATAACATGAAAAAACAAGGAAAGAAAGTGTTTGCCCAAGACCTCACAGTCACGGACTCCAGTGCAGGACTCAGACCCGTGCAAAGCCTGCTCCTACACAGGATCACTGGCTCCAGCACCCACACACGCCAAAGGACCTTGGGTCACCCACCCATGCAGGACCCCTAGCTGTTGCTCCTGCGCAGGACTCCTGGCTGCTGCTCTTGTGTGGATCTCCATCTACTAGGGTGGAACCTCGCTGTTTGCCTACACTGGGGGGCACGGGACAGAATCTGGAGACAAACTTTTACTTCAGCACAGCACACCACAGAGCTGCATCTCCAAACAATACATCCAAGACCACCGACCCGTCCAACCCTTCACCCTATCCCTGAAGCAGACAGCTTCTTTGTGAGACTCTAGCTGCACCATTTTTCACCTGAGTGGGCAGATACCAGTAAGCAACAGACAACTCCACCTACTGGAGATGAAGGGAAGCAATCCTGTTTATTTACATTGAGACTTCATTTTTTAATTTTTTCCCTAATATTCCTTTTTTTGTTCTTTTTCTCTTCTCTTTTCTTCCTTTTTTTCTTCTTTTCTCTCTCTCACTCTTTTCCCACCCTCACTTCTCCAAAATTTGTGAAACCAAGTATTTTTTATGCGTTAGGATATGGTAGACTGGGATATCTGATTAGTATACTGCAGTTTATTGTACAGTCTCATAACTTCCACCTGTACATGTTTTATTTTTCTTAATTGTTATGTCTCCTCGTTAGTTGTACTCTATTTTCTTCCTTCTTACTGGTCTCCCACAAATCTCTTTCTCTCCTTTTTACTAATAGCCAACATCTTTTGGATTCCTCTTTCATGCTTTCTAGGACCTAATAACTATATGCTCACTTCCTACTGCCCTAACATCCTATCCTATACCCTCGCTTCTCTCTAGCTCACCAGCAGAAATTGTAGACTCTTGTGCAAACCTGTTGTTTATATAGTAGATGCTAATTGAACTCATAATTTCTGTATATTGTGACTAAGCCGTAAATGTATTTAGGAGCTATTAGGAGCTACGTGTTTTGAAACTATATATTGTTTGTATTGAGATCTGTCGATATTGGTCTCCCTCTTAAAGGAGAGGTTTTGGAACCCTGTAGGGAAACTATAAGCCTATAGCATAAAAACTGTAACATCTTGGATCTGCAGAGCTAGAAGGAAACATACACAAACAACATGAAAAAACAAGGGAAGAAAGTGCCTCAAACAAAACAAGATACTACATTATTAGAATCCATGGTCAGCACAGCAGAAGAAATGTCACAGAAGGAGTTCAGGATGTACATAATCAAAATTTTCTGTGACTTAAAGAATGATATAAGAGAGCAAGACCAGTCAGCAAAAGATCATTTTGATAAAGAGATACATAGGCAGATATAGGAAGCAAAAAATTACTTCAATAAGAAGTAGAGATTCCGAAAAAGTACCAAACAGAAATCCTCAAAATGAAAGAAATAATAAACCAAATTAAAAACTCAATAGAAAGCATCACCAACAGATTAGATCACTTGAAAGACAGAACCTCACACAATGAAGACAAAATATTTAATCTCGAAAATAGAGTTGACCACACAGTGAAGATGGTAAGAAACGATTCAGTTCCCAAATGGCAGCCTAGACGGATGCTGCGGTCATAGTCTCTCCAGAACCGGAGATTGAAGTAGTGGAAATACCGTCTCCCAGCCAGCTTCTGTACATCATCCTACAGCTGCCCCCACAGGAATTTCACTCACGTGTGTACGCAGGGCCACCAGGCAGCAGCGATTGCCACAAGCAGCAGGACTTCAGCAGCAAGCAGCAGCGGAGCTCAGCTGCAGGTGGCTCAGAACCGCAGCCTAGGGCTCGAGTACAGGAGTCGCCCCAGGCAGGGCCTGCTTCTACACGGGGTACCTGGCTCCAGCGCCCACCCAACTACACAGGACCCCTAGCAGTTGCTCCCATGGATACACGGCTCCTGAACAGGAACTCCAGCTACAGTTCTTTGTGGATCTCCATCTACCAGGGCAGAACTTCCTACACGAGGGGACACCGGACAGCATCTGGGGACAAACTTTTACTTCAATACAGCACACCGTGAAACTGCATCTCCACTGCATCCAAGACCACCAGCAGTCCAGCCTTCACCCTGTTGCTGAAGCAGAAGGCTTCTTTGTGAGACCCCCACCTACGACATTCCTCACCAGAGCAGGGAAATTCCAGTAAGCAACGGACAACTCCACCTACTGGAGGTGAAAGGAGGCAATCCTGTTTATTTACATTGAGACTTTTTATTTTTAAAAATTTTTTATTCTTATTTTTTATTTTATCCTTTATCTTTTTCTCCTAATATTCCTTTTGTGTAATCCTTTTGTTTCTTTCTCTGCTCTTTTCTTTCTTTTTTTCTTTCCTCTTTTCTCTCTTGCTCTTTTCCCACCCTCTCATCTCCAACATTTGTGAAACCAAGTATTTGTTGTACAGTAAGATACAGTAGACTGGGATATTGTCCCATAACTCCCACCTGCACATGTTTTATTTTTCTTAACTATCATGTCTCCTTGCTAGCTGTACTCTATTTTCTTCCTTCTTACTGGTCTTCCTCAACTCTCTTTTGCTCTTTCTACTAATAGCCAACTTCTTTTGGATTCCTTTTTCATGCTTTCTAGGATCTAATAATCATATCCTCACTTCCTACTACTCTAACATTCTATCCTACACCCCACCCTCAAGCTTCTCTACCCCGCCAGCAGAAACTATAGACCCTTATGCAAACCTATTGTTTACATAATAGATGTTAAATGAACTCATAATTGCTGTATATTGTGACTAAACTGTAAATGTATTTAGGAGCTATTAGGAGTTATGTGGTTTGAAACTATATACTGTTTGTCTTGAGATTTGTCAATATTGGTCTCCCCCTTAAAGGAGAGGTATTATAACACTTCAGGGAAACTATAACCCTATAGGATTAAAAAACTGTAATACCATGGATCAGCAGAGCTAGAAGGAATGACACACAAATACCATGAAAAAACAAGGGAAGAAAGTGCCTCAAACAACCCAAGATACTACATTATTAGAATCCATGGTCAGTACAGCAGAAGAAATGACAGAACAGGAGTTCAGGATGTACA
>CM053399.1:114531214-114548009 GCA_028644305.1 Xerus rutilus
GTATTTCAGTGTTATTGGTACTCTCTATAATCCTAGGTGTTTTATTTCATGTATTTACAAACATGAACAAGGTTTCCTTTCATATTATTTTGATTTGTGACACTTGTCACTTCTACCTTTAGCTTAGAGGTAATTTTGGAATTGGAAGGAGAAACCAGCAAAGAAAAATGGGAAATTTTACATCATTAGAGCTTACATTTTTTATTCTAGATTTTATGTCCTTTGTTCCCAGGGTTTTTAAAAAATCTGATATTATGGCTTTGTATGCTAATTTGTTTTCTGTAAGAGCAGCATTTGAATTACCTTTCCCAGTGAATAATTATTTGCTTCTAGATAGGGAGCTAGGATGATTCCTGCTGGTTCTATTTTGGAATCAATGATAAGGTACATTAATGAATCCCAGAATTGCTCCCAAGAGACTGTTTTCCTTTCTGTGCTCTATCACATTGATGTGGCCTTTTTCATGGTGTTAGAAATTGTAATTCAGGCACAATGCTTCTTAGCTTATTCTTTGTGTCTCCAGATTAAAGGTGGGGATGTGATTTTTTAAAAACATCTCATGTTCAAATTCCAAAATCAATAGTAGGAGTAGCTCAGAAATGGTTGATGTACCACCACCCCCAGATTGATATCTTAAGAATAAATGTCAAGAACAGAACTGGAAATTATCTATTCCAGGAGACCTAATCATAAACATTCTCAGGCTATTTTTATTGGGGAATGTGTTGCAACACTGCTTCTGGACTCTCTTCTCAGAAGTATAAGAGCCAGAGAGGCTCTCAGAGCCTTTTCTACCATTTAGCAGAAAAAGAAACTTACATTAGTACCAGTGAAAATTAATGTTAAAGACAAATAATGGCATGTTTTTGTTTATGTGCATTTTAACATCTCCCTATATAATAAAGAAAATTGTATTTTCATCATATGCTTTTGCAAGTCCTATATCATTCCCTCCAACCTGTCCTGGTATGATATGAGATCAGCTCGTTTTATATTCAATACCACTGATGAAATATCTAGAGACAAAGGGGAGGGTATACTGGTAGATTAGTAGGTATGCTGTGTTAGTTAGCTTTCTGTTGCTGTGACAAAATGTGTGAGGCAATCTATTTATAAGGAAGAGGGACTTATTTTGGCTCATAATTTCAGAGGTTTCAGTCCATGATCACTTTCCCCATTACTTTGTGCCTATAACAAAGCAGAGCATCACGGTGGGAAGCACGTGGCAGACAAGAGCTGTTCCCCTGATGGTGTCCAGCAAGCAAACACACAGAGATTACTTCTGTAACAAAGCCCCTTTCCACAAACCCTTTAAGCTATGGCTCCAACACTGGATTAATCCATTCATGAGATAGAAGCCCTTGTGTTCAAATTACCTCCCAAGGATCCCACTTATGAGCACTGAGGTTTGGGGGAACACGTTTTCAACACATGAGAATTTGGGAGAGGTTTAAGATCCAACCATAACAAATGTTATTTAACTAAAATAGTTCTTTATCTTATTATTCCTCCTACCTTTTCTTGGTTCTACCATCTAAGAGGAGGCTACAAGAATATTCCCTCTGCTGTTGGCATTAATGATGAGAAGGGAATTGAGGAGGACAACTTGGCCAAGTTATGAGATTTCTTTTTTTTTAATATATTTTTTTAGTTGTAGATGGACACAATATCTTTATTTTATTTTTATGTGGTGCTGAGGATCGAACCCAGTGCCTCACGCGTGTGAGGCAAGCACTCTACCACTGAGCCACAATCCTAGCCCAAGTTATGAGACTTCTTAGAAAGAATGCTTCCTTGCTTATTTGGGGGAGAAATTATAGGTCTATTGTTATATCTTTTGTACACTCCTTTATGGATATTATTTGTTATTTATTTTCATTGTATTGATACATTAGGCTTATATAAACTTAAATGTAAATAGCTCAAATTTTAATGAAGAGTGACCATGGTGAGAGTATTTTCTAAAATTTTTATGTTTTATTTTTTAACAAAAAGCACAACATTTTTATATTTTCAAACATTTATTAATATAACTCTTTGCATAGGGTTGTGTTTGAGCAAATTAATTTCTCTTGGGCTTTGACAGATAATGCTATGAAGAGACACACAATTACATATGTCATTGCATATCTCTGCAAAAAGTAATACATACAATGAGCTAGAGGGTAGTGAAGGGCAGTCTCTGCCTTTATAAAGACCTTTAAATCTTATAATGAAGAGGAAATACATATATAATCAAAGCATAAAGCAGAGGGAGGGCAATGATGTAAGAGAGATATGTGCAAAGAAGTTCAGGAGTGAGGAAAATGAACATCAACTTTCAGGCCTCATCCTCAGAAATTTATTTACTAAGTTTGCAGTGAGGTTCAAAATCTGCTTCAGGCATTTCAGAGCTTCTGATGTACTGGTCTTCAGAACATACTTTAAGAAATGTTGATCTAGTGGTTTTTGTAAAAAGACAATTTTGCTGGGGTATGGGGAGTAGTTTTTTATTAGTTTAAGCAATGGATCTTGTAAGCAAATTTTAACATTAGCTAGAACACAGTACTTACTATGACAGAAAAATCTCCTTATCATACCCTCAGAAATTACTTTTAGGAGCACAATCCTGTATCTGAAAACTTTTTGGCCAAACATGTTTCAGAATTCAAAATTTTTTTCCTAGAAAGGTGCTAAATAATCCATTTCTAATAAAAATGTTAACTTACAATCTTCTATCAGTATCAAAACTCTTCAGGATCCATAAGCTCTTTTTAGTGTTCCTAGTAAGACATTACCCATAGCACTCAAAATCTTCCTGGCTCTCCATGTTTTTCTGAAGTAATCTATAAATCTAGGTAAAGGTTTTCAAATTTTATTTATATGACACTTCTATTTTCATTGACAGCAAACCTTAACATTCATGTTCTACTACACAGACACTGTGTAGCAATGATTTTTTCAGATCTAGTGACTGATTTTTCCTGACTGATGCTTCTTTTATTACATGTGTGTCTCCTCCATAGATTAGTACTTAGTTTTTCTAGAGCACATTCTGGCTTACTTTTTTATAAAAGGTTCATGAATGATAAGATTTATGGAAAACATTTCCTCTGCCATCATCCTTAAATACTTATTTAGATTAATTAAAGACCTCAGGTCAAAATTTCCTACAGAAATTTAAGGACATATTTTTTCATCCTCTTGTATTCTGCTTTTCAAATGAGTTTGACATCAGCCTGATTTCTTTTTTGATGGGTGGTACCGAGGATTGAATTCAGGGGCTCTCAACCACTGAGCCACATCCTCAGCCTTTTTTTTTTTTTTGTATTTTATTTAGAGACAGGGTCTTGCTGAATTGCTTAATGCCTCACTTTTGGAGGCTGGTTTTGAACTCAAGATCTTCCTGTCTCAACTTCCTGAGCTGCTGGGATTAAAGCATATGCTACTGTGCCCGGTCAACCTGATTCTTTTCCCATTACAACTTTTTGTTCTCTTTGGAGATAATTTGAGATATTAATTTGATACCTGAAATTTTACTAAGACTTTTGCAGGTATCTCAAATATTTTTGTTGGTATTTTAAATTACTTTTCTTGCTCACCATTGGGTAGACAGATCTAATGAGAACACCCAAGGCTTTTCTCAATACAAGAATTTCTTTTCTTTTCTTTTCTTTTTTCTTTCTTCCTTCAAGTTTCCTCCTAAAACTGAGACATCAGAGCACCAGGAATTTATCCTCTGAGTGTTTTATCTTTTCTATAACTCCCTTCTTTCACTTGTTGTTCGTGAATAAGGTGGGTTAATATTCCAGCTCACTAATTCTATCTTCAGTAGCTAAAGTCTGCTATTAAGTCCTTCAGCAAGTACAATTTCATGTTTCAGGAATTATGTTTTTAATTTCAAAAATTCCCGAGTACTTAATTTTCACATTATCTCTTTTTTCTTGGTAAAATAATCTGTCAAATCTATCTAGATTTACTGATTATATTCTTCTGTTCTCTGCATTGACTCTGCTTCTGTAAAGATAAGTTCTGTTTGCTGAGTTCAGAGATTCTCTCATGGGATCAGTCTTGCCATGAGGAATTCTTTTTTTTTTTTTAATTGTTTTAAGATGTTGATGAACCTCTATTTTATTCATTTATTTATATGTGGTGCTGAGAATTGAACACAGTGCCTCACACATGCTAGGCAAGTGCTCTACCACTGAGCCACAGCCCCAGCCCCCTTGAGGAATTCTTAACTCCAATCATTTTTTTTTTGTTTTGCTCTTCCCTCCCTCCCTCCCTCCCTACCTCCTTTCCTTCCTTCCTTCCCACCTTCTTTCTTTCTTCTTTCCTTCTTCTTTCTCTCCCTTTCTTTCTTCCTTCCCTCCCTTTCTTCCTTCCTTCTTTTATTTCATTGCTAGGCCTGGGAAATAAGTCACCGAACTTGTCAGCTTACTCAACGACTGAGTCAAATTTGTAAGCTGCAATCTAGATTTTCTATCAAGTTACATTAGCTGGAGAAACTCTGGCCAATTTCATTTCTGAAAGTAAGTTTTGAGACTCCAGAAGTTAATCAAAATAGGAATATATCTCACCTATAAATGTATATACATTTTCCATCTAAATGTACTTTAATCTAAGCAGTTAATTACTACCAGTTTGAAGCTATCCAAATAGAAATATGAAAAAACATTTCCTTCACTACACTTTTATGAGAGATACATATGTTAACACCAAGGACTTATAATATTGAAGGAAGCTTATTTATAGTTCCAAACTATTTTAACACATTTTCTCTAGATTTCTTTTATTAGTATCATTATCATTATCATTATAAGCTTCATTTTATTTTTAATTTTTTCCCAATTTTTTTATTGATGCATTATAGTTGTACATATTGATGGGATTTTTTGTCACATATTCATACACACACACAATATAACAATGTAATTTGGCCAATATCACTCCTCAGCACTTCCCCCCTCCCTCCTCATCTCCCAACTCTTGGTCCCTTTCCTTACGGATCTCCCTTTGATTTTTAGGAGATCTACCTCCATCATTCCCTTTTTCCTCTCTGGTTTCCGCATATAAGAAAACATACAACCCTTGACTTTCTTTTGCTTAGCATGATGATTTTTAGTTCCAATCATTTTCCTGAAAAGGACATAATTTCATTTTTCTTTATGGCTGAATAAAATTCCATAACATATACATACATACATATATATATATATATATACATATATATATATATATATATGTGCGCACGCGCGCGCACACACACACACACACACACACACACTACATTTTCTTTATCCAGCGATTAACACTGTAGCTTGGCTATTGTGAGTTGTGCTACTATAAACATGGATATGTATGCATCACTGTAGTAAGATGACTTTCTATCCTCAGGTTAAATACCAAGGAGTGTATAGCTGGGTTTTATGGTGGTTCCATGCCTAGTCATTTGAGGAACCTCCATACTGATTTCCATGGTGTTTGTACTAATTTAAAGTCCCAAAAAACTGTAAAAGTGTTACTTTTTCTCCACACCCTCTCCAGTATTTATTATTATTTATATTGTTTACATTAGCTCCAACTATTTCTAGGGTATAATTCAGTACTTTTATAATGTTCATTTTTTTCTCCTATGAGGTTGAAATACTGAGCTCTGTTGGAGTTTACATCTTCCTGAAATCTCTGAGGATTTTTGAAGTATGGTATCATACCTCCACAACTGCACAATATACTAGGTTTATGGTTGTATATGGTTCTTGCCCATATATAAGGGGTTATTTTGTTTTCCTTTTGGTCATTGGTTCTTGTACATATTTGGCCTGAAATATCATAAGGAAGAGAGGAGATCATCAGGGAAGGATCCTTTGATACTTGGCAGCAATGTTATCATAATGGCATACAAAATCCTTTTTTCTCAAAGCCTGTACATGTTGGCCAAGTGTGGGCTCATGTTGGTAACTACATAGAACTGGTATTTGGAGCAAAGTATCATGTAGGAAAAACAGGTTCTTGGTGCATTCGCAACAGATGTCATTACTTAAGCTAGTATTAATTTTTAGGGAAAGAGATGACTTTGGGGTCCAATACTCATCTCAATCCAAGAAGAACTTCTCTGTTATATGTGTTTTAGGTCTGATAGGTGGTATAATTAAAAAAAAAATTTCACTAGAGCTTTTTTCCCCTTCATTATATTACTCAGCCATAACTGCAAGCCAGTATTTCAAACTGTAAAAGTCATTCAGTTCTTGAGGACTAGAGAACACTGGGAAGCATTCGCAATTTAAATTCTTAGTACTTGGTATGGGCAGGTGGCACTAGAATGATAGTCCCAAATCTAGTTTCTTTTTATGTTATTTTGAAGACATTGTAAGGAAAAGAAATTCATGTGAAATTCAGCTTTGGCTTTAGATGGCTTGTCTCTGGGTCCTGGAATTCATCACCTTGACCATCTCTACCAGTATAGAGTGTCATCTAATTCTGCCTGGTTCATTTCATAAATTCAAATTGCAGCCAGTGGGTTCAGCTGAGCTGGACTTGGGTTGGGGGTTGGCATGGAGGATAATCTAATGTAAACAATGAAAATTTGAAGAGAAATGGAAAACCTTATTAGTCAAGTTGGTGTAGAGAAAAAGGAAAAAAAAACCTTATGTAATTGTTTAAAGTCCAAGAACTGAAAAGGAAATATGAAAGTTTATACCCAAACACTGTGCCTCCAGGACTCAATTTTCCTTGAACCCCAAAAAGACTAGTGACCATCTCATGAAACAAGTATTGGTCTTATTCAGAACAAGCAGAATATAAAACACATCTCCTATTTTCTCTCTGCTATTTTCTTTGTCTACCCACCTTTCCCAGCAAAACATTGAATCTCTGACATGTTCTTTGAGTGCCTACAGCAAGGCGGTCTGGATTATGCCATGTGCTGAGATCTAGAGAAGTAACTTTTCTTGGAAGTAAACTACTGTCATAAAGGGATTCATTTGTATTTTGTGTGTGTGACTGATCCATTGAGGTTCTTACAAAGTCTGCTGACCCTTGTGAACTATAGAAAACCAGAGTGGTGAGACGAGTGGGTTTGGATTAATCCAATTTTAGAAGTGTTCCAGGGAGGTCCACCCATTTCAGTGGAAGATGTCCCAGGCCACAGCTGCAAAAAAGAGGAATTGAGACTTCTCATGAGTTAAGCAAGTCTGGCTGTCAGTGTACAAAATAAGAAATGAGAATGGTGAAAACAATGGACTATAATTTCTTTCAGATTTTAATTTTAGCCAAGAGAGGGGGACTTGGGGTTTGAGACTTTCATTTTCTTTAGTGAATTAATTGGGAAAAATCATATTTTTCAAGCATGAGGCATTCTTTATTATTTAGGCATAAGGCATAAACTCTGATGAGCTAGTCCAAATATCATGATTGTGCACAGGGGATGTATACATGTATTGAAACATCACATTGTATCCAGTGAATTTGTACCACTATTGTGCATCAAATAAAAATCAAATTAAAAGAAAAAAATTAGAAGGTGAATTTCTTACTTGAAGTAACCTGTGGCCTTTAAGGTAATTTAATATACTGTTGTGATTCATCTCAGTGGCTTTTAGGGATAATAGATAAACAGATTCTAGGAGGGTTCTTAGGAGCAAGGGATGAGGTGATTAACATTGAGAGACCTTCTCCTACTCTAGTGGAAGCCGGACTACTTGAAAACACTGTTGGGCTCTGACAAGGTCACCGGCTTACCCTGATTTGCCTGGGACTGTCTTAGTTTCACTCCCTCACCCTCCCAAGTGTGAGTGGAGGATAAGCCCTCCATCAGTGGGCCTTACTCCCTGTTTGCCATCCCAGGGAGATAAGAGACCATCAACAATTAAAATGAAAAGGGCTCGGGGCTGGGGTTATGGAGCAGTGGTAGCGTGCTTGCCTAGCACGTGTGAGGCACTGGGTTCGATCCTCAGCACCACATAAAAATAAAATAAAGATATTCTGTCCACCTACAACTAAAAAAATAAATAAATATTTACAAACTAAATAAATAAATAAAATGAAAAGGGCTGAGGCACTTCGGTTGTCTTTACCCAAAGGGTTATTAATCAACATGGCAAAAGCCCTGGACATTTATTGGGTGTTTTTTCACGAGGGAGTGAGGAGAATTCTGCATCCATGTAGGGCCTATCTATTGTCTTCCTGTCGTGGAACAAAGTTCAGTCTCCTTCCCAGAGACAAGGCAGCCGTTCTCTTCTCTAGTAGCTACTGCTCAGGGGCATTTTGGTTCCCAGCAGACATTTGTCCCTGGAGATATGTTTGGTTGTACCAGCTGTGAGGGGTGGGTACACTACTATCAGCTGGTGGGTAGAGACTAAGGATGCTGCTGAGTATCTTACCTTGTACAGGTCAGCAACTTCCCTACTCTTCCCAACAAAGAAGTATCTGGCCCAAAATTTCAATAATCTCCAAATGTTGTTCACTTTCTTCCTTTCCATGAGGTTATAGGTAAGCAAACCAGGGCCCAGGATATCCTTTATATGCATGTACACCTGAACGTCTTATTTATCCGTGGAGGAGTAGGTGGCCTTACTTAAGTCTGTGAGTCTTAGCTATATTCTTTTATTTTTGATGTTCATCAGAATACATTATTTATTTTAATAGATCAATCCCAATAACCTTTCAGAAAGCCTGGACTAGTTTACACTACCAACAACTTATATAAAATTTGTTATTTCTCATATTCCAAACAAAATTTTTTATTATTTATACTGTTTCTTTGCAGGCACCTAATTTAGTGTTGATGAGCATCTTTTCATGTGTTTATTGGCTTTTGGGGATTTGTCATGTAGATTGTCCATTAACTTCCACTCATATTTATAGTTTTGAATGATTTATAGAAGCTCTCTCTATATTATACACAATAACCAGTCCTTCATTAAATATGCTGCATAGAGTTTTCTTATCATGTTACCCATCTTTTAGCTTTATCATGACTTTCATTGTTCCAGGATGATTTTTAATTTGTGTGAGATTTTATCTGTCAATCCTTTTCTTTTATGGCTTCTGGTACTTGTATCTTATTTAAGGTCTTTACCACCTCCAATGTTATAAAAACATGCTCCATTATAGTCTCTGAATGCTTTTCAGTTTTTTTTCTGCTGCTTAATTCACTCTAAAGTTTGTTTTTATGGATGCTATAATAGTCTTTTTCCACTTTTCTAAATCGAAAACTAATTTTGCTTCCACAATTTATTGCATAGGTTATGCTTTGCTCAATGAATTTGAAATACCATCTTTATTATAATCTCTATTTCTACAGATGAGATGTGGATCTGTTCTGGTTTCTATTGCATTGATTTCCACTCCCCATCTTCTAACTTTTTGGCGGGGGGGCATGCTGGGGAATGAACTCAGGGGCACATGACCACTGAGACATATCCTCAGCCCTATTTTATATTTTATTTAGAGGCAGGGTCTCGCTAAGTTGCTTAGTGCCTTGTTTTCACTGAGGCTGGCTTTGAACTTGCAATCCTCTTGCCTCAGCCTCCCGAACTGCCGGGATTTAGGTGTGCACCACCTTGCCCGACTCCAACTGTTTTTTAATTCATTTTCTATTTCTTGTATTTCTTCTTTTTAGATATATGTGACAGTAGAGTGTATTTTGACATATTATACATACATGGAGTATAATTTATTCTAATTAGGATCCCATTCTTGTGGTGGAACGTGATGTGGAGTTACACTGGTCATGTATTCATATATGAACATAGGAAAGTTATGTCTGATTCACTCTACCGTCTTCCCTATTCCCATCCCCCATCCCTTCTCATCATTCTGCTTTGTCAAATCCCAAGTACTTTAGCCATGTTCTTAAACCTAAAATTTCTGAGAGAGTCTTGCAATGTCTATCTTGACTAGTAATTTATAAATAGTGTAAGTTTTCTTTTGTATGTTATTCCTCATATTTGATTTCATCCAGTGGGAATTCCATGAGGAAGAGTAAAGAGCATTAAGTCATGATTTGGGCATTCCTTGCTTTTGGCCTATAATATCATCATAATAAAACTACCTCCTTCCATCTGCTGTCCCCTATCAATGTCTCATAGGCCTTTCCTTCTCTACAGACTCCCTCCTGTCACCCAGAAACATGTTCATATTTCCCATTGTTTAACAAATGAAAATAAAAACCAATTTTAAAAAGTCCTTTTATCTTATATCCCTATTCTAGTCATCACTTCATTGTGAAGCTGTTTTCGGAAGAATTGAGAAATGGCAAGTTGAACACAGCCAACGAGTGTTCCATTGATAAGTGATGGTTGATGGAGTGAGCCTATGCTCAGACACATACCAGCTAGGTGCCCACAACCAAAGCATAATTTATTGCTTTCATGTAGCCCACACTTAGTAAGTCAAGAAAATTAGAAACTTCAGGATCTTCTGGGTTGGGAATGGATGGATGGACATAGACGGATAGATGGATGCATGAATTTTGGAATGTATTATGGATACACAATGAAGCTTAACAAGTATACTAGACATATAACTATAAAACATGGACTGTCTATAACCTGGAAAGCAAGGCAAGATGTTTATATAAAGAGATAACAAGCTCTCCCACTCCATTAATTCCCACCTACACCTAACCCTCAAGGTAATCCACATTAATAATCTGGTTGCTTCCTTCTGCACCTTTCTTCATAGTTATACAAATTTATATAAACACATTATATGGATTTGGGGGGGTTCTGTTTATTCAAATGTTTTATTTTGTATTTTTCTGCAATTTTGTAAACTAGTATAGACATAAAAAAGATTCTAGAGTCAAACTGACTAAGCATAAATTTTGGTACGTTGCTTACTAGCTCTGGTATCTAAAGCAAACTATGTAGGCATCTTTGTATGTAGTTTCTTTACCTATCAAATAAAATTGGGAAAATGATGATTCTCATTTTATAAAATAAAGTGCATAGCCCTGCCATCAATAGACAGGGATCTAATTCAACTTTTGAAACTTTTTTTTCTTTTTTCTTTTTTTGTACTGTGAATTGAACCCAGGGATAGTCTACCATTGAGATACATCTCAAACCATTTTTGCTTTTTTATTTTGAGACAAGATCTTGCTCAGTTGCTGAGGCTGACCTTGAACCTGAGATCCTTAATGTGCCAAGATTACAGGTATGTGCCACAATGCCCAGCAGTCTAATTTATTTTTAAATAGCTATATAATATTCTATAGAAGAGAAGCACTAACATTCATTCGATTATTTCTAATGATGGCCATAGGTTGTTTCCTGTCTCGTTCCTATTATAAAAACTGTTTTACTAAGCATTTTCGAACTTTAATCTTAGTTTTTTCCCCCCAGAGAATAGGTTATCCAAAGCAAGATTGTCATGTCAATTTAATTGAATCAATCGACACCTAGCATAAGAAGAGGTATATCATCTTCCATGAGAGTGGGTCTCAGAGAGGAAGTACTGCAATACCAGACTGTTTCAGGGTATGGGGAGAGCCTAGGTGCCATTGTCCATAGAAATCACGTGAACTGCCAGCAGTTGTATCAATCTTATATTGGTTGGAAGTTTAAAAGGGTTCTTTTGTTCTGGGGTTCAAGCTCCTAGTGGTAGAGCATTTTGTCTTTTCAAGGTCAACTTATTTTAATCGTCATGGAAGTGACAGTGTTAAAGAAATGCTCAGAAAAGAAATCACACTGGAATAGCTTAGTAGAATAGCTGTATAAATTAAAGTCAGAAGGAAATAATAGGCCAATCCCCTACAAATTGGATATATCACAGTCCTTCAAATCGAAATATCCCATGTGACTCCATTCCTAACTGATCTTCTACTTGCAAACCTGTTGGTAATTCAAACAACACAGCACAAAGATGTATCCTGTCTCATTCAAGATCTCTGTCCAGCATTTCTGCAGTAGAACAAGTTATCTCTTTTCTAAATTGGGTTCTTCTCATTCCCTATTTTTCATTTCCCTTTTCCTTTGTACTAAGACCTCAGAACCTTGATAGGCTCACAGCATCACCACTGAGATTTAGAAACAGATTACTTTCAGATTGCCATTTCCTTACAACAAAAGCAGTTTTCTGATTTTTTGGGCACTAAGCATTTCCACGTTCCTAAGACAGAATCAGCAATATTTCTTGACATGTTCCTGCTTATCACTGATCTTCCTTTCCAAATATTTTTTTAAAATATTTATTGCTCCCCTTCTGTGGGAAAGAGATGATTTGGCTTCCTTCTGCTACTTTCTAGTGGGAATGAATACCAATAGGCTTCCCAAAATAAACAGGCCCCAGGCAGCCATGAACACAAAAAAGCACTCAACCATACAGAGGTATTTGAATCTGTACTCAGCAGCAACTTTTTTTTTGTCTGTGCATAAACAAAACAACACAAAGAAGCTAAGCCCATAGTCTTTATGAGCTACTCCCAGTAGCCTTTTGTTGATCTGAAACTGGAGAACAAGGGTCACAGGTACAAACCCTCTGAGGGGAAATGAGTGACTCTAACATGCTGCTTTACTTCAGTCTTGCCTGTGAGAGGCTGTAAGAATGGCAATATGGGTTTAAGAAGCTTGGCCAAGTCCTAATATGGACTCGCATTGCAGTTGTTTTAATTCTTTCTGTCAAAATCTCTTCTTTCCTTGCCCTCTTTTCTATTCTTACTCTGACTTCAGGCTGTCCTCATATTCTACATGTGTATTTTTTATAACCTACTTGTTACTTCTGGTTTCCGGCCTTATAAGCAGAAGGGAGAGAAGTTGGAGGTTGGTTGCTCAGACGTCCCCCACAGCGCGAGAAGTACATCTGCCATGAGAAGGAAAGACTGCTTTCAAAAAGTGTCTTAGACGAGGTCTCTTTCCAGGGTAGTCTTTCTCCCAAGTCCATTGTCCAAACTGCAAATTGACTTAGCAGCACTCTTACAATATAGACCGACAGGCCACTCAGAGTTTTTCTAATTTCTTGTAAAAAGACAAATTACTATGACAGATTATTTCTATCTCATCTTTATCTGGTTTCTCTGCTTTTCTAGGCGAAGTTGTGAGAGCTAAAAAGGTTTGCAACATTCTTCACACAGGGAGAGTAACATGTCCATATTAAAACACACTGCCTTTCAAAAAGAATTTAAACTATTCCATGGAATCTTTATGGTGCTTTGATATGTGGATATATTGCGGGATGATTGAATCAAGCTAATTAACATATCCATCACCTACCTACTTATGTCTGTGTGAAGGGGGGACAAGGAGAACATTTAAAATCTACACTTCTAGCAAATTTGAAATGTTCAACACATTCTTATTAACTATGGTCACTGTACTATGTATGCAATAGATCACTAAAACTCATTCCTACTGTCTAACTGAAACTTTATACCCTGAACAATTATCTCTGCATTTCCACCTCAGACTCTGCTAAACGCCAATCTACTCTGTTTCTGTGAGATCAACTTTTAAAAATTCCACACATAAGTGAGATCATAGAGAATTTGTCTTTCTGTGCCCTCCAGTCCCATCTATATTGTCACAAATTATGGCATTACCTTTTTTTTTTGAGGCTGTGGAGTATTCCATTATGTATTATAGACCACATTTTCTTTTTCCACTCATATGTCGATGGACACTTAGGTTGCTTCCATATCATGGTTATTGTGAGTAATGTTACAGTGTACACAGGAGTGCAGATATCTCTTCATAATACTGATTTCAATTCCTTTGGACACATACCCCAAACTGGGGTTAATGGATCATACAGTAGTTTTATTTTTAGTTTCACGAGAGAGCTCCATACCGTTTTCCAAAGGAGTTGTAATAATTTACATTCTCACCAATAGAGCACTAGAGTTCTCTTTTCTCCACACCCTAATCAACATTTACCTCTTGTCTTTTTGATGATAGCTTTTCTAACACATGAGGTGATATCTTATTTTGGTTTAATGTGCCTTTCCCTGATGATTAGTGATATTGAGCATTTTTCACATATTTCTTGGCCATTTGTATATTTTCTTTTTAAAATTTTTTCAGTTGTAGATGGACACAACACCTCTATTTTCATCTATCTATCTATCTATCTCTTTATTTATTTATTTATTTATTTATTTATTTATTTATTATGTGGTGCTGAGATCGAACTCAGTGCCTCACACATGCTAGGCAAGCACTCTACCACTGAGCCACAACCACAACTCCTGTATATCTTCTTTTGAGAAATATATATTTGATGCTAGCCCATTTTTAATTAGCTTGTTTTCTTACTATTGTGTTGAGATGCTTATATATTTGAATATTAGTTACTTTTTTACTCTACTGATGTCTTTGGAGAAACAGAAGTTCCTAATATTAGTATGGTTCAATAATCAATATTGTTATTTTTACGTTGCACTTTTTGCCTACTCAAGCTCATGAAAACTTTGTTTTCTGTTAAAATGCTATTATTTGATATGCTTTAGTTTCTGAGTATTGAGTTTCATTCTTTTTTTTTTCTTTTTTTTGGTACCAAGGATTGAACTCAGGGTTACTCGACCACTGAGCCACATTCCCAGCCCTATTTATGTTTTATGTAGAGACAGGGTCTCACTGAGTTGCTTAGCACCTTGCTGTTGCTGAGGCTGGCTTTGAACTCTTGATTCTCCTTTCTCAGCCTCCCAAAGTGCTGGGATTACAGGCGTGCACCACCATGCCCAGTGAGTTTCATTCTTAATATTCCTTATTCTTACATTCTCTGTACTGCTCTTCACTTTTTTTGTAAAAATTAGCATTAATATGATCTGATGGATTAAGTGACCAGTTTGAGTAACAATTTTTACCAGGTGAAGGAAAATAAATGAACTTCTCAAAGTGAAAAAAAAGTTCCTTATGTTCCAAAGATGCTTGCTGGAACTCCAACAATAATGTTCATGATCCAGGAAATAGGAAGAAAGGTAGTGGGAGGGGAAAGAGGTGTACCAACTGTTCTGTCCTTATTTGAAGCATCTGTCCCAGAAATCTCACGCATCAGTATCTACATATAGTCACATGACCACAGTGAACAGCAAAGGAGTTTCTTTTTCTTTCTTTTTTAAAAATTATTTTAGTTGAAGCTGTTGCTTTCCTAAATGAAATTTGTTTCTATCATTAAGGAAGATGGAAAAGCGGATATTGGTGGAGACTTCTGGCTGTTTAATCAAATCTAGTCTCACTTTTCCTTGGCACATGGCTACATAGCAAAAAGTGACTTTCTTGGTATCCTGGATTGCTAGATAAGTGGCCTTGTGGCTAATTTCTAGTAACTGGAATATAAGAAGGAATAGTGTGTACAACATTGGCTTTAGTTAAAAGAAAATTTCTTTCTACGAGCTATATTCCCTTTCCCTCTTCCTATGAGCTATAAGATAGATATACCTACAGCCCAGCTAAGATGTATTGGAGGAAAATTTCTTGGAGATAGAAGAGAATCAAGATTAAAAGAAAACTAGTTTTCCACATAGGGGGAAAAAATCTGATCCCTACCTCACACTATAAGTGCCAAATGTATCAAAGACACAAATATAAAACAAAATTTCAAAAACTTCTACAAAAAATGTTTATGGTCTCTGGTTTAAAAGATATTTCCAGAAAAGATATGGGAACAAAATCATTTTAAAAAGATTGAAACAAGACAATATTAACCTTTAAACCTACTAGATGATAAAGGACATAACAAATTTAAAAGACAACATAGGCTTATGACTATTATGAACTATTCCTATCTGTTGAGAAGTAAACTTAATGCAATAGAAATATGAACAAACATTTTCATATTAAATTCAGAGAAGAGAAAATTCTAGATGTCCAAGGAATAGAAGAAATTAGCTCAACCTTGCTGTTGCTCAAAAAAATGCAATTAAAGCCACAGGGTATCCTTCCTCATAATGACAAAGATTGTTAAGACCAGAATCATCCACTGCTAGCATAGAACAAGAAAACAACCTCACTATATTGAACAGATCAGAGAAGATTCATGATAGAAAACATGCAGTTATTAAAACTATGAAGTACACCTAGCTAGTGGAACTGCAAATTGGTGCAACCACTCTGGAAAGCATTATGGAGATTCCTTAGAAACCTTGGAATGGAACCACCATTTGACCCAGCTATCTCACTTCTTGGCTTATACCCAAAGGACTTAAAATCAGCATACTACAGAGATTCAGCCACATCAATGTTTATAGCAGCTTCACAATAGCCAAACTGTGGGACCGACCTAGATGCCCTTCAACAGATGAATAGATAAAGAAACTGTAGTATAGATACACCATGTAATATTACTCAGTCTTAAAGAAGAATGAAATTATGGCATTTGCAATTAAATAGATGGAGCTGGAGAATATCCTGCTAAGCAAAATAAACCAAACCCAAAAAACCAAGGCTGAATGCTTTCTCTGATAAGCAGATGCTGATCCATAATTGGGGGCAGGGGAGTTAGGGAAGAATGAAGGAACTTTGGATTGGGCAGAGGGGAGTGAAGGGAGGGGAGAGTAAGGGGGTGGGAAAGATGGTGGAAAGAGACATAATTACCCTATATACATGTATGATTACACAACTGGTGTGACTCTGCACCATGTACAGCCAGAGGAATGAGAAGTTGTGCTCCATTTGTGTACAATGTGTCAAAATGCATTCTACTCTCATGTATAACTAATTAGAATAAGTTTTTTAAAGTATGAGGTAATGTTCTATGTATTTGGAAATATATTTCTGATAGTTTTAAGTGAAAAAACTTGTTTCAGAATAATAAGTGTAGTATGATTTCATTTTTGTAAAAATCAAACAATCCTGCTCTTATAAAGAATACGTAATAA
>CM053399.1:114548509-114584328 GCA_028644305.1 Xerus rutilus
CAGTACAAAAAAAAAAAAAGGAGAATGGAGTTCATTATATTCACTGATGCTGTGATATTAGGAATCAACAGAGAAAGGGCAATCACGAGAAGATACACAAGCAGTGGGAGGACAAAGACTCAGGCAGTTTAATGCATAGAAGGTCCACCCTGCTAGAAGGGGCTGAAGACTTGTACTGCACACCGGGCCATACCATGGGTTGTCTAACTCTTTTTGCCATTGTCTTCCCATTCAATGTTTCTCAAATTCCTAGGGTTATCTTAAGTGGTAAAGCGAAAGATGGCATAGAAGACTAATAAAGATGGTCTTCTCAGGCCAGTCGAAACCAGAACAGCTCTGCTTCTCTGTTTTATATACTAGGATTCTATGTAACATTTGGTTTGAAATAAAGTTTGAAAACTTCTACACCAGACTATTCCCTTGTTCCCAAGCAGTCCTCACAATTCTGTGGTTACCAGTACAGATGGAAAATGTTACAATGGACTTCCTTTAATTTACAGTCTTCACTTTGTTAATAGAAATGTTTCCCAGAGTACATTCTTTGGAATTCTGTTTGATGTTCATAGAAGGGGGTGGCTATTACGTGGACAAATATGTTTCATAAAATCTTCATAGCAGAACTTCTGGGAGTCTTTTTATGTTTATGTACAACCTGATGGAATACAAAAAGCACTTTTTCTCATATTTCTTTGTACTTTATCTTCTGTGTCCTGATTCACATGGGGCTCCACCTTCCTACATCTTTCCACTCTGATCCCAGGAAGCTGGGGGTTAGTACTTCAACATGAATTTGATGGGAGGAAACACAATTCAGTCCATACCGGGGTCATTTGTTACTGTGGCATAATCTAGTGTATCCTAATACATCTTCTACTAACTTGCAGATGTCAATGTCTGGATGTTACCCCTGACTTTATCTCCATTGCCCTTTGCACAAATGTATAACCAAGCTATTATATTTTTCTTTTAAATTTTTCTGTAAAATATTCATCATCTTCATTCTCATGGTGCATCAGTCAGCTTTGTGTCACTGTGACCAAAATACCTGTCAGGAACAGCTTAGAGGAGGGAAAGTTTATTTGGGCTCATGGTTTCAGAGATTGAGTCCATGGTATACTGATTCTGTTGCTCTGTGCCCAACATGAGGCAGAACCTCATGGTGGAAAGGTATGGAGGAAGGAAGCGTCTCAGCTCATGGCAGCAGGAAGCAGAAAGAGAGCAGGGTGAAGGGACCACAGGGCAGCTGCACCCTTCCAGGACACTCCCTCAGTGACCCACCTCCTCCAGCCACACCCCACCTGTCTATACTTACAGGCCAGAGTCCATCAGACTAGAATGGACTGATTAGGTTACAGGTCTCGCAATCCAGTCATTTCACCTCCAAATAGTCCTGCATTAACACAGGAGATTTGGGGAGATATCCCAACCATTATACACTGCCACTAGGTTAGCTCAAGCCATGCACAGGGAGCAGTTCTGCATACTCAATGATGCCTTCCATGCCTCTCTCAGGAAATAGGGCGGGAAGACAAGGATTCTAGGTAATCTCCAGTGAGTATGTCAGTTGAACACGATGTGATAAAAATCAAGCTGTGAGCTATGTACAAGTGGAATGGAGAAGTACTGCCTAGGAAAAGTGAAATGGGGGTGAGGGAGTAGACACAAAGAAAAAGGGCAATAAATGACCATGTGCAAGTGGGGATAAAGGGGAAGTAGCTGTGTCCATGCTTAGAAGCTTTCTTGTTCCATATTTTAGTCTCTTACTATACTTCTTTCCTTGTTTCAATGTGCCTGTCCTGTTTTTGCTAATCAGTCTTCTTCTTCCTATTATTCTCTAATTCCACTTTTCTCTTGCTAATAAGTGCTGATGGCAGAGAGACTCTTACTTGAAAATCTTTCAGAATCAGAATTCAGTTCCACCAGAGAAGTCTTTCTTGGGCCCATCACAAGTTTATGTATCATCAAGGAAGTTGCTCCTTCCAACTATGTAAATACTGTTTTGCAGAACTGCAATCTATAAAAAACCAGGGATCTCAAAAACTTGCAACCTGCATTTCTTTCTTGCCACTTGTCATGGACTGCATTGTGTACCCCCTGCCTTCAGGACCTCACAATGTAGCCTTATTTGGAATAAGGTTGTTGCAGATAACCTTAAGGCCATAAGGTTAAGATGAGGTCATTTTGGAGGTGGGTAGGCCTCTAATCAGATATGACTGGTGTCTTCATAAAAAGTTAGCCAGGTGAAGAACAAATGAAGACACACGGGGGGAAGTCATGTAATGATAGAAGCAAAGACTGGGACGATGAATCCAAAAGCAAAGGAATGCCAATAATCACAGGCAAATAGCAAAAGCCAGGAAAAACAAGGAAAGCTTTTCCCCTAGGTTTTTCAGAGAGAGCACACAGCCCTGCCGACTCCTTGAATTCAGACTTCTAACCTCCAGACTATGCAATAATAAACTTCTGTTGTTTTCAACCACCTAGCATTAAGGAGTTTGTTACAGCAGCCTTGGGACACAAAAAAAGCACCGCTCTGGAGGTCCAGGCCCAGACATGACAGTCACTCCCTGGAGGGCGAGTAACTGAGGGATACGAAGGCCTCCCCGCGTCCTTCTACTCACAGTGTAGAGGTCACTGCAAGAGGGATGGGGACAGAGGTAGATGAACAGGGCCAGCAGCTCCATGAGCCTCTTTTCTTTCTTAGTCCACAGCAGACCCTTGTCACGTGTCAAGAGGAAGTGCGGGGGCTTTTGTGGCCCATCCAAACCTCCAGTACCACTTCTCTCCTCTGGCCTCCCCTCCCTGCTGCCCCCATTGATACCATCCACTGCTGGGTCTGTGTTTCTAAACAAGGATTTTTAAGGATTAAGGATTTTTGAAAATATCATAATCATCTGTACAATCTAGAAGTATAACCACTTCAGATAATAGAAAAGCAGCTGAGAGATTTGGACCAAGTGGTTAAAAGTTGTTTGTCCCAGGCCATTGTCCCCTTGACATCTGTGGATTTGTCTCCCGGGCATACTCTCTACTCTCCTTGTTCTTTCCCCCATGGTTGTGAACTATCTCTCCCTAACCTGCACCCTTTTTGGTTTATCAGTTTGGCTCAGTGTGTCTTAGAAAGCAGCTTCCCTTTCCCAGACAACTCCAAACTTTGAGTACACTAGATCAATAAATATGCCCTTTACTATGGGAACTTTCAGACCCCTGATGAACAATTACTCTCCTGGGTACTGAGAAGAGATATGATCAGAGTGGGAAAGGAAATAAAGCCCATCAAGCATAAGCCTGATTACCTCTCCAAAGTGGGCTGGACAGATTTCATGTCAATGACCAGGTTAAGGCTTTCAGATATGCTTACAAGCTGTTGCTCCTCCAACTATGTAAATAGAAGAACTTCAGAGTTCCAGTAGCCACCTGGAAGTATGCATTTGTCCTCTGGAGTAATCAGATAATGCCATAACAGAAGTCAATAGCAACAATAAAGTCAATGTGGACAGAATCTGGAGGAAAACACAGCAAAATGTTAACTAGGGTTTTCTCTAAGAAGTAGACCTAAGCAATTTTTACTTGTTTATATCTTTCTGAATTATATGACTTTTCTTTTCTTAGAACAATAATAAGCTTCAGTTTTGAATCAGACAAATAAAGCTGTCTCAAATTTGAAGAGTAACCGACATTACCCAACTCAATGCTGATTTAGTTTAGCCAAAAGAAAATATCTACTGGCATAGTGGCTCACACCTGTAATCTCAGAAACTCAGGAGGCTAAGGCAGGAGGACTATAAGTTTGAGGCCAGCCTGGGCAACTCATTTAGTCCCAGTCTCAAAATTTAATTAATAAATTAATTGACAGGGTGGAGGATGTAGCTCTGTTAGAGTGCCCCACGTTCAATCCCCAGCATCAAAAACAAAAAAGTCTTGATTACCTGGTAAATCAAAAGATAAAAACACAACAGAAATGGAGGCATTAATCTGCCCATTTTGTCAACATTGGTTATTAGAATGTTGGGTTCACTACAAGGTTACACAGGATCAACTTACCATGGATATACTAGAAAGATGCTTGTAGCTACAAAGAACAGAATATCTGACTAAAAGTGGCTCTGTTAATAGAGGTTTATTCTCCTCACATAGCCAGAATACGTAGGTAGGCAGCACTAGCTTCAGCTTCTGTGAGATTCTTCGGGTCTTCCTTTGTGACCACAAGATGGCTGCTCTGGTTCCAAGCATTATGCTCTACAGTGACAAAAGCGGGAGGAAGGGGTAGGTTTCTATGTTATCCTGGAAGAAAGTTCTTAGAAGTGTTCCCAGCACATTCCTCTCTGGGGTAATTGGTCAGAATGGGTAGCTTGCCCATTCTCTGACAAGGGATGATGGGAAACTGAGTGAAGAGTGTCTGCAATAGTGGAGAACTCGGAGAAAGTCCAGAGACAAACATATTCCAAAATAGTAAGTCCTTTCTAAGATCCTCTATAAACATCTGAGCTTTCTTAGCCTAAAACAAAGAAATTTAAAGGCAGATTAATAACCCTCTTATGGTTTGGATCTCAAATGTTCCCCAAAAGCTCATATGTTGGAGCTGGGGTTGTGGCTCAGTGGTAGAGCACTTGCCTAGCATGTGTGAGGCACTGGGTTTGATTCTCAGCACCACATATAAATAAAGAAAATAAAGGTCCATCAACAACTAATAAAAATATTTTTTTAAAAAAAGCTCATATGTTGAAGGCTTGGTCCTGGTGCAGCAGTGTTCAGAGTTGGGGAGGTGATTGGACAGTGAGGGCTCTGATCTTGTGAATGGATTAGTCCATTGATGGATTCGTAGCTTAAAGGGATATTGGGAGGCGCCGGAAACCTCAGGCTGTGGGAGGAGATATATCATTAGGGGCATGCTCTTGAAGGGGATATTAGGGCCCTTCTCCCCCCTGACCCCCGCCCCAGCTTCCTGGCCATTAGGTGAGCAGCTTTGCTTCACCATGTGCTCCCTGCCATGATGTTCTGCCTCACCACATGCCAAGAAGCAATGAAGTTGAGTTCTCGTGGACAGAAACCTCTGAAACCATGATGGAGAATAAATCTGTCCTCCTTTTTTTTGGTATCAGGGATGGAACCCAGGGCACTTAACCACTGAGCCACATCCCCAGACATTTTTTATGTTGGGATAGGGTCTCACTAAGTTACCTAGGGCCTCCCTAAATTGCTAATGCTGGCTTTGAACTTGCAATCCTCCTGCCTCAGCCTCCTGAGCTGCTAGGATTGCAGACATGCACCACCGTGCCTGGCATTTTTCTTCCTTTTAAATTGGTTTTTGTCACAGTAACAGGAAACTGAATAATAAAAACCCACTTCAAAAATAAGAAAATTTTATATCACAAATATCTCATTTCCTATTGTATGCAAAAAATTGTTCTTACTGTTTTAAAAACTATGAAAGCTTCATGAGGGAAGGAAAAATATCTCTACATGCTTTACTCTAAGTCAGGTACTATATTAGGTGATTTCAATACATTCTTTCAATTATTCCTTTAAGGATATTATCAGATTTATGTTACAGATGAAAAAATCAGCAGCCTCAAGGAAATGGACCATTTCTGCCACCTTCCCTTCCTGAGCCCTTTCATTGCATATCAACCCAACACTTAGCAAGACTTCTGTTGGGGAAAACCCAATAGCCAAGTTACACAAATGAGCAGAATATGATTAAGTAAAAATATGAATTCATGCATTGCCTAAGGACAGTGGCAGTGAATATGAATGATTTCAAAGCTGGTTAGGCTTTGTTTGTTTTCCCTTTAAATTTGCTTCACCTTCATGGTATATCAGAAATTGAAAGGGCTCTTGGATATTCTTGTGCAAGTCCAGGCTTGTGTGTAGAAGTTGTGTGCTTGATTGATTCTGCATATTTATTTTCTTATTTATTTTGTATCAATGGTTTTAAAAAAGGAGTTGTCACTGTTCATACATTTTGCTCTTATATTTATTTGTATGTGGATGTGCCCCACTGTTAGTACTATAAGTTACTTAGTTTGGTGATTGGTTTAAAAATAGACTTTTTTCCACGTAAGTAAAATACAGTTGTTTGAAAAGTTGAAGCATGTTATTTTTTCTCCTGAAAAATGTATTGGTGTGAATGATATTGGCCAAATTATATTGCTATATTATATGCATGTATGAGTATGTAACAATAAATGTACAATTGTAATGCACCAATAAAAATATGAAAAAAATGTATGGGTGTAACTGGACACTATGGCACACACATAATCCCAGCTCCTCAGGAGGTTGAGATTGGAGGATCATGAATGTGAGGTCAGCTTGGGCAACCTTGCAGGATCCTTTCCCAAAAATAAAAGAAGAAGGACTGGGGATCTAGTTCAGTGGTAGAGTACCTGCCTAGCATGCACGAAGTCCTAAGTCCAATCCTAAGTATTGAAAAAAAAAATGGTATAAATTTTAGAAAATTTGCAAACTGAAGAAAATTAAAAAGAACAAAATCCTTTATTTCTTACATGATCCAGGTAGCCATTGAATATATTCAGAATTTTAATTTTATGTTTTTACTCTTTAATAAAATAATACATCTATAATGTTTATAATAACAACAATGTGCTCCCCCCCACACTTCCACCTCCCAATTTTTGTTTCCTTGGAGAAATCACTATAAATTTAACCTATTCTTTCTATTATAAAAAAGTGTATATTATCCATTGACTTTCTGGAAGATGCAAGTTTACACCTTTGTTTCCTTCCTGCCCCTGGCCTCTCATAATTCTCTCTCAATTATCCCAATAAAACTATATCACCAGTCAATATTCAGTATGTATATTATTATAACTGAGCAAATAGTCACATACAATTAACTCCAGTTGCATTTTCTTTCTCATACAGCTTTTTTTTTGTATTACACGTTGTTAATATTTGCCTTGATTTTCTGTTACTATCACCAATTTATTTCTCGAATTATCTGAAAGAAGCATAATCTGAATTTAATTAATTACATCAGGAACAACTATCCATTTCTTTTTTGTTACTATTTAATTTTGTTGTTTTTAGGATTGCCCTTCTTAGAGCCTCTGTCCTTTAATTATAATCTAGACTCTTTCTTTCTTTTTTTTGGTACTGGAGATTGAACTCCAGGGCACTCGACCACTGAACCACATCCCCAGCCCTATTTTGTGTTTTTATGTAGAGACAGGGTCTCACTGAGTTGCTTAGCGCCTCGCTGTTGCTGAGGCTGGGTTTGAACTTGCGATTCTCCTGTCTCAGCCTCCCTAAGTGCTGGGATTACAGGCTTGCACCACTGCACCTGGCTTAGACTCTTTCTTTTCTTTCCTAATGTAAATTTTACTTCACTCACTTTGGTTACAGTTGTATTCCCTTTATCTGTGGTTTTGCTTTCCATGGTTCCATGGTTATCCATGTTAAGGTATACAGAGAGAGAGGGAGAGAGAAAGGAAGAAAGAACAGGGGGAGATCATATTCCACTATTTTTATTGCAATATATTATAATTATTTTATTTTTAGTATTTATTAATATCTTACTGTGCATAATTTATAAATTCAATCTTATCATAAGTAATTAGAAGAAAAACAATTTATATATCAGTGTGTATATGTATATGTATGTGTGTGTGTGTGTGTGGTAGTATCTATAGTTTTCAGGCATACTCAGGGAGTCCTGGAAAGTATTGCCCACAGTACATTCTATTAGACTTTTTATTCTCTTTTCAATTGATATCTGAAATGAGTATAAAATTCTAGGTTGAAAAATTGCTGTCCCTTAAAAGTTTAAAAGTATGGTGTATTATTTTCTTATTGTCTTTTCATCCCATTTCCATATATGAAACCTATTCTCTGTTTCTCTCTCTCCCTGACAGCTTTTAGAATTATAGCTCTCTTCCTAATAATGACACTTTGCAGTGAGGTATCCTGGTGTGGATAATGTCATTCACCATTATGTTGGGCAATCTACAGTCTTTCCACTCTGAATTTTCATCCTTCAGTTCTAGAAATTTCTGCTGTATGATTCATTAATAATTTCTCCTCTTTATTTTGTTCTTTCTAGAATGCTTATTAGATGTTGAATATCCTGATTATCTAATTTTCTTACCTTTTCTATTTTTCCATCTCTCTGTCTTGTTCTAAATTCTAGAAGATATCCCCATCTTCAATTTCAGAGCAGAAACTTGACCTTCTCTTGAATGTAACAACTTTTGTTATGTGTGATACATTAAAAGTTTCCAAAAGTTTCCTTCTAGACTTGGTATTGACTGTTTTTCCTTAGGGGTTGTTTGTTTACTTCCATTTGTTCTGGTATCTATTTTTTATTGTTGTTCTTTTTTTGTTATACATGACATAGAATCTATTTCGATACATTTACACAAGCATGGAATATATCTTATTCTAATTAGAGTCCCAGTCTTGTAGACGTACATGATGGTGAGATTTACAGTGGTGTATTCATATATGTACATAGGAAAGTTATGTCAGATTCATTTCACTGTCTTTCCTATCCCTATCCCTCCTTCCTTCCCTCCATTCCCCTTTGTCTAATCCACTGAACTATGACTAATGTTAGGGGTTGTTGTCAGATGGCCAGCAATTCTCAGCTATACAAACTTATTAGTATGTGAGGGTCTCCACAATGATTAGAAACTCTTTGGATGAAGTGTGGTGAGATTTCCTAGAAAACAGTTTGGCTGTTTTCTGAGGGAATCCCTGGTTCCCAACATCTATAGGTGTTTATGCTTAAGTAGGAAAAGAGAAGAATCCCATCTTCTGTCTAAAAATAGCATACAATCTGGCAGACTATGTTCTTAGAGGACAGTGGGGGAAAATGAACTGGATGTGAACTTTTAGTCACATTAGCCTTTTTTTCTATTTTCTGAATACCCTGACTTCCTCTGACTTTGCTTTCTGAACAATAAATCTTCAGTCTGTTGCCAGGATTGTCGCCTAACTCTGTGAGGACAGCAAGATGAGAGGGTCCAAAGTTATTTTAAATAGACTTTTAAGGGAATCTGCACCTCTACCACAAAGGCAATCAAAATGATCAATTCCTGACTTCCTTCTTATTGACCCCTATTTCTCCAGTTTTCTCTGGTTGTTTTACAACTTGTATCCTGCTTTCCAGGATCTGAAATTTAATGACATCTCTCATCTTCTGCCACCTATAATCACATTATCTTTGCCCTTTTTTTTTTCATTTTTTTAAACAACTTTTAAAAATTGTCATTTTACTGTGGTTTCAAGAGGCAGTAGGGAATGCTTGTATTCATTTATAATTTTAAAGTCCCATCTAATATTATACATGGTTGTGAATTTGGTTTACATAGATATGATAATATTGAAGGGTCCTTGCTCTTCTAATCTGTTATTTATCCAAGAATTTTCCTAAGACAATAAGTCATTATTTTTAACACTAATGTAATATTCATATTATTCACAATTATTTCAACTATAAAGCTAATTTAGACTCTAATAAGCCACTGTGTGCTCTAGGGTTCTCTCTCTCTCTCCCTGTATGTGTGATAAAAATGTTTAATAGGTTCACACCAGAGTGCCTATAAACCGGTGGGAACACAGGCCAAGGCCCAGGACCACCTTCAGGGACCACTGCGGGAGACCAGCCAAGGTCATTCCTGAGACTGCTAGCTGCCAATCGCAGGGGAACCCACATCCAGGAGAAGGACTGCCTCTGGGGACCCCTGTGGGAGACCTGGCCTAAGTGAGGCCCTCTTGCACCAGAGTCCCAGCAGGCTTGTGGGAGCATAGGCCATGGTCCAGGACCACTTTCAGGGAACTCCACTGGAGCCCAACCAAAGTCAGGCCTGAGATTGCTAACCACCAATATGACCACCAACAGGGGAACCAAGATCCAGGTGAAGGACTGCCACCAGGGACCCTGGTGGTTGAAGCTCATGACCGCTGCCAGTTCAGCACCAGAGCCTCTACATATCCATGGGAGCCCAGGCCCAGGACTAGACCTGCCACCTGGAATCCCTGAGGGGATTCAAGATCAGGCCTAGTACTGCCCTCACAGTGCTCTGTGAGAGCTCAGGCCCAGGACTGCCCCTGAACATAGAGGGGATTCATGCTGTTACTCCTTTCCTGTATCCATCTTGAACACCACAGCCATCCCCCTAGTTCTTCCCATGTATTAGCCTCTACCTTGGGACAACAGACAGGGCCTGGAGGCAGCTGCCAGCCAAAGTGCTGCATCTCCAATCAGTCAGCTCAAAGCCATTGTAAGTCCCACATTTTTTGCCCCATCTGAAAGCATTTGTACCCATCTTGGGTCATCCTCACTGCCATCTTGAGTTATCTCCACTACCACTGCCACCATCTTTAGTGGCAGTAGTGTCCATCTGGGAACACCTGCTGGGGACTGGAAGTGAACTCCAAGGTATGATACAGGTAATCTGTAGTGTCACTATAAGATTATAGGATAGAAACCACAATACCTCAGATTGGCATTGCAAGAAAGGAAGATACATAGTCAACATGAAAAAACAAGGGATGAAAGTGCCCCAAATAAACCAAGATACTGCAATAATAGAATCCATTGACAGCACAGTTGATGAAATGTCGGAGAAAGAATTCAGAATGTACATAATTAAAATGATCTGCAAATTAAAGAATGACTTCAGCGAGTAAATACAGGCAAAATTTGATCACTCCAACAAAGAAATAGGAGAGCAAATAAAGGCAAATATTGATCACTCCAATAAAGATATAAGAGAGCAAATAAAGACAACCATCAATCACACCAACAAAGAGATAAGGGAGCAAATATAGGTAGCAAAAGATTACTTTAAGAAAGAGCTACAGATTGTGGGAAAAAACCAATCAGAAATTCTTGCAATGCAGGAAAAAATAAACCAAATAAAAGACTCAATAGAAAGCATCATCAGCAGACTATATCACTTGGAAGACAGAACTTCAGATACTGAAGACAAAATATATAATCTTGAAAATCAAGTTGACCATACAGGGAAGATGGTAAGAAATCATGAACAGAACATACAAGAATTATGGGATAACATCAAAAGACCAAATCTAAGATTTATCAGGATAGAAGAAGGCAAAGAATTTCAAACCAAAGGAATGCACAATCTCTTCAATGAAATAATATCAGAAAATTTCCCACACATGAAAAATGAATTGGAAAATCAAATACAAGAGGCTTACATGACACAAAATGTACAAAATTTCAACAGATCTACACCAAGCCACATTACAATGAAAATGCCCAGCATACAGAATAAGGACAGAATTTTAAAGGCCGCAAGAGAGAGGAACCAGATTACATACAAGGGGAGACCAACTCAGATCTCAGATTTTTCAACCTAGACCCTAAAAGCTAGGAGATCATGGAACAACATATATGAAGCTCTGAAAGAAAATGGATGCCAACCAAGAATCTTATATCCAGCAAAATTAAGCTTCAGATTTGATGATAAAATAAAAACTTTCCATGATAAACAAAAGCTAAAAGAATTTACCATAAGAAAGCCTGCACTACACAACATTCTTGGCAAAATATTCCATGAGGAGGAAATGAAAACCAACAATGGAAATATACAAACAGAGGGACTACACTAAAGGAAAGGCCAATCAAAGAAGAAAGCAAGACAAGGTAAAAACCAAAAGTAAACCAGAATGACCAGGACTACCAATTATATTTCAATAACAACCATGAATGTGAATGGCCTAAACTCATAAATTAAAAGACATAGACTGGGCTGGGATTGTAGCTCAGCAGTAGAGCACTTGCCTCGCATGCGTGAGGCCCTGGGTTCGATCCTCAGCACCACATACAAACCAATAAAATAAAGACATTGTGTCCATCTATTTAAAAAAAAAAAAGACATAGACTGACAGACTGGATTTTAAAAAAAGACCAACAATATGCTGTCTTCAAGAGACCAATCTCACAGGAAAAGACATCCACAGAATGAAAGTGAAAGGGTGGGAAAAAACGTATCACTGACATGGACTGTGTAAACAAGCAGGAGGTTCCATCCTCATATCAGATAAAGTGGACTTCTAACCAAAGTTAGTGAAAGGGATAAAGAAGGACATTTCATATTTCTTAAGGGAATCATACATCAACAAGACATAACAATCATAAATATCTATGCCCCAAACAATGGGGCATCTATGTATGTCAAACAAACCTTTCTCAACTACAAGACTCAAATAGACCATAACACAATAATACATGGTGACTTTAACTTTCTCACCACTGGATAGATCTTCCAAACAAAAAGTAAACAAAGAAATGATAGAACTCAATAAAACAATCCATAATTTAGACTTAACAGACATATATAGAGTATTTCATCCATCAACAAGAACATACACTTTTTTCTCAGCAGCACATGAATCCTTCTTCAAAATAGATAATATATTGTCATAAAACAGGTCTTAGCAAATACAAAAAAATAGAGATACGACCCTGCATCCTATCTGACCATAATGGAATGAAATTAGAAATCAATAACAGATTAAAAAACAGAAACTACTCCAACACTTGGAGACTAAATAATATGCTATTGTATGATGCATGGATAACAGAAGACATCAGGGAAGAGATTTAAAAAAATTCTTAGAGATAAATGAAAACGCCAGTACAACATATCAAAATCTCTGGTACACCATGAAGGCAGTGCTAAGAGGAAAGTTTATTGCATTAAGCTTATTCATTAAAAGAGGAAAAAGTCAACAAATAAATGACTCAACACTATATCTCAAAGTCCTAGAAAAAGAGGAACAAACCAACACTGAAAGAAGTAGAAGACTGGAAATAATCAAAATTAGGGCTGAAATCAACAAAATTGAAAGAAAAGAAAAAATTCAAAAAATTGACAAAACAAAAAGCTTGTTCTTTGAAAAAATAAATAAAACAGACAAACCCTTAGCCACCCTAATGAAAAGGAGGAGAGAGAAAACCCAAAACACTAAAATTCATGATGAAGAAGGAAATATCGTGGCAAACACTACCGAAATACAGAGGATAATTAGAAATCATTTTGAAAATTTATACTCCAGTAAAATAGAAAACCCTAAAGACACTGACAAATTTCTAGAGGCATATGGCCTACACAAACTGAACCAGGGGGTCATACACAGCTTAAACAGATCCATTTCAAGCAAAGAAATAGAAGATACCATCAAAAGCCTACCAACCAAGAAAAGCCTAGGACCAGATGGATTCTCAGCCCAGTTCTACAAGACCTACAAAGAAGAATTAATATCAATACTCCTCAAATGATTTAATGAAATAGAAAAGGAGGGAACCCTTCCAAAATCATTCTATGAGATGAGTATCGCCCTGATACCAAAACCAGACAGAGGCACATCAAAGAAAGAAAATTTCAGACCAATATCCCTGATGAACATAGATGCAAAAATGCTCAATAAAATTTTGGCAAATTGCATACAAAAACATATTTCATAAATAGTGCACCATGATCAAGTGGGGTTCATTCCAGGGATGCAAGGTTGGTTCAACATACAGAAATCAATTAACGTAATCCATCACATCAATAGACTTTAGAGACAAGAATCATATGATTTTATCAATTGATGCAGAGAAAGCATTTGACACAATACAGCACCCTTTCATGTTCAAAACACTAGAAAAACTAGGAATAGTAGGAACATACCTCAACTTTGTAAAAGCTATCTATGCTAAACCCAAGGCCAACATCATCCTAACCCAAGGAGAAAAATTGGAAGCATTCCCTCTAAAAACTGGAACAAGACAGTGATGCCTTCTTTTACCACCACTATTCAACATAGTCCTTGAAATACTAGCCAGAGCAATTAGACAGATGAAATAAATTAAAGGGATACAAATAGGAAAAGAAGAACTCAAACGATCATTATTTGCAGATGACATGATTCTATACTTAGAGGATCAAAAAAATTCACCAGATAACTTCTAGAATTAATAAATGAATTCAGCAAAGTAGCAGGATATAAAATCAACATTCATAAATCAATTGCATTTCTATACATCAGTGATGAATCTTCTGAAAGAAAAATAGGAAAACTACCACATTCACAATAGCCTCAAAAAAAATAAAGTACTTGGGAATCAATTTAACAAAAGAGGTGAAAGACTTCTACAATGAAAACTATAGGACACTAAAGAAAGAAATTGAACAAGACCTTAGAAGATGGAAAAATCGGGGCTGGGGTTGTGGTTCAGTGGTAGAGCACTTGCCTCGCACATGTGAGGTACTGGGTTTGATAGTCAGCACAACATAAAATAAATAAAGATATTGCGTCCGTTTACAACTGAAAATTTTTTTTTAAAAAAGATGGAAAAATCTCCCATGCTCTTGGATAGGCAGAATCAATATTGTCAAAATGGCCATACTACCCAAAGCACTATATAGATTCAATGTGATTCCAATTAAAATCCCAATGTCATTCCTTACAGAAGTAGTAAAGGCAATCATGAAATTCATTTGGAAAAATAAGAGACCCAGAATAGCCAAAGCAATCCTTAGCAAGAAGAGTGGAGCAAGAAGCATCACAATACCAGAACTTAAACTATACTACAAAGCTATAGTAACAAAAACAGCATGGTACTGGCACCAAAATAGACATGTAGTCCAATGGTATAGAATAGAAGACACAGAGACAAACCCACTTAAATACAGTTATCTCATACTAGACAAAGGTGCCAAACACATACATTGGCGAAACCATAGCCTCTTCAACAAATGGTGCTGGGAAAGCTGGGAATCCATATGCAGCAAAATGAACTAAACACCTATCTCTCACCATGCACAAACTTCAACTCAAAGTGGATCAAAGACCTGGGAATTAGACCAGAGACCCTATGCCTAATAGAAGAAAAAGTAGGCTCAAATCTTCATCATGTCAGATTAGGACCTTACTTCCTTAACAAGACTCCTATAGCATGAGAAGTAAAATCAAGAATCAATAATTGGGGGGCTAGGGTGTGGCTCAGTGGTAGAGCACTTGCCTAGCATGCGTGAGGCACTGGGTTCGATTCTCAGCACCACATATAAATAAATTAATAAAATAAAGGTCCATTGACAACTAAAAAATATTTTTAAAAAAAGAGTCAATAAATGAGATGGATTTAAACTAAAAAGTTTCTTCTCAGCAAAAGAAACAATCAATGAAGTGAACAGAGAGTCCCCATTCTGGGAACAAATTTTTGCCACACGCACATCTGATAGAGCACTAATCCCCAGGATATATAAAGAATTCAAAAAACTTAATCACCAAAAAACAACCCAATCAATAAATGGGCTAAGGAGATGAACAGACATTTCTCAGAAGAAGATATACAATCGATCAACAGACATATGAAAAAATGGTCAACATCTCTAGCCATTAGAGAAATGCAAATCAAAACTACTCTAAGATTTCATCTCACGCCAGTCAGAACGGCACTTACCAAGAATACAAACAACAATAAGTGTTGGCGAGGATGTAGGGGAAAAGACATGCTCATACATTGCTAGTGGGACTGCAAATTGGTACAACCAATCTGGAAAGCAGTATGGAGATTCCTTAGGAAACTTGGAATGGAACCACCATTTGATCCAGCTATCCCACTCCTTGATCTCTACCCAAAAGACTTAAAAACAACATACTACAGTGACGCAGCCACTTCAATGTTTATAGCAGCTCAATTCACAATAGCTAAACTGTGGAACCAACCTTCAATAGATGAATGCCCTTCAATAGATGAATGTATAAAGAAACTGTGGTATATATACACAATGGAATATTATTCAGCAATAAAAGAGTAAAATTATGGCATTTGCAGGTAAATGAATGGAGTTGGAGAATATCATGCTAACCGAAGTAAGCCAATCCTCAAAATCCAAAGGCTGAATGTTCTCTCTGATAAGTGGATGTTGACCCATAATGGGGGAGAGGATATGGGAAGAATGGAGGAACTGTGCTCAAAGGGGAGGGAGGGGGAGGGAGCATGGGGACAGTAAAGATGGTGGAATGAGATGGACATCATAGCACCAGCTTCATTTATGACTGCATATATGATGTGATTCTACATCACGTACAACCAGAGAAATGAAAAGTTGCTCCATCTGTGTACAATGAATCAAAATGTATTTTGCTGTCATGTATACTTAAGTAGAATAAATAAATTTTAAAAATTTTAAAAATGCTTAATATTTCTGGGAAATGCTACCAAACCATTTTGATGTACTCAAAGATTTTCAAAATGTCAGTATTATCAAGCATCTTATGATAGCATGGGAATAATGGTCATGTTTTTTGAAAAAGAGAAACATCAATTTATTAAGCATAAGGGAAATATTGTTCTTTTATCTAAAAAAATGGAAGATACCTCACAATCAGTGTTTGAAAACAGTAGTGAACTTGCTTTTAATGATACAGGAGTGTGAAACCTATCAATTCCATAGTCCTCCTCACAAAATAGCCTTCAATTACACTGAACTTGTTTGTGGGTTTAAGCAAAAAAAAAAAAAAAAATCAACATAAACTAAAGATTCCTTTTGGATTTAAAAATATCCAAAATATCACCTGGGATACTTAATATTAACATCAGTTACATATGAAGAGAGGTGTAAATACTGCCGGGTTCAGGTACGCGAGGCTGTGTAGCAGGACAGTAATTTCAGCCACTCAGGAGGTTGAGGCAGGAAGGTTGCAAGTGCAAGGCCAGCCTCAGCAACTTAGCATGGCCCTGTCTCAAAATCAAAAATGAAAAGGTCTAGGTATATAGCTCAGTGGTAGAGCGCCTCTGGGCTCAATCTCCAGTACTGCAAAAAGAAAAAAGAAAAAAATTCACATTTTTGGAAACTGCTTTTGTTTTCTGCTCTGACTGCTTTTTGTACATCTATGTTCCAATCACTTGTCAGTATTTGGTCCTTTCACATTTGATATTCAGGGCATGTATAAGTTATTTTTTTTCATTCAAGGGTGCATAATCCTTTTCCATAAAGTTCATGTATACTCCCAGAAGGAGTCAATATGTACATGATACAAAATTATGGTCATGGAAAATACATTATAGTGAAGAATCACAAAATTCTAAAAATAATAGAAACATAGGACCTATTATATTTATTGGATTCCCAAAAACGACAGATAAAGCTGCTTCCACTACTACTTTTGTCTTTTTACATTACCAAACTATCTTTCCTCTGGGCTGAGATCCCTTTCTCCTCATCCCGGGGGTGATGGCTGGTGGCAATGCCTCTGTGTGCTGCTGCTCTACTCCTGCCATATAACATCACAGAGGGCAAGGACTCTGAGGAAAATAACCATAACCATGATTCCACGATGTCTTCAATTATGACACATTGTTACTGAGAAAGAACTATATATTTTTTACTAAAACTGATGGCATGTGTCTACCCCATCAGTAAAGTGGATTCAGAAGCTATTTGGATGAAATTAAACAAGGAGAGGAATAGACAGGGTGGATATTATAAAGGAATGTGTTTTACAAACTGCCTCACAAATCCTTCCCTCATGCAGATTACAAGATTGGCCTGCAGACAAAATATAATAAGGATGAAAAACTTATCATGCACAGACAAATGTGTGCTCAAAGTCTCATTTTTCTCCAAACAGAGCACTGGTGAAGTCTGCCCTGACAATCATTTTCTTTCAAAGTGGAAGAGGGAAGGAATGAGAAGAGGAACTATGTACTTGAACCTAATTCTAAAGAACAAGGAAGAAATTACAGTAAAATGAAGTGATAGAATTCTGAGTACCAGCAATGCCCAGAGTATCAGAATACAGGAAGGGGAGGCTGAGAAATAATCATGCATATTCCCCAGACTGTAAGAGAGCAGATTTTTAAAATGCAGGAAAAGAGAGAACAAGGGATCCTATAAATAAAATACCCCATTCAATTAGGAATATTTCTCATTAGAATAAAGTTATTATATGTTCTTGAAGATATAGAAAGCCAATTGTGAGTTTATATTTTAAAAACACATGTGCAAAAGTTACTGTTCTTATAATCTTTGAATTTCAGGAAGTTTAAAAGGCTAGTACACAAATGTAGTAGCTAAACCTCTTAGTTTAATTTTTTTTTTTCTATACCAGGAACTGAACCCAGGGGCATTTAACCACTGAGACACACCCTAGCCTTTTTTTTTTTTTTTTTTTTTTGAGACAGGGTCTCTCTAAGTTGCTTAGGGCCTCACCAAGTTGCTGAGGCTGGTCTCGAACTTGAAATCCTCTTGTTTCAGCTTTCCATGTCACTGGGATAGTTTAAGTGTTTTGATTTGAACCATTTCCCACCCCTCCCAGTGTGAAAGAGTAAGATTGGGGAATTAAAGTCTCACCATCAATAACTAGAAAAATGGGCATAGTATAGGAAATACCTATATTCAGACACTAAGCATAAGGCATTAGTGGACTTTGATTTCTGAGAGAAGAGGAAAAAAGAGGTAGGTTCTATCACTGCCAAGCCTTTTTCTTTCTTGGGACAATTTCAATTCTTGGACACAGGAGGAATTTGACAATTTTCAAGCAAAAAGAAAGAGATTAGATTTCAAACAACTAGAATATGTCAGAGAGTACTTGAGAGAACAGAACTACGTGAAGAATTCTAGAAATTTGCACAATTCTGGAGAAAGGAACAATTACTGAGGATCCATATGATGAACAATCCCTGAGTTCACACATGAACTATTCGAGTTTTCCAATAAAACTGGAGAGACTTTTCTGAGTACATTCAGTAGTGACACCACAAGGAATACATCTTAGTAAGTGAATTAAATTAGCTCTAGAAAAAACTCTTCAAGACCAATTGGCAAAAGCCTTTAAAACAATCTCAAAAGAATCAAATCAAACTCCCACTAACTTGCCTACCAGTCAGAAAATATTCAACATGTTTTAGAAGGAATCCAACATTTAGCCCTAAACAATAAGAAAAAATTCACAACATCCAGTGTCCAATAAAAAATTACTACATATACAGAGAAACCCAAATACGGTACCTATATAACCAGGAGAAAAATCATTTGAGCCAGGCGCAGTGGTGCATGCTTATAATTCCAGAGGTGCAGGAGGCTGAAGCAGGGGGATCTTGAGTTCAAATTTAGCAATTTAGTGAGGCCCTAAGCGACTTATTTTTAAAAGTACTGGGGATGTGGTTTAGTAGTTAAGCTCCCCTGAGTTCAATCCCCAGTATCCCTTCCCCCCAAAAGTCATTTGACACAAATAGACCCATAAATGAGAGAAGATACAATTAACAAATTAGGACACTAAAATAACCATCATAAATATGAAATATATGATCAAGGATAAAAGGGACATAGACATACAATGACTAGGAGAGAAATGGAAGATATAAAAAGGGACCTAAATGGAACAACTGGAGATTTTTTTAAAAAGAAAAATACATGGGAGCCAAGTGCAGTAGTATGTGACTATAATCTCAGCGACTTGGGAAGCTGAGGCAGGAGGATCATAAGTTCAAGGTCAGCCTTGGCAACTTAGTGAGACTCTATCTCAAAATAAAGAATAAAAAGGACTAAGGACACGGCTCAGTAGTAAAGCATTCTTGGATTCGACCTCCAGCATCAGAAACAAAAAATCACTGGGTGGCATTAGCAGCAGACTAGATATTACAGAAGAAAAGATCAGTGAACTTGAAAACATATCAAATTTGTTTTAAGCACAGAGAGGGGAAAAAAGACTGAAAAAATGAATAGAGCATCAGTGAGCTCTGGGAAATATCCAGAAGACCAATGTATGTATAATTGGATTGTAAAAAGACATAGAGAAAGGAGAAAAAATATTTTAAGAAATTTTGGCTCAAATTTTTACAGTTTATGAAAACTTAAAACCATAATTATGAAATCAATGAACAGCAAACAGAATAAACATAAAGAAAAGCACACTGAGCCACATCAAAATCAAATATCTGAGAGCAAGTGATAAAAAGAAACTCTAAAAAGCAGCTTGAGAAAAGATAAAGATAGAAATTACCTCAGACTTTTCTTCAGTATAGATCTGAAATGTCCCCCAAGGGCTCTTGTGTTGAAGGGATGGTCACCAACCTGTGGCAGTTTTGGGAGGTGATGTAACCTTTAAGAGGTGGGGCCTAATGGAAGACAGTTAGGTCATTGGGGCCATGCTCTTAGCTTCCTGCTCTTCCACACAGAGTAGTTTCCTCCACAATGCGCTTCTGCCATGATCCATCCAACTATGGAGAATTTATAATCTTTTCAAATACATGTGGAATATTTATCAAGAGATAACACTTTCTATGCCATGGCACAGTCTTAAATTTTTTTTTAAGGATTGAAATAATCTCTGTTTTAATCAAACTGTTATACAGTTTATAAACACTTGACTGAGAAGTGTTAAAGTGGACATCAGTAACAAAACGATAGCTGATAGCCAGGTGCCATGGCGCACGCCTGGCTCCCAGCACTTTGGGAGGCTGAGACAGGAGAATCATGAGTTCAAAGGCAGCCTCAGCAATGATGAGGCGCTAAGCAACTCAGTGAGACTCTGTCTCAAATAAAACACAAAATAGGGCTGGGGATATGGTTCAGTAGTTGAGTACCCCTGAGTTCAATCCCTGGTACCAAAAAAAAAAAAAGATAGCTGAAAAGTCATTTGGAATTAAAACAACACCCTCTAAATAATTTGTGGGTCAAAGAAGAAACCACAAAGGAAGTTAGAAAATATTTTGAATGAAATATAAATGGGAACTATGTACCAAAATATGTGTGATGCTGTTAAAGCACACTTGTGAATATTTATAGGACTATGTAGTACTCTCCAGGCCTCTTTTTCTCCCTAGAAACAACTAGCAATTTGGGGATTATAGTTCCTCTATCAGTTTGGGCCCTTGATGAAACCCAATGAGCAAAATTCCTTTCTGAGCCACAATAGACATGGAATATGAACCAGGAACAAATCTTTGTTGTTTGAAGTCAAGATTTAAGGACTGTTGGGGCTGGGACTGTAGCTCAGCGGTAGAGTGCTTGCCTCACGTGCGTGAGGCCCTGGGTTCGATTCTCAGCACCACATACAAAGCAATAAAATAAAGACATTGTGTCCATCTATAACTTAAAAAAAAAAGATTTAAGGACTGTTTATTACTACTACATAATTTTAATTTTCTGGAATGATAAAGAAATTGGTACCTAGAATTGCTAGGGCTGACATGTTGTGAGGAAGCCCAAGTCACATGGAAGGGTCCTTATAGCTGTCAATTAGGTTGACTGTGTCATCTGAGTATATGCTACAGCCATTTCAGCCCAAGCACAGAATGTTGAGTGAAGAAGCCATCTCAAAAGAGAATCCTTCAGTCCAGCTATTTACCAGAACTCAATCATTTGTGTTATCCCAGCCAAGGCCCCAGACATCAAGTAGCAAACAGGCCCATGGAACTCTTTCTGAACATCTGACCTATATCATCCTTGAGCACAGTGAAGTTTTTTTATTTGCATCACTCTATATTAAGGTGATTTGTTAAGCAGCATTAGGTGTTATGGGCTGAATTTATATCCTTTCAAAATTCATATGTTGAAGATCTAACTCTCAGTAACTCTAAATACAGAAATTGAGTATTTAAAGATAGAGTTTCTAAAGTGATACGTGAGTTAAAATCAGGCCATTAGAGTGGGCCCTAATCCAATCTGACTGGTTCTTATAAGAAAATATGAAGATGAACAGAGAGACACCATGGATGAGTGTGCACAGAAGAAAGACCACAAGGACACATCTGCAAGCCAAGGAAAGAGACCTCAGAAGATACCAAATCTGTTACCACCTTGATCTTGGATGCCTCCAAGCTGTGAACAATAAATTTCTGTTGTTTAAGCCACTCAGTCTTGGAACTTTGTTTTGGCCACCCTAGCAAACTAATATAGTTGATAACTAGAATGCCTGCCAAATTCAAGAAAAATCTTCCATTCTCACCTGACTCTGCCAAATCCACTGAATGAGCCTCCAGCACTGAATTTTGTTATTTTCTAGGTGACCCTAATCCTTAACATTTACTTAAGATCTGAGCTTGGACAATAGGACCCTCCTAGACAAAAACTTGTTTAGAGACTCAGGGAGAACAAAAGAATCTCTCCATTTTGGGCTAAAGGGTGAAAATATCAGTCAACAGAGGCAAGCTCATAATGTAGACACTGAAACAGGCCGATCAAAACCCATCAGGTACATTCTTAGTTTCCTTTTTCTAATCTAATAGAACTTGATAGCCAGCCTGTATTCCATCTATTCTGAGAGGTAGCCTATTAACCATATGATAAACTCCTAATTTTGATTAAGTTAGTTCAAGTTAGTTTCTATGACTTGCAACCTAAAGAACTCAGGCATCAGTTTGGGTTTACTAACAATGGACATCCATGGGATGAGAGCACAGACAGAGAAAGTAAGCGGACCCCTTAACCCAGCTCTCATTCCTAATGCACCAAGAAATAAACTAGGAGGTCTTACATGAACTATTAGGCAAGATGTACCAGGGAAATTTGAGTTACTACTGTAAATGTGACTTCATTCATCCTCACATCCTTGAGAGGGCAGGGGAAATTTGGGTTCCAGAGAGATAAATTGAAAAGAATTACAGAAATCTGTGACAACAGTGCCAAGCAGTCCAAAACCCAAATGAACTAAGATTTTTTAAAAAGTGCTTAAAAAGGAAAAAAAGAAATCACTTCAGGAAGAAATATAAGACCAACTGAATTTTCTGGCAGTGTACTATGAAATGGCTAGCCAGGATGAAAAATCAATCAAAACAGTGTTTCAGGAAGAAGCTTATGGGCCAAAAAGAAACCCCAAGGAAGCCTCTGGCCAAGCTGCTAACAGGAGAAGAGGAGACATCTCATGCCTGTTCTTCCTTTGTCAAGCCTGATCTAAGCCTGATCCTATGGCAAGCCAAGAACCCACGATGGATTGGTTCTATGATGGGATGAGAAGAAATTTTAGAAAATCAGCAACTCAGTTCTAGCCAATGATCCCAAAGCTTCTTGTCCCTCTGCAATAGCATATATATCCAGAGAGAGAAGCAGACATGTATGATAGACCATGTACCTGGATGAAGAGCTACATATGTCCTGACTGCAACAGCACATATGGTAAATGGAATTGTTGTTTTGGAATGCTAGCAGGGGAGGAAAGGTGATACTTCCCTATTCCACTGATGTCAGGCTAGTCCATCAGATTTCCTCTAGCTAATGAAGCCTAAGCAGAAGTGACATGCGTCATTTCTAGACAGTCACTTTTAGACCCAGTGTGTGGTTTACTGTTTCTCCTTTTTCTCGACCATGAGACTGGTAATCATCCAGATAGAGGCTGTATCAGTCTTTGTTCCAGGATGAAAGAAGTGAATATGAGCAAAACTATTATGACTTGTAATGAACATGAAGTAGTAAGACATAAAACTTTGTGTTATAAGCCATTGTGATTATGGAGGTTATTTGTTATTACAGCATAACCTAGCCACTCCTTACTCAAACTGAAAGATCAATAGCACAGAGGCTGAGAATAAAGCATTTCTGGCCACCAGAGGAAATGCACAGGCTTCAGGAGATGGCAGCAAAAGGGTATTTTAGAAAGAATTGGAGCAACCATCAGAAGCCCAAAAGCAAGACAAATGTGAGATCTATTGGTGTTATGATTTAGATATGAGCTTCCCTCCAAAAGCTCATGTGTGAGACAATGCAAGAACATTCAGAGGTGGGACTGGGGTTGTGGCTTAGTGGTTGAGCGCTTTCTTCACACATGCGAGGCACTGGGTTCGATCCTCAGCACCACATAAAAAATAAGCAAAGGTATTGTGTTCATCTACAACTAAAGAAATATTTTTAAAAAAGAATATTCAGAGGTGAAATTATTTGTTTATGAGAGTTGTAGCCTAATCTGTGGATTAATCCATGGGTAGGGATTAACTGAGTGGCAACTGTAGGTAAGTGGGGTGTGTCTGGAGGATATAGGTCATGGGAGTGTGCCTTTGGGGTTCCTGGTAATTGGGCACATTCTCTGCTTCCTAGCTGGCATGTCCTTAGCTTCTTCCCTCCTCCATACCCTTCCACCATGATGTTCTGCTTCACCTTGGGCCCAGAGCAAAAGACAGCCCATCATGAACTGAACCTCTGAAACCATGAGCCAAATTAAAACTTTTCCTTCTCTGCATTGTTCTTGTCAGGTTTTTTGGTCACAGTGACAAAAAGCTGGCTAAAACAATTGGAGAGAGTACCACATAAGAAACCCCATGCAAAAGCAAGTATATTATTCATTTTCATACCAACTGAGAAAATAATGGGCTGATGAGGTCTGGTTAAACAGGTTATGTTAATGAAAAGGGTTTGAGGGGATTTGAGGTCATCTTTGTTTGTTTCTTTTGTTTTTCAGCTAAGTTCTGAGCCAAAAAGAAATATAGTAAGAGAACCTCACATAATAGAGAAAGTAGATCAAATGGTAACAAATGCACATATATCTCAGTTGTTGGTAGATACAGGCTTTTAGATATAAGATGCAGGCCATAGTGCTATACTGCTGACCCAGGCTATAGCCCCGTCAGTATGGCCCCCTTTCAAATACTTTCTGATACATAAAATTTGTTGCAGTACTGGAATCAAGCCCAAGGGTACTCTTATCACTATGCCACATGCCCACTCCTTTTTATTTTTTATTTTGAGACAGGGTCTTGCTAAGTTGCTCAGGCTGGCCTTGAACTTGTATCCTCCTGCTTCAGCCTCTTGAGTAGCTAGGATTAAAGGTGTGCGCCTCACCCAACTTCATTATATATTTTTTAAAAATCCAGTTATAGCTCTTCATCTATTTCCCTTTTCTTTACACAAAACTTACTTTACCTCCCTTTCTGGAGACAGGTATTTTGCCCCTGAACCTTTGCTTTGGAGTGTCAAAAGTACAATTTAAAGATTTAATTGCATTTTATTTTTGATTCATGAATTAGGGTAGACTCCATTCTATAAAACAGAACAAGAGTTCCCTCTGGGCAATAGTAGAATAGTGGTAACTTAATCTGTTTTCTGCTGATGGAACAGAATGCCTGAGTCTGGGAACTTTATAAGAACAGAAATTTCTTTGTCTTAAGGTTCTAGAGACTGGGAAGTCTAAGAACATAATGCTAGTAACTAGCAAAGGCCATTGTGCTACATCATTCCATGGTGGAAGGTGGAAGGGCAAGAAGGGGCGAGAGAGGGAACTGAACTTGGTTTATTAACAAGCCACTCCTGTGATAAATAATCCATTCCGGAGATAGTAGCATTAACCCATTCATGTGTGTGAAGCCTCATAACCTAATTACCCCTTAAAGATTCTACCTCTCAACACTGTTACATTGGGGATTGTTTCCTATATGTGAATTTTAGGGGACACATTCAAACCACAGCAAGTGGGTTTTGTAAGATGAACCACAGAAGCAGAACAATATGAAAAATAACTGATTGGTTAACATCATGTTATTTCAAGTTACTATTTTGTAAGGGTTAAAGCAGGGGGACTTCCTTGTTGTGCTGTTTCAGGTAGCCTGGTATCTCCTATATTCAGGAAAATCTAATCTGTTTTGTGATCTACTTCCTTAAGGTTTCAGTTTGATTATGAGGCATTTAGCATAATGCTTCTGTTTTGATTTGGTCTGGTCTGTTAGGGCCTAGGGCAGGAGCACAGTCCAAAACAATGGACTCTCATAATTTTTATTTAACTAGAACAAAGGCCCTATTTCTTCAGGTACAAATTTTCCTTTGTTGTCTCCCTGCCTCCTGAATTTTGAAGTTTCCATATCAGACTATCTTGCAAATTCACCATCCACTTGTGAAGACATTAGCATCATCTTGGAATCTTCTGTTGCACACCCCATTGCCTGAAATAAAACAGAAATTGTTGAGACCCTAGGTCATCATTCTTTACTTGCCAACCTGAGGCTCTGTACTTGCCTAAATATTAGGTCAGTCTTCCTCGTGTTGGTCCTGTCTGCGAGTAAACCGTGTGCCCAGATCCTCTCTCCTGCTGCAAAGCTGTGCTCATTACAAATCAGTGACAGGTGAAATAAATGAAAAGGAGGTTCAACCTTCAAAACTCTCTCAGTTATTTTTCACTCATGCTCCAAACTAACAAGAAAGAACTCACCAGGGAGGTCTTGTAGGTTGCTCAATGTGGAAATGCCTGAGTCTGTAATGAGGAAGATCCAGCCTGGCTGGTGTTCTGGTGTATGATCTGGTTGACCACAAGAACCAGTGTGACTGTGGCTGCTATAAAGTTTTCAAAGGACAGGAGGCATTCACTCCCTTTAAATCATTTTTGCTTCTCTGTATCTCTAGGAGGTTGCAGGCTCTTGCTTGTCAGGTTGAGTCTGGTCAGGATGACTCCATTAAAACTTTCACTTGGGGCTGGGGTTGTGGCTCAGTGGTAGAGCATTTGCCTAGCATGTGTGAGGCACTGGGTTCGATTCTCAGCACCACATAAAAATAAATAAATAAAAATAAAGGTTCATCCACAACTAAATATATATATATATATATATATATATATATATATATATATATATAAACTTTAACTTGAGCAAGTTATGAAATTCACGTAATGTTGGAAGAAATAGACTAAAGAAGTCTAACGAGTCATGAAAACCAAATACAATGTGAGACCCTGTTTTTGTTTTTTTTATCTTACATTGCATAGGATATGAGAAAAGGGCTAGGTTTATTTAAAACATTAGAAATGCAGTTTTCCCAGCACCATTTGTTAAAAAGATAATTCTTATCCTGTTGGATTATCTTGGAACCTTTACAAAAACATATATAAATACATATCTTTGGACTCTGCTCTGTTGCATTGATCTATTCCTATCCTTATGCTAATACTACATTGTCTTGATTACCAAGGGTTTATAGTAAGTCTTATATCAGGTAATGTAAGTCTCATGTTATTTTTCAAAGTGGTTTTGGCTATTTTACGCTGTATGTGTTTCTCTATAAATTTTAGCATCCACTTGCCAATTCCTATTAAAAGGCCTGCTGGGATATTTTAGGAATTGCACTGAGTCAATATATTAAGTTTGAGGGAATTGTCCCTTAAAAGTATTAAGTCTTCCTGATGCATAAATACAAAATGTGTATTTATTTAAGTCTTCTTTAATTTCTCTCAGCAATATCTCAGTTCTCAGTGTACAAGTTCTGCACTTCTTTTGTTAAATACATTCCTAAGTACTTTGAACTTTTTGATAATTTTGTGAGTAGGATTGTTTCCTTAATTTAATTTAATTTTTTTTTTTGGTACTGGGGATTGAACTCAGGGCTACTTGACCACTGAACCACATCCCCAGCCCTATTTTGTGTTTTATAGAGAGACAGGGTCTCACTGAGTTGCTTAGCACCGCGCTTGTGCTGACACTGGCTTTGAACTCACGATTCTCCTGTCTCAGCCTCCCAAAGTGCTGGGATTACAGGCATGCGCCACTGCGCCCAGCTTCCTTAATTTTATTTCTGATTTTTGGTAGCTTATAAAAATAAAATTAGGAGCTGAGGTTGTGGCTCAGCGGTAGAACACTCGTCTCGCATGTCAGCACCACATAAAAATAAATAAATAAAATAAAAGTATTGTGTCTATCTACAACTAAAAAAATTTTTAAATAAAATAAAATAACCACAATAAGATATCACCTCACCTGAGTAAAAATGGTTGTTATCAAAAAGAGCAAATTTCTAGTGAGAGTGTGGAGAAAAGGGAACCCTTGAACACTATAGTTGGGAATATAAATTAGTATGACAATTATAGAAGACAGTGTTAGGTTCCTAAAAAAAAATTTAAAATTAAAACTACTGTATATTCTAGCAATCTCACTACCAGGCACAAAGGAAATGAAATCAGGATCTCATAGAAATATCTGCACTTCCATGTTCATTGCAGCTCTATTCATAATAGCTCTATTCTTGCCTATTCATAACAGGCAAGAAATGGAAACAACCTAAGTGTCCATCACTGGATGAATGGATAGGAAAAAGGTAGTACCCATACACAATGGAATACTATTTAGCCATAAAAAGAATTAAATCCTGTCATTTGCAGCAACATGGATGGAACTGGAGATCATTATGTTAAGGGAAATAAGCCAGGCACAGAAAGACAAGTACCATATGATCTTATTCATTTGCGGCATCTTTTAGAAAGTTTATCTTATAGAGGTTGAGAGTAAAATGGTGGTTATCAGAGGCCAGGGGGAGTGGAGGTTGGGGGAAAGTACTAAAAAGTTCTGGTGTGCTGTTGTACAGTAGGGTGGCTATAGGTAATAGTAATGAACTGGACACTTCAAAAAGCCAGAAAAATGGGTTTTGAAAGTTTTAACCAAAAAGAAATGATAAACATTTGAGGAGATGTGTTTAACTTGATTTAAGCATTACAAAATATATACATGTATAACAACATTACATGGTACCCCATCAATATGTATAATTTTGTTTTTATGCATCTATATATAAAATTTTTGTTTTTTAAAATAAATGGAATAGGGCTGGGGTGTGGCTCAGTGATAGAGCGCTTGCCTAGCATGCGTGAGGCACTGGGTTCAATTCTCAGCACCACGTATAAATAAATAAAGGTCCATTGACAACTAAAAAATATTTTAAAAAAGTAAATAAAATAAAATAAAATAAATGGAATAAAAACTGATTTTTACATATATTTTGCATATTCTGACCTTGCTAACTTAGATTGTTAGTTCTAGCAGTTTTTTATGCAAGCCTTTGGATTCTCTTTTTTTTGAGGGGGGGGGCGGTACCAGGGATTGAACTCAGGGGCTCTCAACCTTTCAGCAGCTGAGCCACATCCCCAGCCCTATTGTTTTTGTTTGTTTGTTTGGGTTTTTTTTAAGAGACAAGTTCTCATTAAGTTGCTTAGCACCTCGCTGTTGCTGAGGCTGGCTTTGAACTCACAATCCTCCTGTCTCAGCCTCCCGAGCGGCTGGGATCACAGGCATGTGCCACCACAACCCACCAGGATTTTCTATATGTAATATTGCTATCTGCAAATACAGTTTTACTTCTTTCTTTCTAATCTATATGTCTCTAATATATTTTATTCCTTATTGTACTGGCTAAAATCTTGGGTACAACTTTGAATAACAGTGATGAGGATGACATCCTTGTTTTGCTCCTGATAAGGGGGAAGTGTTCAGTCTTTGACCATTAAGTATAATATTGTCAGTCTTTTAGAGATGCCCTTTCTCAGGTTGAATGTTTGTTGAGAATTTTTATCATGAATAGGTATGAATGTTATAAAATGCCTTGTTCTGCTTCTACTGATTTGATAATATGGTTTTTATCCATCTTTCTACTAATATATTCTATAACTTTAGCTGATGTTCTAATGTTCTGCAATCTTGTTTTTCTAGGATAAACTCCACTTGGTCACAATGTACAATCACATATTTATGTTGCCTAGACTCATTTTATAATCTTCTGTTAAATATTTTCCCACCTATATTCATAAGGGATATTGGATGATAGTTTCGTGTTCTTAGGATGTTTTTGAATATGCATCCTTTTTTTTTTGTTTTGGTACTGGGGATTGAACCCAGGGGTGTTCAACCACTGAGCAACATCCCCAGCCCTTTTATTTTATTTTGAGACAGGGTTTGGCTAAGTTGCTTAGGGCCTTGCTAAATTGCTGAGGCTGGCTTGGAACTTGCAATCCTCCTGCATTAGCCTCCTGAGTCACTGGGATTACAGGTGCGTGCCACCAACGCCTAGCTGAATATGTATCATTTTTTGAGTTGGAAACAATATTGTGTGTGTACACCTTGGGATCAGAAATACAACAATGAATAGTACAGACATTGATCCTACCCTGAAAAAGTGTATAGATCTGTTGGGAAATTCAGTAAAAGAAAATAAATACATATATTTTTAACATATACAATTACAATGGTGATAAGTATTGTATGAGAAATAAATGATATGTGATGTAAAAAATGATGAAACCAAGCAGAAAGAGGCAGGGGAATATACTTAAGGGGGCAGCATGGAAGCCCACCAAAGAGGAGATTTAAAATGAAAACTAAAATTGAGCCAGGTGGGCAAGAAATGAGGGGTAGGGGAATGTTTCAGACAGAGGTAACAAAAGGAGCAAAGGTCTCAGGGAGGAAAAAACTTGCTGAAGTCGCAAAACTGAAAGAGATGTTTGGGGCATATGAGTGGCCATAAGAGTGATAGAGAAGAAAGAAGTACCAGTTCTGGAAGGACATTTTAGGCCACTTCCCATAACACTTAGTATTCAGAATCCTAAGTGTTATGGGAAGCCATCAGTGGGCTCAGCGAGCGAGTGCAGTCAACAGAGCAGGCTTAATCACTTCCATTTTACAGATTATGTTACTGAAGCTCAGAGACATTGATTCATTCACAATCACACAGTCAGTGGCTGAAAACAAAGATAATTCAACGCTTAATGTAATACTCTTTGGACTCTATGTTTTGATTGTTCATCTTTATGATGACCTCCACCAGATACTGGGAACTCAAACTTAAATTTATCATATTTGCTGCTTGTGACTCATTTGCATAAAAGGCACATAGAGAGGAGAGGCTGAAATCTGGTTATAATGAGGACTGGCATCATCTGTAGATTTCACCCATCCATTCTGCCCCAATAATAGAGAACTAAGTATTTTTCAGGAAAAAATGTAGATGGATGAAAGAAGTAATCTTTATAAAAACTTATACTAAAATACAATTTTCTCTTTAATGATGAAATCAATTCTAGTATAAATATGTAAGATTGTATTCTCCAAAATTGCAATCCAACATCAGCATATGAAGATAGAGTTTTGAGCATTGCAGACCTAACTATATCAAGGGTTGTGTGAATTTACAGGGATTCGTAGGAGGCAGAGGGGACAAGACTTTGCAAGATGAGCTACTTTTCAGAACTAAATATAAAAAGTTCAGTCAGAGCATAAGGACAGAAAACTAGGTTCTATAGTGAGGAAATCTGGACTTCGTCAATGCCATTTGGGACCTGGAGGTGGACACCATTGGCAGCAGTCTAGAAATGTGGTGACTTGCCGGGCATGGTTGCACACGCCTGTAATCCCAGCACTTTGGGAGGCTGAGACAGGAGAATCATGAGTTCAAAGCCAGCCTCAGGGGCTGAGGTTGTGGCTCAGTGGCAGAGTGCTTGCCTTGCATGTGTGAGGCACTGGGTTTGATCCTCAGCAGCACATAAAAATAAGTAAACAAAATAAAGACACAGTGTCCATGTATAACTAAAAAATATTTTAAAAAAAAGAAAAGAAAGCCAGCCTCAGCAATGGCGAGGGGCTAAGCAACTCAGTGAGATTCTGTCTCTACATAAAACACAAAATAGGGCTGGGATGTGGCTCAGTGGTCGAGTACCCCTGAGTTCAGTTCCAAGTACCAAAAAAAAAAAAGTGGTGACTTGCTTCTAAGGAGGCTTCAGGTGAATTGTGAAAAGCTACTGGACCATAGGTCAGAAAACCTGAGGTCCCAGGAACCCTTCTGCCAACTGAATGTGTCAACATGGGCAAGTTTGCTGGTGTCAGTTTCTCATTTGTAAAACAAATGTTTCAAAATAATTGGTTTCTGCAGTCCATTCTAGTATTATAATTCTAGAAGACTTGTGCTAACACTCTCTTGAGCAATGTTGTCCTTTCAGTTTTAACAGATGAATAAATGTGTAACTCTTTACTGCCAGATAGACCCTTATAAACATCAAAGAAAAATGTACTAGAGTTCATTTTTTTTTCTAGTCTGTATATTAAAACTATGCAGCCAAGTCTAATTTGTTCAACAAAAGAAAGAATTTAGCAATTATTTAGTGATCTTGAGTATAACTAGTAAATGGTGGCAAAAATAATTTAACAAATGTATGAGATTACCACTAAAGCAAGATCAGGTTCTGGCATTACTTTGTCTAAATAGTTAGTTTTCATTAATGCAAACTCAGACCATCAGTATGATTTTTCCTCTTCTTGCAGAGTCATCCTGACCTCCATAACTTATTCCACTGTAGAAAATAAAGTCACCTCTTGAAACACTTATGGGAATTTGAAAGTGGAAATGGTACTCAATTTCTTTGATTTCCACATTCTTTAAGATACCTAACATTTCTTGCCAGCCCCTCCAACACACCCATACACCTACACATCCAAAACCTAGACCTCTTCACATTTAATAAAATTTAGCCCACTCAGTGGCCACCAATAAGAAAGTACCATATGTGAGAGACTTCAGAACCAAGATATTTTACTGAAGATGAAGTGCTCTACTTGATATTCTAAAAGGTATTGGATTTGGCCCTGAGCAAAATCAAAGAGCCAGTTGAAGAAGTCAAAGCATTGTTTAGGTGGGAAGATAATTTTTAATCCAACTTCCATGTCACTTTGTAGATTCTTCAAGGTTGGACGTGATGGTATGTTGAAGAACTAAAAACTAACCTGGTTGAATGTGACTTAAGGACTTTCCCAAACATATACACATAAACCCAAGTGAGAAGCCTGCCCATTGCCATTTGCTGGAAGCTCTTGTATAAATGGTTCAGTGTGACTTTTGTTCTTTGATGTTTATAAGGGTCTTTCTGGCAATAAAGACTTACACATTTATTCATCTGTTAAAACTGAAAGGACAACATTGCTCAAGAGAGTGTTAGCAGGCACACATGGAAATAAATGCAGTGAAATATGACAAGTGAAAAATGGCTCAGTCCTGAACACCCCCAGCATTCTGGGAAGCATGTGTACATTTTTAAACTGATTGCTTTTTTAATTCTCTGTGTATCATACTGATGGCTTTTAAAAAATTTACTGATTTTCTTGATGAAGAGTTTAGCAAATGCAGAAATAGAAACTTAATTTCCAAATGCTTTGATTGCTACTAATTGCCTTTAGTTTTTTTTTTTTCTTTATGTATCTCAGTGTAATACCACAGAAAGCTTTAGAATCATTAGGTCTGGAAACATAAGCCTGGCACTTAATCACACAATAAGTGAATCATTGGCATCCAGGCTAGACAGGGAACCTGACTGGAAGTGTCTTTTCTAAAGCTCTACTGAAAGAGTCATCTATCTTCAGCTGCTAAAATCACTTCTCATCTTTGTGGAAATTTTCAGGATGCCCTCTTAACTATAAATTTCCAGGCTAGTATGGAAATTTATTGGTCCACCACAACTGAACCTTCTAAGGAGTGAAAAAAGCTTTTAGTTACATTCATTTTCTAAGACTAAAGAGACTCTTAAGGTCTTCATTTGCCAGCCTTTCCTCCTCTCCTTCCCCTACTCAAGAGCAGTAATGGTGTAATGCAAAGGCACCCTGAAAAATGACATATGCCACAGGTTGTTAAATGATAGCTATAATATAATGCTGCTGCTGCTGCTGTTATTGTTTCTAAGTTCTGCTGCAAATTGTTCCATACACTCCATAATCAATGAGAATCTTTGATTCTTATCAGCAGGAAGAAATTTAAAAATCTTGTCTCCCAATCCATTTAATTTACAGATAAAGGAACTCCACAGATCTGTAAAATAGCTAATGGGCCACACATGTGTTTGAAGTCACATGGAGTGACTGGCCTAGAAGAGCAAAGTGGAAGTCTCTTGATTTTCCAACCAGAGTTCATTCTGCTTGCAGGGCTCAAGTTTGGGTGTTCTCTGTTTTTTTTGTTTTGTTTTGTTTTGTTTTTGGAACCAGGGATTGAACTCAGGGGTACTCGACCACTGAGCCACATCCCCAGCCCTATTTTGTGTTTTATGTAGAGACAGGGTCTCACTGAGTTGCTTAGCACCTCACCATTGCTGAGGCTGGCTTTGAACTCGCGATTCTCCTGTCTCAGCCGCCTAAAGTGCTGGGATTAAGGCATGCGCCACCGCACCTAGCTTGGTTGTTCTTCAGTGTATGCAGCACCACTTCTCTTGATTTCATATTTTTCTGATCACTTACAGCTTTATTTCTAACTTGCTGTCGTGTGAATCTTAGGCAAATCAATATGATCATGTGAAAAAAATCTGAAAATAGTGCAAAATAATTAGACAGCAAAAATCTAATTAGGAGAGTTTTGAAAATAGTGCAAAAAAGGTACAAAATAATTTGAACACATAGGCAAAGAAATATTGTAGAATAATGTTACAAATGGCAAGTTTTATTTTTAATTTTCTAAAGGAATTTTTCTGGGAAAAGTGATGCTGAGTGCAGAGTCTGGTATACACCCTTCATACATGTATGCATATATGTCAGAAGTGTTTTGGATTTCAAATATTTGCATATATACAATTAGATATCTTGGGGATGGGACTCAAGTCTCAACATGAAATTCACTTATATTTAATATATACCTTATATACATAGGCTATAATTAATTTTGTACAATATTTTACATAATTTTGTTCATTAAACAAAATTTCATTGTGGGGAATTTCCCCCTTGTGGTATCAAATCTGTGCTCAAAAAGTTGAAAGATTTTGAAGCATTTCAAATTTTGGATTTTTAGATTAAGGTGCTCAACTTTTAATTTTTTTTAGTTGTAGATGGACACAATATCTTTGCTTTATTTATTTATTTTAAATGTGGTGCTGAGGATCGAACCGAGTACCTCACACATGTGAGGCAAGTGCTCTACTACTGAGCTACAGCCTCAGCTCCTCAACTTTTATTAACAAGTTTTGGGGCTGGGATTATGGTGCAGTGGTAGAGTGCTTGCCTAGCACTCATGAGACACTGGGTTCGATCCTCAGCACCACATAAAAAATAAAGTATATTTTAAAAAAAATTTTAAATTAACAAGTTTTGTTTTTTTCCTCTAAATGTGTCAGTTAAAGAAAAATGAACGTTTGGGAAAGGGAAAGGAAGAGAAAGAGCCCCAGGGTTGTTTCCTCCTGTGACAGGAGGGAGTTCACCAAGAGATGGAAAATGGATGCCTTATTGCTGGGTCCTGGGAAATGCTGCTCCCATTGCCAAAAGAAGAGGCAATGAAGAAGGGATTCTCTTGCTTAAGATGAATCTTAAGTGTCTTGCTAAGAGTGAGGACATTAGGCTGGGAGTTGAGGAGAAGCTAGGACTCCACACTTTACTCTCTTGTGCTAAAATCCACGTGGGCTCAGCCACGTCCCCTTCGGTCTTCTGGCCCTGCTCTCAGTGGTGGCAGCCTACCTCTGCCCTGGGAGGGTTAGGCCCAGGGAAACTTCCTGGACACATTACAACACATTACACATTACAAGCAACACGGCTATGTTTCCTTGAATCACATAAAGTACCTTCTATTTTTTACACAAGAAAAATGTGCTCACTATAAATAATAATACAAACTAAGCCGGGCGTGGTGGTACGAGCCTGTAATCCCAGCACTTAGGGAGGCTGAGACAGGAGAATCGCGAGTTCAAAGCCAGCCTCAGCAACGGGGAGGTGCTAAGCAACTCAGTGAGACCCTGTGTCTACATAAAACACAAAATAGGGCTGGGGATGTGGCTCAGTGGTCAAGTGTCCCTGAGTTCAATCTCCAGTACAAAAAAAAAAAAAATACAAACTATATGAGACATTATGCAGAGCTAAACACCAAGTCCTGGGCAGGGGGGTGAAGCTCAGTGGTGAGCACTTGCTCATCAAGCCTGAGGCCCTGGGTTGGATGGACAGCATTGCCAAAACCAAATGAATTAATTAAATACAAAAAAAAAAAAAAAAAACACCCAAGGGGCTGGGGTTATGGCGCAGTGGTAGCGTGCTCGCCTAGCACGCGGGAGGCACTGGGTTCGATCCTCAGCACCACATAAAAATAAAATAAAGCTATTGTGTCCACCTACAACTAAAAAATAAATATTTAAAAAAAAAAAAA
>CM053399.1:114584828-114604266 GCA_028644305.1 Xerus rutilus
AAGACCTAGGAAAACTTTAGGCAGATGACTGATAAAATCTGAGTTATATTTTAGGAAGATCATTCTGGTCTTTGGGAATAGTCTCTCAGAATGCAAGTTAGACAAACAGACCTAGAAGGATGCTGTAGTGATACTCCTGATGAAAGGTGTTGGCAACCCAGTCCAGGGTGGCATGAGAAAGGATTGTCATAGGAGCAAATGGATGGATTGCTCCTTCCAATCAGCCTAAGTGGGGAAGCCTCTGATGGAGCAGGTTTGTAGAAAAGGTGAGAAATTCATTTTTAGATACAGTTTGAGAAGTCTCTGAGGCTTCCACATGGACATGTCAAACAGGAAGCTGCAAGCCAGGCATTGTGGCATATGCCTATAATCTCAGCTACTCAGGAGGCTGAGGAAGGAAGATTGAAAGTTTGAGGCCAGCCTGATCAACTTAGGGAGATCCTATCTCAAAATTTTAAAAAAGGACCAGGGATGTAGCTCAGTGGTAGAGCATGCCTGTGTTCAATACCAAGTACTGGAGGTTAAAAAACAAAAAAAAACTGCATATGAGGTTAGATTTTAGGAGAAATGTTAGTCATAAGATAGAAATGTAAGATTCATATTTATAAAAGAGTTCATTAACAAATTGAGTACAGGAGAAAAAGAAAACCACAGACTGATACCTGGTGCATTCCAAAGTGAATAGAACTGGGAGAAGAGAAAGGAACACCAGTGAGACAGGAAGCAGATGAGGAAGGGTGTAGTATCCTGGGAGCCAAGAGAAGAAAATACATTGAAGAAGAGTGAGCAACCATGCATTGGATTTGCAGGTGAATTTCCTCCTCTATTAAATGTAGATCATTGAGCAGGGGACGTAGTTCAGTGGCAGAACACTTGCCTAGCATGCAGAGGCCCTGGGTTCAATCCCCCCACATCACAAAATGTGTGTGTGTGTTGGGGGGATGTAATAGCACTGGCATGAGAGACTTAAATAAGATAATTTATGTGAATTGCCAATTACAGTGCCTAATTCTAGTAAAGGCTCAAAAGGTTGGGCACCCACCTGTAATCCCTGCTACTCAGGAAGCGGAGGCAGGAGGATCACAACTTCAGAGTCACTCTGGGGAACCTAGAGAGATCCTGTTCCCAAAACAGAAAAATAAAAGGGCTGAGAATGTATCTCAGTGGTAAATCACCCCTAGGTTGAATCCCCAGTACTGGATATATGTAATTTTTATTTCTAACATCTCTGAAAAATCATTTATCACTATAAAATTGTTCACTACCCACGCTGACTCCTAGGGGGCGCACAAGGCCTTCCCTTCTTCCCACAATACTTTTCCCACAATAGAGATGGCAAATTTAGATGTAGGACAAAATGAATTGAGTCCCAATAGCAACTGAGGCCTTTGTAGTAGAGTAGAAAATCCAATGCAGTGGATATCAAGCTTTGAGGTGGATAAGAATTACTCGAGCTTGTTAAAATTCAGATCCACAGCAGGCCTAACCACCAAAGATTCTAATTAAATCAGGAGAGGACCCGGGATTTGCCTTTTTCAGGTGATTTCATCTATGTGCTCTCACACTTGTCTACTGTGAGAGAGGTAAAAAAGTAATAACAAGCCTATTCCAAACACTCTCTTCCACCTTTCTTCTTGGGACCTTGGGATGATTTTTGCTTCTTTTTCCTCTGTCTCATGTAGCCAGTGAGTTAAACCAACCCTGAGGCTTCCTTTGACTGGAAGGTTCCCAGCAGGACCATGGTGGTTCCACAAAACACACAGGTGGAGTAGATGACTTGGGCTAGCTTTCATCTGCCTCCATCAGTGGACACAAAGTGTTACCTCCACATGTGGCCCCCAAATCTGTTTTACTTAACTTAAGATTTTGCAAGTTAAGTGTTTAAATAAATTTTGAATTTGTTGACAACATTTAAAACTCAGGTTTCCTACTTTTCTGGAGTAGTAGCACGTGAAACCTGGTCCCTCCTTCCCACATAACATTGCTTCCTTTAGGTGGGCATGGACTCTATAATTTGCCAGTTTCCCTCATTCCTTATTGTCCCCTCACAAAATCAAGGCCAAGTATCAGTTGTCATTTATCATCATACTTACACTGAAAGTTGAAGAAGATATCTTTCTTTGGAAAATAAGCATATAACAAGACAGTCTATTGTTTTCAAAAATAAATTTTCTCCCACCAGACCCATTCTTGCATTGGCATGACGTGCCAGCCTCATTTTGTATTTTATTTAGAGACAGAGTCTCAATGAGTTGCTTAGTGCTTTGCCATTGCTGAGGCTGGCTTTGAACTTGTGATTCTCCTGTCTCAGCCTCCCAAAGTGCTGGGATTATAGGCATGCGCCACCACACCTGGCCTAAGTAAGTGTATTTTCTATGCAAATTATATCAATGAAGTTGATTTTTAAAAAAACGTTACTAGTAGAGTTGCCCAAGGAAAGGAAATAAAGTAGAGCCTTGCTTAGGGCTCTTTTTACACATCACTGTTGTGAGTCTACCATAATAGGCAGCATGACAGGATTCAAGGTTTCAAGATTTGATTTTTGTTTGTTTTTTTTTTTGGTATTGGAGATTGAACTCAGGGGCACTCAACCATTGAGCCACATCCCCAGCCCTATTTTGTGTTTTATGTAGAGACAGGGTCTCACTGAGTTGCTTAGCACCTTGCCATTGCTGAGGCTGGCTTTGAACTCACGATTCTCCTGTCTCAGCCTCCCTAAGAGCTGGGATTACAGGCTTGCACCGCGCCCGGCTCAAGATTCTTAAGAATCTTGTGAGCAGTATTTAAATCTCTGACAGACATAAATAACATGTAACAGAAAGTAGCATGTCCAGTTGACAGTTGTATTGATAGAGCAAATGCGCATGGGGCAGTGTGGGCAAGTTCCCAGGGGGCTTCAAAGTTTAAAGGCTACTCTTCCGGCCAGACTCCCTATGAAAAGAGCCCCAGGGAGAAGACCCTGGGAGAGGACCTCTAATAAGATGAGGCATTGACAGGAAAATAGGGTATTTTCTTCTTTCCCTTCCTCTTTGTCCTTCTCTTCCCCCTTTTCTTTCTACTCCTTTCTTAGACTAACACTTAGGAATCTCAGCCTGCAAAAGCATGCTGCATACCTGGCAGGCCAGACTCCATTAAATCTGGTATTGGCAACTCTGGGCATTGTCCCTGGAGAGCCCAAGCAGGCCTCCCTCCAAACACACAGGGCTTTGTGTATAGGCTCTGAGCTTGCTTGTGTCTGACATTGGTGGCCAGCACCCCGTTTTTTTCTCCTCTTGTGTTTCTCAGAGTTTAAAAAAAAAAAAAACATTGCTGGAAAAGCAAGACAATGACATTTATGGTTGGATTTGACCTACTTATGAGAAACTGACAGAACCCTCAGTAAATTCAGGAGAAGGAACAGTGGCTGTGGGCACCCCACTCTTTGTTCTCGCCCTTACCACTTTCACATAAGCTGCCTGATCTCAACGACAGCACCTACCATTTCTTTGTACCAACAGAGTGCCTGTTCCATTGTGCATACCCACCCGTCGTGTCTGCACATTCCCGCTGCGCATCGTCAACAGCACACGTTATTGTCAGGTTCTTTTTTTTTTTTAAAGCTATTCTGATAGGTGTGGTGGTAGTTCAGTTATTTCATTGTGGTTTTAGTTTGCATTTGCCTGTGAACTAATGATGTTGAGCATCTTTCAACATCATGTTGAAATATATGTTTATTAAATATCCATGTATCTCTTTTGTTAACGTTAAAATTGTGTCATTCATAACAAAAATGAATAAAATAGGTCATCTACTTTCTTATCCTTCAGGTTTGATAGTTCTTGTTATATTCTGGATTTAAGAGTATTGTCAGAGAAGTGATTTACAAATGTTTTATCTCAGTTTACCACTTGTCTTTTCATTATTGTAGTATTATCTTTCCAAGAGCAAGAGTTTTCACCTTGTAGTGAAGTCCAATTTATCAATTTCTTTCCTTTTAATTGCTTGTGCTTCAGATATCATATCTAAGAGTCATTTGCCTAATTCATGGTCCCAAACTAAAATTGGTACCTAAATGTTTGTTTATTTATTTATTTATTTATTTGGTACCTGGGATTGAACTCAGGGATACTCGACCACTGAGCTACATCCTAAGCCCTATTTTGTGTTTTATGTAGAGACAGGGTCTCACTGAATTGCTTACCGCCTCACTGTTGCTGAGGCTGGCTTTGAACTCGCGATTCTCCTGTCTCAGGCTCCCAAAGTGCTGGGATTACAGGCATGTGCCACTGTGCCCAGCTTAAATGTTTATGATTTTTTTGAGTTAATTTTGCATATGATGTAAAAAATAAATTGATTTATTTATTTGAAATCCCAATGTCATTCCTAATAGAAATAGAAAAAGCAATAATGGAATTTATTTGGAAAAATTCAGAGACCCAGAATAGCCAAAGCAATCCTTAGCAAGAAAAGTGAAGCAGGAGGCATCACAATACCAGACCTTAAACCATACTACAAAGCTATAGTAACAAAAATGGCATGGTACTGGCATCAAAATAGACATGGAGACCAATGGTACAGAATAGAAAACACAGAGACAAACCCACTTAAATATGGTTATTTCATACTAGACAAGGGTGCCAAACATGTACATCGGAGAAAAGATAACCTCTTCAACAAATGGTGCTGGGAAAACTGGAAATCCTTATGCAACAAAATGAAACTAAACCCCTATCTCTCACCATGCACAAAATTCAACTCAAAGTGGATCAAGGACCTAGGAATTAGACCAGAGATGCTATACCTAATAAAAGAAAGAGTAGGCCCAAATCTTCATCATGTCGAATTAGAACCTGACTTCCTCAACAAGACTTCTAAAGCTCAAGAAATAAAATTAAGAATCAATAAATGAGATGGATTCAGACTAAAAAGCTTCTCAGTAAAAGAAACAATTAATGAAGTGAACAGAAAGCCTACATTTTGGGAGCAAATTTTTGCCAGATAGAGCACTAATCATGAGGATATATAAAGAACTCAAAAAACTTTACATCAAAAAACCAAACAAGGGGCTGGGATTGTGGCTCAGTGGTAGAGCGCTTACCTTGCATGCATGGGGCAATGGGTTTGATCCTCAGCACCACATTAAAGTAAATAAAATAAAGATATTGTGTCCATCTGAAACTAAAAAAAAAAAAAAAAAAAAAACAACCAAACAACCCAATCAATAAATGGGCTAAGGAGCTGAACAGACAGTTTTCAGAAGAAGAAATACAGTCGATCAACAAATATATGAAAAAATGTTCACCATCTCAAGTAATTAGAGAAATGCAAATCAAAACTACTCTAAGATTTCATGTCACACCAGTCAGAATGGCAGTTATCAAGAATACAAACAACAATAAGTGTTTGCAAGGATGTGGGGGAAAGGCACGCTCATACATTGCTGGTGAGACTGCAAATTTGTGTAACCTATCTGGAAAGCAGTATGGAGATTCCTTAGGAAACTTGGAATGGAACCACCATTTGACCCAGCCATCCCACTCCTTGGTTTATACACAAAAGGCTTAAAAACAGCCTACTACAATGACACAGCCACATCAATGGTTATTGCGGCACAATTCACAATAGCCAAACTGTGGAACTAACCCAAATATCTTTCAATAGATGAATGGATAAAGAAACTGTGGTATATATATACAATGGAATATTACTCAGCAAAAAAAGAGAATAAAATTATGGCATTTGCAGGTAAACAAATGGAGTTAGAGAATATTATGCTAAACAAAGTAAGCCAATCCCCAAAAACCAAAGGCCAAATGTTTCCTCTGATAAGTGGATGCTGATCCATAAAGGGAGGGGGCATGAGATGAGTAGAGAAACTTTGGATTAGCCAAAGAGGAGGGAGGGAAAAGAAGGGGTCATGGGGAGAGGACAGATGATGGAATGAGATGGACATCATTACCCTAGGTACATGTATGAAGACATGAATGGTGTGACCCTACTTTGTATACAACCAGAGAAATGAAAAACTGTGCTCCATTTATGTACAATGAATCAAAGAGCATTCTGCTATCATGTGTAACTGATTAGACCAAATAAATAAAGAAATAAAAAATAAATAAAAAGATTTATTGATTTGGAGCTGGGGATATGTAGGAGCACTCCCTATACCTTCAACCCTCCCCTTCCCTCTTTTCCCATTCTCCTCATTGGTTGTAACCTTGGGCCGTGATTGGTCCGAGGACCCTGTATAAGCCTCTGTACTCCCTGGATTAAACGGGTTCTGCATCTAGCTCCGGCAGAGCAGTCTTACCTACCCCCCGAGTCTGGGTGGAGTGACTCCACGGACCGTCACCTCGAACTTCCTCCCGTGAGACCCCACTTCGTCTTCCCTGAAGATCCCTTTTCGTCTCCCGGGACCCCAAAGCTTTGTCCTGTGAGATCCCACTTCATCTTCCCTGAAGACCCTTTTTCATCTCTCAGGACCCCAACTCGTCGAGAAGACCCACGAGGCACGACTTCAAACAATAGGGATATAACTCAGTGGTAGAGCCTGTGCCTTGCATGCATGAAGCCCAGTTTTGCATGAGTGTGTATGTGCATGCACACACACACACACACACAGTATTTTTTGTATATGATAATGTATTTCAGATAAGGTCCTTTCAACCATTATTTCACTAGTTTTTCCTTTTTTAAAATCTTTTTATTTTTTATTAGAGCTCTATAGTTATACATAGTAGTTGAGTTCATCCTGACAAATTTATATATGTATGGAAATCATTTTCAATTCATGATCCCTCTTTTTCCTCCCCCTTTTCCCTCTTATTCTCTCTTCCCTCTCCCATTCTCTTTCTTCTACTGTACAAGACCTCCTTTCACTTGTCTAGGAATTTGTATTTGATCGATCCTTTATGTTATCCGATCCTTCCATCCCCATTTCCTGTTTTTTAATTTTTTATATTTTATTTTTAAAATTTATTCTACTTAGGTTATACATAATAGCAGAATACATTTTCATTCATTATACACAGATGGAGCACAACTTTTCATTTCTCTGGTTGTACGTGATGTAGAATCACACCATATATGCAGTCATACATGAAGCTAGGGCTTCAAACAATAGGGATATAACTCAGTGGTAGAGCATGTGCCTTGCATGCATGAAGAAGAAGATGGGCATCATTGCCCATCCCATTCCACCATCTTTATTGCCCCCATACCCCCTCCCACATTCCTCTTCTTTGACCAAAATTCCTCCATTCTAATCATGTCCTCTCCCCTATTATGGATCAGCATCCACTTATCAGAGAGAACATTCGGCCTTTGGTTTTTTGGGATTGGCTTACTTCGCTTAGCATAATATTCTCCAGCTCCATTCATTTACCAGCAAATGCCATAATTTTATTCTCTTTTATTGCTGAGTAATATTCCATCATGTATATATAACACAGTTTCTTTATCCGTTCATCTATTGAAGGCCATCTAGGTTCCACAGTTTAGCTATTGTGAATTGAGTTGCTATAAACATTGAAGTGGCTGCATCACTGTAGTATGCTGTTTTTAAGTTCTTTGGGTATAGACCGAGGAGTGGGATAGCTGGATCAAATGGTGGTTCCATTGCAAGTTTCCTAAGGAATCTCCATACTGCTTTCCAGATCGGTTGTACCAATTTGCAGTTGCACCAGCAATGTATGAGTGTGTCTTTCCCTCACATTCTCACCAACACTTATTGTTGTTTGTATGCTCTTTTAAAAAATTTTAAAAGATTTTTTTAGTTGTAGATGGGCACAATATCTTTATTTATTTTTATGTGGTGCTGAGTATTGAACCCAGTGCCTCACGCATGCGAGGCAAGCGCTCTACCACTGAGCTACAATCCCAGCTCCTGTTGTTTGTATTCTTGATAAATGCCATTCTGACTGGCATGAGATGAAATCTTAGAGTAGTTTTGATTTGCATTTCTCTAATTACTTGAGATGTTGAGTATTTTTTCATATGTCTGTTGATCGATTGTATATCTTCTTCTGAGAAGTGTCTGTTCAGCTCCTTAGCCCATTTATTGATTGGGTTGTTTGGTTTTTTGGTGTTTAGTTTTTTCAGTTCTTTATATACCCTAGAGATTAATGCTCTATCAGATGTGCATGTGGCAAAAATTTGTTCCCAGAATGTAGGCTCTCTGTTCACTTCGTTGTTTGTTTCTTTTGCGGAGAAGAAGCTTTTTAGTTTGAATCCATCCCATTTATTGATTCTTGATTTTACTTCTTGTGCTATAGAAGTCTTGTTAAGGAAGTAAGGTCCTAATTTGACATAATGAAGATTTGGGCCTACTTTTTTTTTCTATTAGGTGTAGGTTCTCTGGTCTAATTCCCAGGTCCTTGATCTACTTTGAGTTGAATTTTGTGCATGGTGAGACATAGAAGTTTAGTTTCATTTTGTTGCATAAGGATTTCCAGTTTTCCCAGCACTATTTGTTGAAGAGGCTATCTTTTCTCCAATGTACATGTTTGGCACCCTCGTCTAGTATGACATAACTATATTTAAGTGGGTTTGTCTCTGCGTCTGCTATTCTGTACCATTGGTCAACATATCTGTTTTAGTGCCAACACCATGCCATTTTTGTTACTATAGCTTTGTAGTATGGTTTAAGGTCTGGTATTGTGATGCCTCCTGCTTTGCTTTTCTTGCTAAGGATTGCTTTGGCTATTCTGGGTCTCTCATTTTTCCAAATGAATCTTATGATTGCCTTTACTATTTCTCTAAGGAATGACATTGGAATTTTTATTGGAATCTCATTGAATCTGTACAGCGCTTTGTGTAGTATGGCCATTTTGACAATATTGATTCTACCTATCCAGGAGCATAAGAGATTTTTCCATCTCCTGAGGTCTTGTTCAATTTCTTTCTTTAGTGTCTTGTAGTTTTCACTGTAGAAGTCTTTCACTTCTTTTGTTAAATTCATTCCCAAATACTGTATTTTATTTATTTATTTATTTTTTGAAGCTATTGTGAATGGAGTAGTTTTCCTCATTTCTATTTCAGAAAATTCATCACTGATGTATAGAGATGCAACTGAATTATGGGTGTTGATTTTATATCCTGCTACTTTGCTGAATTCATTTATTAATTCTGGAAGTTATCTGGTGGAATTTTTTGGATCCTCTAAGTATAGAATCATGTCATTGACAAATAATGATAGTTTGAGTTCTTCTTTTCCTATTCATATCCCTTTCATTTATTTCTCCTATCTGATTGCTCTGGCTAGTGTTTCAAGGACTATGTTGAATAGCAGGGGTGAAAGAGGGCATCCCTGTCTTGTTCCTATTTTTAGAGGGAATGCTTCCAATTATTTTCCATTTAAGATGATGTTGGCCTTGGGTTTAGCATAGATAGCTTTTACAAAGTTGAGGTATGCTCCCACTATCCCTAGTTTTTCTAGTGTTTTGAACATAAAAGGGTGCTGTATTGTGTCAAATGCTTTCTCTGTATCAATTGATAAAATTATATTCTTGTCTTTAAGTCTATTGATGTGATGGATTATGTTAATTGATTTCTGTATGTTGAACCAACCTTGCATCCCTGGAATGAACCCCATTTGATCATGGTGCACTATTTATGAAATATATTTTTGTATGCAATTTGCCAAAATTTTATTGAGCATTTTTGCATCTATGTTCATCAGGGATATGGGTCTGAAATTTTCTTTCTTTGATGTGTCTCTGTATGGTTTTGGTATCAGGATGATATTTGCCTTATAGAATGAGTTTGGAAAGGTTCCCTCATTTTCTATTTCATTAAATTATTTGAGGAGTATTGGTATTAACTCTTCTTTGTAGGTCTTGTAGAACTCGGCTGAGAATTCATCTGGTCCTAGGCTTTTCTTGGTTGGTAGGCTTTTGGTGACATCTTCTATTTCCTTGCTTGAAATGAATCTGTTTAAGTTGTGTATGACCCCCTGGTTCAGTTTGTGTAGGTCATATGCCTCTAGAAATTTGTTGGTGTCTTTAGGGTTTTCTATTTTACTGAAATATAAATTTTCAAAATAGTTTCTAATTATCCTCTGTATTTCAGTAGTGTCTGTCATAATATTTCCTTTCTCATCATAAATTTTAGTAATTTGGGTTTTCTGTCTCCTTCTTTTTATTAAGGTGGCTAAGGGTTTGTCAATTTTGTTTATTTTTCAAAGAACCACCTTTTTGTTTTGTCAATTTTTTGAATTGTTTCTTTTGTTTCAATTTCATTGATTTCAGCCCTGATTTTAATTATATCCTGTCTTCTACTTCTTTCAGTGTTGGTTTGTTCTTCCTTTTCTAGGGCTTTGAGATGTAATGGCAAGTCATTTATTTGTTGACTTTTTCCTCTTTTAATGAATGAGCTTAATGTAATAAATTTTCCTCTTAGCACTGCCTTCATGGTGTCCCAGAGATTTTGATATGTTGTATCAGAGTTTTCATTTACCTCTAAGAATTTTTTTTATCTCCTTCCTGATGTCTTCTGTTATCCATGCATCATACAATAGCATATTATTTAGTCTCCAAGTGTTGGAGTAGTTTCTGTTTTTTAATCTGTTATTGATTTCTAATTTCATTCCATTATGGTCAGATAGGATGCAGGGTCGTATCTCTATTTTTTTGTATTTGCTAAGACTTACTTTGTGACATAAGATATGATCTCTTTTGGAGAAAGATCCATGTGCTGCTGAGAAAAAAGTGTATGTGCTTGTTGATGGATGAAATACTCTATATATGTCTGTTAAGACTAAATTATGGATTGTTTTATTGAGTTCTAAGCTTTCTTTGTTTAGTTATTGTTTGGAAGATCTATCCAGTGGTGAGAGAGTTGTGTTAACGTCACCAAGTATTATTGTGTTTTGGTCTATTTGATTCTTATAGTTGAGAAGGGTTTGTTTGATATATATAGATGCTCCATTGTTTGAGGCATAGGTATTTATGATTGTTATGTCTTGTTGTATGATTCCCTTAAGAAATATGAAGTGTCCTTCTTTATCCCTTTTCATTTACTTTGGTTTGAAGTCCACTTTATCTGATATGAGGATGGAACCTTCTGCTTGTTTACACAGTCCATGTCAGTGATACGTTTTTCCCCACCCTTTCACTTTCAGTCTGTGGATGTCTTTTCCTGTGAGATGAGTCTCTTGAAGACAGAATATTGTTTGGTCTTTTTTTTTTTTAAATCCAATCTGTCAGTCTATGTCTTTTAATTGATGAGGTTAGGCCATTCACATTCAGGGTTATTATTGAAATATGATTGGTAGTCCTGGTCATTTGGTTTATTTTTGGTTTTTACCTTGTCTTGGTTTCTCCTTTGGCCTTTCCTTTAGTGTAGTCCCTTTCTTTGTATATTTCCATTGTTGGTTATCATTTCCTCTTCATGGACTATTTTGCCAAGAATGCTGTGTAGTGCAGGCTTTCTTACTGTAAATTCTTTTAACTTTTGTTTATCATGGAAAGGTTTTATTTCATCATCAAATCTGAAGCTTAATTTTGCTGGATATAAGATTCTTGGTTGGCATCCATTTTCTTTTAGAGCTTGGTATATGTTATTCCATGATCTCCTGGCTTTTAGGGTTTGGGTTGAAAAATCTGCTGAGACCCAAATTGGTCTCCCCCTATATGTAATCTGATTCCTCTCTCTTGTGGCCTTTAAAATTCTATCCTTATTCTGTATGCTGGGCATTTTCATTGTAATGTGCCTTGGTGTAGATCTGTTGTAATTTTGAACATTTGGTGTCCTGTGTTCGATTTTCCAATTCATTTTTCACATTTGGGAAATTTTCTGATATTATTTCATTGAAGAGATTGTTCATTCCTTTGATTTGAAATTCTTTGCCTTCTTCTATCCTGACAAATCTTAGATTTGGTCTTTTGATGCTATCCCATAATTCTTGTATGTTCTGTTCATGATTTCTTACCAGCTTCACTGTATGGTCAACTTTATTTTTAAGACTATATATTTTGTCTTCAGTATTCAAGATTCTGTCTTCTGAGTGATGTAGTCCGCTGGTGATGCTTCCTATTGAGTTTTTATTTGGTTTATTGTTTCCTTCATTTCAAGAATTTCTGGTGGGTTTTTTCCCACAATCTCTAGCTCTTTCTTAAAGTAATCTTTTTTTTTACCTGTATTTGCTCCCTTATCTCTTTGTTGGTGTGATTGATGATTGCCTTTATTTGCTCTCTTATATCTTTGTTGGAATGATCAATGTTTGCCTTTATTTGCTCTCCTATTTCTTTGTTGGAGTGATCAAATTTTGCCTGTATTTACTCGCTTAAGTCATTCTTTAATTTGCAGATCATTTTAATTATGTACATTCTGAATTCTTTCTCTGACATTTCATCAACTGTGCTGTTGTAGTATCTTAGTTTATTTGAGGCACTTTCATCCCTTGTTTATTCATATTGATTATGTATCTTTCTTTCTTGCAATGCCAATCTGAGTTACTGTGGTTTCTATCCTATAATCTTGTAGTGACACTACAGATTACCTGTATCTCACCTTGGAGTTCACTTCCAGTCCCCAGCAGGTGTTCCCAGATGGACACTACTGCCACTAAAGATGGTGGTGGTGGTAGTGGAGGTAACTCCAGATGGCAATGGGAGTGGCCCAAGGTGGATGCAAACATTTTCAGAGATGGGGCAAAAAATATGGGACTTACAATGGCTTTGAGATGATTGGAGATGCAGCACTTTGGCTGGCAGCTGCCTCCAGGCCCTGTCTGTTGTCCCAAGGTAGAGGCTAATACATGGGAAGAACTATGGGGATGGCTACAGTGTACAAGATGGATACAGGAAGGGAGTAACAGCATGTATCCCCACTATGTGCCAGGGCAGTCCTGGGCCTGGGCTCTCACACAGACCTGTGAGGGCAGTCCTAGGCCTGATTTTGGCCTGGACACTCTCAAGGATTCCAGGTGGTGGGTCTGGCCCTGGGCCTGGGCTCCCACAGATGGGCAGGGGTCTGGCGCTAAACTGGGGGTGGTCCTGGACATTAGCCTCTAGGGTCTGGAAGCAGTCCTTCGCCTGGATCTGGGTTCCCCTGTGGGTGGGCAGATTGGTTGGTGAAAATCTCGGGCTTGACCTTGGCTGGGCTCCCACAGAGGTCCCTAAAGTTGGTCCTGGGCCTTGACCTGTGTTCCCACAGGTCTGCAGGGACTCTGGCTTATAACTGGGGGCAGTGCTGGGCCTCACATAGGCAAGGTCTCCCGCAGGGGTTCTTGGGGGCAGTCTTGTCCTGGGTCTAAGTTCCCCTGTAATTGGCAGCTAGCAGCCTCAAGTCTGCCCTTGTCTGGGCTCCCCCAGCGGTCCCTGAAGGTGGTCCTGGGTCTTGGCATGTGCTCCCTCCAGGTGACTGGGACTCTGATGCCACTAGTTTTTCCTTTCTTTCCTCCCCAGATGTAGCCAGTATCAATACTTACAATCCATCTTATCAGTTTTTACACATCTAAATGTAAATATATATCCATAAACTAAATACAGTATTGTACTTATTTTAGCATGTTTTATCATCTATCCATCTCAATACATGTAGATCTAGTTTATTCCTCTTAAAGGCCATGTAATACTGCATCATATGATTATACATTCTTACTCATCCATCTCTTTATTGATGGACATTATGTCCATCTAGCACAAACACTGCTACAATAACCATCTGTGCACATGTTCCTTGTATCCATGTAAGAGTTTGTCTATGATATATAACAAAAATTCAATTTTCTAGGTACTAAGATGGCTGAATCAATTAATAATCCCACCACTCAGAATCATTTATAATCCCACAACTTCACCAGATCACAAGATTCTGAAATTACTGCTAATATAATAGGTGTGAAATATTTTCATTTTTTAAATACCGCATTTACTTGATTACTAGTAAGATCAAGCATCTTTTAAACATTTGGTCATTTATGAATTGACCTTTTCTGTAAGTTTCCTTTTCATATAATTTAAAAATTTTGATAATGGCATTTGTCACTATTTTCTATACAAAACTATACATATGCTTTTTAAGAAATTCCTTTTTACTTTGTTTTCACAGAGCTATTTTTCTATATTTATTCTATATTTTCTTATCATTTTCACATGTAATTTTCAGTTGAGTATTTTCCCACAAGTTAAGTCTATTGATAAAAATATTCATACAGTGAAATGTACAAATCATAAATGTATTATTTCACTGGTTTAACAAATATGCTCATGTACTGGCCACCCCAAAGTGTTTTCAGCACTCTAGAAACTTCCCTGTGCCCCTTTTCAGTCAGCACCCTTCCCTGAAGCATTACTGTTCTGATTTGTCTTTTTCTAACATGGTTTAGGATTGTCTATTCTAAGAACTTGTATTAATGGAATCATACAATATGTACTCTTTTGTGTCTGGCTTTTGTTCATTCAACACAGTAGTTTGAGATTTATTTAGATTGTCACATATATCAATAGTTTATTTGTTTTATTGCTAAGTCATACCATTGCATGAATGTATCACAGTTTGTCCTGTTAACAAACATTTGAATTGTTTCCAGTTTGGGCTATTATGAATAAATTTACTATGAACCTTTTCTTACAAGACTTTTCATGGACTTGATTTTCCCTTTCCTAAATTCAAAATCTAGGAGTGGAATTTGGGGTAGCTACTTGAGTTTTAGGTTCACAGGTCATGGTGACTGGGCAACTGCCAGAGATTGGTTGCACTTGGTAGATAAAAACTATGGAGATTTTCTCTTTTTGTTCTTCAGTTATCTCCATCAATTCCTTCCCATCCTCCCTCTACTCCAGGTCAGCTACAACAGCTGAGTCTAGACTAGGAGATATTTATTGAAGTGTAGGAACCTGTTTCAGTCAGCCTTTTCACCACTGTGACCCAAAGACCTGACAAGAACCATTTTAGAGGAGGAAAGGTTTATTTGATGCTCGTAGTTTCGGAGGTCTCAGGCCATAGACAGCCAAGTCCATTGCTCTGGGCTCAAAATATCATGAAAATCATGATCATCAGAAAATCATGGTCAAAGAGGAAAGCAACACAGGGCATGGCTACCAGGAAGCAGACACAGACTGAGCTCAGCTCACCAGAGACAAAATGTATACCTTAAAGGCATGCCCCCAGGAACCAGCCTCCTCCAGCCACATTCTAGCTGCTTATAGTTACCAACCAGTGGTAATCCCTACCAGTGGGTTAACCCAATCATTTCACCTCTGAATGTTCTTGAATTGTCTTACACACAAGATTTTGAGGGACCCCTCATCTAAACCATAACAGAACCCTACTTCAGCTTGGAAAACACTGTTTTATAAGGCAACAGTTTTCACAATTTTGCAGTAGAACTTATTTTTCAAATAAAATGTTTTGAGGAGCTTCAATATATAGATGCTTTCTACAGATGGAGATGTTTTAGTTTTGGGAGGACACTACTCTGCTTGTACCCCCATTTTCTAAGCAACTTCTTAGTTTCCATAAAACAAGCCTTGAAACACTTTCACCTAAGGAAATTAATATTTCAACAGTGGCCAATCTTCTTGTGTTCTCTAAATTTTATGGGTATGGGTCTGTTGCTGTGATATTTTATGTGTTTTGGAAAAGTGATATGTATAACAGACTTTAAATTGGAATTATCTAACCCTGGAGATTTTGAAACAGCCATTTGATTTTCATAGAAGTACAGAAGTTAGAGTCTGAATAGGAGCCCTCTTTTTTCAGGCTTTAATTTCCCAATGATAAAAAGGGGTTGAAAGCCGGGCGCGGTGGTGCATGCCTGTGATCCTAGCACTTTTGGGAGGCTGAGACAGGAGAATCGCGAGTTTAAAGCCAGCCTCAGCAACGGCGAGGCACTAAGCAACTCAGTGAGACCCTGTCTCTACATAAAACACAAAATAGGGCTAGGGATGCGGCTCTGGTCGAGTATCCCTGAGTTCAATCCCTGGTACCAAAAAAAAGGGGGGGCTGCATGAGAAGGTGGTGTGTGTGTGTGTGTATTTCACTGTAATATCTTAATGTTTATCAGCACATTTTATGAATAAAATATATTGTTATTATCTGGGTTTTGCTATAAAAATCTAACCAAGTACAATTTTTGTACTTGTACACTTACTAGGTGGGAAAGAGATCAGGGGAGGCTCTTTCATTTAGAGCATAATGTGGCTTCAGTGAGGTTCTATCACATTATGAAGGACTCTGCAGCTACATTAAAGCATCAGTCACATGTGCACCTGAGTTGTCCATGTCATTGGTCCCAGGTACACAAGATGGTCCAGGTTACTAATACTGTTTTCTTCTGCCATGCTGCTGATATTTCTTTGCGGTATGACAGCAACCATGTTAACTCTAGTTAGTAAATAGCATATCTGGGTTAATCCAGGAAAGAGCAGAGTAGAGGGGAATGTTAGCCTCACTTGTAGACTCCCAGGGAGCACAGAATGCTTTGCATCTTCCCTTGTCACCTGTTATGGTTTAGATATGAGGTATCCACCAAAAGTTCATGTGTGAAACAATACAAGAACATTCAGAGGTGAAATGATTGGGTTATGAGAGCCTTAAGCTAATCAGTGCATTAACCCACTAATATGGATTAACTGGGTGGTAACTGTGGGCAGGTAAGGTGTGACTGGGGGAGGTCAGTCATTGAAGGCATGACTTTGGGGTTTTTATTTTGTCCCTGGTGAGTGGAGCTCTCTCTGCTTCCTGGTGTCATGTCCTGAGCTTCTTTCCTCCTCCGCATCCTTTCGCTGTGATGGTCTGCCTTACCTTGGGCCCACAGCAAAGGAGTCAGTCATCTGTGGACTGAGATTGTTAGGTCCCTTGACATTAGTAATGCTGTTTTGGTTCTGGGATTCCATCTTGACCCAAAACTGAAACTTACAAACTCCAAGAAAAAGAAACTTAAGATGCCTTGTTCCCATAATGCCCCCACCCCAAGTTCCCTAAATACAAAAAAACTGTTGCTACCCAACCACCTGCACCCAGGGTCAAATCTAGCTTGTTCTTGTCCTTGTCCAAAAGATACATAAGCTTCCATTCAAGTGATACTGGCTGCCATGCCTCGCAGAAGGGCAGTCTGGCAGATATTCTTTGTCAATAAACCTTTGCTTGAACTCAGAGCTGTCTCTCTTGTGAATATTTGCACCAGCTACCCAAAAAGAGACCTCTGAAACTGTGAACATTAAATAAACTTTTCCTCCTCTAAAACTGTTCTTGTCAGGTCTTTGGCCATAGCAATGAAAAAGTTGACTAAAACACCACTCACTGTCTTCCCTAAAGGTGAGACCTCAGATACAGATCAGGGACAAAAGGGATGCCGAAGATAAAAGGAAATCACTGTATTAGGGAACAGAGTTCTAATGGGAGGACCAAAGAGATTATAAATAAAGTAGAATTGAGACAAACACACTCTTTGGCCTCTTTTAGGAGCTCTTCACATTCATCCTCCCTTTCTCTAAACTCATAAAGATAGATAGTCCCTCACATCCTTCTTCTGTTAGAAAGGAGTTGCCTCCACCCTTTAAAGGGAAAACAAGCATCAGAGTTGGGACTGCTTCTAGGCCAGTAAAAAAGTGCGGTGGTCCAAAAAGAGTCCAGCCTGGCCTGCCTAGTAGTCCGCAAGGACAGAGACATTGGGACATTGAACACAGGACTATCACAGCAGATAGCTGGTGTTCTAGGCTCTGCCCCTGCTTCCCTTTGCTTCCAGTTCAGCTCAGCTACTGACTTTGAACTTGTCTCCTTCTCTCTACTCTCCCCTTTTCTTGTTCCTGTTCTTTGAATTTGCTTTTATCTCTCTCACTTACTTTGAATTCCCCAACTTTCCCCTGCACATTCTCTGATGACTTGAGTTTGAACTCACACTTCTGGTCCTCTCCTTTCCTTGTCAATTCAGGAAACATCCTCAGGCTTAGTTTTTTCTCCAATCCTGGACCCCAAATGCTGGCATGAATGTATCTGGATGGATGCTTCACCTTGGCCAACTCCTGATTGGGGCACCAACAGGAACTTTAAATTCCAGTTAGTACTTGAAGCATGCATTTAAAAATAGGCATTGGTCTTGTTCAGAAAGGAGTATAATAAAATAGAGACAAAATAGGTTGAATATGACATCAGCAAAATTATGTAAAGTACTCTTACACAGAGTAACTCTAACCTGATCCATTAATCCTGGGGTTATCTGAATTCATTTATTGCCTTGGACTCTAAAGATACCTAAAAACACTTAAGTATTTAACCAAGTAATAAGTAAGTTGGTACTGTAGTAGCATTTGTTAGAAAAAATTTTTTATCTATAATTAACACATTGAGAGCATTAAATTAGACTTGTAGCTCTATAGCAGAGAGGATTATTTGAGAATACCTTTCCAAAAAAGGTAATTCTCAAGTTTAGATTGAAATCAGGGAGGAAATGTGTATCAGCAATTATTAATTCAATGAAAGGTTAAAGATAATATTACTTGTGATGTTATTGTGAGATCAGAAAACATATCACATTCATCTAGCCTTTAGATGAATCCTGTAGTCCTTGCAACAGAAATTGATAATTACATGACAGACTGTCAAAGTGAGCCTTGAGCATGGCTTCCCCTTTTCCTCCCAAGAAAATTAGAGTTACTAATATGGTCTGTAATGATTTTTATACAATTAGCTACAATAACATGAGAAAAACCTACTTGGGGCTGGGTTATAGTTTAGTAGCAGAGTGCCTAGCATCACACACACACATGCACACACAAACAAACCTAAAAATCTTGTGTTTAATAGAACAAAATTTGCTAATTGTTTTTAAGATTCTATCTAGAAAGATATAGCCACCCAGACCCTTGAATTTCAGCTAAGTTAATGTGCATTCAGAAATTTTGATAAAATATCTTCTATATTTTTTGTGGGCCTAGACAAGTAATGATAATTAACTCCAAGTGTGTTACCTAAAATGCAAGGTATTAGTTCCCAGTCAGCTACCAGAATATCAGCAAGCTGAATCACAGTTTTGAGTTTAGCTCCTGACATTTTCAGATCAGAATAATGGTAACCCCATCAACCAGGTTCCAACTGACTTGTACCAGACTATCTCCAAAAATCTCTATTCAACTCTTGTTCAAAAAGTCTTCTAAATAATGATTCACGTTCAGTTTGTGAATGGGACACCATGACCATCTGGACTGGTTTTCATTTCAGATCCTTACTAATGTGATCTTTTCCCTCAGATTCTGCAGGCCTTTTATTAGCTCACCAAATAAACTTTAAGCTGTAGAGCTCAAATATGGGGTTTCAAGTAAATTAGAAAACCCTGAAGACACTGACAAATTCCTAGAGACATATGACCTACCCAAACTGAATCAGGAGGACATACATGACTTAAACAGATCAATTACATGCAAGGAAATAGAAGAGGCCATCAAGAACCTTCCAACCAAGAAAAGCCCTGGACCAGATGGATTCTCAGCCGAGTTCTACAAGACCTACATAGAAG
>CM053399.1:114604766-114694697 GCA_028644305.1 Xerus rutilus
ACACAGGAGAATCTCAAATTTGAAATTAGCCTAAAAAACCTAGTGTGATTCTGTCTCAAAGTGAACATTTTTCAAAAAGGTTAGGAGTAGAGCTCAGTGGCACAGCATTGCCTAGTATACATAAGGCCCTGGATTCAATCCCCAGTACTGACGGGAAAAAATGAATATTAAGAGAGTACAAGCCGCGGGCTGGGATTGTAGCTCAGCGGTAGAGCGCTTGCCTCACATGCGTGAGGCCCTGGGTTCAATCCTCAGCACCACGTACAAAGCAATAAAATAAAGACATTGTGTCCATCTCCAACTAAAAAAATATTTTTAAAAAAAATTGTTAAAAAAATAAAAAATAAAAAAGAGAGTACAAGCCAGGCACAGTGGCACATGCCTCTCAGAGGCTGAGACAGGAGAATCGCAAGTTCAAAGCCAGTCTAAGCAATAGTGAGGCGCTAAGCAACTCAGCAAGACCCTGTCTCCAAGTAAAACACAAAATAGGGCTGGGGATGTGGCTCAGTGTTGGAGTACCCTTGAGTTCAATCCCCAGTACCAAAAAAAAAAAAAAAGGAGAGAGAGAGTACAGTAGCTGGGAACACTCAGGAATAGTATTAAATACTTTTGAGCCAACAAATCTTATAAAAATTTAAGTAACAAAATACACAATATTCGAAATTAGAATATACCATAGTTCTAATATTGGCAAAATTGGTATACTTCCACTTATAGCTACACAAAATAACCTAAGGTATTACATCCTTAAAGCCTTTATCATCATACTTAATCTTATGCATTTTGGCAATGAAAATTCTTTTTTGTGAATGCTTCTCACCTTAGGGGGGAACTAGAAACAGAATATTACCTTTATACTTCAGCATTTCACAAGAAAGAATACTTTTAAATTATATGCAACAATATCCATGATTAATTAATCATGGATTAATGGATTAACTTTAATTCAGAAGTAAGAGTAATATAAGAAAGGAAGAAAGTAACAGAGAAAAATGTCCATCTGTATACCCCGCATGGTATTACCTTGTGTTGTGCAATATATAACCTGTTTAACTGAATATAGTGGCCTTACATATTCAGGGTCAGTGATGTACAGAATCATTTCTACACTATATTGTCAAAATTTTTCTTTCAATTACTAACATTTCTAAGAATAAAATTTTCATAATAATTGCTTTTAAGTAAATACTTTCAGATTTATTCTTGTAGGCCAGGAGTTCATCCTAAAATATAATTTTATCTTCAGTAGAATATCCCTTTTAACCCAAGGCTATTTGGCAACTAGCCAAGACATGTATTCTATATGCTTCTAAATATGTGTGGATTTATTTTCTATGTTCTTTTTTAGACATTGTAGTAAGGCCATACTCAAGTGTGCAAAAATTTTGATTCCTTATTTTCCTTATTTTTCTCTAACCATGTGAAGTTCTTATGAACTTCAATTTATTCTAAAATGGAAAAGGTAATCTAGCCAATTCAAAGCAAATTTTGCAATGCCTCCTGGATTAACATCTGAGCCTCCTGTGGGTAAGTCCTCAGTCTATTTCTAGCCTTCCCACCCTTCTCCTCCCCTTTTCTTCCTGGGAGTTATCTGAGATCCAGAGCACCATTCCTGTGTCCTGGTGTAGGGCAGCCAATGCTCAGCACTGGCCAATTGTCAACATGAGGACTCAAGGCTGCCCAGTCATCTCACATGATGAGACGAGCTGGAAATCCCAACGTTTACATTAAAATCTTCCAATGTGTACATTTTGCCAAATGTTTGCCCAGTGGGAGTCAACAATCAGTGGATCATGACGGGGAGAGAAAATACCAAAAAAGGAGTTTTCTTTCTCCATCTCCCTTTCTGTAAGGTATTGGGTTGGCTGGGCTGGCCACAGCTACCACCTTCCACCAAGGGCTCGTGCCTGGACCTGTCCCAGCAAGGTGTTATGAAGGCTTCCCAGTATTTTGTCCTTTGTTGTTTTCCCTTGTCTCTATTCATACCCTTATAAAGAGTGTGAAAATGGTATCTGTTTCTTGCCCAAACCAAGACTGATTAAGAAATGAATTCAACATTTTATTATTATTATTATTTTAATGTTTTTTTGATACATTATTGTTATACATAAAAGTGGGGTTCATTTTGAAATAATCACATATGCATGGACTATGATTTGTTCCATTCTGGTCCCTAGTACTTCCTCTTTTCCCATTTCCTCTCTCTCCTTTGTCCTCTTTCTCTATTGGTCTTCCTTCTATTTACTTATGGTTTTTTTTTTAGTTGGTGTCTTTTACATATTCAACATTTGCTTTTTTAACTCTACAGGCCAAATGAAACATAATAAACCATATGAGCCAAACAAAGTCATGTCTATTGACCAGATCTGGCCCATGGGTTATAAATATTTTACTTATAGCACCTCCTAAAACATAGTCTTCCCTTAGAAATTAATCTGATTTCAATCAAATATAACTATATTCCTATTTAAAGGAAATACGAGAGATGGAGAAACAAATTAAGTGACATGATCCAAAATATGGAACATTGCTTTCTAGGGGAAATGACCCGATTTTTCCAACAAATCAAAGACATAGAAAAAGGGGAGCTGTGCATTGGGATAACTATGAAAAACAGAAACTTACGTGATAGAAAAACCAAAATCAACATGTGAATCTTGTTTGGACTGATTCAAATCAACACCTTTGAGACAATCACAGAATTTTAATAGAAACCTGGTATGACATAACATTAAACATTATCGTTAATTTTTCAATCTACTCATCAATTAGAGATGCTTTCCGAAGTACCACTTAGAGATGCATCAATGAATAACATGAAATGCCTGATGTCTGGGGTGTATGTAAGAATATTATAGCAAGAAAACTGAAGAATAAGTAGAGAGAGGAGAAAGGACAGAAGATTGGCACAGTCATAGCAATTGTTGAAGCAAGGTGTCAGCACATGAGGATTTATCATTCTCTTCTCTCTGTTTGAAATTTTCCAAAATAAAATGCTTCTCAAAGTAAAAAACCAGGATTTTCTTCTTTGTACTTAGGCAAAATTCCACTGTAAAAAAAAAATATGTCATAATCCATGCTTTCTACCAACTTTTCATCTTCTAAGAAAGGGCATCCCTATGAGCTCTGCATCTCAGGGAAGTCCGTCTTCTTTCATGCAGCTTTCACACAAACTGTGCTCTCTCAGTTCTGACACCCCAGCTCCTATTTGTCTCCTACCTTGTTTCCACTTCCCTGCCCAGGTCATTGGTTGACTTAAAGCCTCATTCTGAGCTTAGCCCTGGCAATCTTGTCTCCCTACACCCTAGCCTCTACTCCTGAGGTCAGTTGGAAAATACCATGGATAATCTAAGGAGCTACAAAATAGGCAAACAACCACCATTCGGGGAGGTGAAGTTCTCATGTAAGATGAAATGGATTTTTGTGACTAATTATTTTTCTTGTATTAATGTATGAAAATGAGTATCATTAGCCTCACGATTTGCATGGGGAAAGGAGAACCATAGCAAAAAAGTAGTAATAAAAACTTGACTGAAGACAGCAAATCATTCCTTGGAGATGTTGATACTGTAAATCAAATTGTTTTAACCACAAGGTATCATTTATAACACTAGCTTTAAAAAAAAATCACTAAAACTAAGTATGGTGGTGCCCATCTTTAATCCCACTCAGGAGGCTGATGCAGAAAGATCAAGAGTTCAAAGTCACTCTGGGCAACTTAGCAAGATCCTGTCCTAAAACAAACAAAAAAGCTGGGGATGTAGCTCAGTGTTAGAGTGCCCCTGTTTGTTCAAGCCTCAATACTTCAAAAAAAAGAAAAGTCACCAAAAGCCCAGATCTTCTCCTTAAAGGCACATACCCATGAGTTAAATGTAAAACTGCACAGTTTCACACACATGCACACATAAACACGCACACGCACACACACACACACACATACACACACACCTCTTTCAGCCTCACTTATGGTCCAGTTAACCTTTTTAAGAATATATTTTTAGGGCTGGGATTGTAGCTCAGGGGTAGAGCGCTTGCCTCGCATGCGTGAGGCCCTGAGTTCGATCCTCAGCACCACATACAAAGCAATAAAATACACTGTGTCCATCAACAACTAAAAAAATTAAAAAAAAAAAAAAAAGAATATATTTTTATTAGCTGGGCACGGTGGCCTAAGCCTGTAATCCCAGCACTTAGAGAGGCTGAGACAGGAAAATCGTGAGTTCAAAGCCAGCCTCAGAGCAACAGCGAGGCGCTAAGCAACTCAGTGAGACCTTGTCTCTACATAAAACACAAAATAGGGCTGGGGATGTGGCTCAGTGGTCGAGTGCCCCTGAGTTCAATGTCCAGTACCAAAAAATAATAATAATAATAATATATTTTTATTCTTTGAAATAAACTATTATATAGTTTATTTCATATATATATAATGTTATTCATGAAATGCTATTTCTTAATAATAATTCTAATTGCTAAATGATTTAAAATTAAAGATGTCAAGATTGAAATATACAATGTGTAAGATTAATGTTCTCTTTTCTGTCACACTTAAACTTTTAGTCTTGAGTTTCCCAATATGTAACAAAAACTTATTTACTCTAACCTAAAACTTAAATTTCACAAAGTGTGGTTAGATGGAGCCATGTTAAGTTACAAAACCTATGGCTAAAATGCAGCCATTTCGAGCTCCCCTACATGTATAACACAGGTCCACACGTGGACCGGAATGCTGATCACAACCCCCAACTATAAACTCCCTTTGTCCCCCGTCTTCCAATCATAGTGTGTGTAGTGTCCTTAATGAGCCAATCAGGACTATAACCCTTCCCTCTTCCTTCCCCATTTCTAAATTAGCCAATCTAGTAGATTGTAACCCTCAGATCCTTCTACCAGAACAAACAGTAGTGCTGTGTTGGGGATAAAAACAGGCAGAGTGCGTGCCCAAGTGTGCTTGCTTGCCTAACTGTGGTCACTGGCACACTCTTCTGCAGAAGTGAAATTTGCCTTGCCAAATAACTTTTGAGCATGTGTCTGATATCTTGTGGCATCCCAATGTGTCTAACAAATGCTTTGACTTTGTGTGTGTGGCACTAGGGATGGAAATCAGGGTCTTGGCGCATGCTAAATATGTGCTCTACCACTGAGCTACACACTCAGCCCCTTAACTGACTTTAAAGAACTAAGTATTACAAAATAAATCCTTATGCATTGTTATTGGGGTGCTAAGAAAAAATAATGCTTCCAGATTTTAGTTTTATGATTTAATGTTGTCAAATTCACTTTTGCTTCCAGTTGTTGGGTTTTGCCACATCGCTATGTTTAATTATACATATAAAACTCATTTAAATTGGATCACAAGAATTCAAATTTTGATTTTTCTAACTAGCAAACATGGACACAGAACATGCCTATGATATGACCATGGGCATATTCTCTTGACGTTTTTGTCTTGGTTTCTACATCTAGAAAATGCCAACATAATGTAATATGTCCAACATTGGTTAAAACACAAAAAGCATCTGGCACATTGGAAACACTCTCCTGTAACTCTTAGCCAGATGAGTCCTTCGTGTCTGTCTCCTAATCTGTTTTTTCATGATAGCAATAAAGACAACACCCTCTTCACTCATTAAGGACTAAATTAGTTAACACATGTGGAAGTGTACCATAAACTACATTTTCTCTGAAAATGTGGGTTATTGTTTTTATCCTATGCCAAGACTCATGCCTTAATGTACCTTTACAGCACTTCCTGCTCTGAGGAAAGAGTCAGAAATTGACAACAAAGATTTTCAACCAAACACTCTAAACACCTTTTGTTAGCCAATCAGGAAAAAAAACAAAAAACAAAAAACAAAAAACATCAGTCTTTTTTCTTTTATTCTCTTAAATGGTGTGTGTTATTTTTTTAATTTTTATTAATTTATGTATTGGTACCAGGGGTTGAACCCTGAGGGCCCTTAACCTCTGAGCCACATCCCCAGCCCTTTTTTATTTTTATTTTGAGGCAGGGTCTCACTAAGTTGTTTAAGGCTTTGCTACATTGCTAAAGCTGGCTTTGAACTTGAGATCCTCCTGCCTTATCCTCCCAAGTTTCTGGGATTACTGGTGTACACCACTGCATTGGCTGATGTGTGTTTTTAAACTAAGTCCCTGCTAAAAAATATATACACAGACATACACACACACACACACACACACACACACACACAGACACGGGGAGGAGTAGAGAAATAGGGAAGCCTTAGAACTGAGTCAAAGCATTTACAAAAGAAATATATGAACCCATTTATAAGATATAAGTACATCAAACAGGACATCAAACAGGACATGGAAAGAGACAGGAATCTAGCTCAAATTGACTTCAGCAAAGGGAATCTTTTTTTTTTTTTTTTTGGTACCTGGGATTGAATTTGGGGGTACTTGACCACTGAGCCACATCCCTAGCCCTATTTTGTGTTTTATTTAGAGACAGGGTCTCACTAAGTTGCTTAGCACCTCGCCATTGCTGAGGCTGTCTTTGAACTTGCGATTCTCCTGGGATTACAGGTGTGCGCCACCAAGCCCAGCTAGCAAAGGGAATCTTTATCGGTCATGTAACTGAAAAAGTCTAGGCGTAGATCATCTTTAAACTAACTAAGTCCATGAACGACAGCTTCCTCAAGGAAAATCAGGGAATTTGGGTACCAGATAATCAACAAATGGATGTTAGGGAGCCAAAAATAATGTCTTCCCATGACAGTAAACAATGTAGAAATGGTTTAGAGTGAGAAAGGCAGAGCCCATGCTCTATCAGTATATTTGGTAGAAGCACTGGTATCTAAGACTTGAAGCCGTATTAAGGTTCTGATGAGGATACAGATCCTATGATCATATTATTGGAGCAAGTCTTATTTTAGAAGATGCAAATATCCTCAGGATAATGAACACAAATTATCTAGCACAAGACTTGGCACATCATTTATAATATATTAGCTTCCTTTTTTTTACTGTCTTCTATACTTACTAGGAACAGATTTGCTCTAAATCAACAAGAATAATTTTTGCTATAAGCATCAGGAAACTAACATGGCTAAAAGATGATTGTGCCACAGGCTCCAAGAGTTTTCATCTCAATTCAAGAGACCAATTCAGTTCTGAGATAGAAATCTCAGGTTCAACTAAAAAAAAAAAAAAATTTTTTTTTTTTTTTGGTCAGTACTGGGGATTGAACCCAGGGCCTTGTGCATGCTAGAAAAGCACTTTACCACTGCACCACATTCCCAGCCTCCAATTCAAAATTCTTAGAAAAGAATTCTGGCTGGGTGCAGTGATACACACCTGTAATGCCAGAAACTTGGGAGATTGAGACAGGAGGATCAAAAGTTGGAGGCCAACTTTGTCAACTTATTGAGACTCTTTCTCAAAACAAAATTTATAAGAAGGGCTGGGATGTAGTTCAGTGGTAGAGCACCTTTGGGTTCAATCCTCAGTACTGAAAAGAAAGAGAGTCAGACAGTTGTCCTGACTGACCTGTTATATCCAGAAGTTACTGGTCTCAGCAAAAGGAATTCTTACTGGCTCATGTAACTGAAAAAGATCTAGCAGCAGGACATCCTTAAATATGACGAAATCCAGGAGGACAGTTTCCCCAAGACAAATCAGGGGTCCACTCAATCAATAATAGCCAGGAATAAAGGGTCACATATGATAGAAATGACACATGTGCCCACCTCTAGGCCCAGCAGAAGGAAAAGAGTAGATATTCTCAGATAAGTGAAAATTATTGTGGAGGGGAACACACCCAAAAGTGTTTATGAAAGATTGTTTTTTCAAAATCAAAGAAAAACTCTTGAAATGAGGCTCTATCCCTTTAATATTTTGGAAGCATCAGTGAGACTGAAAACAGGACTGGCAAGGAGACCATCAACATTTCTCCTCTATTTAGCTGAGGAAAACTTCAGGCTGTGAATTGGCCTGGGAGACTTAGCAATCTGCCATATCCAGGAAGCTAGCCAATTCACTCTTCAAAGGCAACAGAATGCTAACAAGCCAGAGAAGGGCGACAAGAAGGGGAAGTCAGAAGTGTTGTATCCAGGGGACCTGAAAATACTCCATCTGGCTGTAAAGCGGTACCCTTTTACTTCAAGGACCAAGCTTGTGAAATAGAATTAGGTGCCAAGTTGCTTTTCTCTCTAGTAGAGGACAAAATAATGTAAAAACAAATCAGAAACAAAGCTAATCGCCTCCTTTCCTGAGTACTTTTTAAAAATCAACTTTTTGTTTTAGAATAATTTTAGATTTATAGAAAAGCTGGAACATAGTAGAGACTTCTCATATATTCCACAGCATTTTCCTATTGTTAGCATCTTATGTTAACTGAAGTTCATATTTTATCCAAATTTCCTTCAGCTTCCCTCAATGTTCGTTTTCTGCCCCAGGATCCTACTAAGGATCCCACATTGTGTGTGTGTGTGTGTGTGTGTGTGCGCGCGCGCGTTACCAAAGATTAAACCAGGGCCTTGCACATGCTACGCAAGTGCTCTACCACCAAGCCATATCCCGAGCCCTTTTAAAATTGTATTTTGAGACAAAGTCTTGCTAAATTGCCAAGGTTGTCCTGGAACTTGCCATCTTCCTGCCTTAGCCTCCTAGGTAGCTGGGATTACAGGTGGGCACCACCAAGCCCAGCATCACATCACATTTAATTGTTCTTAGGGTCCTCAAGACTGACAGGTTTTCAGACTTCCCTTGTTTCTATGACTTTGACAGCCTTGGGAAGTACCAATCAAGGGTAAGAGAACGACCCTCCCTTTGGATTGTCTGATGTTTTTCTCATAGTTAGAACGAGGTTAGGATTTCCAGGGGCGGGGAAGTAAGGTGCCATTCTCATCATATACTATGAAGGGTTCATGTTATCAACATGTCTTATCGCTGACGATGTGAAACATGTCCACATGGCCTGAGGTAGTGCTAATTAGGCTTCTCCACTATAAAGTTACTGTTTTCAACTTTCCCCATAGTCTACTTTTTGAAAAGAAGCAGCCTGTGCTAAAGGGCTGGGGAATTATGCTATCCTTTGTTGATAAGGCATTTATCTATGTAAGTTATTTGAAATTATTCTATGTAGGAGATTTGGTTATTATCTCCATTCACTCATCCATTCACTCACTCACTCATTTAAGCACTTGTACATATGGGTATGGTCTCGTGGGTATTTATTTTATGTTTTGGGTTATAATCCAATACTACCTTAGTTATTTTTTTGCTCAAATTGTTCCAGTTTGGGCCACTGAGAGATCTTTCATTAGCTCCTGTGCTCCTTTGACATTCCCACATTATTTTGTTGACATTGTTGTTTTTACCACTTCCTTACTATCTGGCATTATAAAATAGTGCAGGTTTACCTCTTTTACTTCCTGTTTCAGCTCTAGAATCAGTAATTTCTCCAAGGAGCCCTGATTATTAGAACATGGTATTAGAAACCATTCTAGGTTCTAAGTGTGCTGTTGCTATTGGGGTGTTGTTTCTTGGAAAGCACAAGAAGTAAAATAAAAAATCAATAAATGGGAAATCATTAAATTAAAAAGCTTCTCCACAGCAAAGGAAACAATCAAGAGCATAAGAGAGAGAAAATCTTTGCCAACTGCCCCTCAGATAGGTCGTTAATATTTATGCTGTGCAAAGAACTCAAAAACTCAACACCAAAAACAAAACAAATAACCCAGTCAATAAATCTGCAAAGGAACTAAACAGACACTTTTCCAAAGAAGAAATATGAATGGTCAACAAATATATAAAAAAATGTTCAACATCACTAGCAATTAGTGAAATTTCATCTCACTCCAGTCAGCATGGCAATTATCAAGAATACAAGTAACAACAAATATTGGTGAGGATGTGGTGACAGGAGTACACTCATGAATTGTTGGTGGGACTGCAAATTTGTGCAACCACTCTCAAAAGCAGTATGGAGATTCCTCAGAAAACTTGGAATGGAACCACCATTTGACCCAGTTATCCCATTCCTCAGCATATACCCAAAGGATTTAAAATCAGCATACTATAGTGACACAGCCACATCAATGTTTATAACAGCACAATTGGCAATAACTAAGCTATAGAGACAACTTAGGTGCCCTTCAAAAGATGAATGGATTAAGAAAATGTGGTATATAAAGAATGACTTTATGACATTTTCTGGTAAATGAATGGATCTGGAAACTATCATGCTAAGTGAAATAAGCCAGTCCCCCAAGGTTGGATGTTTTCTCTGATATGTGGAAGGTAATCCACAATAAGGGGAGAGGAGGGGGGATTTAAAAAAAAAAAAAAGAATAGAGGGCTGGGATGTAGCTCAGTGGCAAAGCATTAGCCTTGCATTCACAGAGCCCTGGATTGGATCCCCAGTGCAAAAAAAAAAGATAGAAAAAAAAAAAAAGAATAGAAGTTCAATGGAATAGACAAAGGGAACTGAAGGGAAGGGATGAGAGACTGGATAGGGAAACACAGTGGAATGAATCTGACATACATTCATATGTACATATGTAAATATACCACAGTGAATCTCACCATTGTGTATATCCACATCTATTCTTTTTAATATTTTTTAGTTGTCAATGGACCTTTATTTTATTTATATGTGGTGCTGAGAATCGAACCCAGTACCTCACACATGCTAGGCAAGTGCTCTACTACTGAGATATAACACCAGCCGCATCCACATCTATTTTTTTAAAAATATTTTAAAATTGTTGATTAGGGGCTGGGATGGTAGCTCAGCGGTAGAGCGCTTGCCTCGCATGCGTGAGGCCCTGGGTTCTATCCTCAGCACCACATACAAAGCAATAAAATAAAGATTAAAAAAAAAGAGATATTCTGTCCACCTACAACTAAAAAATAAATATTAAAAATAAATAAATAAATAAATTGTTGATTAAAAAATTAAATGGATGGACCTTTATTTTATTCATTTATTCATATGCAGTGCTAAGAATCAAACCCAGTGCATTCTAGGCAAGTGCTCTACCATTGAGCCACAAACCCAGCTCCTCCACATTTATTTTTTAAAAACAATGGGTAAATGGCAGAAAGATCAGTAGAACAGAGGGAGGGAGCAGGGAGTGGGGATAGGGGAGGAGTAGGGGAGGTACACGGGGCTGAGTTATAACAAGATATATTCCATGCTTTTATAATTATGCCAAAGGATCTGGAGACTATCATGCTAAGTGAAATAAGCCAGTCTCCCAAAACCAAGGTTGACTGTTTTCTCTGATATGTGGAAGGTAATCCACAATAAGGGAAGTGGAGGGGAGATTTATAAAAAAAAGAATAGAGGGCTGGGATGTAGCTCAGTGGCAAAGCATTAGCCTCACATTCACAAAGCCCTGGATTGGATCCCCAGTGCAAAAAAAAAAAAAAGATATTGTCATGTATAACTAAAAAGAATCAATAAAAAGAAAATGTGTATATACTAACTTGTGCATATATACATATCTGTAATTACTTCTATATTTATGGATCTGTACATATTTAGTTAAACATGAATTCACGTTGATATCTTCAACTGAGGTTCAATACTGCATATTTCATTCTGGCTTTCTCTTGCTACCTGCAATCTACCACTCCAATAGTGAGACACCTGGCTACCACTATTCACCATCTATTTACTTATTGTTCAATCCTAGATCTGTCTATAAAAATAAAGGGTAAGTAGATACAGCCCCAGATGGAAGATGTCTGTGAGAGTTTAGCCTGAAATGCTCATGTTTCTCTTTTTTTCCCCCCTTTGGTCTTCTGGGGATTGAACCCAGGAACATTTTACCACTGAGTTACACCCCCAACTCTTTCTATTTTTAAATTTTGAGACAGGGTCTTGCTAAGTTGCTGAAGCTGGCTTCAAATTTGTGATTCTCCAGACCCAGCTTCCCAAGTCACTGTGATTACAGGCATGTGCCACCTTGCCTGGATTAAGTGTTCATAATTCTTCATCTCTCAAAATGTGTTATGGAAACAAATGCTTAATAGGAGGGCAACTGGTTATCTGATGACACTCTCCTTCAGTTTTTAATTGGGATTGGAGTTGAAATTGAGAATATGAACTTCTAATTGGAACTTACAGGGCAGCCCTGAAGTCAGAAAATGTGTCCTAGAGATTTCTTTGTTACTAATTACATGACTGTGAGTGTCATCTTACATCGCTAGGCCTTAGTTTCTTCATCTGTCATTCATGGCATTTATTATGTGACTACTCTTTGTCAGTCACTGTGTCAGATGCTCTACAGAGAAATGCAACAGAGGGCCCAGGGAGGTGGACTTTCAAAGGTGTAAGCTAGGAAATTGCCATTTTGATCTTGTTAACAAACAGGTTGGGGCCAAGGAGATGGCCCAGTGGTAGAGTGCTTGCCTGGCACATGCATGGTCCCAGGTTCAAGCCCCAGCACCACAAAAACAAATAAAGAAAGAACAAAAAAGTTGAAGTAGTATTGTCCTAGGAACCCAGAAATTTTGCTGGTATCTGTCCTGGAGAAATTCTTCAAGAATGTCCACTGAATAATTGGTTGTAAGAGGAAAAAAATTGAGACAACATAATTATTTATCATCTTAGGACCACATAAACAGATGTTTATTCATGCAGTGGAATACTAGACAGGAGGTAAAGTGAATAAAATAGATGTATACATATGAACATGGCTTTATCTTGAAAACAAAGTTGAAAAAGAAAAAGCAATTTACAGAAAAATGCTTGCAGCATGATACTGTTTGAGTAAACACTATGTATGGTTTGTAAAATAATATGTGGTAAAAGTATTAAACCATGGACAGGGAGAATATACACCCAATCCAGCTTAGTGGATACCTCTGGGAGAGAGCAGAGGGTTCTGGAAGGAGAACAAAGAGGTTCCCACTGTCTTTGTAAAAATGTCTATATTAAAAAATCAGAGGGGCTGGGTTTGTGGCTCCATGAGTCACTGGGTTGGATTCTCAACACCACATATAAATAAATAAAATAAAGATCCATCAACAACTAAATATAAAAAGAAAAAAACAAAAATCAGAATAAAATATAAATGTTTATAGTTGTTACAACTGAGTGTGCATGTACATATGTATTTAATATTGTTCTTTACATTTTTATTCGTTTTGTATATTTAAAGATTACTTTTAAAAAAACTATTCACAATTTGCTTCAAGCAATGGAAACTCAAGCACCATGGAGGTAATTTGGGGGAACATCTGAAGTATGCCAGTAATATGTCATGAAGTATGAAGTGTCCTTGTCCTTGTCCTGAAGTATGTCATGTCCTTGTCCCTTTTCCTCAAGAAGTGCCCATTGTCTGCCAACTGGCTGGATCTTTTCTCTGGACTCCTCCATCTGCTCCTTCTTTCTCAAGAGTTGCAAACAAATTTCTCTCCTTTTTTTCTTCCCTTAAGTTTAGCTGTTTCCTCTCTTGCCTTGTCCCCACACCTCAGTCTTACCATTTACTCCAACCAGATTACCATGGAAGTTTTCCCATGACAACTTTCTTCCTAAAAGTTGTTAAATCATAAAAATTCCACCAGATTTGTATTTGTATAAAGAAATTCATCAGAATGAATGACAGGTGTATCAAGGTCTGGTCATTTGGCCCAATATGAAACATCACTTACAGTCCATTTATCTCCAGAGTTTCCATGGAGTCAGCCAAGACTGTGGTCAGACTGGCATTTCAGTTTTTTTTTAAATTTATTTATTCTAATTAGGTATGCACAATGACTTCTGCACCCAATCCTTCTTCCTATCCATAGGTATGGATCCAAAGGGGACTCTCTGAACTCTTTCTTTTGAGAGTGTCCATTATTTTTTTCCCCTTGCCTATGCCTTCTAATAAACTTATGACTGTTACATTGAGGAAAACAAACAAATAACAAAGGGGACTCCCTATGGAGTATCCTGCACATGAAATTCCATCAGGTGCTTTGCTCTCCACTTTCCTCCATGGTCACAGGTAAATGAAGGACATCAGTCAGCTATTGCAACAACAACTTCAAAAATCTCAGTGACCTGTCACATATAACTAAGAAGAACCAATTAAACCATGGTGATATATCTCAACATCCTTGGGGATGGGAGGTATACTCCATGCATAGCAAAGAAAGAAACAAACAGAAAACTGTGAGCGAAGAATGCTATCTACCACAAGTAGCCTGAGAAATGGGCAGATTTTCCTAAAGCCAAGGAACCTTCTGGGAAAAGGGGAAATGGGAGTCAACGTTCTTCTCTTAGAGGTTCAAAATTACTAAGGCATTATTGGTATGAATAGGGAGGGTCCTAACCAAGGCTAGGAACGAGGAAAACCCCTGATATAAAAGATCATCATAAAGATAGAAATAGATGGAATCAATGGAATCTAATTCTATGTACACTTATGGTTACTACTAGAAACTCCTTCAATGTTCTGGAACAAATGGTCCTTTCTATGTGTACAAACTATTGTTAAAAGAGTTTTAATATTAGGAGCACTGGCCTAGATCTTGCATTCCAGCTTAGCAAGGCTAGTGTAGTAAGCGAGGCCTTGTGCATCATGTATCCACAGTGACACATTTTGAAGCAATGGAAAGAACATTGGGGTTCTGACCAATTTTCCCTTTCTACTTTTTGAGGCAATAATAAGCAAGATTGACCACTTAGACATAATAAGCATCACAACCCTGGAATTCTTGGCTGAGCATAAGGATTTGGAGAGCAAAGATATGCATGTAATAAAAAAGAATTTCCTTCTGTTATGATTTGGATATGAGGTGTCCCCCAACAGCTCTTTTTTTTTTTTTTTCGGTACTGGAGATTGAACTCAGGGGTACTCGACCACTGAGCCACATCCCCAGCCCTATTTTGTGTTTTATGTAGAGACAGGGTCTCACTGAGTCGCTTAGTGCCTCACCATTGCTGAGGCTGGCTTTGAACTCATGATTCTCCTGTCTCAGCCTCCCTAAGTGCTGGGATTACAGGCTTGCGCCACTGCGCCCAGCTCCCCAAAAGCTCTTGTATTAATGCAAGAACACTAAGTGGTGAAGTGATTGGATTTATTTGTTTATTTTTTTTATACCAGGGAGTGAACCCGGGGGTGCTTAACCACTGTGCCATATCACCAGCCCTCTTTTCATTTTTTTATTTTGAGACAGGTTCTCACTAAGTTGCTGAAGGCCTAGCTAAATTCTTGAGGCTGGCTTTGAATTTGTAATCCTCCTGCCTCAGTCTCCTGAGCTGCTGGGATTACAAGTGTGCTAGGTGTAAAGTGATTGGATTTTGAGAGTTGTGACCTAATCAGTCCATCCTAGTTTGAAGAGACTAACTGGGTAGTAACTGTAGGCAGATGGGGCATGGCTGGAGGAGGTGGGTCACCAGAAGTGTGCCCTTGAAGGGTTCATCTTCCCTGCAGCCCTTTCCTCTTGTTCTCTCTGCCTCCTGGCCACTACGGGCAGAGCCGCTTTCCTTCATCACACCCTTCCACCATGATGTTTTGCCTCACTTTGGGCCCAGAGTGATGGAGTCGGCCCACCTTGGACTGAACCTCTGAAAATCATGAGCCCCAAATAAACTTTTCTTTCTGTAAGTTGTTCTTGTCAGGTATTTTGTAACAGCAATGAAAAGTTGACCAACACAGCCGGGTGCAGTGGCACATGCCTGTAATCCCAGCACTTTGGGAGGCTGAGACAGGAGAATCGCGAGTTCAAAGCCAGCCTCAGCAACAGTGAGGCACTAAGCAACTCAGTGAGACCCTGTCTCTACATAAAACACAAAATAGGGCTGGGGATGTGGCTCAGTGGCCAAGTACCCCTGAGTTCAATCTTCAATATCACACACAAAAAAATAAGTTGACTAACACACCTTCTCAGAGGTGTTGTAATGAAAATAATCTAAATTATTTTGCATACCAAGTATAAAGAAATGAGTCATATAAATTAGTTGGAAATAAATAAGACATTGTCTCTTCCCTATAGTATTTGTCTTTATTTGAAGATATATTAAATCAGAATTATGCCAGCTTTACTATTCTGTAATTTTAAGATGTACTGCATCTTCCCTTCGTATAATACTTGTTTAGCAGGCTGAATGTGCAAGATAGCCAGAATTAACAAGCTGTCATATGCCAATGTTAGCACTCCCTATAGGATAGAGATTTCAGTGTTTGCTCATCTAAAACATCAACTACCTGATTGCAACATCAAAGAGCAAGTTGGAAGGCTTGCCACCTTATTAAAGAGAAAGTACATGACATTTCGAAATGTATAGCTCCGGGCAAGGCTGAATCCTGAGGACTGACACCTAATGGGAATAATTGCTCTCATGAGAGTATGCAAGTCACTGTTTTCACTCCATGGATTACATTAGTATTTTAACATTAAACAAAGAGATGTGTGAAAATAAAGGTGACATTAGTGTCAGTCCCTGGCTTTTATGAGTTGCCTAGGCCCAGAAAGCCAAGTCTCACGCAGTCCCCAAGTCATTTAGTAACACAATTAAATTCACTATAACTCCCATCTATATAAATAGTGGGCTGATGAGCTACCATATTTGCTCCACAGAGAGGACTGGCTTCCTACCTTGATTACCTGATTCCACTCCAGGTTCTTGGAGGGGACCGATGCCTTTGGCTCAAGCCCAGGCTATTTGGCTGGTATCTTCCCAACGTGTCCAGTTCCATCTAGCTTCCTCTCCCTAGAAGTGAATTCTGACTCTCATATTTCCATCTATGGGCAAAGTTCTGTTGAAACTCAGAAGCCTTGTGAGTCCATGTATCTTTGAGGAGTAGTGCTCACAGGAAGCCCCTTTATTTATTTCCTTCCTTCCACCTAAGCAGGTCCTCTGGAGGGAACAAGTTTGAATCAACACTGGATAAGTCACATCATTCTTCACATTGCGATTCATACTATTTGTCTTTATAATTGAGTTAGAAGAGTCCTTCTGTCCATCCCAGGGACAATACTGAAGTTCCAACATGCTCCCAAGTCAATCTATTCAAGTTGGGAAAACCATACCTGTGTGTATCACAGAGGTGAGCAGGCTTCCTTTTCTTTCTTTCTTTTTTGGTGCTGGGGATTAGAACCCAGGACCATGTACATGCAAGGTAAGCACTGTACCAGCTGAGCTATATCCCCAGCCCCCTGCAGGCTTCCTTTTTGTCTGACATCTTGGTAAGGCTGCAGTGGTTGCTACTACTCTCCACGTTTCTAATGCCACCCAAGGACAACAAGGAGAGGCCAGAAAGTCAGCCAAGAAAAAGACCCAGTGAATAAATCTGGGAGCAAGCCAAAAAGAAGAGGTCCAAGTTCAGGTTAAAGCTCAATAACCTAGTTTTGAATTGACAAAGCTACTTATGATAAACTGTGAGGAAATTCCCAACTATATGCTTATAACTCCAGCTGTCTGAGAGACTGAAGATTTAAGGTTCCTCGGCCAGGGCAACTCTTAGCAAATGACTTATCAAATTTGTTTCAAAACAAAGAGCTCAAATAATTTAGCCCAGAAATACCAAAGGTAGAGATGCCCAGTTTCTGGTTAAGATGTATGAAGAGGTCCAACCAACTGAACATTTGGGAAAATAAAATTTTATTAAATTTTTTAAAATCCATTTATGTTCACTGAATACCATCGACATCTTATTTTTCCTTTTTCTTAATGCTGTATTATCATTAGAAATGACAGAACTCTTTAGGTTTACACATGTGAGTGTACATTCCCCCTGGCTTCTGTAGAAACATTTATTAGAATCTTGAGAAATTAGATCCTCAAACTACATATGGATTACCTATTAATGTAGCAAAATTATTTAATCAAAATTTGAAAATTACTTCCAGGCATGGTGGCGCACGCCTGTAATCCCAGCATTTTGGGAGGCTGAGACAGGAGAATCTCAAGTTCAAAGCCAATCTCAGCCACACGAGGAACTAAACAACTCAGTGAGATCCTGTCTCTAAATACAATAAAAAATAGGGCTGAGGATGTGGCTTAGTGGTCAAATACCCCTGAGTTCAATCCCCAGTACCAAAAAAAAAAATTATATCAGGCATGGTGGCACACATCTATAATTCTAGTGATTTGGTGGGCTGAGGCAAGAGGATCCCAAGTTCAAGGCCACTCTTGTCAACTTAGCGGACCTTATCTCAAAATAAAAAAATACAAAGGGCAGGGGATGTGGCTTAGTGCTAAAAGCACCCCTTGTTCAACTTCCAGTACCAAAAATAAATAAATAAATGAAAATTGTGGCACTTGGAATTCTGACTGAATCAGTGGTCAAATCATTAGTACACATGAAAAGTTGGGAATTCTTCAAGGTTGCTGTCAGATACCGTAAACTACCATGGAAAATTAACCAAGGGGATTACTTGAAATAACTTGAAATCAATATTTAAAAAGAATTATGAATGGAAACAATGAACTTTATTTTGGTTCAGTGTATTTTTTAAAGATAAATAATATTTGAATGTAATTTTTGCTATTTTTTTTTTTTAACTAGATGGACACAATGTCTTTATTTCATTGCTTTTTATGAGGTGGTGAGGATCGAACCCAGGGCCTCACACATGCGAGGCAAGCGCTCTACCGCTGAGCTACAATCCCAGCCCCCTAATTTTTGCTTTTTAATGAACAAATATTAAGGCATTATTATTAATTAAAGCCCTATACTTTGTATTAGGATTCATTCTTTGTGTCGTATATTCTGTGGATTTTAAGAAATGTATAAGGGCATTCCTCCATTATAATATCATACCTTTGTTGCCCTGAATATCACCTGTGCTCAACATATTTATCCCTCTTTCCCTCCCCCAATTCCCTGGCAGCCGCTGATCTCCTTACTGTCTCCATGGTTTTGCCTTTTCCAGATTGTCAAGTAGCTGGAAAAGCTAGTAAGTAGCCTTTTTAGACAGGCTCCTCTCACTAAACAATATGCATTCAAATTTACTCCATGTCTTTTCATGGCTTGATAGCTTATTCTTCTTAGTGATGAATAATATTCCATTGTCTGATTTCTCAAAAGAAGAAATACAAATACCTAACAAATGCATGAAAAAGTGTTTAACATCTTTAGCAATTAGGGAAATGCAAATCAAAACCACACTGAAATTTCATCTCACTCCAGTTAGAATTGCAGCCATCAAGAATTCAAACAAGCTGGTTGCAGTGGCACATGCCTGTAATCTCAGCACTTTGGGAGGCTGAGACTGGAGAATCGTGAGTTCGAAGCCAGTCTCAGCAACAGCGAGGCAATACGCAACTCAATGAGACCCTGTCTCTACATAAAACACAAAATAGGGCTGGGGGTGTGGCTCAGTGGTGGAGTACTCCTGAGTTCAATCCCTGGTACCAAAAAAAAAAAAAAAAAGACAAGGAATGGAACCACCATATGACCCAGCTGTGTCACTTCTCAGTATTATCCTAAAGAATTGAAGACAGAGCCGGGCACGGTGGCTCAAGCCTATAATCCCAGCACTTAGGGAGGCTGAGACAGGAGAATCGCGAGTTCAAAGCCAGCCTCAGCAATGGCGAGGCGCTAAGCAACTCAGTGAGACCCTGTCTCTACATAAAAAAAACACAAAATAGGGCTGGGGATGTGGCTCAGTGGTCGAGTGCCCCTGAGTTCAATCCCTGGTACCAAAAAAAAAAAAAAGAATTGAAGACAGCATGTTATAGCAATATATGCATATTCATGTTTATAGCAGCATAATTCACAATAGCCAAATTATTGAACCAGTCTAGATATCCATCAATAGATGAATGGATATAGAAAATGTGGCATATATACACAATGAGCTTTTATTCATCCATAAAAAACAGTGAAATTATGTCATTTGTAGGAGAAATGGATGGAAATGGGGAGCATCTTGTTAAGTGAAATAAGCCAAACTCAGAAAATCAAGGTTCAAATGTTTTCTCTCATGTGGAAGCTAGAGAGGAAAAAAAAAAGAAGTGCATGTTGTGTGAGGGGATCATAATAATAGAAGGGAAAATAGTAGAGGAGAGGAAGGGCACCAGAGGGAGAGAGGGAAAGGGTAGTAAGGGGGAATGAAATTGACCAAATTAAACAGCTATATTGTGTGCTAGTATGAATATGAAACAACAAACTCCACTATCATGTATAATTATAATGCATAAAAAAGGAAAAATATTTCCAATTGAAAAAATAACAAACTTTTTAAAAAGCAGGAAATAGATTCCATCGTGTGGATGTACTAGTTTGTTTTTCCATTCACCTACTGAAGGGCATCTTTGTTACTTCAAAGTTGGGGCAATTAATAATCATGCTGCTAGGCTGGGGTTGTGGCTCGGTGTTAGAGCACTTGCCTAGTGTGTATGAGGCACTGGGTTCGAATCTCAGCACCACATAAATAAATAAATGTATTATGCCTATCTACAACTAAAAATCTTAAAAAGAAAAGAATCAAACTGCTATAAATATTTATGTACATGGGGGCTGGGGCTGTGGCTCAGTGGTAGAGTGCTTGCCTAGCATGTGTGAGGCGCTGGGTTCGATTCTCAGCACTGTATATAAATAAATAAAATAAAGATCCATTGACAACTAAAAAATTATTTTTAAAAAATTGCTTACAAGTTTTTTTTTTCATTTTTTTTTTTTTAGTTGTAGATGGACACAACATCTTTATTTTATTTATTTATTTATATGTGGTGCTGAGGATTGAACCCAGTGACTCACCCATGCAAGGCAGGCGCTCTACCACTGAGCTACAGCCCCAGTCCCATTGTGTACATGTTTTTGTATGGGCATAACTTCTCAACTCATTTGGACAAATATCAAGAAAAGCAATTGCTGGTTCATATAGTAAGATTATTTTTAGTTTTGCAGAAAACTGCCAAACCATCTTCCACAGTGGCTGGGAGATGGACTGTTTCATATTCCTGCCAACAATGAATGAAAGTTTCCATTGCTCCACATCCTTGTCAGCCTTTGGTGAATACATTTTCGCCATTCTGAAGTGGTATTTCATTGTTGTTTTAATTTGCATTTCACTATGACATATCATATAGAGCATCTTCTCATATGTTTAGCATTTTATATCTTTTTTGATGTTTCTATTCAGATCTTTTGTCTTTTTTTTATACTGTTGTCCATTTTCTTATTCAGTTTTAAGGTTTTTTGTATTATTGATTTTTATTGGTTCTTTTTAGTTACACATGACAGTAGAATGCATTTTGACATAATTATACAAGCATGGAATGTATCTTGTTCTAATTCAGACCCTCGTACCTCTCCTTCTCCTTCCCTCTATTGATCTTTCTGCCATTTACCCATAGTTGTTTTAATTTCTTATGGATACACACAATGGGGAGATTCACTGAGGTATATTCATATATGTACATAGGAATGTTATGTCAGAGTCATTCCACTATCTTTCCTTACCCCATCCTACTTCCCTTCCTTTCATTCCCCTTTGTCTACTCCATTGAACTTCTATTCTTTGTTTTTTTTAAACCTCCTTTCCTTATTGTGGATTAGCATCCAGATATCAGAGAAAACATTTGACCCTGGCTTTTTGGGACTGGCTTATTTCTCTTAGCATGATAGTTTCCAGATCCATTCATTTACCAGCAAATGTCATAAAGTCATTCTTCTGCATACTTAAGTAATACTCCATGGTCTATATATAGCACATTTTCTTTATCTATTCATCTGTTGAAGTGCACCTAGTTTGCTTCATAGCTTACCTATTGTGAATTGTGCTGCTGTAAATATTGATATGTCTGTGTCTTTATAGTATGCTGATTTTAAATCCTTTGGCTATATACCAAGGAGTGAGATAACGGGGTCAAATGGTGGTTCCATTCCTTCTTTTATTCTAATTTGAGGAACCTCCATACTGCTTTCCAGAGTGGTTGAACCAATTTGCAGTCCCTCCAACAATGTGTAAGTGTACCCTTTCCCTTACATCCTTGCCAACATTCATTGTTACTTGTATTCCTGATTGAAGTGAGATGAAATCTTAGTATAGTTTTAATTTCCATTTCCCTAATTGCTAGAGATGTTGAACATTTTTTTCATCTATTTGTTGACCATCTTTTTTCTTTTGAGAAATGTCTGTTTAGTTCTTTTGCCCATTTATTGATTGGGTTATTATTAGTAGTAGTAATAGTAGTATTATTTTGGTGTTGAGTTTCTTGACTTCTTTGTATATATTAAAGATTGGGCTGGGGATATGGCGCAGTGGTAGCATGCTCGCCTAGCATGCGTGAGGCATAAAAATTTGAAAAACATAATTAGGATCATTTTGTTCACATTTTTTGATACTTGTTTTTCAGTTATCAGAGAATTCTATTTGATATTACGTTTTCCATTATCATTAGATATTTTTATGTAGCATTATTATTCTTGGTTATTTCATAGTTCATCATATGGATATATTATAATATATTAGTCCATCCTCTTATATTTAACCTTTGAATTATTTCCATATTTTGTATAATCAAAATTAGTTGGGCAAATAACCCCATAAATAAATATTTGTTCACATCATGACTACATCATTCAGATAAATCTCTAGAAATGTCATCAGTAGGTTAAAGAACATATATATTTTTCATGGTTTTTAAAAATGGTTGCCAAATTTCTTTCCAGAAAAGTGGCGCCACTTTGCAAGATAAGAGGATGACCCTTTCTTTGCATTATCGCCAATGCTTGACAATTAACAAAATAATACAAATAAATCTCCACAAAGCCTTCATACAGTTTGCATGAAGAGAAAATAGGAGGGGACAACCAGGGAATTAAGTATTGTAAGGAATCTACATTTTTAGATATCCTCATTTTCCTCACACTTCATTAAAATATGCAAGTATATATTAGTTGACTCACAGTTGTTAAATGATCCCCATGCCAACAAATATTGAATCATATTTTTGTTTAGGTCAAACAGTTCACCAGAATCCATACAAGAAGTAAAAGTGGGGCTGGCACTGTAGCTCAGTGGTAGAGCGCCTGCCTAGCATGCATGAGGCACTGGGTTCGATCCTCAGCACCACATATAAATAATAAATGAATAAAATTAAGATCTATCAACAACTAAAAATATTTTTTAAAAAGAAATAAATGTGGGGGCTGGGGTTATGGTGCAGTGGTAGCCTGCTCGCCTAGCATGCGTGAGGCACTGGGTTCGATCCTCAGCACCACATAAAAATAAAATAAAGATATTCTGTCCACCTACAACTAAAAAAATAAATAAACATTTTTTAAAAAAAAGAAAGAAATGTGGTGTTGACTATGAAGCAGGTTTTAATAGCCTCAACTTTGTACAAATCAATTAAGAAGTTTGGCTTGTACACTGTATATTGTTAATTAGCAAAAACATATCCCATGTTGGAGAATGTTTATAGTTCTGCTGTGAAATTTGCATGATGATATAGCAAAATAAATGATTTCTACAAAATTTACTTGATTGTTCCCCTCCTCCCCCTTTAGACTGCATGAACTACATTTAGTTTAGAAGTGTCTTCATTTAGAAAAGATTATTATGGAGAAAAAAACCCACAAGCTTCTTTCTTGTTAACCTGAATGTGAAATTAGCATTTTTTGAAACTTCGTAAGATCCTACAAAATTTGAACTATGTTTGAAATAAATGCCTTGGTAATTGAGCACCTACTTCTTCCTGTTATTGTGTTGGCTTGAGGGCATAATTGCTGGGGCTGCACTTTCCACAGTCCCAAATGTACAGCAGGTGATTTATAAAAGCTTGAAGATTATATGGAGTCTAGGAAGCCCCTCCAGAAACTGAGATTCCATCATTTTATCATAATCGTCAGAATGAGATGACAGGGTGGTATTTTGCTACCATACTTACAAAAATTCCCCAAATGTATTCAGATAAACATGCCTCATAATGTCATCTAGCTGTTTGACATGTACTGCTATATATTTATATGTGCACACATGATCCCCCCAAAGTAGAACTAAGTTATGATACCCCTGTTTGGGAAGTGTTATCTTGCCAATAACTATTTAAAAGTCCAAGTTTGAGGAACAGGTAAGGTGACTGACCTGATAGGCTGGATATTACTAGGTGCCACCAGCTCAAGGTACAGCTGCTATGAAGCATCTCTAACTACACTGTCTCCCAGAATCAGTCCCCACCCAATCCATGCCTCCCTTTCTCCAGCTCCAAGTTGAAATAGGACTCCCAGTTAGCTAAAACCAGAGTCTAACTGCAGGTTCCAAAGAAAAGTTCAGACTTCAGATAAGCAAGCTGTAGTTAAACTTCTTGAACATTCTTCCCTTTACAGTTTCTCTTCCAAAGAAGTTGGCATTGGTATTACCTGGTAGCCACTGACAATTCTCACTGAGATTTCCAGTTCTCCCCCCTTCCAGTCACATGATCCCTTGAAATTAGCCATGGCCATGTGATTTGCTTTGACCAGTGAATTGTGAGTGGAAGTGAATGCCTCCCTCCCAGCCCGAAGCATTTAAGTGCTGATGCCAGACATTCCAGTCCTCTCTTTCCCCACTGCCACAACCTTAGATGATACAGATCATTAACCTGGGGATTCCAGAGGGAAAACAATGCAGATTGAGCCCTCTGCTCACATGCAATGGACATGTAGCATAAGAAAGAGACACAATTTTGTTTGAAACCATTCAGATTTAGGGGATGTTTATTTCTGTAGCATAACATAGCCCAGTTTAACTGGTACATATTCCTCTAAATAGAATTTGTACACTAGTTCATTTATTTACGTGAGCCCTATGTCAGAACTTTTTTTTTTTTCCTTCAGTGCTAGGGCTTGAACCCAGTATCTTGTTTTAAGATTTGTACTCCAGTTCATTCATTGTACATGCTAGGCAAATTCACTACCCTATATCCCTGAACTATATCCCCAACCCAGTCAGAACCTTTTCTCATTTCCTAAGCATGGTCTCAGGCCTAAGCTTGTTTTCCTGCTTCCTTGTCCTATTCTCGATATTTCTGTTCTTGCGACTAAATCGCTGCTTCTGAACTCCAGCCTCAGCTAACTCTATAGACAGATATATGAGTAATTCCTCTTTACCTAATCCCTTAGTAGTCTCCTACTGCTTGCTTGAACAATACGCCTTTGGGATCCTGTTCCTGTTGCCCTCTGTGGTCTCAGTTCCTGCTGTGCCCTGTGAATGCTGAATCTGTGTGTGCTTTCAGGCTCAGTCCTGCAGGTGGACCTGCTCCTGCAGTTTGTACCCAGCAGACTCCTGTGGTTCTAGCTCTGGGTTTTTAGTTCTTCTGCTGTTTGCCCTGTGCTACGAGAGAGTGTTTCTTTCAGAGTAAACAACATATGAGCAGTAAATGGCCAGATGGGAGGAATGAAATATCAAGTATAACACAGTGGGGTCTGGCAGGTGTTAAGAATTCAGGAGTTTAAGATGAAGAAATAGGACTATTGTTTTCTCTGTGTTCTAGTAAATTTCCAGTGTTGAAACCTGTCCTGAATATATATTAGTATACATGAAATGCCTCAGCCTCCCAAACCACGGGGATTACAGGATTACAGGTGTGCTCACTGCACCTGGCTGGAGTTGTGAAGCTTTTTTTTTTTTTTTTTTTAACTCATCTGTGAACAATATATAACCTCAGCTATTGTACTGAGATTCGAAAATGACTATGTCCCATCATTTCTTTACAATTGCGTATCCTCAGGTTTTAGAACAGGTTTCTTTCTTTTTTGGTCTCATTACATTTTTCACTGGAAAAGTTAACAAAGTCATTATATATTAACAATTACTATTCAAAGCAAAATATTTTTCTGAGGATGAAGATTATACAATCTTGGAAGCCATATTAATACTTTTGAAATTTAATTGATTTTTTTTTTTTTGGTACCAGGGATTGAACCCAGGGGCACTTGAACACAAAGCCGCATACCCAGCCTTTTAACATTTTGTTTAGAATCATGGTAGTGCTAAATTGCTTAGGGCCTTGCTAAATTGCTGAGGCTGGCTTTGGACTTGCGATCCTCTTGCCTCAGGCTCCCAAACCTCTGGTATTACAGGCATGTGCCTCTGCACCTGGCTGGATTTTTATTTTTTTTTAAACTCACCTGTGAACAGAGCTTTGGAGTAATATATCCATTTGAAGTTTTTTTGTTTTGTTTGGCTTTGTTGTTTCTTCTTTTAAGCCCAGAAAAATCTTTTTAAAAAAAATTTTTTTAGTTGTAGATGGACACAATGTCTTTATTTTATTGCTTTGTATGTGGTGCTGAGGATCAAACCCAGGGCCCCATGCATGTGAGGCAAGCGCTCTACCGCTGAGCTAGAATTCCAGCCCCCCAGAAAAATCTTTATTTGAGGAATAGACTCTCTATCTATCTATGAACTGTTAACTTCAAAGCATTTGAAAACTAGTTTTTAGTAAATCCAGAACTGGAAATCACTAAGCTGCTCCTTCTTGGAAGGGAAAGAAAAGCTATTGTCAAGCTCAGGTTCTTTTACTGGCTTCTTCCCACTAGCACATGGAACCTTTTGGAGCCCAGTGAAAATGTGGCCATTTCCAGCTCCCAGGAACCATTTAGGACTTCCCAGCTCTAGCCCTACTTTTCTTTCTTTCTTTCTTTGCTATCAGCAATTGAACCCAGGGGTGCTTTAACCACTTAGCCACATCCTCAGCCTTTTTGTTTGTTATTTTGAGACAAGGCCTTGCAAAGTTGCTCGGCACCTCACTAAATTGCTGAGGCTGGCTTTGAACTTGTGATTCTCCTGCCTCAGCCTCCTAAGTCACTGGGATTACAGGTATGCATGAGCACGCCTGGCTCTAGCCCCACTTTCTAAGTATCAGCCTCAGGTCACTGAGCTACCTTGAGGCAGTGCACCAGATCTGGTCTGCCTGCCTGAATTCTGTTGTGCTAACCTGACTTCAATCTGTTCTCTCAGGGGTCTTCGCTTATCCCAGGAACTAGAGCTGGGGCCCAACTTTCTTGCCTTGTGGCCAGTGTTCCTGTGCCTGATCCCCAGTCCTGTCCACTACAGACTTTTTCCTCTTTCCATGTTCTTCTGCCTTGTTATAAACTTGGAATTGAATAAATACACGTATGAATGCAAATGGCTAAGAGAATGAATGGCATTATTTGAACCATAAGCCTATGGCTATAGTCTTTGGACGATGTGTAATACTGATCTATTTTGGATAAAACCAACAGCAGGATCTATCTGGTCAGGCTTCAGTGGAAAAATTAGAGCAGGTTCCCACCCCACCTCCACACTCTGCTCAACCTCAAATATTATGCCTATAGGCCCAAATTTAAGGTGTGTTAGGAGTAGTCCTAAGAGTTAAGTCAAAGGGTCTGAGGTTCATCATTTCTTGTCATAACAGCAACTTTTGCAAGAAATTCCTATTTTACTGAGATGACAAATGTGGCCTGAGAGTAAAAAACATTAAAATCATTTGAATATACTGCATTGAGGAGATACAATGTTGTTTTCTTGCCATTTTGCCACTTTTCTGCCTTCTCTACAGTCAGGGCATTGATCAAGTAAGCATGGAAAAAAGAAGAAAATAGTTCTGGAATCCTTAAATAATCTTTCTTTTTCTACTCCTGCTTTGGAAGAAGTTTAGAATCTGTAGTCCTGGAATTGCAGTTAGTGGAATTGGCAGCCTTGTGTCCATCCCTGTTGAAGATGTACACTGACATAAATACCTCTGGCACAGTGACATGGCTTAGATGGCATTTCAGAGTTAACAACAGGCATCTGAGCAAATTGCCATCTCATTGGCATTCCACCACATGCCTCAAAATCCTGCAGGCAGGCCCTACTGAAAATTCTTGCAAAGCATGTACTTCAGGTAAATTCTAACCATAATTTAGGTGCATTTGAGTGATTCCAGACCTTCAGATACTAATCATTTGGCAGGACATAGAGTCCAAGAGAAATGGTGTGTGATAACTTTAGAAAAATTTAAGCAGTGAAAGAGCTCCCAGGGAATTGTCTTACCCTTACTTAATCGGGATCCTAGTTTTTAAAGGCAATTCAAGTGTACAATATTTGGGGATTTCCCCCACATGTACGACAGCAAATGTGCAGCATCTAACGTGTGGCACAGTGAAGTAAATATTAAATCGGACTCCTTTTCTTTCTGGGTGCAATTCCCCCATATCCCCCTGGGGTAATCTCTTGATCCCTGAAAATGTCTCTGCTGGGGCCTAATCCTCTTGAAGCTTAGTGAATAGATTCTTCCCTTGAATTTCCTGTGAATAAAAAGGCAGATTTAGCCAGTAAAATTTTATTTGTTTTGGGAAAGCTATACCCCTAGATGCAAAGAATTAAAAGGGTGTTTATCATCTGCAGAATAGTTATGAAAATACATATAGAGCAAGCTTAAGATATACTTAAACTATGGTGTCTGGCAGATTTGTGTGAAAAGAAAACCTGTACTATTTTGGATTTTCTATCTAGCAGACTATTCACTGAAAGTAGGGGTTTATGAGAACTCTCTAAAATAAAATGACTTTCAACTTCCTTAACTCAGTTTTAGGGGTTTATTATTCAATTTAAATAGTGGCTATTATAATTTCTAGATAGATACATAGGCTTACAAAAATCTCTGAAATTATTAAAGCCTCAGAGTAGCTTATAATGAAGAAATACTCAAGATTACAAATAGGAAAAAATCAATCATTCTGAAGCATTGACTAAACCGATCCATCTGTATATGAATATATATTCCCCTCTTCCCTCTACTGGGAATTGAATGGAGGGTCTTCCACATGTTAGGGAAGCACTCTACTACTGATCTACATCCCCAGCACTTTTTAAAAAGTTTTGAGACAGAGTCTCACTAATTTGCACAGGCTGACCTCAAACTTTTGCTGCTTCAACCTCCCAAGCAGTTATTGAACCATAATTTTTAATCCAGTACTTGTGGTTGAGCCAAAAACAGGGAATGGGACTTTTCGCACATTGCTGGTAGGTATAAATTGCTACCAACTTTCTGGAGAACAATTTGACACTATTTATCAAAAGCTGTAAAATGTGTATGTCCTTTGACCCAATAATTCTACTCTCTGAAATTTATTTTTTATGAATATGAGCACAGAGATTTAAATGCAAGGATTTTGTTACAGCATCATTTATAATGAAAAAGAATTGGGAACAACATAAGTGTCTCATAATACAATATTGTTTGAATAGGTTAATATAAATTCAAACAGTGACATACCACACAGGCACTAAAATAATTTTTGGAGCATATTTAATAAATGAAAAATATAGGAAGACCAAAGAGCTAAGTACATAAATATTTATCATAAAGGTAGCATAATACTAGGAACAAATGCCCATCAATAATAGATTGGTTAAGAAATTGTGAGGAATCTATAATAAGATACTGCACAATGTCAAAAAGAACATGTGCATAATATGGACCCATTTCTGATACACAGTGAGTGAGAAAAGCAAATCATAGATTGGATTATATAGCATGCAACCATCTATATAACTAAAGTAAAAAAAAAATTTTTTTTTTCAGTGCTGGGAATCCAATCCAGAGTCTCATGCACGCTAGACAAGTGCCCTACCACTGAGCTACATTCCCAGCCCTAAAAGAAATATTTGTATATCCATATAAGTTTCTGAAAGTCTGCCAAAGGAACTAGTAACACCAGTTGCCTCTGGGTAGGTGAGAGATAGGGTCAGGGGTGGGAGGAAAACTTACTTGTGTGAAAATTTAAAAATTAAAGAAATTAATGGGAAAGTAAGAGAAATTAAAAAAAAAAAAAAGCCTACAGTTCTGAAGGACAGTGGCAGTGGGAGGGGTGAGTGGGAGCTAACTTCCTTCCAGCCCAGTGCTAAACAGAACTGGCCTTACTTCCTATTTGGAGTTGGTAATTATGACTGCATTATCCAGCTCTGGCTGAAGGCTACACATATCGTTAATTTTATTGCTGTAACTCAGTTGTTCTCAATCTTGCCTGCACAATGGAATACCTGGGGACATAAAAAATACTAAAGATATACTAAGCCCCATCTCAGACCAATAAAATCTAAATACCTGGGGTGAGAATCCAGCTTCCAGTGTTGTTCAAAGGCTCCCCAGGTGATCCTAATGTGCAACCAGGGGTCAGACCACTGTTTTAACCTTAGGCTTTGATATGATTGGAAATGCAAATCCTTCTGCCAGAGCCATGTACCAGTGGGCTTCCCAAGAACAGGTAAAAGATTAAGTAAACATTGATCCTTTCTAAAGAGATAAGTACATTTTTATTTTTTCTCCTGGTGCTGGGGATGGAACCCAGGGCCTCATGTGCTCTGCCACTGTACTACACCTCCAGCCTGAGTATGTATTGTGAGACCAGGAAAGCTGGAGACAAATATAACTTCCTCTAGGACTATTTCTGTTTAAGGGAAAGGGTATCAGGAAAAGAAAATTTAAAAAAAACTAAGTTCTAGCCCTGCCTCTGCCACTTCTGGGCTGTATAACCTGGATCAATGTATAGACCCCTCTAGATGTGACACTCTTTTTTGGTACCAGGGATTGAATTCAGGGGCGCTCGACCACTAAGCCACATCCCCAGCTTATTTTGTGTTTTATTTAGAGACAGGGTCTCACTGAGTTGCTTAGCACCTCGCCATTGCTGAGACTTGCTTTGAACTTGTGATTCTTCTGTCTCAGCCTCCCAAAGTGCTAGGATTACAGGTGTGTGCCACCGCACCCAGCTAAGATGTGACACTTAGAAAATGTGACAATTGGATTAGTTCAGGTTTTGAGAAGTGGTCTGAAGGAAGTGGAGTAGGGATTCGATGTTGCCCCTCCCCTAATCTGTAGGCTTGTACCTTAACCCTTCTAAAGACTAGCTTTCTAGTAGGTTTTATTTAAGAAATGATTCTTGGATTTATTTATTTATTTATTTATTTATTTATTTATACTGAGGATTGAACTCTGGGATACTTGACCACTGAGCCACATCCCCAGCCCTATTTTTGTGTTTTATGTAGACACAGGGTCTCACCGAATTGCTTAGCGCCTCACCGTTGCTGAGGCTGGCTTTGAACTCTTGATTTTCCTGTCTCAGCCTCCCAAAGTGCTGGGATTATAGGTGTACAGCACCATGCCTGGCCTGATTCCTGAATTTAAAGAAATTCCCTGGATCACATGGCTTCTTAGTTGTCTGTGGTCCACAGTCTTTGCTTGTTTTGTTGTTGCTGCTGTTTATGGTGCTGGGGATTGAACCCAGGGCTTTGCATGTGCGAAGAGTGCATCCTACCACTGAGCTACATCCAAGCCCACAATGTTTGCTTATCAATGTAAGCCAACTACTGACCCTAACAACATTTTCTACATTTTTCTCATTGTTTCTTTTGTTTGATTTTACTGATACGGTGTATTTTTTGAGAGATCATGGAAGCTTCTGCTGCTTCTATTTGGACAATTAATGACTTCTCAACCCAATCCTTTTGTTTCAGCTCCACAGGCAGCAATAATACATATTTTTAAGCAGTAATAGATGGATAACCCTCCGCAGTTAATTACTTTTCTAGAGTGACAAGTTTGTATGCTAAATCTCTTGGGTGCAGCTTTTATACCAAGACCTGGATAGGGCAAAGCACTTGCTTTGGGTACGGAATTGAAAACAAAAACAAAAACAAAACAAAAAGCTCACTACAATACAAAACTGAAGTAATACAATACTTTAAAAATCAAAATTAATGCAAAGAATCCATGATGAGTTATCAGCATTTTAGATTACTAGCTCTGTACTGAGCCATATCTGAGCTTAAGCCAAAGAACAAAGAAAAAATTCCCCACTCTCTTCATCTTATTCCAGGTTCCATTCCATATTGTCCAATGGACCCACCACAAATCTGACTCTTAGATATTTGTGCAAGATAGAAAGATAGAAGTATACTAACAAACCCAGAAGGGCCCTTATAGAAATTTTGTGGCTCAAGTAGATTTAGGTGGAAATAGAAAAGGAAGAAAAAAAAAATGAGTATGGTAGGAAGGGGACAGTTTGTGTTTTTCCAAAGTTGAAAAGCTACTAACTTTTTCACATCTTTTTTTTTTTGGGCGGGGGAAGGTAATGGAGATTGAACTCAGGGGCACTCAACCACTGAGCCACATCCGCAGCCCTTTTGTTGTATTTTATTTAGAGACAGGGTCTCACTGAGTTGCTTAGCACCTTGCTATTACAGAGGCTGGCTTTGAACTCTCGATCCTCCTGCCTTAGCCTCCAGAGACCCTGGGATTACAGGTGTGTGCCCCCACGCCCGGCTGCCTTTTCACATCTTGATAAAATTTAGAATGCACTGGTTGAAAAATGTACAAAAATAACAACTAATTGAAAGGTTAATAATAAGACCATTTCAATCATTGAGAAAATAAAATAATGGCCATTATAATCACTGATGTGTTTTGCATCAGCGTGTGCTATTTAATTAATTTATCACACACTGAGCAATTAACACTTTGACTACAACATTGTATCATGATCTCTAAGCTATAACATGCTTGAAATGAATTTATGACAGAAATATCAACTTTCCTACAAAGTTTATTTGGATGAAATTAATACATGTTTCTACATGGGTTTTGAAAAGTTTGCATTCCAGCTTTCTTTTCTTTTTCTTTTTCTTTCTTTCTTTTTTTGGTACCAGGGATTGAATGCAGGGATACTTGACCACTGAGCCACATCCCCAGCCCTATTTTGTGTTTTATTTAGAGACAGGGTCTCATTGAGTTGCTTAGCACCTTGCTTATGCTGAGGCTAACTTTGAACTTGTGATTCTCCTGTCTCAGCCTCCCAAAGTGCTGGGATTACAGGCGTGCACCACTGCGCCTGGTTCTTGCTTTCTTGATCCCCTAGTGGTGGCTGATTTTTCTTGATGAACTCATCTGTGGTAAAAATTTGAAGCACTGGGTTGAAGAACATTTTACAGAGAGAGTTAAGCTTTGGTGTGTACCATCTGGCTAAGGAGGAAAAAAAAAGAGGCAAACTGCCAAGTGGCCAATACATGATTTCTTTTATTAGAAAACCTAATTTTCATTTTCATTCATTCAGCACTTATTTATTGAGCATCTATTACACCCTGACACTGTTCTAGGTGCTACATTCAGAAGTGAACAAAATAGATTATCTAGATAAAAATCTTGACCTTTGAGCTTTACATGAAAATCATAAAAGGTATAAATGACCATTTGATTTAGAAACATGGAAACAAAGAATGAGAGATAAATCAATTGCCTTGATTACCCCAACATACTTAATTCTAAAATCCAGTCTGCCTCCTATTGTCTTAGGTAAGAGACCCATATCCAGTGTCTCTAGGTATGACTTGTTATTAAATAGAGTGTATAAATTGGTCCAAATGATGCAGAAATGGGGAGTAAAGCAAGTTGGTTGAAAGTATTATCTGAGATGATAAGCCTGGATTTCAAGATCTTGACTATGAACTAAAATCCATATTTTTATGTGAGTCTCCTGATGTTTAAGTTTTGGAGTTCACTGAAAATGTTCAATAAGGCGTCGAGAGTCAAAAGCAACACTTTGCCAGATTCAGTGGTGTTCACCTCTACTCTCAGCTTCTGAGGAAGCTAAGGCAAGATGACGACTTGAGTCCAGGAGACTGGGGCCAGCCCTGGCAACAGTGAGACTCTTTCTCAAACAAAAACAAAAACAACAAAAAAAGTACACCTCTTCTTCAGGCCAAAGACCCTTGGTCTTGGTTTGAGTTCAGCAAAATCAGTGAGTCTTGAGGGATGAGGTGACTTCTGTTTGTAATAACTTCAGGATAGGAGGGAAATTCCTATATTAAGTCATCCTTGATAAAAGGATTAGGATTATTATTGTGGATGACCTGGTATCTTTCTGAGTTTAGTACTTATTCATTCATTAGCTCACTTATTTATCAAACATGAGCTTCTCTGTTGGAAACACCAATCTGCCCAGCTTAAAAATAGCTCCCAAACCGGGCGCAGCGGTGCAGGCCTATAATCCCAGCAGCTGGGGAGGCTGAGACAGGAGGATCACAAGTTCAAAGCCAGCCTCAGCAAAAGCAAGGCACTAAGCAACTCAGTGAGACCTTGTCTCTAAATAAAACACAAAATAAGGCTGGGGATGTTGCTCAGTGGTAAGTGCCCCTGAGTTCAATCCAGGTACCAAAAAAAAAAAAAAAAGCTCTCAAAACAGATGAATGGATAAAGATAATGTGGCATATATGCACAATAAGGTATTACTCAACCATAAAGAAGAACAAAAACCTTTCATTTGCAGCAAAATGGGTGAAAATGAAGGACACGAAACAAAGTAAGCAGACACAGAAAGACAAGTACTGCATGTACTCTCTCATACGCAGAAACTAAAAAAAGTCAACCTGGAAGTAAAATAGTGACTACTAGAGTCTGAGAAGGGTGTGTGTATGTGTATGTGGAGGGTGGACAAAGGATGCTGGATTTGATGAGTGTATGCTATGTACATATATGGAAACATCACAATGAATGCTATTAATATGAACAATACATGTTAATTAAAAAAGTTAAGAAATCATAGCTATGAGTACAACTAAAAAATAGATTTGTAGTTCCCATCTGGCCAGCCTTTTAGGATCTGCAAGTCTAGTGCAATCTGAGTGTCCTTCAAACTGTAAAGTACTATACTTATCATGATAATGCTGATTTGGATAGACACAAAATTTACATGTATGTAAATAGAGCCAGATGATCACCTAGCTGCATTTTCTGATCTTGATGAAAGATGTCACTGAGGTACTCTGCTTCATCTAGAATAGCTTTTAGGTGGATTTTTCATGTGAGTGTTTTCTCTGTTGGAAGAAGGTACTGTGCTTCACTCAAGTTTTTCATCTTCAACATGTTGATCCTGAAACCCTTCTTTCCACTGGTCAGCTCAGTTTAACATAATCTTTCCGCCGTTATGAAAACTGTCCTCTAGGTGGTGCCATTTGCAGTTCTCTGAATCTTCCTGGGCCTACTTCTCTTCCTTCCTAAGGAGCAAGTCCATTTTATTTATTGGCTCTGCTGTCATCTCTGCACAGAAAAGCTCTTTCTCAGCTCTTGTAGCATCTGTAATGCTTCAGGATGATTTCCAGTTGGTCTTCCGGGTACCCATTCTGTGCCTACCCACTCTCCTCTAGTTTACTTTGAATGGTACCTTACATAACTGCTCCTCCTGAACTCCACTGGCAATCCATTCTTTACACATTACGTTAGCAGCAAATGCTTCTCATTTTGTATTGGCTATTCTTTTATGCATATGAACTGTCTTCCCAAATAGATTATAAAGTCTTTAAGGGCTTTGTATGCCTCAGGCATCTGACATAACACACTGCCTGGGACAGGCAGTTTGTGAGTATGTTTGTCATTCTTTTATTCATCACTTACTGAATATCTGCTCTAAACTAGGCACTTTTTGGGGTGCACTGAAAATAGGAAAGACAAGGTCTCTGCTCTTGAGCAGTTCCTAATCCAAGGGGTGGAGGGATAGATAATTATAGTGTAAGGTGTATGCAATGAGGCAGCCATACCAAATTACTCTGGAAACAAGAGAGGCTCCCTATAAGGACAGTATGTTGGATTACCCCTACAGCTCTTTCCTGCTCCAGAAGGTTCTTTTAGAAGATCTTGGCCTTTTTACTCTTTGACTGCAAAATCACTCCTTGAGGCTGAAATATGTCTTTTACTGTCCCCTTTACACTGGTCCCCTAAACCCAAGGTGATATGATTGTTGGGGAAGGTATCCATAGGAAAGAAGAAAAATCTTCCCTTTTTTCTGTTGGAGTTCAGTGCTCTGAGGGTTTTGTGGTGTTTTTCATCTGGTAATTGCCCTTGAATTCTCAAAATGATTTATCATCTCATTGTCTGTCTGGGGTAATACACAATGGCTACTTTAAAGTGGTGTAGATATGTATTTATTGAAAACTTATTTATTCTTTAAGGTGCATCTGAATGTCCCCTCTCCTGTGAGGTCTTTTCCAAGTCTTCTGGAGTAAATTATTTCTTCTTTTATCCCATTATATTGTTACTTAAACCCCATATTAATACAAATCGATTTCGTCTTGTCTCTTATTACAGCTGTTCAGAGCCTTTTTTTTTTTAACAAGGAATTGAACCCAGAGGTGCTTAACCACTGAGCCACATCCCTTGCCCTTTTATATATTTTATTTAGTGACAGGGTCTTGCTGAGTTGCTTAGGGCTTCACTAAGTTGCTGAGGCTGACTTTGAACTCGTGATCCTCCTGCCTTAAGTTGTAGGAATATTTGCTCAGTAAATGCTCTCCAGATAGTATGGAAGGGTTTTTGGATAGATCTACGGTCAGGCTTAGAATTTTCTCTTCCTGTTTTTTTTTTCCTTCCCCTTCTCCTCCCCCCCCCCTCCTCCTCCTCCCCCTCCTCCTCCTTTTCCTTCTTTTTGGTATCAGGGATTGAACTCAGGGGTACTTGACCACTGAGCCACATCTCCAGCCCTATATTGTATTTTACTTAGAGACAGGGTCTCACTGAGTTGCTTAGTGCCTCACCATTGCTGAGGCTGGCTTTGAACTCGCGATTCTCCTGTCTCAGCCTCCCAAGTGCAGGGATTACAGGCATGGGCTACTGTGCCTGGCTCCTGTTTCCTTCTTGATGTTCAAACATAGTCACAGACTGCCTGTTCCAGGCAGTGTATTATGCCAGGTGCCTGAGGCATACAAAGTCCTTAAAGACTTTATAATCTGTTTGGGAAGACAGTTCATATGCATAAAAGAATAACCAATACAAAATCCTCCTTCAGTCTCCTAAGCTGCTGGGATTGCAGGCATGCACCACCATGTCCTCATTTTGCCTTAAGACTATAGGTCTACTGAAGGCAAGGACCATATTGTATTAATTTTAGTATTTCTTCCTGCAACTCCACTTTAGTTCTTTACACACAGCAGTCAGTGAATAAATATTTGTTGATTTAATGAACTGAGATTTTGAAACATGATCCATATTTAGTTGCATAATATTCTCCTAGAACACACTCAGCAACATCAGTAGTCTGTATAGATTTTATTTGTTTGACTTAAGTTGTAGGAATATTTGCTTGGTAAATTCTCTCCAGATAGTATGGAAAGGTTTTTGGATAGATCTAGGATCAGGCTTGGGATTTTCTCTTCCTGTTTCCTTCTTGATGCCCATATATGGTTTTATCACTGCACGGTGTTGGTTTTCCTTACTTCCTGATTTCTTCCCAATGTGTGACACATCATCCTATTGATTTATTGTATCCATTTAAAAATCTGCTAACTGCCAGAGAGTTTCTCTGATGTTGGGGAGATGGGAGTGACAAAACAGAGTTTGATTGTATCTACAATTTGCTTGAAAAGTGTAATTCATCAAATAACAGGTCAATTCAGTCAAAAGATTACCTGATAGAATTGGCAGAACATCAGTGAAAGGTATTTGAAGTCTCAGAAGATCCTTAGCTAGGAAACCAGAGACTTGAAACTTCCTGTCAATTGCTTTTTCAGCATATAAAATGCTGGAATTCCTCCAAAATACATATATAGATACATATATTAGAGGATGCAAACAATTTTTCTCTTGAAGCAATTTTACATGTCTGCATATTGAATTTCAATCTTTCTTTAGTTACTTAATTTTAAATTGTAATTTCATAGCAAGTCTAGTGGCTTTTTGTAGGTATTCACATAAAAGGGGTGAGGTTTGTCTTTTCTGCTCCTGGTCCAAGGTGGAATTTGATCATTTCCTAGGCCAAATATCCTTCTGCAAATAGATCCTAAAATATAGATTTTGTTTTGAGAACTTCCTTGATCTAAATCCTGGCTGTTTGTTTGTGTGGGTGGTGGTGGGGGGTGGTGGTGGAGGATAGGGTAAATGAAAGGAGGAAGTCACACACTTGGAGTCCAAGAACCCTACACGCATTTTTGTTCCTGATCTGTAACAACAGCACGGTCATGACCTTACACAGCAGTCTGGATCAGCAGGTTGCACCAGAGATATCTCCGAGAAAACATGAAATGTGAAAAGGCAATTCTCTTCATAATACAGTTTACTTTGAAGGCCTCAGATTATATCAAGGCAGGGAGGAATATGATTCTCACCTTTTCTAGCTATTGGACCAAATACAATCTGAATAAGAATTTTTTCCTATTCATTAGTAGTATATCACAATGAAATATGAAAACAGTATTTTAAATTAAACTTCTTCAATCGGAAGTGGAAAACCACCAGAGTAAAATTTTGCTCTGGCAATCTTGGGTTCCCTATTTTTTCATTCTTTCCTTTTATTCCGCACTATTTGCATTTCCCCAGAAGTCATCCATAATCAGTCTCGGTCTAGAAGGACAAATTCGATTATTTGGCTGTAAAACATTGTGTGCCTTTTCCAAAACAAGAGAACTGGTAAAACAAAACAATAAAACCAGCCTCAATGGCATGAAAAGTTGGAACCTATCAGGAAGCTCTTGGAAACTTGGGCAGTTTCATTTTTCTGCTCAGGATTTAGATTTCTATCTCAAGAAATGCTACTTTGAGGACCTTCGTCTCCTCTTACCCCTCCGGAAGCCAGTGGCAATTCCTTCTCTTCCCCAGTCGTACCCCACAATGGAGAGTCTCTCATTTTTTGAGACTTTCTGATCTGGGGTCAGAGGCGACGCGAGGTAGTTTCTAACCGAATGGCGTTTTAGAAATAGGACCGGGAAATACTGAAGTGGCTGAACAGCGGCCCCGAGCTGCAAACAGGCGCGGTCGCCGAGCGGGCAACGCGAGGGCCGGCGCCGCCCGCCGGGAGCCGGCAGGGTGTTCGCGGCGCCAGCGGGCGCAGCGGGTTCGCGGGGCTGACTCCCGCGACTTCCCGGAGGGCGGAGGCCGCGTTCCGCGGCTGGTGGGCTGGAAGGCAGGCAGAGGCCGCCATATTCCCGCCTTACCACGCCCGGGCGGCCCGCGGGCAGCCGCAGGTTGCTTGCCGCCTTGGCCCGCAGTAGCGGCCGCCAGCTGGCTGGGCGTTTTGGCGACCCGGCCCCGCCCCGAAGCCGGCCGGGGGCGACTGTGACCGCTGCGCCCGCGGGCCCGGCCGAGGGCAAGGGAAAGGGAGGCGCCCGCAGAGTCGGAGGGGGCTGGCTCAGCCCCGGAGCCGCGCAAGCGAGGAGAGAGCCTCACTGGGAGGCGCGCCGCGGCGGCTGCGAGCCCAGGAAAGCCTTCCAGAAGAGGCCGGGCGGCACCGCCTCCCGGGTCCCCTCCTCCCGCGCCCGCTCCCTCCTCCTCCTCCTCCTCCTCCTCCTCCTCCTCCTCCTCCTCCAACCCCCGCCGCCGCGGCCGCGGCCGCCGCCTCCCTCTCCCTCCCGGATCTGTGCTCCAGTTCAGAGAAAGAAGAAAATGTGTGTGTGTGGCGAGGGGGAGGGCAAGCACTGAGCAGCCGCTCCGCGCCTGGCAATCGGGGCCGGGGGTGGGCGTCTGGCGGAGGCGGAGCGGAGGCGGAGGAGCGCGCGGCGGGCAGGCGAACCGGGTTTGCGCGCGAGCCGCGCGGTGGGCGCCTAGAAGCCGTGTCAGGCGGCGGCAAGGAGCGGGCGCGTCGAGCGCTGGGAGCCGTTGGCTGCCGCTCGCTGGGGGGACGCCCCGGTGGATGTGTTCTCGCCGCTGGGCGCACAGCTTAGGGGAGCCTCGGCGGCGGCGGCGGCGGCGCGGGGGGCGAGGCGGGCCGCCCGTTCCCGGGGAAGGAGTCGCGGGCGTCTGAGCGAGGCCGGGCGCGGCGGCCTTCCCTCGCGCGCCCCCCGAGCCAGCGCCCGCGAACGCCTCCTGCGCCCGCCTCGCTCCTCCGGGCGGCCCAGGCCGCGGGCTCCGCCGAACCCCCGGCCCACCTGGTGGCCCCGGCCCTGGCCGCCACCCCCGCGGCAGTTCCCCGAGCTCGTCCCGGACGCGCGCCCGGGCAGCGGGGGCTCAGTGGCCACCGCTGCCTCGGGGGAGCGAGGGCGGGAGGGTGTGTGTGCGCGCGTGTGAGCAGGGGGTGCCGACGGGGCTGTAGCGGAGGCACTTTGGAAGAATGACTCTGGAGTCCATCATGGCGTGCTGCCTGAGCGAGGAGGCCAAGGAAGCCCGGCGGATCAACGACGAGATCGAGCGGCAGCTTCGCAGGGACAAGCGGGACGCCCGCCGGGAGCTCAAGCTGCTGTTGCTGGGTGAGTACGGCTCGTGGCTGGACGCCCCGTGCCCGGCCGCCGGGCCTCTCTGGCCCCCGCCCACCACCTCAGGTCCTTGGGGGCAGCTGCCCTCCGCGCCCCCCGCCCCCGTGCGCCCGCGGCTCGCCCCTTTCCTTCCCGGGCGCGCCCCCGGTCACTACCCGCACCCTTGCGGGCGCGCGCGCGTACACACACACACACACACACACACACACACACACACACGCGCGCGCGCGCGCGTCCGGGCTGCCCTTCCCGGTGCCTCGGCGGTGCTTGTTAGTGTCCCAGAGGGTTGTACATTATCTGCTAAGTAGCAGATCACTTGCGGCTTAGACGCGGGGATGGGAAGGTGGTCTATAGCGCTGGTATTTCAGTGTGGTAGCCGCGCTGCCCGGTGGGTTAGTGGAGGCGGGAGCTGTGTGTGGCCCAGAGGGTCGCGAACCGAACCGGGGAGCTTTTGGGGATGACGTGTGGTGGGGTGGCCTTTGTGCTTCCAATATCGTGCATTCTAGGGTCTAGAGGGAATGGTGGATTGGTGGGCACACTCGCTACTCGATTCTGCAAGGAGTAATGATGAGGATACCAAGTGGCTGGCCTTCCGAAGAAAGGGGCTTATGTTTGGGGGGCGGGGCGAGAGGGCAAGCCCAAATGTGTCATATAAGTGCTGTTCTCTAGCCACCAGACCACTGAAAGGAGAGACCCGAGAAGAGTTTCTTGGCGGGTGGATGGTGACAGGCGTGTTTCTTGTTTGCACCATTTCTTCCGGATAAAGATGAGGGATAGGAGAGCGTTGTGCTCTGTGGTTGTTGACAGCGAAGGGTGTCTTTTGTTTAATGAGGCGACCCAGATGTAGGCCTGAATTCACAGTAGTTACTACTGAAAACCAGTGCAGCCGCTCGGTTACTCTCCTGGAAACAAATAGAAACCTTTTGTTTAAAACAGACAGAATTTTAATATCTTTGTAATCTGGGCTAGAAGGAGAAGGGAAGCATACAGCAAAAATTTCCTCTAATCTCTAAAAGAAAGAAACAAAAACCCACCCAACATTCTGCTTTAACACTAAGTTAGCCAAAAAAAAAAAAAAAAAAAAGCCATTTCTCAAATAGGAATTCTATTGATTATTATCTTTCAGAGAACGTTCAGAATCAAGCCATCAGGGTTCACATAAAAGCCAGCTTGACATAACTCTGAGCTATTGTGGTAGGAAGAGCAAACAGCTTTGCAGTAACAGGCCTGAAAAATGTCTGCACTTGGGTTCTAGATATTTGCCTGTGTAATAAATGTATTTCTCAAACATTTCTGTAAGAAAAGAATATTGTCAAGGTTTGAGAAGCATGCCTTTTCTTTCTTATCTGGAGCATTCCATCTGCTAGCTCAAGGAACCAATTGCCTTTGGGACTGAACTACTTATGTACTGGATTATTTACAAGCAGGAACAAAATATAATGATCACAAATAGTTACCAATAGTTAATTCATATGCCATGTTTTGTGTCTTCATTCTGAAACTTGATTAAGTAGATGTGCACATATTTAAAAAGAACAGAGGCAAAGAGCTGAATGACAGATGTGGGCTTCAGGGAATGAAAGAAGCCAGGGGAGGGGAAAACTGCTATTGGAAAGTGAAGGTCCTTTTTTTATTCCCCTCTCCTTTCTCATTTTACCTTACTTCAGATGGCTGAAAATGTGCAGTTGAAGGTGTTTTTCTGAATTCTCAAGATTGAGAAGAAAATAGCGAGAGCAGGAGAAATACATAGTGTTCAAGTACACGATGTAAGGGAAGAGCATGTGTTTTAGAGTGACTTGCCTTATAACCTGGGTTTTATTTTTCTTTTGCCTTGTAGACAGTCTATAGGTTTCTGCTGTTCAGAGCTTTCTGTACCGGGTATTTGAGGTTCCTTTAACCAATCCTGACTGCCTGAAATGTGACAGTTCTGGGCCCAGCAGCTCTTGAGTTAAAGCCTAGGGGTTTGTTAAAGGTACTGGGTTTAAATGTCTAAGAGGGGAATCCACTTATATAGATGCTTAATTACATATTGTATATTTGCGTAACACTGTGCTTTTAAAAATGAGCTTGGAGATGATTTTCTGAGGAAAAAAAAGTGAAGTAAACCAGTTTTACTGCTAAAGTGGAGGTAGGGTGGACAACTTTTTAAATTTTTCTTTTATTAGATATTTGAGCAGGATTTATTAACACGGTCCCACCTCATCCCCCAAATGGCCTATTAGAGTAGGAGAAAAATACATGAATTCAGCATCTACATTCATGAATGACATTTACAAATTATACAGCTTTCTCAGAAATGTGATCCTTGGACACCATGTAAGAATTGCTACTGCTTCATGTTCTAGATATGTTGCTTTTGTAACATAAACACTGTACTTCTTGTACTATTTATATAGTAATGATATATAGTAAATGTAGATTTGTATGTGTATGTGTAGGTGTGTGATTTCACAAGTTTATGAGTTCAGGAGGGAAACCAGGGTAGATTTGAACAAGGGGAGATCTTGGGAGTGGTTCTGTATGAGGAATTCCTGAGGTGCTGCTTTGTGAATAGAATGAATTTTTTGGTTCCTTCCTTCATTTAAATGACACCTGTCCAGAGGAGATTACAAAATGTATGCTGTCACAGTTTCAAGATCTGCTCGTATTTTTAATCAATTTATTTAAATGGAGGAGTCACCCTTATGTTGAAATGAAATTTAATATAAAATTACTTTCTAAGTAAGTTTTAGTTCAAGGTATGACACCCTTTTAGTGGAAAAGGATTTTCTTGGCAGAGGTAAAAGTGTTGACTCTTGCATTTGTTCACATAATTATTTACTTTTACATAATAATAATATAGGAACACCAGAAAAGGCAAATAGTGGTTATCTGACTAGATAATCAGGTGTGGCTGTAAAATTTGGGCTATTTTGATTTATATCCAGAAATTATGCCAAAGTCTTCTAAATTTATTCCATTATACTTACATGTTTTGGTTTTTATTACTAAAAAAATGAACTCTGAAATTAATACTAGTGAGTGACATTAAATTCTGAATTCTTGCTCTCTTTAACTTATTCATTCTTTAAATTCATTTATTAGTGTTCATTTTCTTTGATACCTGAAAGAAAACTTTATATTCTACACAGATATACAAGAGAATATTTTATCTTGGTTTAACTTTTATATATTTTCTAGATATAGAGTACATCATTTTATTTAATTGATTCATATTCATGAGTATTTACTAAATGTTTCTATTGGTGACACAGAGAAATATTAAATATTCTATTTAATATTAATTTGTATTTAAATTGATTTGAAACAAGTGGCCCTGAATATTCACTTCAGGTCATAGATATTCATTGTGAAATTTTATTCAGTTCCTTAAAGATACATTTTTCTCCCTGTTAACCTGTTCTTATTTTACTTGTCTGAAATATTTACTCTTTAGATTATAATCATCAAATAGGAAGATTTAACAAAAGATTTTTATTAATTGGATTCCACCTATTGAAAATAGGCAAAGTTTAGGCCAATTTTAAATGGAAGGGTATATGTTGATCTTCTGAACAGAGTTACATACGTATTTGTAGATTTTCTTCTGCACTATAAGCGTGTAAGGGTAGGATTGTGTCAGTGTACACTGTTAAATTCCAGCTTCCAATATCTAGCAAGAATGCTGTCAATAGATAGTGGCTGAATGAATGATTTTATTTATGGCCTTCTTGTTAGAAATTGTGACAATAATGAATAAATTATAGAGACATGGGGATCTGTAGTGTTTCATCTGTGGCAGATAAAATCATGGTCTTAAAAAAAATTGTATGTCTTTGAGCCAATTGATTACAGGTGCATTTTTAAAAAATATTTATTTTTTAGTTGTAGGTGGACAGAATATCTTTATTTTATTTTTATGTGGTGCTGAGGATCGAACCCAGTGCCTCACAAGTGCTAGATGAGCATGCTACCACTGCGTCATAACCCCAGCCCCTACAGATGCATTTTAGCATAGGAGGTATTAATATTAGATGTTGCATCACATGTTGAACCAGTATATTACAGTTCTGTGCTGGGTGCATTTGGGACTGATAGCAGTCATGCTTGAAGAAGGAAAGTTGAAAGAAAAAAGAAGGAATTCATCTCTTGTCCCCCGCCTCCCTTTTGGCAATCCCAGAGGTTGAGCCCAAGGCCTTGTGCATGCTAGGCAAGTTCTCTACCACTGAGCTATACCCTCAACCCTTCCTACTTTTTACTTTGAGGCAGGGTCTTGCTAAGTTCCCCAGGCTGGCCTTGCATCTTCCTGCCTCGGCCTCTGAGTTGCTGAAATTACAAGGTATGTGCACCATGCCTGGCTTCTTAATTACCTTTTATCATGTAGAGGCTAGTTTAAACCTATCACCTTTTTATCATATATTTTTCTCCACGGTACACAGATCAGAGGAAATTTTTATTTTATTTTTCGAGAGTATAGGTGAACATCAAACAGATTCTTGTTAAATACAGAGTATTAGGAATTGCAGATGGGGCATTTTAAATACGAGGAGTATAAATTTGTACTGAAAACTGTACGGTTATAGAACAGGAAGGGACCTGGCAGGCTGGGAGTGCTCTAGCCGATTTAGACTGGATGGAGAGTTCTTTCATGCATATCAGGGTGAAAGTACCTTTCCCTCTGTCCACCAGTAGTTCATTTGAGAAGAATGGGCATGTTAATGGAGGAAAGTGGGTATGTTTATTGTCTGAACTAGCCTAGTGGTTGTCTAGGATGGGTGCTCAGAACCCAAGAATGAAAGCATTCCTTTAAGTAGTCCTAATGACAGCCTCTCCCTGGAAGTACCAAAATGTGGTATTTATGATGCTACTTTTAAGGACTGATGGGTTTTATTTTTTGCTACTCTTTTAGCTTCCAAGTGTTGACTATGTTTCTAAATGTCAGGATTTATATAGATGTATTTTTTTGAAACAAATTGCTTATAGTGTATATCTGAAGATTGAAGTGGGAGCATCCTTCATAAAAATCAAAACTATACCTCTGACTAACAAAGCCTTTGGAGTAAGATTTTGCATCTTTGTAGATTCATTGTTTAGGTCTGCCTTATAACTGTTAATTCTGTGCATATATGTTATTTCTTCATATGAGAACTTTGACCTAGGTTAAAATCCTGCTGAACAGTGAAATTATTCTGTGTGAATGTATTCAAATGTTTTTACATAGGTTTCAAAAAGAGAACCAGAAGAATCATTTAGTAGCCATTTTATTTACTACAAATAAATTTAATAGCCTCTTTTTTATTTAGAAAAAACCAACCCAGATCTGCTTTTTAAGAAATGGCTCTTGTTCAGTTTTCAGATGTGCCTAATAAATATAGTTATGATATTTATTACAGATTAATTTTTAAGGACCTGAAACAGCTTTTGCAGTTGTGAGACTACATGCTATGCTAAACTTAACAGAAAAAAGGAACAGATTTTTCTTCATGATCCAGGGAAACTTATATTTGAAAGGATATTAGCAAGATTTTCTAAGGATGATTTTGACTCCAGCATTTATATTAATTTTTCCTTAAAGGAAATTATTAATTCTGTTGATATTAGTGGAAATGTTGTTTGGGTGTTATAGAAAGAAATAGGAAGCTCAAAGAGTATATCTTGAAAGAGAGAAGCCATTTTAAGAAGGTTAAGATCGTTTTCTTGCTAAGAAGGTGGAGTTAATCTGTTTCCTTAGGACAGAGTCTATTGGGTTGAGAGGAGTACAAGTATTTGTAGCAGCAAATTTAAAGTCTCATTTCCTGGTTGAAGAGGGAGGCAGAGACATTTTTCAAAGGGAAACTTTTATAATGACTTTTAAGTAATGCTAAGATCTTTGCAGAATTAATCCTAGGGAAGTGTGAAATAGCGATAGAAGGTAAACTGTGTGATTGATGGTAATTAAATCTGTAGCCATAACTGACTACAGTAAACAGTGAACATTTTCTCTTCTGCCCAATGGAGTCACATTAAAGAAAGAGTGATTCTTAGACTTGATGCTGTTTTGTTTGAACAGCTGTTACTAATAAAATTATAGGAAGTTGTTCAATAGTCACTTTTGATTTGTTGCATTACTGATAGGTAAGAAATCTGATTTTTCAAACAACATGTAGTTAAAAAAAAAAGAACCTACACATACTGACAAAATGAGTTAATGAATCCTAAATGGTCACGAATCTGTGCATTACAAACAAAAATAAACATAGATGTTGGGATACTTAAAGCCCCAAATTGAATTTGCTGCATAGCTCTGTATTAACCTTTATACCTATTCATTATTTTTGAAATCAGTATAGCATATTTTGTTATAAGCCTTGGTGCTTAATATATTTTTGTGTGTTTTTGGTGCTGGGGATTGAACTCTGGGCCTCATGCATGCTAAAGCATGCACCCTACCACTGAACTATACCCCCAGCCCCTTTATAGTTTAATTGCAAAGAAAAAATTAATATTATTAAAAAATAAAATTATACAGATGTCTCATTCATTTATTCAATAAACACCCATCAGTTACTGGAAAATAACATTTCCTGTAAAATTTCATATCAGGCATATCTTAAGAAGGAAGTTGTATACCAAATGATGGCCTAATGAACAAATATTAAGCACCCACTGTGTGCAAAATAATGTGTTGTGTGAGGCACTCCTTATTTTTCATTTGTCAATGAGAAGTATGAGGAGTATTTCTCACAGGCTTTTTTTCATAGTAGTTGCCCATATACTGGTATGTCCTACTAACTTTTTTTTTTTTTTTTTTTTAGTTTTTGATGGACACAATGTCTTTATTTATTGCTTTGTATGTGGTGCTGAGGATCGAACCCAGGGCCTCACGCATGCGAGGCAAGCGCTGTACCGCTGAGCTACAATCCCAGCCCCTACTAACTTTTATCCTTCCTGTTTTTGGCTTTTCTGTTGGCTCTTTGTACAAAGAAAAAGACAAAATAATCTGAATGAAGGCCATTGTAGGAGCTTTCTGGGGATTTACAACTGGGGAAAGGAGATGATTTTGAGAATTTGAATTTCTAAGTTTATGTGCATTATTTTCTTGGAGCATGTCATTTTTGCATTTAACTGTGAGAAACTGTTTATGATTGCTTATCCTATGTTTCCACTGGATTGGAAGTTCCATGAAGGCAAAGATAGTCACTTTTCTTTATATCGCAATAATATCACAATGCTTACTTAGTTGATTTCACAGTGATTTTATTACCAGTAACTAAGGGTGTATGGGTAGCTGGATTCCCAAAAGAAAGTAGTGGAAGTGAATTTAAACTTCTTGCTTTCTTTTAATGGATATCATCTATAGACTTTTCATTTTCCACTCCTCTGCTGTTTTGTGGGCCACCTGGGGCACAGTAAAAGGAATTCTGTTTTAAAGATGGGATGGTTTTGGTTCTTTGCCTGTCTCAGTCATTCTCTAGGGAGAGTGTTTCAGGCGAACATTCTCATATTGTTTCAGGTTGAAAAGCCAATAGCAGTGAATTCAGCAGTTCCAATGGAAGACTGTCCTTTGACATTTGAAAATTCCATGTACTTTTATTATATGATTAATCTTGGATTTGGATTGTGAGCAGTTTGATTGCTTCAGAAGCTAAGTAGTTGTCTCAAGGAAGTGTATAATGGAGCTGGGCACAGTGGCGCATGCCTGTAATCCTAGCACTTTCGGAGACTGAGACTGGAGAATCGCGAGTTCAAAGCCAGCCTCAGCAACTAGGAGGCACTAAGCAACTCAGTAAGACCCTGTCTCTACATAAAACACAAAATAGGGCTGCGGATGTGGCTCAGTGGTTGAGTACCCCTGAATTCAATCCCTGGTACCAAAAAAAAAAATGTATAATGGATTGTAGTGTGGTTGAGATTTAAAATGTTATTAATGTCATTATTTTCTTGAAACCACATAGAAGGAACAATAATTGATCCACAAATTAAAGAAAAAGAGGTAGAGCAAGAAGACTTTTTGGCTCTGTTGTAGGAAGTGCATAGTGGTTTTTAGAAATATAATCGTGTGTTTTTATTTGATTTGTACTGTTTTCCCTTTGTAGAACTGGAATCTTAAGTTAATTGCCTTTTCCAAGATTTTGGACTTTTTTTGGGGGGAGGGTCACCACTAGCTAAAAATATCAAAGTAGAATTTTGTCTTTTTTGTTCTAAAAGCAATGTTTTTCATCATTTTCAATGTTGTTTTTTTCCCTACATTTCCTTTGCTGTGGGAACAGCAGGGTGATTGGTGGTCTCTTCTACTACCATAGAAGTCACCATAGTCCTGGTGACTACAGCTGTCTAGTTGTTTCTAAAGAGAAACGCTCCAGTGATTTTACCCAATCCCCATTATTCAGGCTTCCAGCCATTTGCTACAGGTACTCCCAAGCCCTTCCATGTGAATGCTATTCAACCATTTACTCTTACCATGTCTTCCTTAAAAATGCTTGGGAGGGGTTCCTCAGATTCTCTGGTTTGCACATTTTCTTAAGATTTAGAGAACTTCTAAGTTGGTGCTTTTGTCAGACATCATGTGGCAGTGAGCTGGTGAGAGGGGAAGTTGGGTGCTTTAATACATTAAATGAAAGGGATTTGTGAACGTGGGTGTAGGAGATGATTAACTTTCTTTTGCTGTACTTACTCTGTGCTGCAGAGCAAAATCTGTTGTTACTGAATAAAATATAAAATTCTCTTTCCTTTTCCAGGGAGCAGGGACTTGAGATTGGTTCATGATTACCAACAGAGAATTAGTGAGCCAGAGCTGGGTAATATAAGGGACCACTGGGTTGCGAAATAGGATGCAGTGCATTTGCTGGAAGGGGAGAAGATCCTGTAAGCTGTAGGCACGTGTGGAGTAATGGCACATCATCTTCATTTAACTGTTTGTAAATCCTGGACTCAATTACTTGAGAACTTTGATGAATTCTCTTGCTGATTGCATTTCCTTGCAGATATTAAGGTGGATAATAGTAACCATGTCCTTTGTCTTTGTTACACCCAGACAGCCCGAGTACATTTTTTAGGTGTTTTTTTTTTTTTAAGGGAAAGATGCTATACTTTCTTGCCACGTGAATTGATATTTTAGGATCTACGCTTTGAACAGCACCTTCAGCCTCTATGATATTATACATTCTTTCTGCAGATGGCAAATGCAGTTTTCCTCTTGTCCTGGAGAGCTGACCCATTTCCTGTGACTTGTTCTAATAATACAGGATGACTTTAATGCTAGTTCATAGCTTGTCCTTAAAAGAATGCCAGGATATTTAAGTATTTAACTCTCTTGGCTCTCTTAACTCATGTAATATATTTTTGAGAATTGACAAACCATATGATGATTTAAAAACAATGGCAGACTGGCTTTGTGAAAGTTTATTTGACTAAATAATTAAGCACTCCTTATGATTGTACATTCTGGATTAATTATGTGTAATTTTTCTAAAACTTGCAACTGAAAAGCTATATAGTATTGCTGCCTTACCTCTTTTTTTTTTTTTCTCATAGAACTAACCTTAGGATATTTTTGTTCCTTTGTTTTGCTTGCTTTCTCTATAGCAACCTATAGAATGAAGAGATTGGATGAACTGATATCTGAGGACTGTTTGAACTTTGAAACTTTTTCTGCTTCCCCTCTGCAGCTTCTGCATCTCAATCACTTTCTGTTCTAAACTCATCCTTGGATGGAGGGACTGAGCTTCCCACCCTTTCCACTGGTGATGGGCTGTACAAGGAAGCATTGCTGGGTCTGGTGAGCTGCTTCTGACTGGCTTGGATCTTCTCTCTTGTCCCTCCATAATAGCTTTGAGTGCCCTGCAGGCAGCTTACCACTTCTGGGGAGGGCCCAGTAAGGAAGGAGGGCTTGTGAATGAGGGCTTAGCAAGTCTGTCCAGAGCTCCCCCTCCTGCTGTCTGGCATGCTGCTGATAGTTGCACTGCCTTCATAGGGAATGGTATCAAAAACCTCCTGTTGTATCAGCATGGGTCTCTTGCTTCCTGCAGGAAGGGTGATATCCTGGGAGGCGCGGAGGTGGAGCCTGAGAGGCACAGTGTTCAGGCGCTGTTCTGCTCAGGCCAGGGTCTTTTCTTACATATTCTTAGTCAGTCTTCTTCCACGCACTACTTATTTTTTGTTTGTTTTCTTGACTGGGCCTTAAGCATTACTTTTCATGTGCCTACAAGTAATCTCTGTTCCTCAAGTCCATGTGTTCCATTTTTAGTTAGTGCTGCCTGGTTTGCCTTGTGAGCCTGGGCACCAAGAAAGCCCCATACAACAAAGCAGAGCACATTTGGGGAGTTGCTTTGTATCTGGAGCTAGTAGGACCCTTTTCCTCATCTTTCCAGGAAAGATTCAGCAGTAAGCCTTTGCTCATTTGTGTTCGTTTCTTCTTTTACCATTGTGTCACTGTTTACCTGGGGCTTTCATTGAAACCAGAAAAGCATGCATGACATAGATACTGAGATAAAGAATTCTCATGCTTTTTTGTTTTAAAATATATTTAATGTTGTAACCTCTGATCCATCCTCATTTGGCATGACTGTGATCAGAGGAACCTTAAAAAAGTAACATCCTACCCTGTGTGCATATATGATTACATGACCTGTGTAACTCTACATCCTGTACAACCAGAGGAATGAGAAGTTATACTCCATTTATATGATGTGCCAAAGTACATTCAACTGTCATGTATAACTAATTAGAACAAATAAGAAAATATACTTTAAAAAAAAGTAACTTCCTATGTCCTTTGTCTGCATCTGGAGAAAGGGCTTTGGCCAAAGAAGGAACAGCCAGACTCTTACCTGAGGCCTGGAGAAATGCTATAAAAAGAGCCTAATTCTTATTCTTCTGAAGGTGCCAGGCAGGCAATTGGCATTCCTGGGCCCCTGCTTTCTTCCTGGGCCACTGCCTTTTCATTATCTTATCAGGATCAGGCTTTCTTACCTTGATCTTCGATTTGGAGTTGGACAGGTGCTGGGGGAAAAAGAGAGCAAAGGAGACTAATGAGGAGTCCATGAGACTTGTAAGGGTGGAGGTATTTGCCAATAGGGATGGCATGGTGGTTTATTTGCCAAGCTCTTGAGGGAAGGAGAAGAGAGTACAGGAGAGGTGCCTGTGCCTTTGCTTGGTGTCCTCTACCAGGAAGAGCTAAGCTAATGCTGCTTCCTCTGCTGGCTGTATCACTTGACCATATTTCTCCATCCTCTCACCCATCTACTGTGTGGTTCTACCAGATGGTGGATTGGGAGATGAAATGTAGAAGCCTGGGTTGGGTGAGAGTTTATGTTGTAGATACTCTGTTCTGCAGGTTAGATAGACTTAAGTGCAGAGCTCACGTGGAACAGAGTCTTGAAAACCATTCACATATTAAAAAGAAAAATTACAGCATGGCTCCTCCATGTTTTTTTCTTTCAGCTATTTCAGGCGATAGAAATGCATCCATTACTGTCTTGAGAATTCTGCTCATCTGGTGGTAGGTTATGAGAGTTTCTCTTGAGACATCCTTGTGCAGGAAATCTGCTCTTACCTGGCTTGCTTCTCTTATAATGGAGTGCCTTTCAGTGGCCCAAGGCAGTAATGCATAAGCAATTTCATTAGGTATTCTTGCCAGATAGATTCATACTCAGAATTTTGCAGTTTCCAAGCCTAGCGTGGACTTTGCATGTGCCCACGTGTGCTCTGGGGATTGAAAGCATGCTAGCCTACACTTACTGTTGAGCTGTATCCCCTTTTCTCTAAAATTTTTTTCTTTTTTTTCTGGTGCTGAGGATTGAACCCACGGCTTTGTGCATGTGCGGCAAGCACTCTACCAACTGAGCTATATCCCGAGTCCTTAAAAGTTTTAAAGGTACCTAATCTCTATTTCTAATTATGACCAGCATTCAAAGTGGAGTTGCATTTGTCCATGTTATCAACTTAAGAGGATTTCTTGACTCAAAATATAGGCAAATATATTTTGAAAAATCTGAATAATTTTGAATAATTCAAGAGAAGAATTAGTGCTGAAGCAAAACGATACTTGAAATTAATCTCTGGTTTTATTGCCAGTCACTTCCACAAAATTGGAATCAATTGCCGTATGTTGGCTTCTTTTGGAGCCAACCTTGGCTCCGACATGGAATCTGAAGGGGGCAAGATCTTGCTGTGTTTAAGGACTGATGGCCTCTGAACATTCTGGTTTCTCCCACTGTGCCATGGGCCATTTAAGATGTTCTCCAAACCACAATAGAAATGACTAGAAGCTGGGTGCGGTGGTGCATGCCTGTAGTCCCAAAACTTTGGGAGGCTGAGACAAGAGAATCATGAGTTCAAAGCCAGCCTCAGCAAAGGTGATGTGCTAGACAACTCAATGAGACCCTGTCTCTAAACAAAACAAAATAAGGCTGGGGATTTAGCTCAGTGGTCAAGTACCCCTGAGTTCAATCCCTGGTACGAAAAAAAAAAAAAAAACAAGAATTTTTAGCCGGGCATGGTGGTGCACGCCTGTAATCCCAGCACTTTGGGAGTCTGAGACAGGAGAATCATGAGTTCAAAGCGAGCCTCAACAATGGCAAGGTGCTAAGCAACTCCGTGAGACCCTGTCTCTAATTAAAACACAAAATACGGCTAGGGATGTGGCTTAGTGGTCGAGTACCCCTGAGTTCAATCTCTGGTACCAAAAAAAGGAAAAAAGCAAAGAAAAAGAAAAAAAAAAAAAGAAAGAAATAACTAGAGATTTCAGGCATATATCACCTTTTGTAGTGATGATTCCCATAAATTTTCCATCTTCTGTGGGAGAAGATACCTGTTATGTTGCTTTATTAGTTTCTTTGTATTTCTATACAATCTTTGACAAAGCATTGCTTTTTTTTTTTTTTTTTTTGGTACCGGGGATTGAACTCAGGGATACTCGACCACTGAGCCACATCCCCAGCCCTATTTTGTGTTTTAATTAGAGACAGGGTCTCACTGAGTTGCTTAGTGCCTCGCAGTTGCTGAGGCTGGCTTTGAACTCGGGGTTCTCCTGTCTCAGCCTCCAGAGCCGCTGGGATTACAGCAGTGAGCCACCACGCCCAGCAAAGCATTGCATTTTCATAGAGGAAAGTATAGGACTTTATTCATTCTTTTTAGAGAAATTTTAACTCTCATTATATTTTCATGAAAATCACCAGCTTTATCCATTGAGAAATACACTTCTGTAGGGCTTTCTACTCCAGGCCATGGTTATTATGGGAATGCAAATTCTCTAACGTTTTTCTAAATCTCTAGAGTCTGTGAATTGCAACTCAAGTTACAGTGTATTCTACCCAGAATTAATGCATTGAACATCTCTAGTCCTGAGTCATGAAGTCACCCAATGATTTACTTTTTTCTAATAAAAGTATTCTTTCTTTATATTATGTATCTTCAAGCATTGTGGTCTGGACTGGATTTATGTTATATTTTATTATGTTTTTGGAATAAAATAAGGAACACTTGAGATATATATCCTCTGGTAGTATGGTTGTTTTTAAGATAGAAAAAAAATACTTAGTTGATGAGAAAACTGTTGTATTTAATAGTCCAAGTTTTGAGTCAAGAGGAGAGGTTTACTTTTTTCCAGTTGAAACTTACGTCCTTAAGGAATGTGTATTGTTTTCATGTTAGCCTTTGAAAGAATGACAGCTCATTCTGTTATTTGGTATGTTTTGTTATTCAGCAATTTTGAAATTTTACAAATAATGCATTTTTTTTGCAGAAAATTTGAAAAAAACTGGTTAAAAATTTATCCACAAATTTATTCAAAATGCACCAGTCTAATTTAAGAACCAAGATCTTTTTCTGTGTATTTTTTCTTTCTAGTATGTTTTTCGCCATTTCTTGTATAGGTGTAATCATGCTGTAGTTTAACAGGATGTTGCAAGCATTTTCTATATGGCAGTGTAGAGTTCATATTAATGTTTGAAATGGCTGTGTAAGATTCTCTTGAAAAGATGTATACTGATTTGTTTACTCAGTCCCTTTTTTCGGTGTTAATTTTCTTTCAGTATTTACCTTTGAAAAATAATGTGATAAGTTCTTGGTGGATAGCTTTTTATTTTTATTTTTTTATTTTTTTTTATTTTTTATTTTTTAAATATTTTTTTAGTTGTAAATGGACACAATAGCTTTATTTTTTTATTTCTTTGTATGTGGTGCTGAGGATCGAACCCAGGGCCCCACGCATGCGAGGCAAGCGCTCTACCGCTGAGCTACAATCCCAGCCCCGGTGGATAGCTTTTTAAAACACAATTTTGTTAGAGAAGATTCTTAGGTTATAGGAGATAAAAACTATGACTGTTTACGGGGCTGGGGTCGTGGCTCAGTGGTAGAGCGCTTGCCTCGCATGCGTGAGGCACTGGGTTCGACCCTCAGCACCTCATACAAAATACATACATAAATAAATAAAATGAAGGTTGTTTAAAAAAAAAAAAAAAAAACTATGACTATTTACACATACCCAAAATATATTCTGAAATGATTGTATACAATTTGTAATACTGATTAATATTATGAGAGCATCAATAAGTTAGGCAAAAAATGGTACTTAATTTTAAAATTTGCATTTATTTGATCACTAGTGAGAACAATCATTTTCCCATATGTTTGGTTTTTGTTAGATATCTTATTTTGTGATTTGTCTCTTCATTTCTTTTGCCTATTTTTGAGCTCTAAACATACAAATGAAACTAGCTTTTTGTCATATTTACTGCAATAAACTTGACCCCAGTCTGTTGTTTTCTTTTTCATTTGTATTGTTTAAAACGGAAGTTTTAAAAAAATTATCAAGCCAAATCTGTTGATCTTTTGCTATTCTGTTTTAAAACAAAAATCTTAATCAGCTGTAGATATTCTATGAAAGCCAGATTTACTGCCATTGGTATGGACAAAACTAGATCGAATATAGTGTGTTACATGTCACTGTTGTAACATGAGCTGTTCTTGATATAATTGACTTTTTTGTCCAGTAATGTGTAAGATATTTTGCCATGTTAATATTAATTTTTTGCATCATATTTATGATTTTCTAGTGTTCCAGTGTTTTTTGTTTTCTTTTTGTTGTGCCCTGGGATGGAATCTATGGCTTTACACATGCTAGGCAAACTCTCTACCCTGAGTTTCATACTCAGCCTCTAGTGTATTTTGAATCATGCAGAAAGGGATATAGCCAGCTACAAAGTCATAAAAGTCAGTTGTGTATATTTTTTCCCAACTCTGTATTCAATGACTTCACTTTGGCAAATTAGCCATGGTGGGAGTATTTACACCACAGACATTGGCAAAAAATATGTACCAGGACATCATTCTTTACACTTGACCCCTAATGATGAATAGTTACTTTGATTCCATTAAATTTTTTTTTTTTTTTTTTTTACAATCAGTGAAACTGAACATTGTAGAGAATACATCTTTGTACACTTATATGATTATTTCCCTCAAATAAATTCCTCGGAGTTTGATGATATGCCAATGATAGGCTTATTTAAAATGTTGATACATGTTAACTACAGTGCCTTTCAGAAAGGTTGTATTGGTTTGCTTTCCCACACCTCGTTTCTGTTTTTGACTATTTTGGCCCATTGAACCATCATTGGATTATGCCAATCTGAGGAGCAAAAAAATGTTCTTGTATTGATTTGCATTTTATTGAATTGATTTCTAAAATGGTTTTTATTTTCTAAGCTGCCTGTAAACCATTCACCTACCTACAAAAATAACTAACAAATGTCTTAAATTTATTATTTAAATTGGTATATTTAAGAAAATACTTTAAGCTTCCACATTTTTAACATACATTACTAGAAATTTGAAACTTCTGTCTTATTTGTGGAAGGATGAAATACTCCAGGCCAAAATCTCCAGAAGGAGAAAAAAGAACAAGATTATATGACAGGCTTAGCTATATGCAGCATTATAGAAGCACAAGTTTTTAATTGTGATGAAGTCCAATTTACTTTTTCTTTTGTTGCTTGTACGTGAAATCATTGCTAAATACAAGATCATAATGATCACCTTTGCTTTCTAGTAATAGTTTTATAGTTTTGGTTAGGTATTACATGTAGGTCTTTGATCCAGTTTGAGTTGCTTTTGTATATAGAGTGAGGTAGTGTTCTAACTTCATTCTTTAGCATGGGAATGATCCAGTGGTCCTACCAGCATTTATAGAAGAGATATTCTTTTGCCATTGAATGGTCTTGGCATTTTTGTTATTAATTTACATTTGCTTTGTCTTTCTTGGAGCTGCTCTAAGTTTATTGTGTTATACGTTTCCTACTATTGAATTAAATTTTTCAGCTATTTGTTTTAATATTTACTTGATTTGAATTATACAGGTTTAAGGCTTTGCATTTTTTCTTTGTCATTGCTGTATAGTGTTCTTTACAGATATTCAAAAATTTTGATTTTGATCAAGAGTTGTTTAAGGTAGTTTAGGATTTTCCAAATAATTACAACTTTTTCCAAGTTTGGTTATTTAGTCCTAGTTTTATGTAATTAATAGAATGTGGCCTTACTTTTTATTTTTTAGAACTTATTGTTAGTTAATATATAGTCATTTTTTTTGCTTTCTGGCTACATAGAAGTATATGTGAATATATTTAGTAAAACAAATGTGTGCATATTATTTACTTTTGTTACTTATATTTGCCACCGGTCTCCTTATTCATATTATGCCCGAATCTGCCAGGTACTGAGAACTATGGTGAAGTTTCTCATTACTCTTGTTGTGTATGGCAATTTCTCCTATTTACAGAAGATTGTGCTTTTAATATAGTTAAGTACTCTGTTTTAAGGTACATTAAAAGTGTCCCTCAGAATTAAAATTTCATCATTATAGCATTGACTTTTTATGTAAGTTAATGCTATTCTATCTTGACTTCAGTTTGTTGAGTATTAATATTGTTCTTTTGTTTCTGTTTGCTTGGTACATTTCTTCCATTAACTGTTCTTAATCTCTTTGTTGCTGCTGCTCTTAGAGTTTTGTTTTTTTTTTTTAATCTTAGCCTGAAGGGTCTTTTCCTTAAATAGTTGAGTTTATCCTACTTATACAGGTTAGCATATAGTAGACAGGGATTTTCTTTTCTCATTCTTTTGGTTTGAATTCTGTCCTTCATTCTTTTTTTGATTTCTTGCACTTCCTCTCACTTGATTCTTCTTCCCTCTGTTGCTTCTGTCTTTTTTTCTCTTTCTTTGGCATTTGGTTTAAATGAGGTTTGTTGTTGCATTTCCCACTCTGATGATTTGAAAGGTATGTTTTAATCATGCTATTTTGGTAGCCTATATAACTTTCACCAGTAGTGTTCAAGTTATGTTTCTCAGTTTCTTAGCTTCAGAGAAGAAATAATATTTATAGTGTCTCTCCCATACATAATGGAGAAACTTGTTCACCTATACTTTTATTTTATTTTTAACTTTTGTTAATTTTTTTTTGTACTGGGGATTAAACCCAGGGGTGCTTTACCATGGAGCCACGTCTACTCCTTTTTGTTTTTTATTTTGAGACTGGCTCTTGCTAGGGCCACCTAAGTAGCTGAAGCTGGCTTTGAAGTTCTGATCTCCTGCCTTAGCTTATTACTCAGTTGCTGGGATTATAGGTGTGTGCCACCACGTCCAGGTACAAACTTTTAAATGTAGAATCAGATACTAAATATTTTTGTTTTTTTGGGACATATGTTTTCTGTTGGAACTGCTCAACCCTGTCATAAACATTTTGTTAATGAATGGGTATGACTCTGTTCGAATAAAATTGTGGACAGTCATTGAAAGCTTAAACGTAAAGAAAATTGAAATTACCTTTGTTTGAGTAGAGAAAGGATATTTGTGTCAGATGGAATGAAAGGTGTACATGGGTATTCAAGACCATTTCCATGTTCATCATTTTAATCCACATTTCCTCTGTTCTCCTCTTCTCCTTGGTAACCACCTCCTGACTATTCAAACACATCTGTTCTCCTAATCCTGCCGCAGTGGTGTGTTCTCCTTCCCTCTTGTACTTACTTTTTTCAGTGTCTTCTGTCTTTGCAAGCACAGAGTTAACATCTGATCTTGCAGCCTGTGTGCAGCCTGTGCAGGGAATCATTTTAGGTTAAGCTTAAAGAACCTCCTCCAAGATTTTGTTATGTATTGCTGAATTATACAGTTTTCTTTCAGAAATTTTAGTATATATGCATGTCTGCAATCAAAACATTTAGCATTAATTCTGTGTTAATTACCACATATTTCTTCTCTCAATTTCTTTAATTGTTTGCGTTTATTTTCCTTCATCTGTGAGTTGGTTGGATTATACCTTCAGATAGATTTTTTTTTTTTTTGGTACTGGGGATTGAATTCAGGAGTACTCGACCCCTGAGCCACATCCCCAGCCCTATTTTGTGTTTTTTTTTAAATATTTTTTTTTAGTTGTAGATGGACACAATATCTTTGTTTTATTTCTTTTTTTTTTAATGTGGTGCTGAGGATAGAACCCAGTTCCTCAGGCGTGCAAGGCAAGTGCTCTACCACTGAGCCACAATCCCAGCCCCCTTATTTTGTGTTTTATGTAGAGACAGGGTCTCACTGAGTTGCTTAGCACCTCGTCGTTGCTGAGGCTGGCTTTGAACTTGCGATTCTCCTGTCTCAGCCTCCCAAAGTGCTAGGATTACAGGCTTGCGCCACTGCGCCCAGCTCAGATAGATTTTTTTATTGGAGGATCAATGGATGATGTATTTCTTGAGTTCTGTGTATTTGCAAATAACTGTGACATTCACAAATTAACTGTAACTTGAATGGGTATAGAACATTTGGATCACACCTCTTTTCTATCCACATTGCTTGCCAATTAGTAGAAGTTCCTGTGTTGTTTTCTGATATCTTAATTTGATGAAGTCAGCCTGCATGTTTTTTCTTTGTGATTTGCTTTTTTTTTTTTTTGGTACTGGGGATTGAACTCAGGGGTACTCAACCACTGAGCCACATCCCCAGCCCTATTTTGTGTTTTATGTAGAGACAGGGTCTCACTGAGTTGCTTAGCGCCTCGCTGTTGCTGAGGCTGGCTTTGAACTCGCGATTCTCCTGTCTCAGCCTCCCTAAGTGCTGGGATTACTGGCTTGAGCCACCGCGCCCAGCTTGTGATTTGCTTTTTGTTTGGATGTTTATTTCCATAACATAGAAGCTTAACAACTTCAGCAGGTTCTACTTGTTTTTATATATATATATATATATTTTTTTGGTACGAGGGATTGAACTCAGGGGCACTCGACCACTGAACCACATTCCCAGCCCTATTTTGTGTTTTATGTAGAGACAGGGTCTTACTGAGTTGCTTAGCGCCTCGCCATTGCTGAGGCTGGCTTTGAACTCGCGATTCTCCTGTCTCAGCCTCCCTAAGTGCTGGGATTACAAGCGTGAGCCACCGCGCCCGGCTTGTTTTTATATTCTTTATTACTTATCTTGAGACACCCTGAACCCATTGTATCTATACTTTTTTTTCTTTTCATTTTAGGGATTTTGCCCAATTTATCATTGAATATCATTTTTATTCCATCAGAATTTATTTTCAGGTATATCAATTATTTCTAATTGGATTTCTGTTGTTTTTCTACCAAAGCTGTCAACTTACTTCTTAATTGCTTCATCTCTGTTCTTTTCCTTGTGCGTCTTGCTCAAATCTCATCTCTTTATCACTGATTTGGCAGTGTTTGGCATAAAAATATCAAGTTCCAATAATTAGATATTGAATGAATGAAGTGCCTCTCTTTTTTTTTGATGCTGCAAATTCATTTTTAATTTCTGAAGTACTGTTTCGTCCTCCTAATTTTCTTTCTTTTTTTGGTACTAGAGATTGAACTCAGGGGCACTCGACCACTGAGCCACATCTCCAGCCCTATTTTGTGTTTTATGTAGAGACAGGGTCTCACTGAGTTGCTTAGTGCCTTGCTGTTGCTGAGGCTGGCTTTGAACTTGCGATTCTTCTGTCTCAGCCTCCCTAAGTGCTGGGATTACAGGCTTGTGCCACTGTGCCCGGCTTAATTTCCTTTCTTAACTGACAGTTTTCATTTCACCTTCTTTTTTAATCTCCTATTTCAACAGTCCACATTTTCTTCAATTTTCTTGATATAACACAAAGAATTGCAGTCTTTTTCCTTCAGTTTCCTAGAGTAAATCTTCCACAGCATTCTCTTCTCTTTCCTTTTGCGTGTTCTGTGCCCTGTCTTCATTTTTACTTAGGAATGTTCCAGATTTTGTCTGGTCTTACTATTTGTTCAAACATAGTGTGGGTGGAGTCTCATTAACTTCCTCCCGTATTTGTCTTTGGTCTGTTTGTATCTTTTGCTTAGCACTTGGAGCTGGAGGGCTAGAATATGATGGTATATGTTCTGATTTTAGCTATTCTCTGGGTGAGTACTAGGGAGGGCTCTGTGGCAGAGGCCATATCAGCCTATGAGCTTTGCTTTTTAATTTGGTTGCATCATTCAACTAATTACATTTGTTTCTCCTCCCTTAGGTGGAAGAGAAGTCATTCAGTCTTCTTTTGGGGATTTTTCTTCTATGCATCTATTGGGTATTTTTCTCTTCCTTCTTAAACCACAGTGTAAAGCAGATTTGCTTTCAGCCTCAACGCTTCCAGTTAATGAGTCAGGTCAGGTTTATTACTTATTCTTTAGCCCCTTCATATCTAGAATAGGTAGGAATGCGAGTTCCAATGAAGATGTTACTTGCTTCTCCAAGTTGGGAGTTATCAGTGAGTTTTTGAGAAACTTTGTCATGTCCTTTCCTCAACACTACACTGTTTTTATGAGAAGAGCTGCATGTGGACTCCCAGCAGTTTCTCTATATTTGGTTCATTTGTATTACTTCCATCTAATAGCTTCTTTGCTATTATTAATGTAGAATGCACATGTGTGCTCTCTTGGTTCATTTTGAGAGGTAGAGAGGAAATCGTCATATTTTTCCTATTTTTTGTTTAAAAAATTTTAATTGACGCATACTATTTGTATATATTTATGGGGTACAATATAATATGTTGATACATGTATACAATATGTAATGATCAAGTCAGGGTACTTAGCATTTAAGAGCACTTTGCCATTTTTGCAGGAAGTCTGCTTTATGAATCTTGATGACTATAATTAACACATGTGAAGCCCTTCATGGAGAGGTATAATTATAGAATCTCAGTTAAGAATGTGCTGTAAAGTCCAAGCTTGCACCCCATACTTGAGTTGCCCCTGTAACATCCCCAATTTGTTGTTAGTCTACAGTCAGTGGTGGGAGCATAATCCCCCAGGATTAATTAATTCTGTCTTCAGTTATTTTGTTTGTTAGAAAGCTTTCATACATTGAGATGAAATCTGTCCTGTAACTAGCCTTAGGTTCCATCCCTTGGGGACATTGGAACCCACTGGAACACATCTAATTGTCCAAGTAATTGAAGTTGGCCTCATGATACGCCTGGGAACTTCTTTATGTGCAATATCTTTTTCTTTTCATAAAGTAGGAATCAAGTTTTGTCCCTTTTTATCATAGATGCCCTCCCCCACCCCCCCAAACAAACAAACTAAAAACAGTGGAATCTAACACTTGGGGTATGGTTTATTGAATCAGAGTAGATAGTATTTCTGCATCTTTTCTGGAACTGAGATACATGTGACTCCAGAAATCTTTGTCTTTTGTCCAAATAAATAATTGTAAGAAGTATATAACAATATTGAGTTTGAAGGGCTCCCCATAATGTCTGCCAGTACTCTAATTGTTCATGTTTATTTGACTTAATAGGGTACTGCATTGCAAGTCTTGTTTTTTTAAAAAAATTTTTAGTTATAGATGGACACAATACCTTTATTTTATTTATTTATTTTTATGTGGTGCTGAGAATCAAACCCAGTGCCTCACACATGCTAGGCAAGCACTCTACCATTGAACCATATCAGCAGCCCTGCAAGTCCTTTTTTGGATCTGTGAATATGCACACAATTCTCTGCATTTTGTTCCATTTCCCTTTACCATGTATTTGCATGGATTTTTTCCTTCTAATTCCTGAGAGTGCTTTTTCTTAGTGAATTTAATTCTGTTTGTGTGGGAACATCCTTTCAGGGTTCAGTTCATTTAAACTTTATTTCCAACTTCTATCATTTGTAACCCAGTTCATTGTTAGAGGAAAGTAGATGAAGATTCGTAAAGAATTACTTCAGGAAAAAACGTATTTTTGTTCACACTGCTACTAAAAATATAGAAGATATTAAGATTTCAGGAGAATGGCAGCTATCCAAAATACCAGCAACAATAAGTGCTGGCGAGGATGTGGAGAAAAAGGTACACTTAAACATTGCTGGTGAGATTACAAACTGGTGCAACCAATCTGGAAAGCAGTATGGAGACTGCTTAAAAAACTTGGAATGGAACTACCATTTGACCCAGCTATCCCACTCCTTGGCCTATACCCTAAAGACTTAAAAACAGCACACTACAGTAAAGCAGCCACTTCAATGTTTATAGCAGTCAATTCACAATTGCAAAACTGTGGAAGCAACCCAGATGTCCTTCAATAGATGAATGGATAAAGAAACTGTGGTACATATACACAATGGAATATTATTCAGCAATAAAAGAGAATAAAATTATGGCATTTGCAGGCAAATAGGTGGAACTGGAAAGCATTATGCTAAGTGAAGTAAGCCAATCTCAAAAAACCAAATGCCGAATGGTCTCTCTGATTAGTGGATGCTGATGAATAAGGGAGGTGGGAATGGGAAACATAAGAGAAATAGAGAAACACTGGACGCGACATGGGGGAGGCGGGGGGGCAGGAAAGGGGAATGGGTATAGTAAAGATGGTTGATAAAAAATATATATAAATATATATATATATACTGTTCATTGAAAGTGCATATAAAGGTGTTTAATATGAAAAAAAAAAGATTTCAGGACATACCTTCATAATCCATCAACTAGTATGAATCTCAAGTTGAGTCAAGCCTTTGGTTTAACTTTGTTGTTTATTTACTTACCTATAGGTATAAAGCCAAAAGTATGAGGATTTTGACCTCAGTGTTTTATGTATGTTGATATAAAGGGAAAATCTAGAGAAGGACACCTTTTCTTCCTTGATGTGGCCCAGTCTTCATTCAGCAGAGGCAGCCAGATTGTCCTGTCCAGGAGGGGCCCTTCCTCACCACAGTCTTCCTTGTGGTGGTAGTGGTGGTGACAGTGTACAAGTGTTCGGATTCCTGGCTTTGCATATTGATGGTAGAGTGTGTTTTTGTTTTTGTTTTTTTTTGGTACTGGGGATTGAACTCAGGGGTACTCAGTCACTGAGCATCCTCAGCCCTATTTTGTATTTTATTTAGAGACAGGATCTCACTGAGTGCTTAGCGCCTTGCTTTTGCTGAGGCTGGCTTTGAACTAGCGATCCTCCTCTCTTATCCTCCTGAGCCGCTGGGATTACAGGCATGTGCCACCATGCGTGGTGGTGGAATGTTTTAATCTCTGCTTATATCCTGAAGTTTAGGGTGTGATATAGTTTATAATGGCCATTATTGTTAAGGAGTATTTTTCCCCCTTTCCTTCTGTGAATTCTACTTTCCATGTAGAAGAAAAGAGATATTTTACAAAAACCAAATTTTATCTATTTGTTTTATAGCTGAACTGGCTTAATCTCTCTTTTTCTCCATATAAGGCAAATACTACAAATCTGTATACTTTATTTTACAGAATTTGATACCATGCCCACATTTTTAGCACTAGTGCTTACTATTGTCAGTGTTTAAATTATCATGTAGGAAATCGAATAGCTGAGCGAAGGTTGTATTATTCAGCGTGTGTGTGTGTGTGTGTGTGTGATTAATACAAAATAAACTAATTTCTTTCAGTTGGATAGTTGAGGGTTGGTGGCAAGGAAGGAGTTGATAGGAAGTAATCGTTGCCCTTTAGCAAAACAATTTGAGAAGGGATCATGCCTTCCCTCGCTCCCTGTTTCTTAATTGAGGCTGGTCTAAACTTATATGTCTGTGAACTATAAATATCTGTAAATATGAGGCTCTTAATTATAGAAAAAAATCATATTTTTTTCTGTACAGTGGTCAGCCTAGGATATTGTCTCTTTCTACAACTTTTAACATAGAAGGTGACTGTGAAGATTGGAGCACATTACCTTTACAGGCAGGCACGGTGTTCCCTTGCTCATCTCTGTGTGTGATGGGTCTCTGATGGCTCGAGCACATCTTAATATCATTTTGAGTCTCACCTTGTTGGAAAAATGGGCTCATAACTTGTAAGCAGTGGTATTACTAAGTTTCTTTTCTTTTATTTTTTTAAAAATATTTTTTGTTGTAAATGGACACAATACCTTTATTTTATTTATTTGTTTTTATGTGATGCCGAGGATAGAACCTCGGCCTCACACATGCCAGGCAAGTGCTCTACCACTGAGCCACAACCCCAGCCCACTAAGTTTATTTTCTCATTAACTTGATACTTAACCAGAATGCCTTCTTTTCTAACTGGATTATTACAACTAGTTGAAATACCTGAAGCCATTTTTGTGTTTTTCTCTCTCATCCATGAGAATTACTTTAAAAATTACTTTAAAAATATTCTGGCCATTACATCAGTGTTTAAAAATTTGTCTATACCTAGGTTTACAATGGAATTACTTTCTTAAGTCCAGTTAGGTTGAACAAAATTTTATATGCCTTTTTAGAGATTTCATCCTTGAGGCCAAACCTGAGTTTTTAAAATGTGCTGACTACATGTGGATAAATTATGGCCCTGTTCCAAGATGTGCAGCATCTCACAGGGTGGGAGGGGGAGAAGTAGTCCTGACTTTCCAGAGTGCTGCTGTAGGAGCTGCCTTTGTTGCAAATGTGTAGCTTGTGTAATTTCAATGATCAAGACTTCCTTTAAGAAAATATGTGGTTGTACTGACATTTGCTTTGAGCAAAAGAAGCATAGTTCATATCTGTCGAAGTTGAAATTAATAATGCATGGCTACGTGAGCATTTTTTCCCAACCCTTTTTGTGTGTTCTTGCATACAGATTTTTAGAACCCATGGTAAATCAGATGGTGCAGAGGCTGTTTGATTTTTTTTTCTCCTGTCTTCCCTGTTTTCCAGTGGGTGGCTTGCTTGAGTAGGCGAATGCAGTGAATAAATTTATCAGCTTCAGAATCTGTATTTATAAAGTTATATTTCTTTTATTAAAAATTAAATATTTTGTTCTAAAGGTTTTCATTTTCTGAAATGTCCTTTGTAAAAACAAACTTTTGGATTGTTCTTTACTGTGTTTAAGTATTCTTTCACTCCTGAAAATGAAAGATAGGGGGCAAATATTAGTACTGGTTCTTTTATTGGCTTTTTTTTTTGTCTTTTAGGCCCTGCATGATGAATAGGTTAGAGGCACATGAAACCATAAAGACACAGTTTCTGTACCAGTGCTTTCTAGGTGCTGAGGCTGCCTGGGAATGTAAACCTAGTCAACACAATAGCCCTGGATTTCACAGCAGGCCAAGACTGCTGCACTGGCTGAGTATTCTGGCATAGATCGACAATTCCAGGTCTCAGAGAGTGCTTGGCTCATCTCTCATTTTCCTGAGGAATAACATCACACACAGTGCTAACCTCATTAGAAAAGAACTGAAAAGTATTCCCAACAGGCCAAGAAAATGTATCCAGTAACCTCATATGATCTTTTTCTCCACCAAGCCAAGGCCATATCTCTGAGATTAAGAAAATTGTGCATTACATTGCAAAATCTTCTACTTGTGAATTAAAATTCGTAAATCTGATTTTGTTACTTTTGGTGGTTTTAAGTTAGTGCAACATAGGTAAACATCTCTGTTTCCATAACTTTACAGTAAATTTAGAAAAAGCAGATTCCAGAAACCTTAAGATAAGCATTGTTTCTAAAAGCATGATAAAAATGAAAAGAAAAGCACTATCCTTGTTTAAATGATTGTTAGTAATGTTTTATTCCTAGGACTTCAGATGATATATCTCTTATCATTACCAGTTAGGCATATGGTGAGAAAAGGGGGAAAAGCACAGATAGGTTTACTCCTTATTGTCTGGTAGGATGTTTTTCTTTTTTCTTTTTTTTTTGGGGTTGGCTCTTTGCAGTCTTACTGAATTGAGATCTTCTGGGGAAGAAAGCAATATGCTTTTTTTAAACAACGTAATTGCAGCCAGATAGAAATATGTATTCATATTTCTTATTATGTACATGTAAGGGTTTGTTTTATATCTTATTGCTGCCTGAAATTAGCTGACAGGTTAGAACACATTTGTCAGAGTAGAACTGGCATAGGTGCCTATGCTCTTACATTTCACATGCCTACCTTCCCCATACTCCCCCAAACACCTACTTATGACAGTTTACCTCTGGTGAGGAGCCAGAGCATTTAATGAAGAACGTGATTAGAACTTAAGCTTCAAGAATCTATTTGTGACCCTGTGCAGAAAAGAGTTAACATCACTAGCCTTCTTTCTTTCTTTTTTCGGTACCAGGGATTAAACTCAGGGGTACTTGACCACTGAGCCACATCCCCAGCCCTATTTTTGTGTTTTATTTAGAGACAGGGTCTCACTGAGTTGCTTAGTGCCTTGCCATTGCTGAGGCTGGCTTTGAACATGTGATTTTCCTGTCTCAGCCTCCCAAAGTGCTGGGATTACAGACATGTGCCACTGCGCCTGGCTATCACTGGCCTTCTTGTAAGGTTGACTCTTGGCTGGCATGTGGGAATTTGGTTTTCTAGATGATTTCCACCACTCCCAGATCTGGTTAAAGTAGCTTGCAGTATTTCAAACTGTTGGTACAAACAATATGGTTTATCCTGAGTAGCTCCTTTCCTTTTGGGTGTCTGGAAATTTGGTAGGTGCTTCGCAGTCAGCGCTTATGTCCCTGACCCCTGATAAAAACCCTGGACTCCTGGGCTTAGATGAATTTCCCTGGTGGATAACATTATACATATGTTGTCACAACTGATGTTGAGCACATTATATACATCTTGTGCAACTCCACTGGGAGAGGACTTGTGGAAGTTTGTGCCTGTTCCTTCCAGACTTCCCCCATGCATCTTTTCCATTTGCTGATTTTGCTTATTGTCATAAATCATTGCCTTGCATAGGATTATGTGTTGAGTCCTGTACTAAGGGGACTTAAGCACTTCTGACACAGACCCCCTCTCATTCTCTGCTGAAGGTCTCCACCTGGTTAATATGAAGGGCTCTGGGTCAGGGAGTTGGCATTATAGCTTGTTGGAAGGAGCATATGAGATGATGTTGAAAACATCAAATCACCATCCAAATACACAAGGATATTATTATTGTTGTTTTGCTTTTTCCATAATATGTTTTGGTTACAGACATTATTTTGTACACAAAAATTCAGTTATTTACTCTTCAAGTAGTATTAGACTTGTCCTCCACATTGGACTTAGCAAAAAGCATCTACTTGTTCAGTGGGCTGAGCTTACTGTAGTCAGAGTAGGGAGAGCAATTGAGACGAGAACTCTCTATCTTCCATTTTTCACATTGCTCTAGGTTAGTTTCTTTCTTTTTTCAGTACAGTGGGTTTAACCCAGGGATGCTTTATCACCTAGCTACATCCCCAACCCTTTTTATTTTTTGAGACAGGGCCTTGCTAAGTTGCCTAGGGTCTCAAACTTGCAGTCCTCCTGATTTACCTTCTGAGTAGCTGAGATTACAGGTGTGGGTCACCATACTCGACTCTCAGATTGCTTTTCCTGAACTGTTGGTTGTATTTGTCATCAGTTTAGAATTTTAATTACTTCCCATTGGTTGCAAAGTAAAGGCTAGGTATCTTCCATCTGTCAGTTAAGTGCATCAGATTCCCACCCTCCTTTTCTAAACTTACTTCCTTCTGCTTGCCTTCACATGTGTGACAATGGCAATGCCTCTTCCTCTCCATCTCCCTGTATAAATCTCACCCACTCTTCAAAGCCCATTTCAGATGCTCTACATCTCCTTTGGACCTCTCGTGATGTTTCATGTTTGTCATGCATCAGTGTTTTTTGAGTTTGTGCTGGAAATATGGGTGGGTGAGTGGAGAAGTAATAGCTGAGACAGAACAGCCAAAACAGATGGCGTTATTAACCCAGCTACTGCGGTGGGCAGCTGGAGCTCAAACCTGGTAAGAAGTTCTGAGAGATGGTGTTGAGCAGGCATTATTAAACTTAATTGTATAGAAGAATCGCCTGGGGACCTTATTAAAATGTCAATTCAGACTCAGGTCTAGGGGAAGACCTGAGAATCTGTAGTTCTCATAAGCTCTTGGGTGATAGTGATGCCGTTGATTATGGGTCTCATTTTTGAGAACAGTGATGCTATAAAGGTTTTCCACTTGAAGGGTGAGGGAGCTCCAGATGATAATTAGCTGGAGGTTCTGTGTGTTTAATTTCTGCTATCTTTGGTTTGTCAAGTGGCCATCTCTGACTGGGAGGCAAAGAGAGGTATAGACACTGGCAGTTGGAAATTGGCCATTGGAAGTCAGCTTTGGGTGGCTTGACAAAAGTGGCTCCATCTTGTAACTGTGGTAATTTATGCAATTTTCTTCCTTCTTACCAGGCCATCAAATTCCTCAAGGTAGGATCCATAATTCATCTGTCTGCTTAGCAGCATTTAGCACACCTAGTGCTTTGGTGTTTGCTCAATAAATGAGAAGACTGCTGCTGCTTTCCCCCTTGCTAAAGTATTACAGGTGTGGTTTATAGTGTGGTCCAGTGCTGAATTCCAGTTTGTCATTCTTTATCTTAATGTCTGAGATAAAGATTCACCACAAAAAGAGCCTTCTTTCTGGCTTCTATCTCCAAAGCTGTCTGTGTTCTTGTCCTCATGGACTGGAGTTTACAGGTACACCAGAGGAGATTGTCATCAAATAAAACAAAATCCTCCCTTTAAGGACTTCTGAGTTGTGTTTAATTTTAAAATGGACAACAAAGAAAAGGGTTCAAGAGAAAGAATTCTGGTGAGAAGGTTTTGGGATGATGATTGCTATCTCATCTCATATTCTCTTGAGGGCATTTCTTTTCTTGTGTTTTATACATTGCTTTATACTTGAGTGGATTTCCTATATGATGGACTGAAATCAGGTTTTCTAATGATAGATGCTAAAATAAATCTGGTTGTTAAGTTTCCTCTGCATTGTCAAGGCCCTTTTTATTTTGAATACACTTTCTCAAATTTCATTTTTCCTTTGACTCATGAAGTCCAGTGTTAAAAACTTGTTATGATTTGGAATTTTTCTTTGATGTTGTATATGAAAATAACCTCTGAGTATTTGAGATCTGTGTAGCTAGCCTTGTTATATATTTTGGGGTTGACTAAAAAGGTAGTGTAGAACTTTCTTTTGGTGTTCAAAAAAAAAAAGATAGCAAGAGAGTGTTGGAAAAACAGTTGTAAATTGTAAGGGATGTCCATTGACAGCTGGGTGTCTTCAGTTTTTCTCTGTTTAGTCCTAATTTTATGTATCTCTCATTATCAGTTTGTCTAAGTTATAGGTTCAGATTCCCAGTTAAAAAGGTACAATCACTGTCAGCTACAGGAATTTATCTATAGGCAGGATTGTGGGCTGCATGGTGAGGGAATATCACAAAGAATGTACAGAATTCTGGTTCATCCTTGAAGAGTAGGCTGATGTGGAAAAAGCTGCGGAGATCAAGGACCTTTCAGTCATTGTTTGCCTCAGCACCCAAGGCTTAATTTGGGCTGGAGGGGGCCTGAAGTTAGTGCAAGACACCTCTGCCTGCCAGGAAAACCAGCAACTAAGCAAATAGTCTTAATTTTTTTTTTTTTTTTTTTTGGTATCTTTCTGATATTCTTTTGTGTTCTCTTTGAGTCTGTAAACATTTTAAATGTTCTTTTCTGTTTTGATTTTGGCTCCTTTCTGGCCTTAGAAAACTGGTATGGTCTCTGTCCATGTTTTTTCTGGGAAGTGATTTAGGGGAGTAGGTTATACAGTAAAGTCAAAGGAATGCAAAGCAAGGAGTGCCAATCATAGGAAAATGGTATACCAGTTTTCTCAGTAATGGTTTTGTATTGATAAGTACTTATCTTCTCTGAAAATATACAGCCATTATTATTTTATTATGTTCTTGTATATGTATGATTTTATTTCAAAGATAGATTTCTTCCCCCACCCCTCTTGAGACAGGGCCTCACAAAGTTGGCCTCGAATTTGTGATCCTCCTGCCTCAGCTCCTAAAGAGCTGGGATTACAGGTGTGCCCTATCATACCTGGCTTTCACTAGGAATATAGAAAATTGTGATGAAATAAGCATGTATTCACCATCTTGAATGTCCTGGAGAAGTTATGTGACCTTGGGGAGTAGAGTCATTCAAGTTTGAAACCATAGTTTCAAACCAACTAAAGTTGGTTAAGTTTAAGGTTTCAAACCTTGGCTTTTTTATTTTTAAATGTAGGAAAATAACTGTTTCATGGGCTGTGGTGAAGTGCAAATAAGGCACAAGAAGCAGTCTGGGTTAATGTTTCTTTCCTTAGGCCTGAGATTCCAATTAATAGAAACTGAGGCCAGAGGAAAACTTAGGTTTTCCAACTCAGTGCAAGGCTTCTTAAAAAGAAAACAAACAAATAAATAAATGGTATGGACATTCACAGTAACATTCATTTTCATAATTCAAGTGACAGAGTAACTTGTGATCATTGATACCAGTCCTTCTAAGTGTATTCTAATAATTCACTTGGTATATTTCTACGTGGGGTAGTCAACAAATACGTAGAGGGATTGTCTTCTATTTTCCACCAAAACCCAGCAAGTTCTTTGTTTTGTAGAAATAGTTGTCAACAAACACATGAATGCCTTTATTTAATTGCTTTACTGAATTCTTAAATAGTTACCTGCTAGTCTGATACCCCAGCTAGTCACAAAGTTACTGCAGGGTGAATTAATTTTTGGTGCAGGGAATTGAACCCAGGGCCTTGCTTATGGTAAGCATGTGCCACTAAGCTGCACCTTAGTCTCTGTGTTTTGTTTTTTGTCCTGCATTTGTTCTGAATGGTGTGTCTCTGCAGATTGGTAGGTGTGTACTATTATTAAATATTTTGAATCTCACTGGAGATTACAAGCTCTTAAAACTTTTTCTATGATAGTTTAGAATGTGTCTTAAGAGAGGTTATTTTAGTAAGTTCTATCAAAGTAAAAGATGAATAGTAAAGAATTTGCTGGTTTCTTGTTTATGGCTCTTTCTGAGCAAGCATTTGCAGTTATTTTCTAAAATAATCCTAAGTCATTGCTAATGGAACTATGTATTATCAGGCCCACATTGGAAGGCTGATTATCAGTATGTAATCTTAGCAGAATTATGCTTGTTGGTGTAATCCATGTCAGCAAGGTGACACATTGTAATTATGTATTCATTTTCGCTTACTCTTCTAGTCTTGTGCATCTATCATCAAACAAGCTTCTTTATTACAGTTGTGGTTATTTTAGTGGCAACCACTTTCACTTGAATTGACACAAAAAATATTTCTTATCTCTGGGCCACATGGTCTTCCCTCAGACATAAATGTGATATAGCATCTGCTACATTATCTTTTCTAATGATACGTGTGTAGTCGCTTAAAGCTCCTTTTGTTTCTGTGGTTGAGCTCTTGGATCACTAGATTTATTAGCATACTGATGCATTTTTCTGAATTCTGTTGGCATAGAATTTTGGTTCTATTTTTTATAGATCTACATTTGATTTCCCAGTAAATCATCTTGTAATTTTTAGTCCAGCAGGGGAAAATGAATTATTGATGCCGATTACCCTCGTTTTACTTCTCTCAATTGTAATTGAAGGTGATTCCTTAGAATTTGGTCACTGATAATTTATGTTCTCTAATATCTGAACCTGTATTAGATAGTTTTCTAACAACTAAAGTGTTTTCTTTTAGTTGTTCTAAAGGAAGTCTCTCTGTTAATGTGTGCTTTTAGTGTTTTCTAAGCATATTAACTTACTATTTTCTTTAGCAGTAATCTAAATCTGTTTTGGCTCAAGGGAGCCTATGTAATTTATTGTGTGTTATCTTGGATTAGAACTTTAATAACATTTTTTCCCCCACTAGGGAACTATCCTGTTCTTATAGGAAATTGTTCTTTCCTCATTTTTATTGATTTCTGGTTTCTCTATGTGGGGATTTTCTCTAGGTAAGTGCATGAAATTTGATTTTATAGTTGGCTCAGAGCTTCAGTGAAAACAAATATTTTTTTCATCATTTGTCTTCATCCATGTATTCTCAGCTCCAAGCACAGTCCTAGGCCCAGTGTAGAGGGGTAATAAATATTTGCTTAAATCAATAGCTCCCCAAAGCCTTGCTTGAATCTTTCCTTTGTTTGGTCACCTGGCAAGAGAACGAGGTCTTTATACCATTTTGCCTTTTGAGGCCCAGTTCCTTAGTTCTTGTGCAGATTGGCATTATGTAATCTTTCCACTACAGGAGAAAATTTTCTGTGACAGCTGACTCCTCTGGGTGAATAAATTTCTGTATCAGCTGTTGAAATACTGAGTTTGGGTTTAGAAAAATACACAAACATTTGTCCATCAGACCTAAAGAGATTATTTAGCAGAAGAGAGGGGAAGTATTTAAATCATTAAAATTTGCTTTCTATTTCAGACTTGTCACAGCCATCTAGGCTGGTCCAAACTTCCGGGATGCAGTAGATTCTTTTGTTAGATGATTGGATTTGAATCTTGAAAGCCAAATTATTTTGCTTGTTGATTCTGTTTACATTTTGGAAGAGATGATAATTCTAAATATCTACAAGTAGTCTGCACATGTGTTAATTTGATGACCATCTATTACAAATTCATCTATTTCTTCAGTTTTATTGCAGTAATTATTATTATTATTATTATTATTATTATTATTATTATTTAACTTTAGGTATTTTTTATGTGGTGCTGAGGATTGAACCCAGTGCCTCACATGTGCTGGGCAAGTGCTCTACCACTGAACCCCAACCCCAACCCTGCAGTAATTCTATTTTTTAAATATATATATATGTATATTTTAGTTGTTGATGTACCTTTTTTATTTATTCATATGCAGTGCTGAGAATTGAACCCAGTGCCTCACATGCTGGGCAAACACTGTACCACTGAACTATAACTCCAGCCCTGCAGTAATTAATATAGTTGGTAAACACTTTTGTGTCCTTAGTTTCATACAATACAAAATAATACTGATAAGTTTTTTCAGTAGTGATTCTATGAATCTCATTAATTTTTTTTACCTTATGTTGTGTGTACTTTTTGTTTAGAAAATTGATGTAGTAGGAAATAATTTCTAAGTAACGACATTCATCAAAGAATTTGAAGACATTTCCATAAAGGAAGGATAGTATTTTCTATACAATCATATTACACGACTTGCAGTGACAGTCCAGATGTGACAGTGAAATAGAAGGTGGGGAACAGGGATATTGTTACCCTTTTCATGGATAAGAGCTGTAATGTAGCATTACTAAGAATGAAAGACTACTGTTCAGTGTAAAGTAATGGTTTATGCAGTTCGTGTTTTGAGTATTTTATAGAACCAAATTCTCACTTCAAATCTGTTATGAAAGTAGGTACCACGTAAGTTATTAAAAAAGTGTTGCATATGTAAAAGGCAGAGTGAGAGATGTTGGTGCTATTTCTCTTCATTTGTATCTGCTCTTGCTGGTGAACTGTGAATACATCATTATCAGTTAGTGGGAACGCCTGAGGCAGCCTTCAACAGGAAGCCAGGCGGCCTGACCCTGCCCTTCCTGCTAAGTCGATGGCCACTAGCCACTACACAGGCATTGGAGGGCTCTGTGTTCTGGTCTTGGGCCATAGCCAGAGTTTATGGGGGAAATAGGAGGCAGGAGGAGGGAGAGGGAGCGGGTAGAGCTAGGAGGAGGAGGGTGGCAGAGAGTAATTGATAGATTGATTCTGCCGGCTATTGTTGGTACCTTCAGTTTAGGAAATACAGCAGTTTTTCCTTGGCCCAAGTCACCTGATGTGGTTCATCCTTCTTCTAAAGAAGTCACTAAGTGCATTTATTAGCAGCATAATGATCATTTACTTACACTCTGCAAACTCTCTTCTTTGAGGTGCCCCTTGGGATGAGACACTGAGGTGCCCAGGGACTGCTCTTGCTCTTAGGGTACCCACGATTACTGGCTTGGCACAATTACACTGTGAATCTAGGTCTCAAGAGTGATTGTAGGCCATTTCCAGCCTTGAGTTGCAGACTCTTTGGCAGGTCATACGTTTATTGATTTGGCATAACAACCTCCTTGTATAGGGAATCAAGCCTGGCACCTCTTGACCACAGAAAGGAGATCCTGTGTTGAGCACTTCACCTTACCTGCACCTTACTTGGAGAGGAATGGATGGCAAGCAGGAGGAAAGGGCACAGCAGGTGGAAGGCAAGAGGCAACCCACAGATAAAATTCTGTGGCATCAGGAAGTTGGAACTGGAAGTCACAGAGCAACTGAGTTCTCAAGAATCTCTGGGGATATGACAGGCATGCTTGCTGGATACAGGAAGGGCTTAAGCCCTTCCACTTTGCGTTTATTAGAAAACAGTGAGTATGTAATCTGGAAGCCTATGTTCAAACAGATTGATAAGATAACTCACAAACCATGTATTAGGATGAATGAGGTGTGATGGCTAAAGGTGTGGGCTCCAACATCACCCAGCCTGGGCATGAATCTTGACTCCTGCATTAAAAAAAAAATATTTTTAGTTGTAGATGGACAAAATATCTTTATTTATATTTTTTATTTACTTTATGTGGTGCTGAGGATTGAACCCAATACCTTGCATGTGTGAGGCAAGTGTTCGACCACTGAGCTACAACCCCAGCCCTGAGTCCCACATTTATTGTATGTGATAAAAGATAAAGGTCAGTATCGCTCTAAGTCTCACTTGCCTTATCTATAAAAAGGGGGGATAGGTGCAGTGATTTTTGTAAAGAATTGAGATGTGTTAGGTATTTTCCACAGACTCTTGGAGTAGTAATTACTCACTGAAAGTTAGCTGCTGTCACTGTTTCACTGCTGTTGTTGGTTTTTAATATTTATGCCTGACTGTCCCAGCTACCAGGAGGATTGCAAGTTCAAGGCTAGCTAGGGCAGCTAAGGGAGGCTTCATCTCAAAAAAATAAATAAATAAAAGGACTGGAGGTGTTGCTTAGTGGAGGAGCACACTTGCATAGCATGTGAACTTCTGGGTTCAAACTCCAGTACTAGGAAAAATAAATCTCAGTTGAATATTCCTGATAGCTGGATATAAATGACTTTAGTGACAGTGCTTGTGCTTGTTGTCATGTTTGCAGTGAAAATCAGTGCATTTTAGCTTATGCCATACTCTGATTAAATTGTGAATTTACCAAAAAATAATGTAAAATAAAGCCCTAAACTTCCCCAAGTCCTGTTCAATTCAAAGGACACAGTTTGAGGTAGTGCTTGGTAAGGAAAAGTCTTTGGACCATGTTGAAGAGCTCGGATGGATTGAGCATGGTCAAGGGCCTGGGTTGCACTCCTCTGATGATGATGTTTTTGATGGATTGCTGTTCCAGAGGTGATATTCAGAAATTGCTAGATAGGCAAATTAGTTCTTTGGTCTTCTTCCTCTGTGCAAATAGGAAGTGTGGCAAAGACTGGTGTCATAGATTGCTTGTTTTTTTTTGTTTTTTTCCCCCAACTTTTAGGGAATTAAATTTATCAAACCATATCTTTTAAATGAAGATAAACTTGTCATTTTATGAATGTCATTTCAAAATCTCTAATGGATTCTAGAAATGAAAATTCTCAGTAGCTGGACAAGTTTAGGCCTTCATATAATAATTGTATGCTTTTGCCCTCCCACTTCATTGCTACACTCTGAAGGTTTCTTGGTTCTACCTTCTCCCAGCCTGCACCCGCTCACCCCCGGTTATACCCTTATTGGTCATATTAATACTCTTTGAGATTTTCAGAATTAAGGAACAGTCCTATCACACAGTGGTTGAGAGCATGTCCTCCAGAGCCATAGAACCAGTTTAAATGTTGGCTTGCCACTTAAAAGGTAAAATATCTTGAATAGGCCTCAAGGTTTCTCTTTACCTCATTTTCTTCATCTTTAAATGGGGATAATAGTACTGTCTCATCTGTATTGTTACTGCTGTGAGGATTAAACTATGCGTTTGCATATGTAGAGTGCTTAATATTTACTTGACAGGGGATAAGTAATATATAATCTGTTAACTTATATTTTACAGCATCCTAAGAAGGTAAGGTGATCTGCTGTAACACTCATACCCCATTTGTCAGGGCCTTAATTCAGTAGATTATTTCTCACTTACATACAGTCTAAAATGAGTTCTCTCCCTAGGTGGGGATCTACCAAACCAAGAGGCACTTATTTTTACTAAGGATATTCAACTATTAGAATATCTACCTTGAAAGAGCAGAAATCTTAGCTAATCCTCGGCTTAGATATATGTGTGACCATATTTAGACCTGGAACTTAAAAGCTGCTCATAAAGATTTACATATAACATGGGAATGCTTTGGATTCTTTAAGTAGAATTTTTGTTCTTAGAGGAGGTCAAGTTAATAACTTTTAAAAGGACAAAAGTAAGTGTGAGCTCAAACTCAGCAAAACATAGAAGTAACTCAGACTAGGTGAGAAGGGAGAATTGTGTTTCATGTTGGGGCAGCAGTGTGTGGAGTGTTGTTAGTGGTTGTGGTGTTGTAGGAGTTGGGTAGAACTAAGTGAATTGAAGTGTTGGGAATCAGTGACACATCATGAAATGGGTGAATCTGATGTGATGGTAGCCTTGTAGTGAGGATGGATGAAATGTTCCACAAAGTGAGGAAGGGCTGGTAAGAGATTCATAGATTTCCTACACAGAGAAAGCAAGCAGAAGGATGGAGTTAGTGAATAGTGAAGTCTTAAGGAGTATTAATGTGTTCCTGGGTCCAGAATAATGGCAGACACACCTCGTTTAAAACACAGCCAACATTTAGATTTACAGAGCAGCTTCATTAGGGGATATTATGTTTTCTTACTTCATAAGGACTTTATCATGCATTTTTCATATCTCATTGGCTTAAAACATGATTTTTATTAATTTGTTTTGATTTGGCATAAATCATTTCAAAAGGATGTTTTATAGTTGCACACTCGTGTAGCCAAACTAGGCGTCAAATATCATTTTTTCCTTTTTTGTTTAAAGATTTCAAGCAATATTATAAGGTGAATGCCTTAGAATAAATTAAAATTTATCTGCACCTTTATATGCTTTTTTCTAATTAGGTCAATACATATAAATTGTGTGTTTATATTCCATTTGTTCTTTGCTTGCACTGTAGCAAAATGCTATATACTACGTGATACAGTCTACATATATTCTGTATCAACTGGTAGTATTTTTTTGTCAGCTAATTAAAGAAATTGAATACCAAAGCATATCTTTCTGTTAGAGTGAAAGGGCACTATAAATTGGTGGTTTAGACCTTTAGAGTTTATTTAGAGCTAAATGAAGTTGATTCACATTGAACTAAATGAACATCTAATCAAAAAACAAAGGTACTGTTTTTTGTACATAACATTCCCATTAAGAGAACCAGATTTTTTAGCTAACATTGTTGGAATGTGCTTTGTAGAGGTAGGGATGTTGTGAAATTAGAATAGAAAATAATAAAAATTAATTCCACTGGAAAGTTATTTCATACTTTGCATCAAGTCTGCTAGTTTTGAGAAAAATTATAGAGACAAAATAAATACCTCCATACCTTTTATAGAGGTTACTTGGGTCAAGAATTTTCTTTGTTTTTTGGTAATTTTTCTTATACTTTTGGGTCTTTGGCCAGATTGCTGTCCTTCTGTCACTTGAAAGTCCAAGAGAGTGATAAAAAGAAATTTTTTAAAAATGTCAGTGTTTCTTATTCTTTCTTTTCAGAATGAAAATCTGGCATATTAAGTATTTTAACATTTGAGGACCTTAGTCTTTCCAGCCCACGACTAATTCATATGTGATATAAGCTCCAGAAGCCCAATAGAAAACTTCATTTTTATCATGGAAATTGAAATAATTGACTAGCCAGTTTTAACTATTTCTTTGTGATCCTACTTTGCAGAGGAAAATAATAGAAAAAAGTGAGGAAAGGAGAGGTAAAACCAGAGGAAAAGAGTTCTGAAAGGAGTGGAAAGATACTGAGCAGGGCAGTGGAGGTGTGGTGAAGTATTGGGAGAGATTAGTTTTCATGGGAATCCGGTCTCCATGTGTTGGTTGGTGTACTGGTGCTAACTAAGGACTGTGGTGTTTACTGTCAAAATGTGACAGACATTAGGCCTTTTCTGGTGGTGTGGCCATACCCATTCCATAGTGGTTTCTACCCCTTAGTGTATTCTATCTTCAGTGGTGAAAAACATCACAAAGAAAGAGTAAAGCAGCGAATAGGTCAGTTTTTGGTGTTGAACCAGTTTAGCTTGAGATAACCACATAAGCCACCTGCACAACCAAATTCCATTTGAAGCCCTCGCTTTGCTCTCAAGGGTTCTCTGAGTGAACAGTTGATATGTCAACTGAAAATGGCAAATAGTCTCAAAGTAGCGCAGAAGCAAGTTTCGTCGTCCAGATGTATTGTTGTGCTTTGTGCAGCTTCTGTCATGGGTACTTAAAAGCAGTTGCTGTGTGTATGTTAAGTGTGTATGTTGCCTTGAGATCTGAAATCAATGGAACTCTCTATTCAGAGAGTATTCCTCTACATTTTGAAGGAATTTCATTTGGCATTGAGATAAGTGACTCCACTAGAGATTTTCTTTTGTACATATAAAAAAGGTCAACATGGAGTTATGCAAGGAATGCATTTTTAGGTCATGTGTGTCCAAGAAAGCAGGCAAATAAACATCTTCTCTTTGTGTGCTGAAAGGGAGGAAATGCTGTTTATTGGCACGTCATCACTACACTGAACTTTTATGAAATTATTTTGCAGGAAAGCAGTTGTGCAGTGAAATGGTTAGGCAAAATGTTTGAATGCAACACCATGTTATACTTAATCTATTTTCTCCAGGACAGAACATCTGCTAACATTAGATTTACATACGTGAATCCTTTCATATAAACATGTGTACACATGCACATATACGCATACCACACATGCACAAACACACACACCCCACAGGTTTCTTGACATATGGAGAGAGAAATTGTGAAAAGTGAAACTTTCTCTGTATTTTTACCCCCAAATGGTGCTGGGGATCAAACTCAGGGCCTTGAGAAAAAAGAGACTTATTTACCAAAAATTCTGCAATTCTATTAAGCACTGAATACCTACACAATGAAAACAGTTCTGAGGTTGTAATAAATCTTTCCAGGCTTCTTTTTATTAGAATTCTTTGAGCATATGCGAGCATGGAGTTTTCATTAGCTTTTGTAAATAACTACCAAAGCAGAATATGTACAAATTTAATTATTTTTAAAATCTCAGACTTTACTCAGTTCATTTATGAAATTTAAAAATGATTTCCAGAAGGGAATATGTATTACAATTCAGACCAAAATGAGTAAGAAGGGAAAGGTTGTCTGTTTATTCATTTGTGCGAATGTGATGTCATTTATCAAAGTAAAATTTTAGCTGTTATATGGGATTAAAAGAAAATTAGTAATCATCTATCAGAGTGTTTTAGCAGATGGCTGGTATCAGAAACACCCAATTCTACTTGTCTTCAGCAAAGAAAATGAATTCTTTGATGTAACCAGCAATCCAGAAGTAGGGAAGGCTCCAGACATCAGTGTAGGCCTCTGGCTCCAGTCTTTCTGGGATTCTTTTGCATTAGGTGCTTAGCAAACCTTCCACAGGGCTTCCAGCTCCACAGCCAGATGCAGCAATGTCTCTTTCTTCAGAATGTCTCTTTCTTCTGGTGTTTGCTTTTTGGGAGCAAGGAGAACCTCCTGAAACATACTGCTGCTACCAGTATCAGTATTCAGTCTCTCCCTGAGTCTCACAGTCAGAACTACCTCATAGATTTAACCCAGTCACTCTGGGGAATTGGACTGCAGTGATAGTCTGATTCAGGATCCAAATTCTCTCCCTGAGCTAAGGTGCTATTCCTGGAGGCACCAAAGAAGGGGAGGAGGCCCTTGCAAATTGGGGCTTTACTAGCAAGTGTTAAGCAGGAGTGGATAGGCAATTGGGGGTTTCTGTTTTTAATAAACAGAAAACGATGGAAAAGAATGGATTTTTAAAAAATTATAGAATGTGTCTATTAAATGAAACATTTGGTTTTTAAGTTCATTCCCTCTCCCTCCCCCGCCTGCTGATTATCAAACCCAGGTCCTTGCTAGGCAGGCACTCTACTACTGAACTACACCTTTACCCCTTTGAGTTTACTTTAAAAAGAACAACATACTCTATTTTTATAAAGAGGCAAAATATTTTTATATTTTGCTAACAAATGAGAGTTTTTAATCCCAAATAGAGCATTTATCCAGGAATTCTTAAGTAGTATTTTCATAGGGTTGGGACTGAATATTATTTTGTCTTCATCACTCAAAATGAGGGAGTTATAAATCCGTAGCTTATAGTCATTGTTGATGATCATAGGACAACTGTTGCCACCCTTGTTAAATCTCATGAAGTAATGTCCTGACTGAGTAGGAGTATTTACACTTGCACCAACTTCCAAAAAAGTCCTCAGTATTTTATTTTTTGAAAAAGGTATTTCCTGTGAATGATTTGGCAATTGAGTTTAGCAAATGAGGAAGGTGCTACTGTGGGTTCACTGCCATGTTATAGCATATGATCAATCCTCCCTCTCTGTCACTGTCACTGTCTCTGTTTTTCTTTCTCTTTGGATCAAATTTAGAGCCTCACACATGCTAAGCACTCACTTTACCAACTGAGTTACACCCCAGCCCTATAGCATGTGGACTTTTTTATTTTTTGGTACTGGGACTAGAACCCAGGATGCTCTACCACTGAGCTACACTACCACCACCCCTTTTAAAAAAATTTTTGAGATAGGGTCTTGCTGAGTTGCCAAGGTTGGCCTTGAACTTGCAGTCCTCCTGCCTCAGCCTCCCATGTTGCTGGGATTATAGACATGCACCACTGTACCTGGCTAGCATGTGGATGTTGGACATAGTCTTTTGAGGTCTGTGATGACTGACAAGAAATCTGAGAAATCTCGATAGCAATAGAGGAAACAGCTATCCTTTATTCATCACTTGCACACTCTGCCAGACCCCATGCTTGACAGGTAGTATATGCATCATTTTTTTTCTAAAGAGAAAACATAACTTGTTTTCATAACAAGTTTTCATAACTTGTTTTCATAACATAACACTTCCTTTCCTGTAAGAGGAATAAGATGGAATTCAAAACCAGGGTTTTCTGTCCCCAGTTCCCATGTTTCTGATATATTGTACTTCTAAAGAAATAAGACCAAAAAGTAGTAATTCTATCTTCTGTTGATGGAAGATACTATATCAGATCCTTGGGCAGGTTCATGGATATGCTCCAGAATGCCTTTAGGTGTAGTGTAGAATAAAAGCTATGTTTTTCCTATGGTAGCAAGACTGAAAAGAAGTTCAGCTGCCTTGACTTTTTCCCAGTTGACCCTTCCCTCCACAAAGAATGAAATTACTCTTCTGCTGAGAACCTTCTGGGTGTTTTTCCGACTTACTGTGAATGGAAGGTAAAGTTTTATACTGGCCCTGTGCTTTCTCTCACAGTGTCTCTCTGTTCTCTGATGTCATCTCCATCTGCTCCTCTCTTCATTGATTCTACTCTCTGCTCCATCTTTCTTGCAGTTCCTTGAGCCTGTCAGCCTCTTTTCTGACTCAAAGACTTTGACCTTGCGGTCTCCTGGGTTGCTTTCTTCACCAGGAACCAGCATAGTTCATTCCCTCCTGTCTTTCAAACCTTTACTTAGATTGTCCTGATGAGAACTTTCCTGTGTGCCACTCGCTATAGCATGAATTAACTCCCTACCTTTCTTCCTCCATCTTTTCAATATTTTTTAAAAATGTTTTTGTTAGTGCATTATAGTTACATATAATAGTGGGGTTTATTGTGACATATTCATAAGTACATATAACATAGTGTTTTCATCAGCTTTTTTATTGCTGTGACCAAAAGACCTGACAGAACAATTTTATGGGAGGGAAAGTTTATTTGGTGCTTCCAGTTTCAGGGGTCTCAGTCCATAGACAGCCAGCACCGTTGCTTTGGGCCCAGGATGAGGCAGAACATCATGGCAGAAGAGTATGGTGGAGGAATGCAGCTCAGGACTTGGTAATCAGGCAGCAGAGAGAGAACTAGAGAGAGCTCTGCTTATCAGGGCAAAATGTATACCCCAAAGGCATACCTTCAGTACCCATGTTCTCTAGCCACACCCTACCTGCCTATAGTTACCACCCAGCTAATCCCTGTCAGTGGATTAATGCACTGATTAGGTTAAAGCTCTCATAACCCAATCATTGCACCTCTAAACCTTCTTGCATTGTCTCTCACATGAGTTTTTTGGGGGACACCTCACATCTAAACCATAACACATGGTTTGCTCCATTTTTTTCCAGTACTTCTTCTCTTCCGTCCTCTGATTCCCTTTCTCTACTCTAGGTCTTTTTTTTTTTTCATTTATTATTTTTAATTATTACATTACAGTTTTATAGAAAAGTGGAATGCATTGTGATATATTAATACATGCACATAGCATAAGTTGGTCGACTTCAAAACCCTAGTTCTTCCCCTTTCCTTCTCCTTCTTCCCCCATGGTGCCCTGTGTCTTCTTTTCAGTAATTATTATCCTGTACATTTGCCTGATACCTGTCCCCTCCCTATTAGAAGCTCCATAGAGGTTTTATCTGGTTTGTGTGTGGCTAGATGCAAATAACAATAGTTCATCCTTATCCACAGTTTCACTTTTTACAATCTTCATCACCTGTGGTCAACTGTGGTTTAAAAATATTAAATGGAAAATTCCAGAAATAAACAACTCATGAGTTTTAAGTAGCTGTTATAATAGTTTTTTTATAATTATTATGTTTTATTATCAGTTACTGTTATTAATCTCTTATTGTGCCCAACTTATAAGTTCAATGTTATTCTAGGTATGTATATATAGGAAAAACAGTCTAAAGAGGGCTTGGCAGTATCCACAGTTTTAGACATCCACTGGAGGTGTTTTTTTAAGATGCTGGGCATCAAGCTCAGGCCTTGCATGTGCTAGGTGAATGCTATACCATTGAATTGCATCCTTGTGTCTTGAAAACTCAGTAAGGGGAGACTCCTTTACCTAGAATGGAACCTGGTACAATGTAGACGTTTAGTAAATACTTTTGACCGGATGAAAGAATCAGTGACTCCTAAGTAGATTAGGACTCTGACAGTCATCATTCAGATGGACTGCTGAGAGAGATTCACAAGGACATGGTATTACTTAAATGCAAAATTTTAGATACTTCTGTCGGATTAGTGGGTGGCTGGTCCTTTTGTGTTATCGAAAGAGTAGATCACAGTGTCTGGTTTTAGTCAGCTTATGTTTTTCTGATATTCCTCAAAACACGAAAATTATGTATAATTCTCAACTGCAAGAAGCTTTTTCCAATCTCACTGATTTCTGGCATTTTGGAAGTCCTTGAAGGCCAGGGGCTTCCATGTGACTCTGCAAACCCCAAGACCATTATATTGACACTTCTGTGGTGTGCATGATGCTGCTTCCATATAGTAAGCTGGAATGCCATGAAGGGAGAACTCCTTATGGATTTAGTATTGTTTCTGCTGCCCCAATAGCCTGATGACAGGCAAAGAATCATGTATAGCATGGAAGCACAAGTGGGCTTCAGGTTTCAGACCAGACTGAAGATGCATGTGGTGGTGGTGGTGGTGGTTACCAGTTTTGAAGGACTTAGACCTTTATACCTTTAATATCTTAGAGTAGTTTCCATTTCTTGAGAACTATTCCTTGAGTATGTATTATATTCCAAGTTCTTTGCAAAGTGCTAGCAATACAGTGATAAAGGAGTGGAGTCCTACCTGCATTCAACAGCCAAACAAATAGGGAAAACAGACATTTACTAATATAAACATAAATAATTTTTAAAACATGATCAAAACTCTGAAGAAAAAGAAAAACAAAACAAAAACACCACACAGGCAATCAATGTGAGGGCAGGAGGGATCAGGGGAGACCTTTCTTAGAAACATATACTTAAGGTTTGATCTTTGAGTAGGTCTGAGGGCTCCTACTTTATTATTTTGTAGTTTAGCAACCATCATAGTTAGCAAGTAGCCTGAATGCCAGATCTCTGTAACAGGGTGCACAGTATCATGAAGTTCAATGAAATTCAAAGGTTACATACAGAATAACTGTTTCTTTTTGGCTAATAGTGTTGCTTAGAGCAACAGGATTCTGTTGGATGTGGAGTCTGTGTGCAAACAGCTTGTATGGCCAGGATATCTTGCAGCAGCTATGTGACATGGAAAGGGTGGTGGTGGCTGTAATCTCCATGGTTGAAAAATAAACAAATATTGATGTGGGACTTTAAACTATGGCAGTGCTAGGAAATTCTAGGAGTTTCAGCAGCTGCACTAGAGGTGGATTATATTTTTTTGGTTAAAGTGTCTTTCTGAATGCTTCAAACTGTCCAGAAGAAAAATAAAGAAGGGGGACAAAAAAAATCGTATTTATATCAAGAACAATAAAGTTCTTTTAAATATGAATTGAATGACAACTGGTTTTTAGAAACCATACTAGTATTACTCTAGCAACAGTGTTTTATGTTGTGAGGTTACATCTTGTAACTTTGTTAACAATTTGTAATATTTAGATGGTATGCAGCTGTCCTCGACTCTGTGGAATACAAATTTCTACAAAAATGACTGCTTAGAATTTCTTTCTTTCTTTCTTTTTTTTGGTACTGGAGATTGAACTCAGGGGCACTCGACCACTGAGCTACACCCCTAGCCCTATTTTGTGTTCTGTGTAGAGACAGGGTCTCGTTGAGTTGCTTAGCACCTTGCTGTTGCTGAGGCTGGCTTTGAGCTCGCAATTCTCCTGTCTCAGCCTCCCTAAGTTTTGGGATTACAGGCTTGCGCCACCGTGCCCGGCTTTAGAATTTCTTCAGTCTCTTCCATTATACAGTGTGATGTGACTTTCCACATAAGGAAAACCAAACTAAAAACAATGCTCCACAGGCTCCTTGGAAAAATGCTTAAGAGGAACTCTGTTTAGTATGTCCGTGCCATAGAATTGCCATTTCTCTGCCATAGCATCAGGATCCTCAACTGGTAGTCTACTTCGATTTTGTACTTTTCTGCTTTTCCCCTTAGCTCTTAAATGCACGAATCTATGAGGATTGCTCCATTACTCAGGAACTTGGTGTCTTTGTGGATTACAGTAGGAAGTGAATCAGGGAGCTGCTATTGCTGACTTGGCTGTCTGCCTTTTTTTTTTTTTTGGTACTTGGGATTGAATTGAGGGATGCTTGACCACTAAGCCACATCCCCAGCCCTATTTTGTGTTTTATTTAGAGACAGGGTCTCACTGAGTTGCTTAGCGCCTCGCCATTGCTGAGGCTGGCTTTGATTCTCCTGTCTTAGCCTCCTAAAGTGCTGGGATTACTGGCGTGCACCACTGTGCCTGGCACCTGTCTGCCTTTTAAAAGCAAAGTTTCTCAAAGTTGGGAAGGAACCCTTGCTTCAGAGCACCTGCTCCTGATCTCTAGGGATGCTTCTGTTAAAACTGGATTTCTGGGTCCAAGCCCAGAGTATCTGAGTAGAAACTCTAGGATCCAAATAGAGATGAGCATTGCAGCTCAGTTCTCACAGGCCCCCAGAACTCCATAATTGTCATGACTTCACCCTGCACATTTGAACATTATTGTGATGCTTCTGTGGTGGCAGAGAGCACCAGAAGCTTACACAAGTTCACTCTAGTGCTGTGGCTGGTGCTTATAAATATTACCTGAAGAGTGACTCACAGTTTTGTTTTGTTTTGTTTTTTTCCTTTTTTTTTTCTTCTTTTCTTCAAATTTTGGCCCATTGTCTTTTCAGAATAGACCTGATAATGTACCTGTCCTCCCTGGGCCAAGTGATACAGATATAAAGTTTTATGAAGTGAATTCTTTTTAAGTTGTTAAAAGAAATTATTTTAAGACAACAAAAGTTTGTTTGTAAAACAATTATAAAGCAAATAAGGAGATTTTATTCTTTTGTGAATCTTGTCTTTTCCAAGGACTTTGTTAAGTGTGCCATCAACTCTATAAGGCACTTCATAATAAACACAGCTGAAGAGGTAGTTCAGCTGGGCAAAGTCACACACCTATGAATTCAGCATCTAGGGAGGCTGAGGCAGGACGATGACATGTTCAAGGCTAGTCACAGCAATTTAACTAGATCCTGTCTCAAAATAGAAAGGGCTGGGGAGGTAGCTCAGTGGTAGAGCACCCTTGGGTTCAATCCTCAGTATTGAATAAAAAAAAAAAAAAATATATATATATATATATATCAATTGAGTTTGAGAATCCTTCTGCCTGTGCCCTGACTGGCTAGTTGATCAAGTTGATCTAGCTGAGTTTTTCCCCTTCAAAATTCTCCTTGCATATATAGCAAAGATCTATGATGACTTTGGAGGAGAGGGAGATGGGTCTTTGGATAAAAGGCTCCAACTTTCATTTCTGTGTCCCCAGTACTGAACTAAATGCTTGGCACATAGTGAGATCTAAGTAAATTCTGCTGCAGCTGGGTTTTCTTGGGGTAGTCTTCTAGGATATGGTTAAGTTCAAACTGTGCCTTCTCAGGAAAGGGTCTACCCTATCAAGAGAGTGGAATAGAATGAACAGTCAAATATTTGAGTCACTAAAATCTGTGGCTGATGGCCAAAAGCAAGGCTAGACCTGGCCAGTGATGGTGATTTGAAGCGCACAGGTCACTAATACATTTTATGTGTTCCAGAAAATGAATATGGAATAGCTGATAAATCAGTCAAATGTGGTGCCACACGTGGGGGGACCTTGAGAGAAAGAAGCAAAGGGCACAGCCACTAACTACAAGAAGTAAGGCAAACCGCTCTTTGGAGAGGCTCAAGGCCACATCAGTCCTTTTAGTATGCAGAGAAGTAGGAGGCCCTAAGGAGTCTTCTGTTAGCAGGCTGAGAACAGAAAGGTTGCAGAAGTGCTGAGGGTTCCTCATGGAGGAACTCGAGAGGAATAAACTCTAGAGCTGCATCCACACAACTTCTTTGGAATATTTTTAGTAGCATGAGGTGGCTACTAATAGTTCAGCCCTTTTTTGTAAGAACCTTTAAATAGGGATGCAGTTGATTTCTGTGAGAGTATGGTGTTGATGTTCAACACTCCATAAATATATACATCATAAATGTTAATACTGCAAGTTCATACTATTGTGTAGAACTAGATGCTAAGTTTAAAACAATGCCTGTTTCTACAGAGGCATTGTTTGTAGTTTCTTTTGTCTTTTCTGCATCAATATAGCAGTGTGCTGAGTTCTGTAAGCGTTTGAAGAATTTGAATGTATTGGTACATTCTTTATATAGGTAACAATGAGAGATCCATTTATGCATTTTACCTTGGTGCTTCTTCTAAAATAATGTGTATCTTAACCCTTATGTTGGTTTGGCTTTTTATTTTATTTATTTTTTAAACGCAAAATCAAAACTTAGATTTTACTGGAGGATTCATTAACAAGAATGCGTTTTCACTCTGGTGGCATTTTTATTACCTTGAAACTTGAAGGTGCTGTAAATACCTCCAAAAAACCTTTTAAGTAAGTTCACATTATTTCTCAGAGAAGGGTTATGTTTGTGTGTATAATAATTCTAATTCAGCTGGATACTATGGCATATGCCTGTAATCCTAGAGACTCTGGAGGCTGAGGCAGGAGTATGGCGAGTTTAAGGCCAGCCTGGGCAACTTAGGGAGATGTCTCAAAATAAAAAGGGCTGGGGATATAGCTCAGGTGTAGAGTGTCCTAGGTTCAATATCCAGTACTCACCCCCACAAAAAAATTTCTAATTCATGACTTTAGTAACCCATTATGCTATTCTGTTGATTGGCCCTTCACTTGCTCATTTCTTTGGTAAGAAGTTTCACTTAAATAAAAAACAAATTTGTTGGCATCAGTGGTCAAAAAAGCCCATCCCTCCATCCCCCCTTCCCATACTAGGGTTTGAAGCCAGTGTCTTGTGTAGTTTTCCTAATTTTTTAAAAACAATATGTAGAATTTGAACTCATACCTCTCTGTAAAGACCAGAATCATTTCCTTTTTATATAACTATTCCTGAGAGTAGTGATGCTGTTTCGCTAAAAATGTTCTGTAGGAAAGATGTTTAGAAGCACGTAGACAGACGAGGTTAGTGTTTATGAAATGTCTCCTAGTCATGGTGGGCACATTGATAGAGGTGTCTGGTCTTTTTGTGCCAAGAATTAGCAGTAGGCTGAGCGTTGGCCTGTGTTTGGATGTGGCCCAGCTTCCAGGTAGGAACCTGAACCGAATACCTAGACTTTGTCCTTCTTCAGGGAGCTAAATGTAGAAGCATAGCACTCTCCCCAAATCTGTGGAGTCAGTTACTTGTTAAAGTCACATTTGTAATCAGTTTGTGATTTAAATTCTTCAGATACCTACAGAACCCAGCACACTGCTGTATTGATGTAGAATGGATAAAAAAAGTTGTGCAAACAATGCCTATATAGAAACAGGCATTTTATTTTAAACTTAGCAGTTAGTTCTGCACAATAGCATGAACTATGTACAATTTGTAATCAGTCTTAGGGATGGTCAAGCAGTTTACTAGCCATATGGAAGTGATGTGCAGTTATAATCAGGGTAAAATTGAGCAGCAGAGTAAAAGTCCAATAGCTTTCTAGTTTCTAGTTATGGAACAACAGTGAACACTTGGTTAATAAGTTCTTAAGAAGCGCCTAACAGCTTTTTGCTGGACTTTGTCTTCAGTATCTTTAAACTGTTTCCTACAAAGGAAGAGTTCATAAGGCAAAAGTCAGAGTGAATTTCCTAAACAGGTGAAAGTATCACTTTAATAAACAAAAGGAGTGATTTTGTTTTCTTTCTGCTATCTATGCTTTTGATGATTTAGAGAGCATTTTATTTTATTTAAAAAAAATTTTTTTTAGACATTGATAGGCCATTATTTTATTCATTTATTTATATGTGGTGCTGAGAATCGAACCCAGTGCCTCACACATGCTAGACAAGTGCTCTGCCACTGAGCCACAGCCCCAGCCCCATTTTATTTAATTTTATTTATTTGATTGGATGTTGAGTATTGGACCCAGGGTCTCATGCATTGTACACATTGTTCAGTGCTCTACTATTGAACTACATACCCAGTCAAGACACAGCATTTTATTTTATTGTTTTATTTTTTTTGAGATGATCATCTCATTTTATTTTATTTTTTATTTTTTAAATTTAATTATTTTATTTAAATGTGTTTCAAGTCATACTGCATAAACAGAGCTCAGTTTTTCCATTTGTCTGGTTGCAAACCAGATAGAGTCACACCATTTATGTCTTCGTACATGCACCAGGGGTAGTAATGACCCTTTCAGTCAACCATCATTACTATACCCATTCCCCTTTCCTTCCTCTCACCTCCCCACTGCTGCATCCAGAGTTCCTGCATTTCTCCTATGTTTCCCGTTCCCACCCCCCTTATGTATCCTTATCCACTAATCAGAGAGAACATTTGGCATTTGGTTTTTTGGGATTGGCTTACTTCACTAAGCATAATGTTCTCCAATTCCATCCATTTGCCTGCAAATGCCATAATTTTATTTTCTTTTATTGCTGAATAATATTCCATTGTGTATATGTACCACAGTTTGTTTATCCATTCATCTATTGAAGGGCATCTGGGTTGCTT